>SDUX01000005.1:1205269-1949192 GCA_008729055.1 Pyropia haitanensis
GCCTTCTTGTCCCTGCGCCCCGACTGCTTGCCCCAGCATTCCTGACGGCTTGCCTCGGCGTACCCGACGGCTTTCCCGGCCTGCGCCCTGGCTTACGCGCGCGCCACCGGCTCCCTCGCCCCGGCCTTCCGGCTCCCTCGCCCACGCGCTGTCCCGGGCCGCCTGCCGGCTCCCCCGCCCCGCTACCGGCTTTCCCGCCCACCGCTTTTCGGTCGCCACGCTGGCTCGCTTGCCCGCGGCTTGCATGCCTTCCTGGCGGCCCCTTTGCAGCTGATTTGCTGGGTGCACCGGACGCTGCTTTGCGCACGCAACCGAATGCCCGCAGGCACGCCGACCTTCCCGCCTGTCCCGCGCATCGCCGGGCTGCACGCGCTCGCTTCTGTAGTCTTCCTCGTCTGTTTGGGGCTCTTTCAGACACCATCCTTCATTGGTCGATATCCGTCGGCTGCTCGTACCTGCTATTGTTGTTGACCTGCCGCTGGCTTTCCATCCTACCGCGATCCCTCCAACGCTGTGCACTGGACCAACCTTATTTGGATCCTGCTGTTTTCTGGCGCGCGTAGCGTGGTGGACGAGTCAAAGAAGACATGCACGGCAGCGGCGCCAGTAGTCGGAACCTCAGGACAGATCCCGACCACGACGTCTGGGTTGATCGAGTTGATGACGTGGGCGGCATCGCGGATAGCCATGAAGCTGCGCAGCTTTGGCTGCAGTCCCTGTCTGCGGCCAATGCTGGGTCAGAGCCGCAGCCGATCTTTGTCCCTGAGTCCGTGCAGCAAGGACTGCTTGAGTACTACAGCAATGCCCTTTCCACTGTGGAGGGGGTTCGTCGCAAAGACGACTCCGCTGAACATGCAGAGCATCAAAAACGTTCGGCTACAGCCACTGCACCTGGCGGAAGCTGCGACTTTGCCTGTGAAGGAGAGGACTCTGAAGCTGTTGGGGTTGGTGCTAATGACGTGCCGCTTCACATGGCGAAGCAGCCCATCCAACTTGTGGATGATCACGAACCTGTTCGCATTGGTCACGTGCGGCGGGCAGGTCAAGAAGTACTGCTCGACAGTTTGATGGTGAACCAGCTACTCTCCTGTCTCACTGTCTCATCACTGGCAACCGTGGGCTTGAACTCGATGTATGCTACGCGTGTAGCACCAGTCTTCCATGGCGGGGCGCTCGCTGTCATGCAGGGGTTTTTCGTCGCGATCGTCTGGGCGGCAAAGACGGGCGACACTATCCATTTTCTGTGCTCCTGTGGGGGGCCGCGGAGGGCGACTTTTGTGGAGACGGCGCTGCAGAAAGGTGAATCTTCAAAGTGCTCCCACGCGGCGTCTCTGTGCAACGCGTTCTTGTCAGTTGCTTCTCAACTGGGGCTGTCTTCTTTGCTGCAGCTCGTTGAGCGCTTTCCCTGTCTTGCTTTCCACTTCTGGTCGATCAAGTACCCGCCCTTTTGTGGAGCACATCGCCATGATGCGCAACGAGCGTGAAGTTTGGGCCGTCTGTGCCATGGGCGTTTGGTGTGCACTGGTGCAGCCCGTCAAGTCGGCGGCGTCGCAGGCCCCTCGGTGCCAGAATGTGCGTTGTGCGTCCCGACCTCGCTGCATCCACTCGTTGGCGTACTTCAAGTTCCGTGCCGAGCATAAGGAGGCGGGAGATCAGCGCGACGACGACAACGCGGAGCAATATGATGATGATGGCGTCTTGCTTGAGCGACGCGACGAGGAAGGGGCCGCGCCGACGCCTGTTCCGGTTGAAGAGACTCATGAGGCTAATTTTGCACGTCGTCGCGCTAGGAACATGCTTCCTTGTCCAGGTGAGGTGCGCTGCTGCCAGATCTTTGATTCGTACGGGCGCGCCGGGCGAAGCAAGCCGTCAGGTATGGAGTCTTTGCCAAGAGTTATGCACGAGCGGTATTGCATCAACTGTGGTAAGCTGCGCGGGAATCGGCCATTGAAGGTTGCCAACGCGACGCTGTTTACCATGGGTGGTCCCATATCAATACGAACTGGCATCTGGACGTGTGAGTGCCAAGAGGTTGTGCACTTTGACGGGGCGGACTCCGCGCTCTTCGCGTATTCTTCCAAGACTGTATTTACAAGAGTGTACCTGGATATCATCATTCACATCGCCCTGACGTCACGTAGCAGTTTTACGGCGGCTACAGCTGCCATGGCGTTCTGTCTTCACGTCACTGCCGGTCTACCTCTGGGAGCTAATGGCAATACAAGACAGATGATCATCCTCGCTAGCGGCCTCCTGACCGAGACGCTGATCATCCGCCATCCTCATACGCGTGCCGGCTTTGCCTCGAAGAGGCCGGCGTGAGGCGCTACCTGACACTCGTTGTTGACGGTCAGGTGCTGGGCTTTTTTCGCGAGCTGTCTCGGCCGTTTGTCCGGCACCTTGTTGACAACCCTGTCGTCGAAATTCTCATCAGCAACGGTTGCGCCGTCAAGAAGGCGTGCGTGCGGTCGGCCATCCGCAAGCGCTGCGCCACAGACATCCGCAGGGGCTCTTCGTTAACCAAGGCGGAGCTGAAAGCTCTCGGAAACTTCATCGTCGCATCAAACAAGCTGGACCCAAGCGAGCGCAAGTGTGATGACTCTGCGATTGGGCAGTCGTCTGCTGAGCATGCGGCGTGGGCGGCCAGCTACATCTTTTCCTCATTTTTTTGCATCACTACGCTGACGGACGGAGAAGATGACTTGACATCTGACGGCTCATCAAGAAACAGTTCGTCAGACTCGGCTTCTGCTGCATCAAAACCTGGCGCGGTGTCCGAGATAGCTGCAGGCAGCAGCGACGGCGAGGACGAGCGGGCGAGGCTGGCACCGAAGAGGACGGCCCGGCGACAGTACGCTCACCGTCTGCTCTCGTATCAAGGGGGCCGTCGGCGATGAGCGTGACGACAGGCTGGTGCTGGGTGAGCGATGGCGTATTGTTCAGCGCTTTGTCGGTAACTTCATCGCCGAGCCCGTCATCGGCATGCTTGTCGGCTGCGACCAAGCTGGAGTTGAGAAGCTGGCCCTGGCTCTATTGAGGGCAAGCCTTATTCGAGTGGAAGCTGCTGACCGATCCCGTGGAGAAGCTGTCTTTGGTTGGCCGTTCCTGTTCCAGGTTGCCGACGACCTTGACGGCGACCACGACCTTGCGCGCTCTATTGGGAGCTTGTTTGTTTTGCTCTCGATGCGGACAACCGGATGGAGAAGTTGTGGATGGAGAAATCGACGGACAAACAGAAGGCATTTGCGGCCAAGTGGGAGACAACGGACAGCTGAAGTACCAGGAGTGGGAGCGGGAGCAAGGGGTGACCGCCCCCAATATCCGACTTCGAGCTCACCCGTTGTCACACGAGAGGGCCGGTGGCGCAAGAGATTGAGCGCGTGAGCGGCAGCGTGTTTCCGTCGCTGTATCCCGTGCGACCGTTTACCTTTGACTCCATGGCGAGAAGTTGCGGAAGAAGAAGGCGACGAAGAGGCGGCAGAAGCTGCGCAAGGCTACGAGTTTCTCCCGGATCGTCTCCCGCGACGAGAATACGCCGGAGGAGGTCCGCTGCGGCCGGCAAGGGGCGGAATCGGGACAGGGGCAGCACGGAGGCCAAGGCCGTCAACGACGATGATTGCCGCCATGACTTCGAGCAGTCCAATGTCTTTACACCCGGCGTCATGAATGCATGTGCCCCCACGGCATGCTCATAGGCTTTGAGATGCTTGAACATGCCGAGAGCCCGGCTTGTGTTGCGGAGATCTTGGCTCGCCGGCTGGCATTGATGCCGCGAGTAATCTACTTCGACACAGCATGTCAAGCGTCTCGGAACGCCACCCGGCGGATGCCATGGCTGCTCCGCCGATCGCTGGTGAAGTGGTTCTTGGACCGCTTCCACCAGCCCAAGCACTTGTGTTCCGACATGTTCAACCCGGCGAGTACCCAGAGATTAGCAGCCTGCACAAGACTTCCGTTGCCGAGAGCCGGCACGCCCTCAACAAGCCGCTGCAGAACAAGTATCCTACATGACGCAGGACCGCTTTGTCTCCCACATGCGGCTCTATGGTGCGTTGAACAACCTACGCATACAACTACGGTTCCATTTGCGCCCCTCGGAGAGGGCCCCGCAGCCTGAGGTGGGTCACATTCCCCTGCCTCGCTTCTTTCATGAGCAAGTTGTGACCTATTGCGAGCGTCGAGGTTGTCCCTGTGGCCGTGGCGAGCGGTTCGCCTCGGAGGAGGACCAGGCACGGCAGGACAGCGGCAAGGACGGTGAGGAAAGGGCTTCAGTTGAGGCTGAGGTGGGAACCGGGGAGACCGATGTGCCGCAAGCTGAGGCAGGACATCCCTCAGAGAGCGGTCTTGCTGTCATGATGGTGGATGCACGAGCTCGCGGCACTGAGGATGATATCGCTGGCAACGCGAAGGCCGCTTCCGCTCCGTCCGTTGGCCTCGCTCAGTTCACTGACGAAGCTGCCCTGGATGAGGCGGCTCGTGGCACGGAGGGTGGAGAGACGTGATGTATCCGAGCGTGAAAATCGTCCTCGACACGGTGAGCGCAGGGTGGCAAAGAGAGAGAGTTTTTTTTCCTGCTTATTGTACTACGGTAATGGTCTGCCCGACTATCGCATCAAAGAACATGTGCAACCAACCACTCTTGAGCATCTTACTACGCAGGCGCAGAACAAAGTAAAGCGCCAGTCCTATTTGAACTTTGTCGAAAGACAGCGTCGGTCCAGTCGCCCGCCCGTCCGGCTGTCCATCCGCCCATTCGCCCGTCTGTCCAGGCCGATGCCAGCCCAGAGTCGGTTGAAAACAAGCAGAGCTTGCCATCCGCCTTAAGTAGGACAGTAAGCAGCAAGAGACCCGCCAGTTCTCGCGGGACGGCGGGTAGCGACAGGACACGTTGTCCTGAGCGCGGGATGACAACGGCATGCTGACGATAGACGGAGGAACGGCGGCCTGTACCTCGTTGGCGGGAAACGGCAGCAGGTACGTTCCCAGAACGCTCCGACAGAACAGCGAGCAGTGCCTGGCCGGCACACAGCAGCGCGCCTGAGGCACCGCGACAAGTGGTCCACCCCCGGCTAAAGCAGGGCGCGGGTCACCAAAGCGCTACCGCACAAATGCTGGCCAGGGGGCAGCCGCCAGTCGTCGGGACGCTCACGACCTGGTGGCAAACAGCAGGCAGGTGACCACTGGCGGGCAAGCGCGGATGGCGCGGGCCACCAATAGGTGCCAAGGCAGTGGTCAAAGAGGGTCGCGGGCAACAGCGTGCCAGGGTACAACAGTAGGCCAGACGGCAAAAGGGGGCTGGCCAACAGCGTGCCGCCGGCGGTCAACTGCACCCCGGTCGGCAACAGCAAGCTGGTGGCTAGCCGCGCACCGGCGGCAACCCAAACGCCCATGGCAAAGTGCACGCCGGAGGCCAACAGAAGGCCAGAGAACTCCAGCACGCCAACCGCCAGCAGCAGGTCACCAGCCAGGTGGACGCCGGGTCCCGGCAGCCGGACAGACTGCAGCAGCAAGACGGCGGTCAGCGGCGAGCCGGCAACTTACGGCGCGCCGGTGGTCAGCAACAGCGCGCTCAAACGCCGGCGGACAACAACAGGCACCGGTAAGAAATTGGCCCGCAAGAAGCTGCGCACAACAGCAGGCCGGCTGGGAGCGGTGGGCAGCAGCAGGCCGGCAGAAAGCGGCGGGCTGGAATGGGCCGGAAGAAAGCAGTGGGAAAGAACAGGCCGGCCGGGAGCGGTGTGCAGGAACAGGCAGGCACGGAATCGGCGGGCAGAAGGGCAGCGCATCGCATGCTGGAAGCAGAAGGCTGGCCAGGAACGCCGAAGTGGTGTGCGGGCCGACTGGCGCTGCCGAGCCAGCCGTCCTGCATCGTTAAGGTGGCCGGCCGGCATCTCCGAGGCCACCGACCAGCCTTGCCGAGGTTGTCAGCAGGCATCGGCGAGCCCACCGGCACCGCCGAGGCCGTCTGCTGGCGTCGCCGACGCCGTCGGCCGGCACCGCCGAGGCCGCCTGCTGGTGTCGCCGACGCCGTCGGCCGGCATGGCCGAGCCCGCCGGCACCGCCGAGGCCGTCTGCTGGTGTCGCCGACGCCGTCGGCCGGCATAGCCGAGCCGGCCGGCACCGCCGAGGCCGCCTGCTGGTGTCGCCGACGCCGTCGGCCGGCATGGCCGGCCGGCACCACCGAGTCTGCCGGCCGGCATCGCCAAACCGGCCTGCTCGACCGAGAGCAAGACCAAGAGCCCACGTGGGGCATGGCGATGTGCAGCGTGGCAGTAGGAGAGGCCAGATCCGGGCTGGGCGCGCTGTCCAGCTAGGACGCGGGCAACTGGCCGGCGCGAGCGCATGAACTTAGCCACATAAGCCACAACTGTATGCAAGTAACAGAACAAATTTCTGTACACAGTTCTTTGTCGGTCGCATTGACGTACGATAAAATACTTGTATTCCAATCGATATAAATTTAGATCAGTTAGAAAAACAACTGGACCAGGTGGCTCTCAGCAAAAGGAAGTAACCCCGGGTATATCTAACGGATTGGCAATTGCGCCAGCACGTCAGCGAGTCATGCGGACGCATCACCCACTGCGGATCGTAAACACTGCCGGGGCCCCTTATGTACTGTACGGTCTGGGCTGCAGGTACACTGTCCGTGAAGACCAATGGGCCCACTGCGCCGACCAGACCGCACGCTTTCAGAAGCGGGCCAGTACGTGTGACAGCCGCCACTCGTAGTCACTGTTAGCATGCGTCGGACGGTCAGCGTTTTAACAGTGGTCTACAGCGCGCGCGCGTGTCCGCGCCGGTCATGCTTGGATGCCAATCGAGGAGGTGTCAGTGCGCTGCGCGCCACGTATCTCAACACGGCATTCTGCCCGCATTGTGGGGCGACACAGCGCCGTCACCCCCTTTCCACCCGTCACTGTCGCTGGTGGCCCTCACTTCAGGACAACGCTTTTGATGTCGACCGCCTTCGTCCTTTTACCATAATTCTCACTCGGGGGTCGTGCTGGCATCACTCTGTACGTACCCCCCCCCTCTGTCCTTGTGCGCCCATCACTTCGGCGTGCTGACCACCCTGACTTCATCCCCCCTCACGTGCACTGGCATCTCTGCGCCCTGCTAAGCACTCTGAGGTCCGACCCGTCTCGCCCCAATGTGGTGACAGTGTCAGGGTCACTGCCCTCAACACACCGTGAGAGCCGATTCTTGTTGTGGGCGTACAAGGTCTTCAACAACTGCATTAAACACCCCAACCCTGCGAGCCACCCCCAGGTTATGCTCTCTCTGTACAACGTAAAAAGTCCACGGTCACCAGCGTCACACGCCCGTGGCTGGAATCGAGCGCGGTGGAGACGCATTGACAAAATTGTTTCGGGACGGATTGTGCAGCTTTTACTTTTTTCAGTACGTGCCCCGCCACCCCCGGCAGGAATCGTCCCTCCGTCCGCCCGTCGACACCACTCCCACGCCGCCACCCCGACCCCACCCACGCCACGCCCCACGGCACCGACGCCACGCCCGTACCCTCCCCTGTACTACACCTGCCCGCCGGGGGCTGCCGCCGCCGCCACGGGCTGCCGTCGCACCAGGCCACCGCCGCATCAGCCTTCCTCCGCCCCGGGCTCATGCCGCCCCGGGCGCCCGCTAGCACGGGTTGCAGCCCCCTACCCTGCCCCCTATCTCCTCTTGCGCGCCGTCGAAGTGTTTCGGCAGCGGCCGGCGGCAGTGGTAGCCAGCTGTGGGAGCTCGCGGCGGCGGTGAGCCGGGGGCAGCAGCCCGCGTTGGCACCCAAGCGCCCAAGCTCAAGTGGTGGTCAGGGGCGCCGCCGGGCCGAAAGTGGCAGGCTGGGGGCGGCAGCCGGCGGCGCTGACGGCCAGCGGTGGCGGCGGCGGCGGCGGCGGCAATCAGCGGCGGCGGCAGTCGCCAGCGGTGACGGCGGCAGATGGTGGTGGCGATGGCAGCCAACGGCGGAGGAGTTTCTAGGGTGGCAGCCTGCCGTTGCAATGGTTGCCGCGGGGGTGACCGTGGCGGCAGCCTGTCGGAGCACGCGGCGGCGGCGGGCCGAGGGCGGTGGGAAAGGGGTAGCATCAGCTACCAGTCGCCGGGGGCTACCGCCGCTATCAGGGACAGACTTGGGCAGAATGTCGGTGGCAGGATTACAGCTGCCAGCAGTGGCTGCCCGCACCGGCAGGCCTCACTGCAGTCGGAACCTAGCTGCCGGCGACAGCCGCAGCGGGTGGTTGCATCCAGGTGCCGGCGACGGCTACAGACGGAGGAGAAAGTCAAGGTCAGCGACGACAGCCGGCGGCGACAACCTGCTACATACGGCAGCCGGCGACCGCGGCGGCCGCCCGGGGTGGCGGCAGCCCTAGGCGGCGGCGGCAGCACCCGGCGGGAAGGAGCGCTGCAGGGGTCGTCACGGGAACGGCGTGGGTGTGCTAGTGATGGCTGCGTGCGTGCGTGGGTGCCGGCAGCGGCGACCTCGAGAGCGGCGGCGGCGGCGGGCCGCCTGCTGCGGCAGGGGGGGGTGGGGGGGGGCACGTACTAAAAAAAACACAAACCTGCACAATCCGTGGCGAAACATTTCTTTTAGAATATGGCTTCGCAGTACTGTTCCACCGCGCTCGATTCAGCACATGGCGTCAGACGCTGGTGACGTCGCGGAGCTTTACGTTGCATAGACACGTCATAACTTGGGGTGCCCCACAGGAGTTTAGCGCTCAATGCACCGTTGAAGGCCCTATGGGCGCACAACACCTCACGGCTCTCATGAGGTGTTCCAATGGTGTCTTTATGAGCTGCGTTTTTGTCATATACGTATGTCACGAGCGGGGTGGCTGCTGACCGTGCTTGGGCCGGACTCCCCTCCTCGCTTGGAAGTAAGACCACACATTTGATCCTTTCATGAGTACAATCACTCAAGGGGGCACCAATCGCACATTCGGGCAAGCGCCCGCCCGCTGCCACGAGCGGCTGCAGACGGCGGCTGGTGGCCACCATGTGGGTCGGCGGGAGCCAACTGTTGGGTACTGTATGCAGTGGAAGGAGGAGGGGGCCAGCAACGAACGGCGGGCCCGCACGAGCGTGGCGATCACAGGCAGCGCCCACGGGCGGCAGCCACCGCTGGCGGCCACGGGCGGGAGCCACGAGTGGCGGGCGGCCACGAGCGGCGGGCGGCCACTGGCGGCAACCACTGTTGGAGACCTGCCGGCTGCCGGGGACGGCCGGCGGGTAATTGGCCCTGACCTCAAGGCGACAAACGCTGGCGGCTCGCTGCGGCACCTGCTTGGGCGGCTGGAACCGGCTATCGGTGGTAGCTGGAGGAGGGCGTCAGCAACAGGCGGCCGGCCGCAGCCACAAGCAGCAACTACCGCCGGCGACTACAGTCGGCCGCCGCGGGCAGCGGGTGGCGGCGAGTTGCGCCGTTGGGTGGGCGGCGACGCCGGGAGGCAGCCACGGCTGGCGGCCATGGGCGGCGGCCACGGCCGGCAACCACGGCCGGCGGCCACCGTCGCCCGCCGCGGGCAGCGGGTGGCGGCGAGTTGCCCCGTTGGGTGGGCGGCGGCGCCGGGCGGCAGCCACGGCTGGCGGCAACCATCGCCGGCGGCCACGGCCAGTGGCCACGGCCGGCAACCACGGCAGGCGGCCACCGTCGGCCACCGCGGGCAGCGGGTGGCGGCTAGATGCGTCGTCAGGTGCGCGGCGGCACCGGGCGGAAACCATGGCCGGCGGCAACCATCGCCGGCGGCCACGGCCAGTGGCCACGGCCGGCAACCACGGCCGGCGGCCACCGTCGGCCGCCGTGGGCAGCGGGTGGCGGCGAGTTGCGCCGTTGGGTGGGCGGCAGCGCCGGGCGGCAGCCACGGCTGGCGGCCATGGGCGGCGGCCACGGCCGGCAACCACGGCCGGCGGCCACCGACGGCCACCGCGGGCAGCGGGTGGCGGCTAGTTGCGCCGTTGGGTGGGCGGCAGCGCCGGGCGGCAGCCACGGCTGGCGGCCATGGGCGGCGGCCACGGCCGGCAACCACGGCCTGCGGCCACCGTCGGCCACCGCGGGCAGCGGGTGGCGGCTAGTTGCGCCGTTGGGTGGGCTGCAGCGCCGGGCGGCAGCCACGGCTGGCGGCCATGGGCGGCGGCCACGGCCGGCATCTGCTTGGGCGGCGGGAACTGGCTTTTTGTGGTGACTGGAGGAGGTGGGCCAGCAACTGGCGACGGGCCTGCTGCAGGGCGGCAGCCACGGGCGGTGGGCGACGGAATACGGCGGCGAGCCCGGGGTTGTGGCCACGGGCGGCAGGCCGCAAGGAGGCATTTGCTACCGCCGGCGGCTGGCATCTGCCGGTGGCATTCCGGCTGTTGTAGTTGGCCGGCGGTAGGCACAGGCGTCAATGAAGCAGCCTTCGGCGGCCCGCGGCGGATGCGCCCTGCGGCTGTCACCGGCGGTCGTCGCGTGTGTCCTGCTGAGATTGGGTGTGGCGAGAGGCTCGTAAGTAGTAATAAAAACTTCTTCCTTTCACTACGGCGGTGCCATGGCAGTGCTCACGTACCTAGTGCAGCCGGTGCCCTCTGGCCACAGTTACTCCCACCACCTTCGCCGCCGGCTGGCCGCGATTTTGCTGCCAGGAGCTGCCCACGCCCCTCCACTCTGTGCTTCGGCGGCGGGCTGTCGTCGACCACCTCGCGGCCACTACCGTCGCGGATACCACAGCCTGAGCAGTCCGGGCGACTCCAGATGGCGCCCCCCCCCCACACTCTCCTTGCTAACATCAGCTCGTTCCGTCCCTGGTCGGCTACTGGGCGTTGGCGACCGTGTGCTTCGGCCCCCGCGCGCGGTGGCTGCCTTTGTGTGTGCACCCCACTAGGGACGACTGGCCGCCTGTGGGGAGGGTGTGTTTTTAAAACCCGCGTGACTGCGCCGGCGTTCCGTCCTCATTTCGTGCGCGCTGGGCTCCGTCGCGGGGGGTAGACGCAAACAGCACTGGGGTTGGGGGGGGGGCAAAGAAGACAGCACCACTGGGGGCGCCAGCGACCACCCAGGACAACTGAACACGTCAGCACGAACACAATTGCTTATGGCAGAAACGCTCTCAGTACGGGATACTCAATCGCAATTATATGTATCTCCGGCCTGCCTGTTATCTCGTGGGGTATCTGACGAATCAGATGCATCGTTTCCTTGATCCGATACGCTGTCACACGCTGCCAGCCATGCACTCTGGGGAGTTTTGTTCGCACTGTATTGATGAGTACAGTGTTTAAATGCGGCCTGCAACCTGGTCAGCGGCTGGCTCTCGATTGCGTGCGACTGAAGCGCCGGCATGTAGCGTCCCTCTTACCCCACCGCGGCCCATCGAGCGCCCGCTTCACTGTTCTCTGTCGGCCCAATCGTCCTGGTCGCCACACAGACTGGTAGCTTCCATACTTTTCACATTCAGAGCACGCGAGCAGGTGTGTGTCGCAGAACACAATCCTAGCTCTACCTTCAAGGGGTGCATCATGTCCGCGTCGCCTCTTGGGTTCCGCTGCTCAGAGACACCAGTGATGTTGAAACATCTTGCATTGTGTTTTAGTCAGCAAAAATGTTCTACCTTCCTACTGCACTCGATTGCCTCTGTACAAAGTGCGGGAAGGCGCTGCCATTCTGTCATGATGCTGCGCTACACTCGTCCCCTTTGAGCGCTTGTGAGCTTCAAGGTCCACCTCTTTTTAACAGGAACTGACACCAAGTATGTCTGGAAGCTACCGCGTACCGAAGCCGGTAAGCGTGGTTGGCCCTGTACAATGCTCCCCGTTTTGATAAGACGGGTGATAGACGCCGCGGCGCAACTGCATACCCGTACAGCGTCACTGTGGAAGAAAATTGTGGTCCAGATGGTCGAACACACTGCTTGGATGTTACCCATACAACCTACTTGGGGTTGAGGCGCTGGACGGCATTGCGCAGCACGCCCTCGCACTCACCTCAGAATAGCCACTCTAAGGGCTCACTTGACCCTTTTCTCATCGTTTCCGACACATTCTGAGGCCGTCGGGGTGATCAGCGATGTCGTTTTAGTCGATGAGGGTTCTTTAGCAGAATGGTTTCCGACGCACCAGAAGCCGGTTTTCTTGGCGTTCGCTCCCTAACGTACCACTATGCATACCCTGCCTGATGGCCGTACAACGCGTTCTGGGATTCAAAGAGAAACCATTCTTTATCCCTTTCAATGGACTAAAACGACATCGCTGATCACCCCGACGGCCTCAGAATGTGTCGGAAACGATGAGAAAAGGGTCAAGTGAGCCCTTAGAGTGGCTATTCTGAGGTGAGTGCGAGGACGTGCTGCGCAATGCCGTCCAGCGCCTCAACCCCAAGTAGGTTGTATGGGTAACATCCAAGCAGTGTGTTCGACCATCTGGACCACAATTTTCTTCCACAGTGACGCTGTACGGGTATGCAGTTGCGCCGCGGCGTCTATCACCCGTCTTATCAAAACGGGGAGCATTGTACAGGGCCAACCACGCTTACCGGCTTCGGTACGCGGTAGCTTCCAGACATACTTGGTGTCAGTTCCTGTTAAAAAGAGGTGGACCTTGAAGCTCACAAGCGCTCAAAGGGGACGAGTGTAGCGCAGCATCATGACAGAATGGCAGCGCCTTCCCGCACTTTGTACAGAGGCAATCGAGTGCAGTAGGAAGGTAGAACATTTTTGCTGACTAAAACACAATGCAAGATGTTTCAACATCACTGGTGTCTCTGAGCAGCGGAACCCAAGAGGCGACGCGGACATGATGCACCCCTTGAAGGTAGAGCTAGGATTGTGTTCTGCGACACACACCTGCTCGCGTGCTCTGAATGTGAAAAGTATGGAAGCTACCAGTCTGTGTGGCGACCAGGACGATTGGGCCGACAGAGAACAGTGAAGCGGGCGCTCGATGGGCCGCGGTGGGGTAAGAGGGACGCTACATGCCGGCGCTTCAGTCGCACGCAATCGAGAGCCAGCCGCTGACCAGGTTGCAGGCCGCATTTAAACACTGTACTCATCAATACAGTGCGAACAAAACTCCCCAGAGTGCATGGCTGGCAGCGTGTGACAGCGTATCGGATCAAGGAAACGATGCATCTGATTCGTCAGATACCCCACGAGATAACAGGCAGGCCGGAGATACATATAATTGCGATTGAGTATCCCGTACTGAGAGCGTTTCTGCCATAAGCAATTGTGTTCGTGCTGACGTGTTCAGTTGTCCTGGGTGGTCGCTGGCGCCCCCAGTGGTGCTGTCTTCTTTGCCCCCCCCCCAACCCCAGTGCTGTTTGCGTCTACCCCCCGCGACGGAGCCCAGCGCGCACGAAATGAGGACGGAACGCCGGCGCAGTCACGCGGGTTTTAAAAACACACCCTCCCCACAGGCGGCCAGTCGTCCCTAGTGGGGTGCACACACAAAGGCAGCCACCGCGCGCGGGGGCCGAAGCACACGGTCGCCAACGCCCAGTAGCCGACCAGGGACGGAACGAGCTGATGTTAGCAAGGAGAGTGTGGGGGGGGGGGCGCCATCTGGAGTCGCCCGGACTGCTCAGGCTGTGGTATCCGCGACGGTAGTGGCCGCGAGGTGGTCGACGACAGCCCGCCGCCGAAGCACAGAGTGGAGGGGCGTGGGCAGCTCCTGGCAGCAAAATCGCGGCCAGCCGGCGGCGAAGGTGGTGGGAGTAACTGTGGCCAGAGGGCACCGGCTGCACTAGGTACGTGAGCACTGCCATGGCACCGCCGTAGTGAAAGGAAGAAGTTTTTATTACTACTTACGAGCCTCTCGCCACACCCAATCTCAGCAGGACACACGCGACGACCGCCGGTGACAGCCGCAGGGCGCATCCGCCGCGGGCCGCCGAAGGCTGCTTCATTGACGCCTGTGCCTACCGCCGGCCAACTACAACAGCCGGAATGCCACCGGCAGATGCCAGCCGCCGGCGGTAGCAAATGCCTCCTTGCGGCCTGCCGCCCGTGGCCACAACCCCGGGCTCGCCGCCGTATTCCGTCGCCCACCGCCCGTGGCTGCCGCCCTGCAGCAGGCCCGTCGCCAGTTGCTGGCCCACCTCCTCCAGTCACCACAAAAAGCCAGTTCCCGCCGCCCAAGCAGATGCCGGCCGTGGCCGCCGCCCATGGCCGCCAGCCGTGGCTGCCGCCCGGCGCTGCAGCCCACCCAACGGCGCAACTAGCCGCCACCCGCTGCCCGCGGTGGCCGACGGTGGCCGCAGGCCGTGGTTGCCGGCCGTGGCCGCCGCCCATGGCCGCCAGCCGTGGCTGCCGCCCGGCGCTGCCGCCCACCCAACGGCGCAACTAGCCGCCACCCGCTGCCCGCGGCGGCCGTCGGTGGCCGCCGGCCGTGGTTGCCGGCCGTGGCCGCCGCCCATGGCCGCCAGCCGTGGCTGCCGCCCGGCGCTGCCGCCCACCCAACGGCGCAACTCGCCGCCACCCGCTGCCCACGGCGGCCGACGGTGGCCGCCGGCCGTGGTTGCCGGCCGTGGCCACTGGCCGTGGCCGCCGGCGATGGTTGCCGCCGGCCATGGTTTCCGCCCGGTGCCGCCGCGCACCTGACGACGCATCTAGCCGCCACCCGCTGCCCGCGGTGGCCGACGGTGGCCGCCTGCCGTGGTTGCCGGCCGTGGCCACTGGCCGTGGCCGCCGGCGATGGTTGCCGCCAGCCGTGGCTGCCGCCCGGCGCCGCCGCCCACCCAACGGGGCAACTCGCCGCCACCCGCTGCCCGCGGCGGGCGACGTTGGTGTGAGGCACCACCCACACACGGGCAGCCCTCAACGTACTGGCGCCGGTGTCAGCAACCCGTGCACCAATGAGGATGCCGGGCGCGGGGAAGGTGACGGGTGGGATGACGGTGATGGGGGTGGGGAAGAGGATGGGCGTGACGTCGGTGAGGGTCGAGGGGGTCGAAGGTAAAGGAGGTCTTTGTGTCTCTGTCTGTGGTTGTTCCCCCCGAGGTCTCTCCCGGTGGCGCCCACACTCACGCATTATATACCCCCAGGGGGGCACCCAGGGTGCCCCAAAGCATGCAATTGCCCGTCGTGCCGGTGGACGGCACCAAAGCTCTCAAAACAAAGCATGGGCTCTCAGAACAAAGCAAGGGTGGGCGTGTGCGCCCCAAGGCGCCCCACCAGAAAGCCCCAAACGGGGGGGGGACGGTGTGCGGCGCTCGTAGCGCCGCGCGGCTGGCCCCACGCGCCATTCGACCCGAAAAGCCTCAGAGGCGTGTAAGCAGACGCCAGTCTTCGGGTCGAATATCTCCCGTGGGTCAGCAAGTCTTGTCGCTCCCATTGGTCCACGGGGAGATTGTTCCGGCTTGCTGACGCGTCAGAGATGTGGCTCGTCTTTTGGTCCGTTAGTCCGTTGATCCGTTGGAGACTGTACCCGTCGGCAGATGAGTCAGGGTAGTGTCGGTTAGCCAATCCGCGGCTCCCGTGCTGACCGTCCGTTAGTAGTAGATTATCGGACGGACACCGCGGCATGCCCCAGATTACTTTGGAGTTGATGCGTCTTGGAAGGAGTTGGCTGAGAAGGACAGGGAAGGAGAGGCCCCAGTCCTTATCCCCTAGGCTCCAGTCTTGGGGATTTAAGGGGCATATCCTTACACCTCCCCCCCCTTAGGACGCGCGGCGCAGGAAAGCGTCCAACACCTCAGGTGCGTTCGCAAGGTCTTGCTTGGTCAGCCAGGAGTTCTCGCTGACGTCACAGCCTTTCCACTTGACCAGGTACTGTAGTCGTCCACGGCGCTTTCGTGACCTTATGATGGAGTCGACTTCGTACTCGACAGAACCGTCCGGAAATGCCACCGGAGGCGGAACGGGAGGAAGTCGGCCATAAGGATCAGCGCGGTACGGCTTCAGCAAGCTCGCATGAAAGGCGTTGTGAACCTTGCGATCGAGCACCGCTTGGGGAAGATCCAGGCGGAACGTCACATCGTTGATACTCTCAGTGACGCGGTACGGTCCTGAGTACTTGGGCATCAGCTTGCGAGCGCCTTGGAAAGCATCTGGCATAAGGTGTTTGGTACTTAGTAGCACCAGATCGTCCACGGCGATCTTGCAAGGTCGGCGATGGCGATTTGCGTACGCCGAGCGCGCCTCATTTGCACTCTTGATGGCTGAGATGGCAGTCTCTTGAGCATGTTGGAGACCGCTTAGCCAGTCAGACACTGCAGGCATGCTTGACTCTGAGTTTTCGAGGATGTCCATTGGTACCGTCTTAGGTTCGAATCCGTAGTTCAGGAAGAAAGGGGAGTACGTTGTAACAGCATTTGGCGACCGGTTGTAGGCTACTTCGGCAGCAACCAGAAAGAGGTCCCAATCGCCTTGGTGATGGTTGACAAAGTTTCGCAGGATTTCTTCGATCTTCTTGTTCATGATCTCAGTTTGTCCGTCGGTTTGCGGGTGGTACGCTGAAGAGGCCTTGATCTTGACCTTGAGAATCTCCGTGAGCGACTGCCAGAAGTTGGAGAAGAAAATGCGGTCCCTGTCGCAGACAACATCAGCTGGGAGTCCGTGGTGTCGATAGACGTGATCATGGTAGAGCTGAGCTGCGACTGGCGCCGTACAGTCTGGCTTCATAGGGGCGAGGCGAATCATCTTGGAGAGGCGGTCGACAACGACGTAAATCCCGTTGTGGCCTCTTGGAGTCAGAGGAAGAGGCGTGATAAAGTCCATGGAGACACTTGCCCATCGTTGGCTCGGGGGGTCCAAGGGTTTGAGGTGACCCAGAGGTGAATGGGTGCTAGCCTTGTTCCGCTGGCACAAATCACATGTTTGTACGTATCTTTGGATGTCTTTCCGCATTGTCTTCCAGTAGTACTTGGAAGAGATAACCTTGGTTGTTTTCTTGACTCCCATGTGCCCTTGGCACGGGACATCATGGTAGTCGTGGAGTAGTCTTTGGCGTAGAGTACCGACGGGGATACACGTACGGTCACCTCGTTTCAACAACCTCATGTGTAGCCGGTAGGGAGATACCGGGTCTTTGACTAGGTCGGCAAACTCGGGGTCCGCGTCGTACTCTTGTCTTAAGGTGGCAAGGTCTTGATCACTTTGGTTGATGGTCATGAGGTTGTTGATTTCAGTTTTCTTGGGGAGTTCTTCAATGGTCTTGGTCAGCACGCGACTAAGAAGGTCTTGATTGGGGGCGTGCTTGTCGGGAGCATCTTGTGGCTGCCTGGAAAGGGCATCAGCTACGGGGTTCGAAGTGCCCTTGATTGGGACAATCTTGAACTGGAACTGGTCCAGAAACTCCAGCCACTTGACTTGGCGATCGTTCAGCTTCTCTTGGGTGCTTAGGTATCTCAGGGACTCATGGTCGGTGTGGACCTCAAAGGGTCTTCCGTAGAGGTAGCAGCGCCAATGCCGGATAGCTTGTACGACTGCAAGCAGTTCTCTTTCACGAATGCTGTAGCGCTGCTCGTGGATGTTGAGGGTTAACGAGAAGTACGCCACTGGACGCCGTCCGCGTCCATCATCTTGCTCAAGGACTGCGCCCACAGCATACCCGCTGGCATCTGTAGACACGTAGATTGGGTATCTCTTGTCGAAAGGCCTTAGCACCGGTGCGCTTGTCGTTAGGTCCTGCAGCTGCTCAAAGGCTTTCTGGGCGTCGGGTGTCCACTCGAAGTCGACATTCCCAGTCAGCCTCGTTAGCGGCGTAGCTACGGCAGCCATTCCCTTGATGAATCTTCGATAGAAGTTGACCATACCGAGGAAAGATTGTACATCCTTTTTGCTCCTCGGTGTTGCCCACGTACGGATGGCTTGGACCTTGTAGTCTTCCATAGAGAAGCCTTTCTCGGAGATGACGTGGCCAAGGTAGTCCACAGTAGTTCGAGCGAACTGGCACTTGCTCAGCTTGGCGTAGAGCTTGTGTTCTCGTAATTTCTCGAGTGCTAATCGTAGGTGCTTGAGGTGATCGTCGTAAGTTTCGCTGTAGACTAGGATGTCGTCGAGGTAGACACAGATGAAGTCGTACAGATAGGGTCGGAAGACATCGTTCATTAGGTTCATGAAGACCGCGGGTGCATTTGTCAAACCAAAGGGTACGACGGTGAACTCATAGAATCCGTACTTGGTTCGAAACGCCGTCAAAGGTATTGTTTCTGGGTCAAGGCGAATCTGGTGATAGCCAGAGCGGAGGTCGATCTTTGTAAAGTACTTGGCCTTTCGCAGTTGGTCAAAGATGTCGTCGATGCGTGGTAGTGGGTACGCGTTCTTGATAGTAGCCTTGTTCAGGGCCCTGTAGTCGATGCACATTCGCCAGCCACCGTCCTTCTTCGCCGCAAAGAGGACGGAAGAGCCCCACGGTGAGGTGCTTGGTTGGATGAATCCCTTCCTTATGAGGCCGGCCAGTTGAGTCTTGAGTTCTTCGAGCTCCCATTCGGCTAGTCGGTAAATTCCGCTACGACGCGGTTGGGCGTCATCGGTCAGCTTGATGCTAAATTTGTGACTGCGCTCAGGAGGGAGTCCGTCGGGGAGCTCGTCTGGGAAGACGTCAGCGTACTCTTTGAGAATCTCTTGAACTTCTTTCTTGTCTTCGCCTTGTCCCATCGTAATGGCGTTAATGTCGAAGGTGCTAGAGGGATCTTCCGACTGCAGGTAGATGGCAAAAACAGGGCACCTTTGAACGAGGTCCCGAGCAAGGCGTTGCCGACTGATCAGAGCTTCGGGCTTCTTGAGGGAGGCAGTGATAGAAATGTTCTTGTGGTTGAACTTGAAGGAGATCTTGTTTTTCTTGTTGTTGATTTTGGCGTCCTTGTCATCGCGCCACTTCTTTCCCAGGATGAGGTCGTACGCGCTCAATTCACAAACAGCAAACCGAAGTCGCTCTTGGTACGGTCCGATGTGAATCTCAAGAGGGTCAACGGTTTCAGCGAGGACATGGGAGCGGCCATCGGGCATGCTTGCCGCGAAGTCCGTTCCTTTCGTTTTCACATGCAAGGAGGTAACGAGGCGCCTTGAGACGACGTTGATGGGAGATCCGTCGTCGAACAGCACCTTAACAACTTTTCCATTGACAGAAGCAGTAGAAAGCAGAAGCCCGAGTCGCGGGCCTTCAAATGGTGACGACATATTTTCAGGAACCGAAGGAGCGTCTTTCACAGATGTTGAGGATTGTTGCTGCTTCAGTTCCGCTGGCCTTTTGGGCAGTCCTTAGCCATGTGTCCTTTCTCGCGACAGCGAAGGCAGAGACCCTCGCGCATGCAGCGCTGGCGTTCGTCTGGCGTCAGCTTTTCGATCTTGATGCTGGAAATGTCCATCGGGACAACGCCCATCGTCGGTGGCTTGCCAGAAGTGCTGTTAACATTGCTGGTGATACGGGACACTCCAGCCTTGGCCGCTTCCACGCGCAGGGCGTCCGTCATCAGTGATTCAAGATCGGTGTACGTCTTGAGGCACAGTGCCTGCCAGATGTCGCGCTTCAGGCCTCGGCTATAGCGGTCGATCTTTTCCGCTTCGGTGATGTCCGGGATGTCCAAGAGGACGCTCAGGAAAGTCCTGTTGAACGTCCCGACGTCCTTGATTTGGCGCCATGAGTGCAGCTTGTCCCGCGCCGCCTGCGTCTTGTTCAGAGGGCTGAAGCGACGGATGAGCGCAGCCCGAAAGGTAGTCCAGTCGGGGACCGCCGTCGTCCGACTGTAGGTATGCCACCAGGTGAACGCTTCACCGTCCAGGTAGGTGCAGGCGATCCGACACGCTTCGTCAGGGTCAGTCAGTCGCACATATGAGTCCATGTGCGAGCACCATGCTTCAATTGTCCCGGGCTTGCCAGAGAACAGCGCGGGCTTATTCGGCCTCGCAGTCGTCGCGCCTCCACTCGAGGCCTTAGCCTTGGCGTCGGACAGCTGTTTCTTGGCGTCCGCCAATTCAACCTTATGAGCCTCGAGCTCGGCGCTCATCTGCGAGACGAACGCTGTAAGTTGATTCCATGACTCCGCGGAGGGTGCGGTTGAGGCCGTTCCCGGATTAATCGGGCTTACAGTCGCAGGATTCGGGGGGTCCATTGCGTCCTGGGTGAGGTCCGCAACAATCAAATTAACCCAACAGATCCGGTTTGACTTACTCCGGCAGAGCACGGGGCAAGTCTTACAAGATGTGCAAGTTAATTTGACCAAGCAAAATAGTGCTGCACTAGCTCTGGACAAGCGTGGCCGTCGTGGCTACCACGTTTCCAAAGATGGACAACACTATTTGATGGGTCACAAGCGATGCGATGAAGCAGAATTCGAAGACTCAAATCACGCAATCGGATTTTCCCGCCGGCCGCCGCGCACGGGCCCGAGTCGGGTCGTGCCGGATTTCCACGCGGGGGGATCAAAGGGGGAAAATCGCGTCTCTTGCACAGATCCTGGGGGGTGTTGCGAGGTGTCAGTCGGTGCGACGCGCCAGCGTGCGGTGGTGATCCTTGCCACGCTGGTGGCGTTCGAAGTGCTCGACCGTCTCAAATTCGCGATCGCACACGTCGCAACGAGGGCGGGTCGCTGGACGGTTGACCGTATTGCGGTGGCGCCGCGACCAGCGATGGTCGCGCAGCACTGTCAGGCTGTTGCAACGCACACCGCACGGCTTGCAAACGTATTTGCCCTTGGGGATGGTCTTGGCAATCCGGCGCTGCTCTCGCTGCTCTGCTGCGCGCGCGGTCGTCGGTCGGATGTGGCCGATTCGTGGGGCCGGCGGCGCGATGTAGCGCCGGGCCGGATCCTGCGCGGGCAGCAGCAGGCGCCGATTGGCTGGGACCGCCGGTCCTGACGTGGCCGGGCCCTTACCCTTGCGCGAGAGGGGGGGCTTGGATGCGGCTGGCGCCGCCGATGCGGCCGTCGCCGCCACAGAGAATGACGTGGATGCGCCCGCCGGGGTGCCACGTGCCGCCGCGGTGTCGCGCGCCGCCGCGGTGCCGCGCGCCGCCGGGGTGCCGCGCGCCGTCGGGGGGCGCGCCGTCGCCGCCGAGGAAGTCGGGGCGTCCGCCAACGCCGAGGAAGAAAATTCCGAACCTGATTTGGCACTCACTGGGTTTCGACAATCAGTCGACCAAAAGAAAAAAAACCGTGACAGGGGCCACCAGGGCAGTGTCAGGGCAGTGTTCTTTCGGTGTGATTCGTGGAACCCGCTGCGTTCGTATTACAATGCCCGAGGCACGCCGAACACAGGGGGCAGCACGAGTGCACAAACACAGGGAGGGCCAAATCCAGGACGGAATCGCAACGTCACCGCCAAGAGGAAGTCAAACTACCTGAAGCTACCACATGTGAGGCACCACCCACACACGGGCAGCCCTCAACGTACTGGCGCCGGTGTCAGCAACCCGTGCACCAATGAGGATGCCGGGCGCGGGGAAGGTGACGGGTGGGATGACGGTGATGGGGGTGGGGAAGAGGATGGGCGTGACGTCGGTGAGGGTCGAGGGGGTCGAAGGTAAAGGAGGTCTTTGTGTCTCTGTCTGTGGTTGTTCCCCCGAGGTCTCTCCCGGTGGCGCCCACACTCACGCATTATATACCCCCAGGGGGGCACCCAGGGTGCCCCAAAGCATGCAATTGCCCGTCGTGCCGGTGGACGGCACCAAAGCTCTCAAAACAAAGCATGGGCTCTCAGAACAAAGCAAGGGTGGGCGTGTGCGCCCCAAGGCGCCCCACCAGAAAGCCCCAAACGGGGGGGGACGGTGTGCGGCGCTCGTAGCGCCGCGCGGCTGGCCCCACGCGCCATTCGACCCGAAAAGCCTCAGAGGCGTGTAAGCAGACGCCAGTCTTCGGGTCGAATATCTCCCGTGGGTCAGCAAGTCTTGTCGCTCCCATTGGTCCACGGGGAGATTGTTCCGGCTTGCTGACGCGTCAGAGATGTGGCTCGTCTTTTGGTCCGTTAGTCCGTTGATCCGTTGGAGACTGTACCCGTCGGCAGATGAGTCAGGGTAGTGTCGGTTAGCCAATCCGCGGCTCCCGTGCTGACCGTCCGTTAGTAGTAGATTATCGGACGGACACCGCGGCATGCCCCAGATTACTTTGGAGTTGATGCGTCTTGGAAGGAGTTGGCTGAGAAGGACAGGGAAGGAGAGGCCCCAGTCCTTATCCCCTAGGCTCCAGTCTTGGGGATTTAAGGGGCATATCCTTACACCTCCCCCCCTTAGGACGCGCGGCGCAGGAAAGCGTCCAACACCTCAGGTGCGTTCGCAAGGTCTTGCTTGGTCAGCCAGGAGTTCTCGCTGACGTCACAGCCTTTCCACTTGACCAGGTACTGTAGTCGTCCACGGCGCTTTCGTGACCTTATGATGGAGTCGACTTCGTACTCGACAGAACCGTCCGGAAATGCCACCGGAGGCGGAACGGGAGGAAGTCGGCCATAAGGATCAGCGCGGTACGGCTTCAGCAAGCTCGCATGAAAGGCGTTGTGAACCTTGCGATCGAGCACCGCTTGGGGAAGATCCAGGCGGAACGTCACATCGTTGATACTCTCAGTGACGCGGTACGGTCCTGAGTACTTGGGCATCAGCTTGCGAGCGCCTTGGAAAGCATCTGGCATAAGGTGTTTGGTACTTAGTAGCACCAGATCGTCCACGGCGATCTTGCAAGGTCGGCGATGGCGATTTGCGTACGCCGAGCGCGCCTCATTTGCACTCTTGATGGCTGAGATGGCAGTCTCTTGAGCATGTTGGAGACCGCTTAGCCAGTCAGACACTGCAGGCATGCTTGACTCTGAGTTTTCGAGGATGTCCATTGGTACCGTCTTAGGTTCGAATCCGTAGTTCAGGAAGAAAGGGGAGTACGTTGTAACAGCATTTGGCGACCGGTTGTAGGCTACTTCGGCAGCAACCAGAAAGAGGTCCCAATCGCCTTGGTGATGGTTGACAAAGTTTCGCAGGATTTCTTCGATCTTCTTGTTCATGATCTCAGTTTGTCCGTCGGTTTGCGGGTGGTACGCTGAAGAGGCCTTGATCTTGACCTTGAGAATCTCCGTGAGCGACTGCCAGAAGTTGGAGAAGAAAATGCGGTCCCTGTCGCAGACAACATCAGCTGGGAGTCCGTGGTGTCGATAGACGTGATCATGGTAGAGCTGAGCTGCGACTGGCGCCGTACAGTCTGGCTTCATAGGGGCGAGGCGAATCATCTTGGAGAGGCGGTCGACAACGACGTAAATCCCGTTGTGGCCTCTTGGAGTCAGAGGAAGAGGCGTGATAAAGTCCATGGAGACACTTGCCCATCGTTGGCTCGGGGGGTCCAAGGGTTTGAGGTGACCCAGAGGTGAATGGGTGCTAGCCTTGTTCCGCTGGCACAAATCACATGTTTGTACGTATCTTTGGATGTCTTTCCGCATTGTCTTCCAGTAGTACTTGGAAGAGATAACCTTGGTTGTTTTCTTGACTCCCATGTGCCCTTGGCACGGGACATCATGGTAGTCGTGGAGTAGTCTTTGGCGTAGAGTACCGACGGGGATACACGTACGGTCACTCGTTTCAACAACCTCATGTGTAGCCGGTAGGGAGATACCGGGTCTTTGATAGGTCGGCAAACTCGGGGTCCGCGTCGTACTCTTGTCTTAAGGTGGCAAGGTCTTGATCACTTTGGTTGATGGTCATGAGGTTGTTGATTTCAGTTTTCTTGGGGAGTTCTTCAATGGTCTTGGTCAGCACGCGACTAAGAAGGTCTTGATTGGGGGCGTGCTTGTCGGGAGCATCTTGTGGCTGCCTGGAAAGGGCATCAGCTACGGGGTTCGAAGTGCCCTTGATTGGGACAATCTTGAACTGGAATGGTCCAGAAACTCCAGCCACTTGACTTGGCGATCGTTCAGCTTCTCTTGGGTGCTTAGTATCTCAGGGACTCATGGTCGGTGTGGACCTCAAAGGGTCTTCCGTAGAGGTAGCAGCGCCAATGCCGGATAGCTTGTACGACTGCAAGCAGTTCTCTTTCACGAATGCTGTAGCGCTGCTCGTGGATGTGAGGGTTAACGAGAAGTACGCCACTGGACGGCCGTCCGCGTCCATCATCTTGCTCAAGGACTGCGCCACAGCATACCCGCTGGCATCTGTAGACACGTAGATTGGGTATCTCTTGTCGAAAGGCCTTAGCACCGGTGCGCTTGTCGTTAGGTCCTGCAGCTGCTCAAAGGCTTTCTGGGCGTCGGGTGTCCACTCGAAGTCGACATTCCCAGTCAGCCTCAGTTAGCGGCGTAGCTACGGCAGCCATTCCCTTGATGAATCTTCGATAGAAGTTGACCATACCGAGGAAAGATTGTTACATCCTTTTTGCTCCTCGGTGTTGCCCACGTACGGATGGCTTGGACCTTGTAGTCTTCCATAGAGAAAGCCTTTCTCGGAGATGACGTGGCCAAGGTAGTCCACAGTAGTTCGAGCGAACTGGCACTTGCTCAGCTTGGCGTAGAGCTTGTGTTCTCGTAATTTCTCGAGTGCTAATCGTAGTGCTTGAGGTGATCGTCGTAAGTTTCGCTGTAGACTAGGATGTCGTCGAGGTAGACACAGATGAAGTCGTACAGATAGGGTCGGAAGACATCGTTCATTAGGTTCATGAAGACCGCGGGTGCATTTGTCAAACCAAAGGGTACGACGGGTGAATCTCATGAATCCGTACTTGTTCGAAACGCCGTCAAAGGTATTGTTTCTGGGTCAAGGCGAATCTGGTGATAGCCAGAGCGGAGGTCGATCTTTGTAAAGTACTTGGCCTTTCGCAGTTGGTCAAAGATGTCGTCGATGCGTGGTAGTGGCTACGCGTTCTTGATAGTAGCCTTGTTCAGGGCCCTGTAGTCGATGCACATTCGCCCAGCCACCGTCCTTTCTTCGCCGCAAAGAGGACGGAAGAGCCCCCACGGTGAGGTGCTTGGTTGGATGAATCCCTTCCTTATGAGGCCGGCCAGTTGAGTCTTGAGTTCTCGAGCTCCCATTCGGCTAGTCGGTAAATTCCGCTACGACGCGGTTGGGCGTCATCGGTCAGCTTGATGCTAAATTTGTGACTGCGCTCAGGAGCGAGTCCGTCGGGGGCTCGTCTGGGAAGACGTCAGCGTACTCTTTGAGAATCTCTTGAACTTCTTTCTTGTCTTTCGCCTGTGTCCCATCGTAATGGCGTTAAATGTCGAAGGTGCTAGAGGGATCTTCCGACTGCAGGTAGATGGCAAAAACAGGGCACCTTTGAACGAGGTCCGAGCAAGGCGTTGCGCGACTGATCGAGCTTCGGGCTTCTTGAGGGAGGCAGTGATGAATGTTCTTGTGGTTGAACTTGAAGAGATCTTGTTTTTCTTGTTGTTGATTTTGGCGTCCTTGTCATCGCGCCACTTCTTTTCCCAGGATGAGGTCGTTACGCGGTCAATCACAAACAGCAAACCGAAGTCGCTCTTGGTACGGTCCGATGTGAATCTCAAGAGGGTCAACGGTTTCAGCGAGGACATGGGAGCGGCCATCGGGCATGCTTGCCGCGAAGTCCGTTCCTTTTGTTTTCACATGCAGGGAGGTAACGAGGCGCCTTGAGACGAACGTTGATGGGAGATCCGTCGTCGAACAGCACCTTAACAACTTTTCCATTGACAGAAGCAGTAGAAAGCAGAAGCCCGAGTCGCGCGGGCCTTCAAATGGTGACGACCATATTTTCAGGAACCGAAGGAGCGTCTTTCACAGATGTTGAGGACTGGTTGCTGCTTCAGTTCCGCTGGCCTTTTGGGCAGTCCTTAGCCATGTGTCCTTTCTCGCGACAGCGAAGGCAGAGACCCTCGCGCATGCAGCGCTGGCGTTCGTCTGGCGTCAGCTTTTCGATCTTGATGCTGGAAATGTCCATCGGGACAACGCCCGTCGTCGGTGGCTCCAGAAGTGCTGTTAACATTGCTGGTGATACGGGACACTCCAAGCCTTGGCCGCTTCCACGCGCAGGGCGTCCGTATCAGTGATTCAAGATCGGTGTACGTCTTGAGGCACAGTGCCTGCCAGATGTCGCGCTTCAGGCCTCGGCTATAGCGGTCGATCTTTTCCCCGCTTCGGTGATGTCCGGGAGTCCAAGAGGACGCTCAGGAAAGTCCTGTTGAACGTCCCGACGTCCTTGATTTGGCGCCATGAGTGCAGCTTGTCCGCGCCGCGCCTGCGTCTTGTTCAGAGGGCTGAAGCGAGCGGATGAGCGCAGCCCGAAAGGTAGTCCCAGTCGGGACCGCCGTCGTCCGACTGTAGGTATGCCACCAGGTGAACGCTTCACGCGTCCAGGTAGGTGCAGGCGATCCGACAAGCTTCGTCAGGGTCAGTCAGTCGCACATATGAGTCCATGTGCGAGCACCATGCTTCAATTGTCCCGGGCTTGCCAGAGAACAGCGCGGGCTTATTCGGCCCTCGCAGTCGTCGCGCCTCCACTCGGGCCTTAGCCTTGGCGTCGGACAGCTGTTTCTTGGCGTCGCCAATTCACTTATGAGCCTCGAGCTCGGCGCTCATCTGCGAGACGAACGCTGTAAGTTGATTCCATGACTCCGCGGAGGGTGCGGTTGAGCCGTTCCCGGATTAATGCGGGCTTAACAGTCGCAGGATTCGGGGGTCCATTGCGTCCTGGGGTGAGGTCCGCAAACTAATCAAATTAACCCAACAGATCCGGTTTGACTTACTCCGGCAGAGCACGGGGCAAGTCTTTACAAGATGTGCAAGTTAATTTGACCAAGCAAAATAGTGCTGCACTAGCTTCTGGACAAGCTGGCCGTCGTGGCTACCACGTTTCAAAGATGGACAACACTATTTGATGGGTCACAAGCGATGCGATGAAGCAGAATTCGAAGCTCAAATCACGCATCGGATTTTCCCGCCGGCCGCCGCGCACGGGCCCGAGTCGGGTCGTGCCGGATTTCCACGCGGGGGACAAAGGGGAAAATCGCGTCTCTTGCACAGATCCTGGGGGTGTTGCGAGTGTCCAGTCGGTGCGACGCGCCAGCGTGCGGTGGTGATCCTTGCCACGCTGGTGGCGTTCGAAGTGCCCGACCGTCTCAATTCGCCGATCGCACACGTCGCAACGAGGGCGGGTCGTCTGGACGGTTGACCGTATTTGCGGTGGCGCCGCGACCAGCGATAGTCGCCGCAGCACTGTCAGGCTGTTGCAACGCACACCGCACGGCTTGCAAACGTATTGCCCTTGGGGTGGTCTTGGCATCCCGGCGCTGCTCTCGCTGCTCTGCTGCGCGCGCGGTCGTCGGTCGATGTGGCCGATTCGTGGGGCCGGCGGCGCGATGTAGCGCCGGGCCGGATCCTGCGCGGCAGCAGCAGGCGCCGATTGGCTGGGACCGCCCGGCGCTGACGTGGCCGGCCTTACCCTTGCGCGAGAGGGGGGGCTTGGATGCGGCTGGCGCCGCCGATGCGGCGTCGCCGCCACAGAGAATGACGTGGATGGCGCCGCCGGGGTGCCACGTGCCGCCGCGGTGTCGCGCGCCGCCGCGGTGCCGCGCGCCCGCGGGGTGCCGCGCGCCGTCGGGGGGCGCGCCGTCGCGCGCCGAGGAAGTCGGGGCGTCCGCCAACGCCGAGGAAGAAAAATTCCGAACCTGATTTGGCACTCACTGGGTTTCGCCACAATCAGTCGACCAAAAAAAAAAAACCGTGACAGGGGCCACACAGGGCAGTGTCAGGGCAGTGTCTTTCGGTGTGATTCGTGAACCCGCTGCGTTCGTATTACAATGCCCGAGGCACGCCGAACACAGGAGGGCCAGCACGAGTGCACAAACACAGGAGGGCCAAATCCAGGCGCTCAGGACGACCAGCGGGAAGACGGGCTGCGCGTTGGCTTTCGCCACAGCGGCAACGACTAGGGCAGCCACGGCGTCGCCAGCGCCTGCGGCTGACGACTGCTCTCGTTGAGAACACAACCGCGTCGTGGAGGGCAGCAAAAAATAGGCTCCAGCACAATGGTCCGGACACGCTCGTTGTGAGGGCACCACCACACACGGGCAGCCCTCAACGTACTGGTGCCGGTGTCAGCAACCCGTGCGAGCCAATGAGGATGCCGGGCGCGGGGAAGGTGACGGGTGGGATGACGGTGATGGGGGTGGGGAAGAGGATGGGCGTGACGTCGTGAGGTCGAGGGGGTCGAAGGTAAAGGAGGTCTTTGTCCTCTGTCTGTGGTTGTTCCCCCGAGGTCTCTCCCGGTGGCGCCCACACTCACGCATTATATACCCCCAGGGGGGCACCCAGGGTGCCCCAAAGCATGCGATTGCCCGTCGTGCCGGTGGACGGCACCAAAGCTCTCAAACAAAGCATGGGCTCTCAGAACAAAGCAAGGGTGGGCGTGTGCGCCCCAAGGCGCCCCACCAGAGAGCCCCAAACGGGGGGGGGGGACGGTGTGCGGCGCTCGTAGCGCCGCGCGGCTGGCCCCACGCGCCATTCGACCCGAAAAGCCTCAGAGGCGTGTAAGCAGACGCCAGTCTTCGGGTCGAATATCTCCCGTGGGTCAGCAAGTCTTGTCGCTCCCATTGGTCCACGGGGAGATTGTTCCGGCTTGCTGACGCGTCAGAGATGTGGCTCGTCTTTTGGTCCGTCAGTCCGTTGATCCGTTGGAGACTGTACCCGTCGGCAGATGAGTCAGGGTAGTGACGGTTAGCCAATCCGCGGCTCCCGTGCTGACCGTCCGTTAGTAGTAGATTATCGGACGGACACCGCGGCAAGCCCCAGATTACCTTGGAGTTGATGCGTCTTGGAAGGAGTTGGCTGAGAAGGACAGGGAAGGAGAGGCCCCAGTCCTTATCCCCTAGGCTCCAGTCTTGGGGATTTAAGGGGCATATCCTTACACCTCCCCCCCCTTAGGACGCGCGTCGCAGGAAAGCGTCCAACACTTCAGGTGCGTTCGCAAGGTCTTGCTTGGTCAGCTAGGAGTTCTCGCTGACGTCACAGCCTTTCCACTTGACCAGGTACTGTAGTCGTCCACGGCGCTTTCGTGACCTTATGATGGAGTCGACTTCGTACTCGACAGAACCGTCCGGAAATGCCACCGGAGGCGGAACGGGAGGAAGTCGGCCATACGGATCAGCGCGGTACGGCTTCAGCAAGCTCGCATGAAAGGCGTTGTGAACCTTGCGATCGAGCACCGCTTGGGGAAGATCCAGGCGGAACGTCACATCGTTGATGCTCTCAGTGACGCGGTACGGTCCCGAGTACTTGGGCATCAGCTTGCGAGCGCCTTGGAAGGCATCTGGCATAAGGTGTTTGGTACTTAGTAGCACCAGATCGTCCACGGCGATCTTGCAAGGTCGGCGATGGCGATTTGCGTACGCCGAGCGCGCCTCATTTGCACTCTTGATGGCTGAGATGGCAGTCTCTTGAGCATGTTGGAGACCGCTTAGCCAGTCAGACACTGCAGGCATGCTTGACTCTGAGTTTTCGAGGATGTCCATTGGTACCGTCTTAGGTTCGAATCCGTAGTTCAGGAAAAATGGGGAGTACGTTGTAACAGCATTTGGCGACCGGTTGTAGGCTACTTCGGCAGCAACCAGAAAGAGGTCCCAATCGCGTTGGTGATGGTTGACAAAGTTTCGCAGGATTTCTTCGATCTTCTTGTTCATGATCTCAGTTTGTCCGTCGGTTTGCGGGTGGTACGCTGAAGAGGCCTTGATCTTGACCTTGAGAATCTCCGTGAGCGACTGCCAGAAGTTGGAGAAGAAAATGCGGTCCCTGTCGCAGACAACATTAGCTGGGAGTCCGTGGTGTCGATAGACGTGATCGTGATAGAGCTGAGCTGCAACTGGCGCCGTACAGTCTGGCTTCATAGGGGCGAGGCGAATCATCTTGGAGAGGCGGTCGACAACGACGTAAATCCCGTTGTGACCTCTTGGAGTCAGAGAAAGAGGCGTGATAAAGTCCATGGAGACACTTGCCCATCGTTGGCTCGGGGGGTCCAGGGGTTTGAGGTGACCCAGAGGTGAATGAGTGCTAGCCTTGTTCCGCTGGCACAAATCACATGTTTGTACGTATCTTTGGATGTCTTTCCGCATTGTCTTCCAGTAGTACTTGGAAGAAATAACCTTGGTTGTTTTCTTGACTCCCATGTGCCCTTGGCACGGGACATCATGGTAGTCGTGGAGTAGTCTTTGGCGTAGAGTACCGACGGGGATACACGTACGGTCACCTCGTTTCAACAACCTCATGTGTAGCCGGTAGGGAGATACCGGGTCTTTGACTAGGTCGGCAAACTCGGGGTCCGCGTCGTACTCTTGTCTTAAGGTGGCAAGGTCTTGATCACTTTGGTTGATGGTCATGAGGTTGTTGATTTCAGTTTTCTTGGGGAGTTCTTCAATGGTCTTGGTCAGCACGCGACTAAGAAGGTCTTGATTGGGGGCGTGCTTGTCGGGAGCACCTTGTGGCTGCCTGGAAAGGGCATCAGCCACGGGGTTCGAAGTGCCCTTGATTGGGACAATCTTGAACTGGAACTGGTCCAGAAACTCCAGCCACTTGACTTGGCGATCGTTTAGCTTCTCTTGGGTGCTTAGGTATCTCAGGGACTCATGGTCGGTGTGGACCTCAAAGGGTCTTCCGTAGAGGTAGCAGCGCCAATGCCGGATAGCTTGTATGACTGCAAGCAGTTCTCTTTCACGAATGCTGTAGCGCTGCTCGTGGATGTTGAGAGTTAACGAGAAGTACGCCACTGGACGCCGTCCGCGTCCATCATCTTGCTCAAGGACTGCGCCCACAGCATACCCGCTGGCATCTGTAGACACGTAGATTGGGTATCTCTTGTCGAAAGGCCTTAGCAACGGTGCGCTTGTCGTTAGGTCCTGCAGCTGCTCAAAGGCTTTCTGGGCGTCGGGTGTCCACTCGAAGTCGACATTCCCAGTCAGCCTCGTTAGCGGCGTAGCTACGGCAGCCATTCCCTTGATGAATCTTCGATAAAAGTTGACCATACCGAGGAAAGATTGTACATCCTTTTTGCTCCTCGGTGTTGCCCACGTACGGATGGCTTGGACCTTGTAGTCTTCCATAGAGAAGCCTTTCTTGGAGATGACGTGGCCAAGGTAGTCCACAGTAGTTCGAGCGAACTGGCACTTGCTCAGCTTGGCGTAGAGCTTGTGTTCTCGTAATTTCTCGATTGCTAATCGTAGGTGCTTGAGGTGATCGTCATAAGTTTCGCTGTAGACTAGGATGTCGTCGAGGTAGACACAGATGAAGTCGTACAGATAGGGTCGGAAGACATCGTTCATTAGGTTCATGAAGACCGCGGGTGCATTTGTCAGACCAAAGGGTACGACGGTGAACTCATAGAATCCGTACTTGGTTCGAAACGCCGTCAAAGGTATTGTTTCTGGGTCAAGGCGAATCTGGTGATAGCCAGAGCGGAGGTCGATCTTTGTAAAGTACTTGGCCTTTCGCAGTTGGTCAAAGATGTCGTCGATGCGTGGTAGTGGGTACGCGTTCTTGATAGTAGCCTTGTTCAGGGCCCTGTAGTCGATGCACAATCGCCAGCCACCGTCCTTCTTCGCCGCAAAGAGGACGGAAGAGCCCCACGGTGAGGTGCTTGGTTGGATGAATCCCTTCCTTATGAGGCCGGCCAGTTGAGTCTTGAGTTCTTCGAGCTCCCATTCGGCTAGTCGGTAAATTCCGCTACGACGCGGTTGGGCGTCATCGGTCAGCTTGATGCTAAATTTGTGACTGCGCTCAGGAGCGAGTCCGTCGGGGAGCTCGTCTGGGAAGACATCAGCGTACTCTCTTTGAGAATCTCTTGAACTTCTTTCTTGTCTTCGCCTTGTCCCATCGTAATGGCGTTAATGTCGAAGGTGCTAGAGGGATCTTCCGACTGCAGGTAGATGGCAAAAACAGGGCACCTTTGAACGAGGTCCCGAGCAAGGCGGTGCCGACTGATCAGAGCTTCGGGCTTCTTGAGGGAGGCAGTGATGGAAATGTTCTTGTGGTTGAACTTGAAGGAGATCTTGTTTTTCTTGTTGTTGATTTTGGCGTCCTTGTCATCGCGCCACTTCTTTCCCAGGATGAGGTCGTACGCGCTCAAGTCACAAACAGCGAACCGAAGTCGCTCTTGGTACGGTCCGATGTGAATCTCAAGAGGGTCAACGGTTTCAGCGAGGACATGGGAGCGGCCATCCGGCATGCTTGCCGCGAAGTCCGTTCCTTTTGTTTTCTCATGCAGGGAGGTAACGAGGCGCCTTGAGACAACGTTGATGGGAGATCCGTCGTCGAACAGCACCTTAACAACTTTTCCATTGACAGAAGCAGTAGAAAGCAGAAGCCCGAGTCGCGGGCCTTCAAATGGTGACGACATATTTTCAGGAACCGAAGGAGCGTCTTTCACAGATGTTGAGGACTGTTGCTGCTTCAGTTCCGCTGGCCTTTTGGGCAGTCCTTAGCCATGTGTCCTTTCTCGCGGCAGCGAAGGCAGAGACCCTCGCGCATGCAGCGCTGGCGTTCGTCTGGCGTCAGCTTTTCGATCTTGATGCTGGAAATGTCCATCGGGACAACGCCCGTCGTCGGTAGCTTCCCAGAAGTGCTGTTAACATTGCTGGTGATACGGGACACTCCAGCCTTGGCCGCTTCCACGCGCAGGGCGTCCGTCATCAGTGATTCAAGATCGGTGTACGTCTTGAGGCACAGTGCCTGCCAGATGTCGCGCTTCAAGCCTCGGCTATAGCGGTCGATCTTTTCCGCTTCAGTGATGTCCGGGATGTCCAAGAGGACGCTCAGGAAAGTCCTGTTGAACGTCCCGACGTCCTTGGTTTGGCGCCATGAGTGCAGCTTGTCCCGCGCCGCCTGCGTCTTGTTCAGAGGGCTGAAGCGACGGATGAGCGCAGCCCGAAAGGTAGCCCAGTCGGGGACCGCCGTCGTCCGACTGTAGGTATGCCACCAGGTGAACGCTTCACCGTCCAGGTAGGTGCAGGCGATCCGACACGCTTCGTCAGGGTCAGTCAGCCGCACATATGAGTCCATGTGCGAGCACCATGCTTCAATTGTCCCGGGCTTGCCGGAGAACAGCGCGGGCTTATTCGGCCTCGCAGTCGTCGCGCCTCCACTCGTGGCCTTAGCCTTGGCGTCGGACAGCTGTTTCTTGGCGTCCGCCAATTCAACCTTATGAGCCTCGAGCTCGGCGCTCATCTGCGAGACGAACGCTGTAAGTTGATTCCATGACTCCGCGGAGGGTGCGGTTGAGGCCGTTCCCGGATTAATCGGGCTTACAGTTGCAGGATTCGGGGGGTCCATTGCGTCCTGGGTGAGGTCCGGAATAATCAAATTAACCCAACAGATCCGGTTTGACTTACTCCGGCAGAGCACGGGGCAAGTCTTACAAGATGTGCAAGTTAATTTGACCAAGCAAAATAGTGCTGCACTAGCTCTGGACAAGCACGGCCGTCGTGGCTACCACGTTTCCAAAGATGGACAACACTATTTGATGGGTCACAAGCGATGCGATGAAGCAGAATTCGAAGACTCAAATCACGCAATCGGATTTTCCCGCCGGCCGCCGCGCACGGGCCCGAGTCGGGTCGTGCCGGATTTCCACGCGGGGGAATCAAAGGGGGAAAATCGCGTCTCTTGCACAGATCCTGGGGGATGTTGCGAGGTGTCAGTCGGTGCGGCGCGCCAGCGTGCGGTGGTGATCCTTGCCACGCTGGTGGCGTTCGAAGTGCTCGACCGTCTCGAATTCGCGATCGCACAGGTCGCAACGAGGGCGGGTCTCTGGACGGTTGACCGTATTGCGGTGGCGCCGCGACCAGCGATAGTCGCGCAGCACTGTCAGGCTGTTGCAACGCACACCGCACGGCTTGCAAACGTATCTGCCCTTGGGGATGGTCTTGGCGATACGGCGCTGCTCCCGCTGCTCAGCTGCGCGCGCGGTCGTCGGTCGGATGTGGCCGATTCGTGGGGCCGGCGGCGCGATGTAGCGCCGGGCCGGATCCTGCGCGGGCAGCAGCAGGCGCCGGTTGGTTGGGACCGCCGGGCCTGACGTGGCCGGGCCCTTACCCTTGCGCGAGAGGGGGGGCTTGGATGCGGCTGGCGCCGCCGATGCGGCCGTCGCCGCCACAGAGGATGACGTGGATGCGCCCGCCGGGGTGCCACGTGCCGCCGCGGTGTCGCGCGCCGCCGCGGTGCCGCGCGCCGCCGGGGTGCCGCGCGCCGTCGGGGGGCGCGCCGTCGCCGCCGAGGAAGTCGGGGCGTCCGCCAACGCCGAGGAAGAAAATTCCGAACCTGATTTGGCACTCACTGGGTTTCAACAATCAGTCGACCAAAAGTAAAAAACCGTGACAGGGGCCACCAGGGCAGTGTCAGGGCAGTGTTCTTTCGGTGTGATTCGTGGAACCCGCTGCGTTCGTATTACAATGCCCCAGGCACGCCGAACACAGGGGGCAGCACGAGTGCACAAACACAGGGAGGGCCAAATCCAGGACGGAATCGCAACGTCACCGCCAAGAGGAAGTCGAACTATCTGAAGCTACCACATGTGAGGCACCACCCACACACGGGCAGCCCTCAACGTACTGGTGCCGGTGTCAGCAACCCGTGCGAGCCAATGAGGATGCCGGGCGCGGGGAAGGTGACGGGTGGGATGACGGTGATGGGGGTGGGGAAGAGGATGGGCGTGACGTCGGTGAGAGTCGAGGGGGTCGAAGGTAAAGGAGGTCTTTGTCTCTGTCTGTGGTTGTTCCCCCGAGGTCTCTCCCGGTGGCGCCCACACTCACGCATTATATACCCCCAGGGGGGCACCCAGGGTGCCCCAAAGCATGCGATTGCCCGTCGTGCCGGTGGACGGCACCAAAGCTCTCAAAACAAAGCATGGGCTCTCAGAACAAAGCAAGGGTGGGCGTGTGCGCCCCAAGGCGCCCCACCAGAGAGCCCCAAACGGGGGGGGGGGACGGTGTGCGGCGCTCGTAGCGCCGCGCGGCTGGCCCCACGCGCCATTCGACCCGAAAAGCCTCAGAGGCGTGTAAGCAGACGCCAGTCTTCGGGTCGAATATCTCCCGTGGGTCAGCAAGTCTTGTCGCTCCCATTGGTCCACGGGGAGATTGTTCCGGCTTGCTGACGCGTCAGAGATGTGGCTCGTCTTTTGGTCCGTCAGTCCGTTGATCCGTTGGAGACTGTACCCGTCGGCAGATGAGTCAGGGTAGTGACGGTTAGCCAATCCGCGGCTCCCGTGCTGACCGTCCGTTAGTAGTAGATTATCGGACGGACACCGCGGCAAGCCCCAGATTACCTTGGAGTTGATGCGTCTTGGAAGGAGTTGGCTGAGAAGGACAGGGAAGGAGAGGCCCCAGTCCTTATCCCCTAGGCTCCAGTCTTGGGGATTTAAGGGGCATATCCTTACACCTCCCCCCCCTTAGGACGCGCGTCGCAGGAAAGCGTCCAACACTTCAGGTGCGTTCGCAAGGTCTTGCTTGGTCAGCTAGGAGTTCTCGCTGACGTCACAGCCTTTCCACTTGACCAGGTACTGTAGTCGTCCACGGCGCTTTCGTGACCTTATGATGGAGTCGACTTCGTACTCGACAGAACCGTCCGGAAATGCCACCGGAGGCGGAACGGGAGGAAGTCGGCCATACGGATCAGCGCGGTACGGCTTCAGCAAGCTCGCATGAAAGGCGTTGTGAACCTTGCGATCGAGCACCGCTTGGGGAAGATCCAGGCGGAACGTCACATCGTTGATGCTCTCAGTGACGCGGTACGGTCCCGAGTACTTGGGCATCAGCTTGCGAGCGCCTTGGAAGGCATCTGGCATAAGGTGTTTGGTACTTAGTAGCACCAGATCGTCCACGGCGATCTTGCAAGGTCGGCGATGGCGATTTGCGTACGCCGAGCGCGCCTCATTTGCACTCTTGATGGCTGAGATGGCAGTCTCTTGAGCATGTTGGAGACCGCTTAGCCAGTCAGACACTGCAGGCATGCTTGACTCTGAGTTTTCGAGGATGTCCATTGGTACCGTCTTAGGTTCGAATCCGTAGTTCAGGAAAAATGGGGAGTACGTTGTAACAGCATTTGGCGACCGGTTGTAGGCTACTTCGGCAGCAACCAGAAAGAGGTCCCAATCGCGTTGGTGATGGTTGACAAAGTTTCGCAGGATTTCTTCGATCTTCTTGTTCATGATCTCAGTTTGTCCGTCGGTTTGCGGGTGGTACGCTGAAGAGGCCTTGATCTTGACCTTGAGAATCTCCGTGAGCGACTGCCAGAAGTTGGAGAAGAAAATGCGGTCCCTGTCGCAGACAACATTAGCTGGGAGTCCGTGGTGTCGATAGACGTGATCGTGATAGAGCTGAGCTGCAACTGGCGCCGTACAGTCTGGCTTCATAGGGGCGAGGCGAATCATCTTGGAGAGGCGGTCGACAACGACGTAAATCCCGTTGTGACCTCTTGGAGTCAGAGAAAGAGGCGTGATAAAGTCCATGGAGACACTTGCCCATCGTTGGCTCGGGGGGTCCAGGGGTTTGAGGTGACCCAGAGGTGAATGAGTGCTAGCCTTGTTCCGCTGGCACAAATCACATGTTTGTACGTATCTTTGGATGTCTTTCCGCATTGTCTTCCAGTAGTACTTGGAAGAAATAACCTTGGTTGTTTTCTTGACTCCCATGTGCCCTTGGCACGGGACATCATGGTAGTCGTGGAGTAGTCTTTGGCGTAGAGTACCGACGGGGATACACGTACGGTCACCTCGTTTCAACAACCTCATGTGTAGCCGGTAGGGAGATACCGGGTCTTTGACTAGGTCGGCAAACTCGGGGTCCGCGTCGTACTCTTGTCTTAAGGTGGCAAGGTCTTGATCACTTTGGTTGATGGTCATGAGGTTGTTGATTTCAGTTTTCTTGGGGAGTTCTTCAATGGTCTTGGTCAGCACGCGACTAAGAAGGTCTTGATTGGGGGCGTGCTTGTCGGGAGCACCTTGTGGCTGCCTGGAAAGGGCATCAGCCACGGGGTTCGAAGTGCCCTTGATTGGGACAATCTTGAACTGGAACTGGTCCAGAAACTCCAGCCACTTGACTTGGCGATCGTTTAGCTTCTCTTGGGTGCTTAGGTATCTCAGGGACTCATGGTCGGTGTGGACCTCAAAGGGTCTTCCGTAGAGGTAGCAGCGCCAATGCCGGATAGCTTGTATGACTGCAAGCAGTTCTCTTTCACGAATGCTGTAGCGCTGCTCGTGGATGTTGAGAGTTAACGAGAAGTACGCCACTGGACGCCGTCCGCGTCCATCATCTTGCTCAAGGACTGCGCCCACAGCATACCCGCTGGCATCTGTAGACACGTAGATTGGGTATCTCTTGTCGAAAGGCCTTAGCAACGGTGCGCTTGTCGTTAGGTCCTGCAGCTGCTCAAAGGCTTTCTGGGCGTCGGGTGTCCACTCGAAGTCGACATTCCCAGTCAGCCTCGTTAGCGGCGTAGCTACGGCAGCCATTCCCTTGATGAATCTTCGATAAAAGTTGACCATACCGAGGAAAGATTGTACATCCTTTTTGCTCCTCGGTGTTGCCCACGTACGGATGGCTTGGACCTTGTAGTCTTCCATAGAGAAGCCTTTCTTGGAGATGACGTGGCCAAGGTAGTCCACAGTAGTTCGAGCGAACTGGCACTTGCTCAGCTTGGCGTAGAGCTTGTGTTCTCGTAATTTCTCGATTGCTAATCGTAGGTGCTTGAGGTGATCGTCATAAGTTTCGCTGTAGACTAGGATGTCGTCGAGGTAGACACAGATGAAGTCGTACAGATAGGGTCGGAAGACATCGTTCATTAGGTTCATGAAGACCGCGGGTGCATTTGTCAGACCAAAGGGTACGACGGTGAACTCATAGAATCCGTACTTGGTTCGAAACGCCGTCAAAGGTATTGTTTCTGGGTCAAGGCGAATCTGGTGATAGCCAGAGCGGAGGTCGATCTTTGTAAAGTACTTGGCCTTTCGCAGTTGGTCAAAGATGTCGTCGATGCGTGGTAGTGGGTACGCGTTCTTGATAGTAGCCTTGTTCAGGGCCCTGTAGTCGATGCACAATCGCCAGCCACCGTCCTTCTTCGCCGCAAAGAGGACGGAAGAGCCCCACGGTGAGGTGCTTGGTTGGATGAATCCCTTCCTTATGAGGCCGGCCAGTTGAGTCTTGAGTTCTTCGAGCTCCCATTCGGCTAGTCGGTAAATTCCGCTACGACGCGGTTGGGCGTCATCGGTCAGCTTGATGCTAAATTTGTGACTGCGCTCAGGAGCGAGTCCGTCGGGGAGCTCGTCTGGGAAGACATCAGCGTACTCTCTTTGAGAATCTCTTGAACTTCTTTCTTGTCTTCGCCTTGTCCCATCGTAATGGCGTTAATGTCGAAGGTGCTAGAGGGATCTTCCGACTGCAGGTAGATGGCAAAAACAGGGCACCTTTGAACGAGGTCCCGAGCAAGGCGGTGCCGACTGATCAGAGCTTCGGGCTTCTTGAGGGAGGCAGTGATGGAAATGTTCTTGTGGTTGAACTTGAAGGAGATCTTGTTTTTCTTGTTGTTGATTTTGGCGTCCTTGTCATCGCGCCACTTCTTTCCCAGGATGAGGTCGTACGCGCTCAAGTCACAAACAGCGAACCGAAGTCGCTCTTGGTACGGTCCGATGTGAATCTCAAGAGGGTCAACGGTTTCAGCGAGGACATGGGAGCGGCCATCCGGCATGCTTGCCGCGAAGTCCGTTCCTTTTGTTTTCTCATGCAGGGAGGTAACGAGGCGCCTTGAGACAACGTTGATGGGAGATCCGTCGTCGAACAGCACCTTAACAACTTTTCCATTGACAGAAGCAGTAGAAAGCAGAAGCCCGAGTCGCGGGCCTTCAAATGGTGACGACATATTTTCAGGAACCGAAGGAGCGTCTTTCACAGATGTTGAGGACTGTTGCTGCTTCAGTTCCGCTGGCCTTTTGGGCAGTCCTTAGCCATGTGTCCTTTCTCGCGGCAGCGAAGGCAGAGACCCTCGCGCATGCAGCGCTGGCGTTCGTCTGGCGTCAGCTTTTCGATCTTGATGCTGGAAATGTCCATCGGGACAACGCCCGTCGTCGGTAGCTTCCCAGAAGTGCTGTTAACATTGCTGGTGATACGGGACACTCCAGCCTTGGCCGCTTCCACGCGCAGGGCGTCCGTCATCAGTGATTCAAGATCGGTGTACGTCTTGAGGCACAGTGCCTGCCAGATGTCGCGCTTCAAGCCTCGGCTATAGCGGTCGATCTTTTCCGCTTCAGTGATGTCCGGGATGTCCAAGAGGACGCTCAGGAAAGTCCTGTTGAACGTCCCGACGTCCTTGGTTTGGCGCCATGAGTGCAGCTTGTCCCGCGCCGCCTGCGTCTTGTTCAGAGGGCTGAAGCGACGGATGAGCGCAGCCCGAAAGGTAGCCCAGTCGGGGACCGCCGTCGTCCGACTGTAGGTATGCCACCAGGTGAACGCTTCACCGTCCAGGTAGGTGCAGGCGATCCGACACGCTTCGTCAGGGTCAGTCAGCCGCACATATGAGTCCATGTGCGAGCACCATGCTTCAATTGTCCCGGGCTTGCCGGAGAACAGCGCGGGCTTATTCGGCCTCGCAGTCGTCGCGCCTCCACTCGTGGCCTTAGCCTTGGCGTCGGACAGCTGTTTCTTGGCGTCCGCCAATTCAACCTTATGAGCCTCGAGCTCGGCGCTCATCTGCGAGACGAACGCTGTAAGTTGATTCCATGACTCCGCGGAGGGTGCGGTTGAGGCCGTTCCCGGATTAATCGGGCTTACAGTTGCAGGATTCGGGGGGTCCATTGCGTCCTGGGTGAGGTCCGGAATAATCAAATTAACCCAACAGATCCGGTTTGACTTACTCCGGCAGAGCACGGGGCAAGTCTTACAAGATGTGCAAGTTAATTTGACCAAGCAAAATAGTGCTGCACTAGCTCTGGACAAGCACGGCCGTCGTGGCTACCACGTTTCCAAAGATGGACAACACTATTTGATGGGTCACAAGCGATGCGATGAAGCAGAATTCGAAGACTCAAATCACGCAATCGGATTTTCCCGCCGGCCGCCGCGCACGGGCCCGAGTCGGGTCGTGCCGGATTTCCACGCGGGGGAATCAAAGGGGGAAAATCGCGTCTCTTGCACAGATCCTGGGGGGTGTTGCGAGGTGTCAGTCGGTGCGGCGCGCCAGCGTGCGGTGGTGATCCTTGCCACGCTGGTGGCGTTCGAAGTGCTCGACCGTCTCGAATTCGCGATCGCACAGGTCGCAACGAGGGCGGGTCTCTGGACGGTTGACCGTATTGCGGTGGCGCCGCGACCAGCGATAGTCGCGCAGCACTGTCAGGCTGTTGCAACGCACACCGCACGGCTTGCAAACGTATCTGCCCTTGGGGATGGTCTTGGCGATACGGCGCTGCTCCCGCTGCTCAGCTGCGCGCGCGGTCGTCGGTCGGATGTGGCCGATTCGTGGGGCCGGCGGCGCGATGTAGCGCCGGGCCGGATCCTGCGCGGGCAGCAGCAGGCGCCGGTTGGTTGGGACCGCCGGGCCTGACGTGGCCGGGCCCTTACCCTTGCGCGAGAGGGGGGGCTTGGATGCGGCTGGCGCCGCCGATGCGGCCGTCGCCGCCACAGAGGATGACGTGGATGCGCCCGCCGGGGTGCCACGTGCCGCCGCGGTGTCGCGCGCCGCCGCGGTGCCGCGCGCCGCCGGGGTGCCGCGCGCCGTCGGGGGGCGCGCCGTCGCCGCCGAGGAAGTCGGGGCGTCCGCCAACGCCGAGGAAGAAAATTCCGAACCTGATTTGGCACTCACTGGGTTTCAACAATCAGTCGACCAAAAGAAAAAAACCGTGACAGGGGCCACCAGGGCAGTGTCAGGGCAGTGTTCTTTCGGTGTGATTCGTGGAACCCGCTGCGTTCGTATTACAATGCCCCAGGCACGCCGAACACAGGGGGCAGCACGAGTGCACAAACACAGGGAGGGCCAAATCCAGGACGGAATCGCAACGTCACCGCCAAGAGGAAGTCGAACTATCTGAAGCTACCACATGTGAGGCACCACCCACACACGGGCAGCCCTCAACGTACTGGTGCCGGTGTCAGCAACCCGTGCGAGCCAATGAGGATGCCGGGCGCGGGGAAGGTGACGGGTGGGATGACGGTGATGGGGGTGGGGAAGAGGATGGGCGTGACGTCGGTGAGGGTCGAGGGGTCGAAGGTAAAGGAGGTCTTTGTCTCTGTCTGTGGTTGTTCCCCCGAGGTCTCTCCCGGTGGCGCCCACACTCACGCATTATATACCCCCAGGGGGGCACCCAGGGTGCCCCAAAGCATGCGATTGCCCGTCGTGCCGGTGGACGGCACCAAAGCTCTCAAAACAAAGCATGGGCTCTCAGAACAAAGCAAGGGTGGGCGTGTGCGCCCCAAGGCGCCCCACCAGAGAGCCCCAAACGGGGGGGGGGACGGTGTGCGGCGCTCGTAGCGCCGCGCGGCTGGCCCCACGCGCCATTCGACCCGAAAAGCCTCAGAGGCGTGTAAGCAGACGCCAGTCTTCGGGTCGAATATCTCCCGTGGGTCAGCAAGTCTTGTCGCTCCCATTGGTCCACGGGGAGATTGTTCCGGCTTGCTGACGCGTCAGAGATGTGGCTCGTCTTTTGTCCGTCAGTCCGTTGATCCGTTGGAGACTGTACCCGTCGGCAGATGAGTCAGGGTAGTGACGGTTAGCCAATCCGCGGCTCCCGTGCTGACCGTCCGTTAGTAGTAGATTATCGGACGGACACCGCGGCAAGCCCCAGATTACCTTGGAGTTGATGCGTCTTGGAAGGAGTTGGCTGAGAAGGACAGGGAAGGAGAGGCCCCAGTCCTTATCCCCTAGGCTCCAGTCTTGGGGATTTAAGGGGCATATCCTTACACCTCCCCCCCCTTAGGACGCGCGTCGCAGGAAAGCGTCCAACACTTCAGGTGCGTTCGCAAGGTCTTGCTTGGTCAGCTAGGAGTTCTCGCTGACGTCACAGCCTTTCCACTTGACCAGGTACTGTAGTCGTCCACGGCGCTTTCGTGACCTTATGATGGAGTCGACTTCGTACTCGACAGAACCGTCCGGAAATGCCACCGGAGGCGGAACGGGAGGAAGTCGGCCATACGGATCAGCGCGGTACGGCTTCAGCAAGCTCGCATGAAAGGCGTTGTGAACCTTGCGATCGAGCACCGCTTGGGGAAGATCCAGGCGGAACGTCACATCGTTGATGCTCTCAGTGACGCGGTACGGTCCCGAGTACTTGGGCATCAGCTTGCGAGCGCCTTGGAAGGCATCTGGCATAAGGTGTTTGGTACTTAGTAGCACCAGATCGTCCACGGCGATCTTGCAAGGTCGGCGATGGCGATTTGCGTACGCCGAGCGCGCCTCATTTGCACTCTTGATGGCTGAGATGGCAGTCTCTTGAGCATGTTGGAGACCGCTTAGCCAGTCAGACACTGCAGGCATGCTTGACTCTGAGTTTTCGAGGATGTCCATTGGTACCGTCTTAGGTTCGAATCCGTAGTTCAGGAAAAATGGGGAGTACGTTGTAACAGCATTTGGCGACCGGTTGTAGGCTACTTCGGCAGCAACCAGAAAGAGGTCCCAATCGCGTTGGTGATGGTTGACAAAGTTTCGCAGGATTTCTTCGATCTTCTTGTTCATGATCTCAGTTTGTCCGTCGGTTTGCGGGTGGTACGCTGAAGAGGCCTTGATCTTGACCTTGAGAATCTCCGTGAGCGACTGCCAGAAGTTGGAGAAGAAAATGCGGTCCCTGTCGCAGACAACATTAGCTGGGAGTCCGTGGTGTCGATAGACGTGATCGTGATAGAGCTGAGCTGCAACTGGCGCCGTACAGTCTGGCTTCATAGGGGCGAGGCGAATCATCTTGGAGAGGCGGTCGACAACGACGTGAATCCCGTTGTGACCTCTTGGAGTCAGAGAAAGAGGCGTGATAAAGTCCATGGAGACACTTGCCCATCGTTGGCTCGGGGGGTCCAGGGGTTTGAGGTGACCCAGAGGTGAATGAGTGCTAGCCTTGTTCCGCTGGCACAAATCACATGTTTGTACGTATCTTTGGATGTCTTTCCGCATTGTCTTCCAGTAGTACTTGGAAGAAATAATCTTGGTTGTTTTCTTGACTCCCATGTGCCCTTGGCACGGGACATCATGGTAGTCGTGGAGTAGTCTTTGGCGTAGAGTACCGACGGGGATACACGTACGGTCACCTCGTTTCAACAACCTCATGTGTAGCCGGTAGGGAGATACCGGGTCTTTGACTAGGTCGGCAAACTCGGGGTCCGCGTCGTACTCTTGTCTTAAGGTGGCAAGGTCTTGATCACTTTGGTTGATGGTCATGAGGTTGTTGATTTCAGTTTTCTTGGGGAGTTCTTCAATGGTCTTGGTCAGCACGCGACTAAGAAGGTCTTGATTGGGGGCGTGCTTGTCGGGAGCACCTTGTGGCTGCCTGGAAAGGGCATCAGCCACGGGGTTCGAAGTGCCCTTGATTGGGACAATCTTGAACTGGAACTGGTCCAGAAACTCCAGCCACTTGACTTGGCGATCGTTTAGCTTCTCTTGGGTGCTTAGGTATCTCAGGGACTCATGGTCGGTGTGGACCTCAAAGGGTCTTCCGTAGAGGTAGCAGCGCCAATGCCGGATAGCTTGTATGACTGCAAGCAGTTCTCTTTCACGAATGCTGTAGCGCTGCTCGTGGATGTTGAGAGTTAACGAGAAGTACGCCACTGGACGCCGTCCGCGTCCATCATCTTGCTCAAGGACTGCGCCCACAGCATACCCGCTGGCATCTGTAGACACGTAGATTGGGTATCTCTTGTCGAAAGGCCTTAGCAACGGTGCGCTTGTCGTTAGGTCCTGCAGCTGCTCAAAGGCTTTCTGGGCGTCGGGTGTCCACTCGAAGTCGACATTCCCAGTCAGCCTCGTTAGCGGCGTAGCTACGGCAGCCATTCCCTTGATGAATCTTCGATAAAAGTTGACCATACCGAGGAAAGATTGTACATCCTTTTTGCTCCTCGGTGTTGCCCACGTACGGATGGCTTGGACCTTGTAGTCTTCCATAGAGAAGCCTTTCTTGGAGATGACGTGGCCAAGGTAGTCCACAGTAGTTCGAGCGAACTGGCACTTGCTCAGCTTGGCGTAGAGCTTGTGTTCTCGTAATTTCTCGATTGCTAATCGTAGGTGCTTGAGGTGATCGTCATAAGTTTCGCTGTAGACTAGGATGTCGTCGAGGTAGACACAGATGAAGTCGTACAGATAGGGTCGGAAGACATCGTTCATTAGGTTCATGAAGACCGCGGGTGCATTTGTCAGACCAAAGGGTACGACGGTGAACTCATAGAATCCGTACTTGGTTCGAAACGCCGTCAAAGGTATTGTTTCTGGGTCAAGGCGAATCTGGTGATAGCCAGAGCGGAGGTCGATCTTTGTAAAGTACTTGGCCTTTCGCAGTTGGTCAAAGATGTCGTCGATGCGTGGTAGTGGGTACGCGTTCTTGATAGTAGCCTTGTTCAGGGCCCTGTAGTCGATGCACAATCGCCAGCCACCGTCCTTCTTCGCCGCAAAGAGGACGGAAGAGCCCCACGGTGAGGTGCTTGGTTGGATGAATCCCTTCCTTATGAGGCCGGCCAGTTGAGTCTTGAGTTCTTCGAGCTCCCATTCGGCTAGTCGGTAAATTCCGCTACGACGCGGTTGGGCGTCATCGGTCAGCTTGATGCTAAATTTGTGACTGCGCTCAGGAGCGAGTCCGTCGGGGAGCTCGTCTGGGAAGACATCAGCGTACTCTCTTTGAGAATCTCTTGAACTTCTTTCTTGTCTTCGCCTTGTCCCATCGTAATGGCGTTAATGTCGAAGGTGCTAGAGGGATCTTCCGACTGCAGGTAGATGGCAAAAACAGGGCACCTTTGAACGAGGTCCCGAGCAAGGCGGTGCCGACTGATCAGAGCTTCGGGCTTCTTGAGGGAGGCAGTGATGGAAATGTTCTTGTGGTTGAACTTGAAGGAGATCTTGTTTTTCTTGTTGTTGATTTTGGCGTCCTTGTCATCGCGCCACTTCTTTCCCAGGATGAGGTCGTACGCGCTCAAGTCACAAACAGCGAACCGAAGTCGCTCTTGGTACGGTCCGATGTGAATCTCAAGAGGGTCAACGGTTTCAGCGAGGACATGGGAGCGGCCATCCGGCATGCTTGCCGCGAAGTCCGTTCCTTTTGTTTTCTCATGCAGGGAGGTAACGAGGCGCCTTGAGACAACGTTGATGGGAGATCCGTCGTCGAACAGCACCTTAACAACTTTTCCATTGACAGAAGCAGTAGAAAGCAGAAGCCCGAGTCGCGGGCCTTCAAATGGTGACGACATATTTTCAGGAACCGAAGGAGCGTCTTTCACAGATGTTGAGGACTGTTGCTGCTTCAGTTCCGCTGGCCTTTTGGGCAGTCCTTAGCCATGTGTCCTTTCTCGCGGCAGCGAAGGCAGAGACCCTCGCGCATGCAGCGCTGGCGTTCGTCTGGCGTCAGCTTTTCGATCTTGATGCTGGAAATGTCCATCGGGACAACGCCCGTCGTCGGTAGCTTCCCAGAAGTGCTGTTAACATTGCTGGTGATACGGGACACTCCAGCCTTGGCCGCTTCCACGCGCAGGGCGTCCGTCATCAGTGATTCAAGATCGGTGTACGTCTTGAGGCACAGTGCCTGCCAGATGTCGCGCTTCAAGCCTCGGCTATAGCGGTCGATCTTTTCCGCTTCAGTGATGTCCGGGATGTCCAAGAGGACGCTCAGGAAAGTCCTGTTGAACGTCCCGACGTCCTTGGTTTGGCGCCATGAGTGCAGCTTGTCCCGCGCCGCCTGCGTCTTGTTCAGAGGGCTGAAGCGACGGATGAGCGCAGCCCGAAAGGTAGCCCAGTCGGGGACCGCCGTCGTCCGACTGTAGGTATGCCACCAGGTGAACGCTTCACCGTCCAGGTAGGTGCGGTCGCAGGGTCGTCAGCGCAATATGAGTCCATGTTGCGAGCACCAATGCTTCAATTGTCTGCCCGGGCTTGCGGAGAATCAGCGGGGCTTCCCCGCATCGTCGCGCTCGTGCAGCTTGCGTCGGCCAGCCTTGCCCAATTCGCTTAGGCCTCGGCCTATAGCGTCGGACTTATTGAGAGGTACCGCCGTCGTCCGCTGTAGGTATGCCACCAGGTGAACGCTTCACCGTCCAGGTAGGTGCAGGCGATCCGACACGCTTCGTCAGGGTCAGTCAGCCGCACATATGAGTCCATGTGCGAGCACCATGCTTCAATTGTCCCGGGCTTGCCGGAGAACAGCGCGGGCTTATTCGGCCTCGCAGTCGTCGCGCCTCCACTCGTGGCCTTAGCCTTGGCGTCGGACAGCTGTTTCTTGGCGTCCGCCAATTCAACCTTATGAGCCTCGAGCTCGGCGCTCATCTGCGAGACGAACGCTGTAAGTTGATTCCATGACTCCGCGGAGGGTGCGGTTGAGGCCGTTCCCGGATTAATCGGGCTTACAGTTGCAGGATTCGGGGGGTCCATTGCGTCCTGGGTGAGGTCCGGAATAATCAAATTAACCCAACAGATCCGGTTTGACTTACTCCGGCAGAGCACGGGGCAAGTCTTACAAGATGTGCAAGTTAATTTGACCAAGCAAAATAGTGCTGCACTAGCTCTGGACAAGCACGGCCGTCGTGGCTACCACGTTTCCAAAGATGGACAACACTATTTGATGGGTCACAAGCGATGCGATGAAGCAGAATTCGAAGACTCAAATCACGCAATCGGATTTTCCCGCCGGCCGCCGCGCACGGGCCCGAGTCGGGTCGTGCCGGATTTCCACGCGGGGGAATCAAAGGGGGAAAATCGCGTCTCTTGCACAGATCCTGGGGGGTGTTGCGAGGTGTCAGTCGGTGCGGCGCGCCAGCGTGCGGTGGTGATCCTTGCCAAGCTGGTGGCGTTCGAAGTGCTCGACCGTCTCGAATTCGCGATCGCACAGGTCGCAACGAGGGCGGGTCTCTGGACGGTTGACCGTATTGCGGTGGCGCCGCGACCAGCGATAGTCGCGCAGCACTGTCAGGCTGTTGCAACGCACACCGCACGGCTTGCAAACGTATCTGCCCTTGGGGATGGTCTTGGCGATACGGCGCTGCTCCCGCTGCTCAGCTGCGCGCGCGGTCGTCGGTCGGATGTGGCCGATTTGTGGGGCCGGCGGTGCGATGTAGCGCCGGGCCGGATCCTGCGCGGGCAGCAGCAGGCGCCGGTTGGTTGGGACCGCCGGGCCTGACGTGGCCGGGCCCTTACCCTTGCGCGAGAGGGGGGCTTGGATGCGGCTGGCGCCGCCGATGCGGCCGTCGCCGCCACAGAGGATGACGTGGATGCGCCCGCCGGGGTGCCACGTGCCGCCGCGGTGTCGCGCGCCGCCGCGGTGCCGCGCGCCGCCGGGGTGCCGCGCGCCGTCGGGGGGCGCGCCGTCGCCGCCGAGGAAGTCGGGGCGTCCGCCAACGCCGAGGAAGAAAATTCCGAACCTGATTTGGCACTCACTGGGTTTCAACAATCAGTCGACCAAAAGAAAAAAACCGTGACAGGGGCCACCAGGGCAGTGTCAGGGCAGTGTTCTTTCGGTGTGATTCGTGGAACCCGCTGCGTTCGTATTACAATGCCCCAGGCACGCCGAACACAGGGGGCAGCACGAGTGCACAAACACAGGGAGGGCCAAATCCAGGACGGAATCGCAACGTCACCGCCAAGAGGAAGTCGAACTATCTGAAGCTACCACATGTGAGGCACCACCCACACACGGGCAGCCCTCAACGTACTGGTGCCGGTGTCAGCAACCCGTGCGAGCCAATGAGGATGCCGGGCGCGGGGAAGGTGACGGGTGGGATGACGGTGATGGGGGTGGGGAAGAGGATGGGCGTGACGTCGGTGAGGGTCGAGAGGGTCGAAGGTAAAGGAGGTCTTTGTCTCTGTCTGTGGTTGTTCCCCCGAGGTCTCTCCCGGTGGCGCCCACACTCACGCATTATATACCCCCAGGGGGGCACCCAGGGTGCCCCAAAGCATGCGATTGCCCGTCGTGCCGGTGGACGGCACCAAAGCTCTCAAAACAAAGCATGGGCTCTCAGAAAAAAGCAAGGGTGGGCGTGTGCGCCCCAAGGCGCCCCACCAGAGAGCCCCAAACGGGGGGGGGGGACGGTGTGCGGCGCTCGTAGCGCCGCGCGGCTGGCCCCACGCGCCATTCGACCCGAAAAGCCTCAGAGGCGTGTAAGCAGACGCCAGTCTTCGGGTCGAATATCTCCCGTGGGTCAGCAAGTCTTGTCGCTCCCATTGGTCCACGGGGAGATTGTTCCGGCTTGCTGACGCGTCAGAGATGTGGCTCGTCTTTTGATCCGTTAGTCCGTTGATCCGTTGGAGACTGTACCCGTCGGCAGATGAGTCAGGGTAGTGACGGTTAGCCAATCCGCGGCTCCCGTGCTGACCGTCCGTTAGTAGTAGATTATCGGACGGACACCGCGGCAAGCCCCAGATTACCTTGGAGTTGATGCGTCTTGGAAGGAGTTGGCTGAGAAGGACAGGGAAGGAGAGGCCCCAGTCCTTATCCCCTAGGCTCCAGTCTTGGGGATTTAAGGGGCATATCCTTACACCTCCCCCCCCTTAGGACGCGCGTCGCAGGAAAGCGTCCAACACTTCAGGTGCGTTCGCAAGGTCTTGCTTGGTCAGCTAGGAGTTCTCGCTGACGTCACAGCCTTTCCACTTGACCAGGTACTGTAGTCGTCCACGGCGCTTTCGTGACCTTATGATGGAGTCGACTTCGTACTCGACAGAACCGTCCGGAAATGCCACCGGAGGCGGAACGGGAGGAAGTCGGCCATACGGATCAGCGCGGTACGGCTTCAGCAAGCTCGCATGAAAGGCGTTGTGAACCTTGCGATCGAGCACCGCTTGGGGAAGATCCAGGCGGAACGTCACATCGTTGATGCTCTCAGTGACGCGGTACGGTCCCGAGTACTTGGGCATCAGCTTGCGAGCGCCTTGGAAGGCATCTGGCATAAGGTGTTTGGTACTTAGTAGCACCAGATCGTCCACGGCGATCTTGCAAGGTCGGCGATGGCGATTTGCGTACGCCGAGCGCGCCTCATTTGCACTCTTGATGGCTGAGATGGCAGTCTCTTGAGCATGTTGGAGACCGCTTAGCCAGTCAGACACTGCAGGCATGCTTGACTCTGAGTTTTCGAGGATGTCCATTGGTACCGTCTTAGGTTCGAATCCGTAGTTCAGGAAAAATGGGGAGTACGTTGTAACAGCATTTGGCGACCGGTTGTAGGCTACTTCGGCAGCAACCAGAAAGAGGTCCCAATCGCGTTGGTGATGGTTGACAAAGTTTCGCAGGATTTCTTCGATCTTCTTGTTCATGATCTCAGTTTGTCCGTCGGTTTGCGGGTGGTACGCTGAAGAGGCCTTGATCTTGACCTTGAGAATCTCCGTGAGCGACTGCCAGAAGTTGGAGAAGAAAATGCGGTCCCTGTCGCAGACAACATTAGCTGGGAGTCCGTGGTGTCGATAGACGTGATCGTGATAGAGCTGAGCTGCAACTGGCGCCGTACAGTCTGGCTTCATAGGGGCGAGGCGAATCATCTTGGAGAGGCGGTCGACAACGACGTGAATCCCGTTGTGACCTCTTGGAGTCAGAGAAAGAGGCGTGATAAAGTCCATGGAGACACTTGCCCATCGTTGGCTCGGGGGGTCCAGGGGTTTGAGGTGACCCAGAGGTGAATGAGTGCTAGCCTTGTTCCGCTGGCACAAATCACATGTTTGTACGTATCTTTGGATGTCTTTCCGCATTGTCTTCCAGTAGTACTTGGAAGAAATAATCTTGGTTGTTTTCTTGACTCCCATGTGCCCTTGGCACGGGACATCATGGTAGTCGTGGAGTAGTCTTTGGCGTAGAGTACCGACGGGGATACACGTACGGTCACCTCGTTTCAACAACCTCATGTGTAGCCGGTAGGGAGATACCGGGTCTTTGACTAGGTCGGCAAACTCGGGGTCCGCGTCGTACTCTTGTCTTAAGGTGGCAAGGTCTTGATCACTTTGGTTGATGGTCATGAGGTTGTTGATTTCAGTTTTCTTGGGGAGTTCTTCAATGGTCTTGGTCAGCACGCGACTAAGAAGGTCTTGATTGGGGGCGTGCTTGTCGGGAGCACCTTGTGGCTGCCTGGAAAGGGCATCAGCTACGGGGTTCGAAGTGCCCTTGATTGGGACAATCTTGAACTGGAACTGGTCCAGAAACTCCAGCCACTTGACTTGGCGATCGTTTAGCTTCTCTTGGGTGCTTAGGTATCTCAGGGACTCATGGTCGGTGTGGACCTCAAAGGGTCTTCCGTAGAGGTAGCAGCGCCAATGCCGGATAGCTTGTACGACTGCAAGCAGTTCTCTTTCACGAATGCTGTAGCGCTGCTCGTGGATGTTGAGAGTTAACGAGAAGTACGCCACTGGACGCCGTCCGCGTCCATCATCTTGCTCAGGCCCGTTCGCAGTTCGCGTACCGTCTCATGTGACGACGGTATATACCTGCGAAAGGAACGGGAGAGGGGAGTCCGGTCGGTATACCAAATACATAAGTTTTGAACAACTTAACATGACTCTTTTTGAAGTATCACAAACACTGGAGTGTGACTTGAAGAGTGGGGTGTGCAGATGGTCCGCCCTGCTCGAGCGCCACCAAAGCCCGTTCATATCGCCGCCTACAGCATCATGGACCCCACTCCTATCTGGCGGGCGGGTGCGTTCATGACGTCTGTGGCTGGAGCCTTGCATGCCCACCGTGGTTTGTTCTCTGACCCCTTTCAATACACATCTGTTTCTGTACCCTTTTCCGACGTCCGGGCACGCTACGGCGCCCTATTCCCTCGCGCTATGCGCATGTCCGATGGCGCCTTTGATGGCCTGGTGGCACTCTTGCGCCCTCTCTTGCCCCGTCGTGGCCTCTCTGCGGAGACGCGTACTGCTTTGGCGCTGCGCTATTTGGGAGGCGGTAGCTACGTGGACATTTGCGCGGCGTTTGGGGTACACCCGGCCTCATTGTACCGCGCAGTGTGGGAGGTCGTGGACGCTGTTAACTCTACCACTGCACTGGCTCTGGACTTCCAGGTAGGGAACAGTACTCGTCGACTCGCGTACGCTGCTGGCTTCCAAGCGGGGCGGAATTCCCCGTTCTCCAACGTCATCGGAGCGCTCGATGGCGTGGCGATTGAGCAGGAGCAGCCCCTACCATCGGATGTTACGTGCGTGGCCGACTACTACTCTCGGAAGGGCTTCTACGCTTTCAATGTGCAGGCCATTTGTGACGCTTCGTACAAGTTTCGATGGATGTCCTGCATGAGTCCTGGGTCTTCTCACGACGCGACGGCGTTTTCTTGTACATTGCTCGGGCAGGCGCTCCTGAGGCCGGAGGACCCCATAACAGCGGCGCTGATTAGGGATGGCCACTGTATTGCGGCAGACGATGCGTACGCTGCAAGCGAGGCATTGGCCGTCCCGTGGCCAGGTGGTGGCAGGGGTGATCGCTGGCGGGACTCTTACAACTTCCATCTCTCATCCCTCCGTATTCACATTGAGCAGGCTTTTGGGATGCTTGTGTGGCGGTGGGGGGTCTTCTGGCGACCTCTTCGTGTGCCCTTTTCGAAGCGGCCAGCTTTGATTCGAGCGTGCTTTCGTCTGCATAACTATTGCTGTGACGAGTCCGAGAGCGGTACGGACCGCTTGGCACCGTTCGCCAACGACCGCGCTGGAGGGAATGTTTACTTGGCGCCGAACGACACCGTGAGTGCCGACCAGCGTGGTCGACGTCGCGACCGGGAGCGCTCCTTGTTGAGGGTGAAAATGACTCGTCGGGTGGAAGAGCTTGGATTGCTGCGCCCGGGGGTACCTCCCATGTACTGAATCAAGTGTGTGCACAAGACATTGTTTCTCTTACGTGCGCCATGTGCACCGCCCACCGCATTCAAGAAGCCCATGTGTACCGTGGTGCCCTCGCATTACAATCGGACGCAGAATGAACAGCTCTCTAAACGACACAGGCAATCCCTTGAAAAACCCTCACGCCTCCTCCTCGTCCACGGATGGGTCAAAAGAGGAGCCAGCCACGGGGCCGGCAGTATCATCTTGACCACGCCCGCCGCCGCCGACCGCTGCGACCGGCTCTGGTTCCGCTGCAGTCTCGAGAGGCTCTTGGCCGACGGAGGACTGCAGAGCACTTTCCAATCGCGTCGTGAGGGCCAGAACAATCCCAGACGGTAGGCCAGCGTCCTGCGCATTCTTGAGGGTAGTGGACAGAGCAACGAGCTCTGCCAGGCGCGCTTGCTTTGCGGCCGACGCTGCAATGCTGGCAGAGCTGTCGATCAGCGACTGAATTCCGGCCTCCACCGGGCGCCTACGCTTGGCTCGAGAGGTCGCGGCTCCCACCGTGGTCAGCCCAGGCACGTCGCCCTCTACGCCCGCGGGCCCCACTTCAGGGTTCATGAGCTCCAGAACAATCTCCTTGTCTTTCAGCAACACGAACAAATAGTCCAACAGCGTGTCCCCTTGCGAGAAGTTTGACCACAAGTTCGGATCGTTCTGGCCTGAGCTGGAGTAGCGCTTATGCACGCGCCAAAAACCAGAAGCAATCTGCACACAGAGAGTGATACACACGAATGAAATGATGCCGGGGCGTCAGACAACCGCTACGGCGGCGGAGAAGCGCAGAAAGATCCCTCCAATACAACCCTCACCGCAGCACTCAAGCGGGCCCGATAAATAGATCGCGCTGAGAACATACCTCTGTCCACTTTGCACGCAAGAACTGACCCGTGCGCCGAACTGTGTGAAGGTTGGGGTCTATTGCTGCGTCTGCGCACGCGGCGGGAACAGTGAAGACCTCTGGGCCGTTGAACACCTCCGCCACGACCACTGGCCAGACCTCCGTACGACTCGACCTCGAGTCCACCTGTTGGCGGGACATCGGGCCGCGAAACACGATGACACCAGCAGCGACCTCGCCATGGCACATCACATGCGCGAGACGCGCTCTCTCGTGCTTGGTAAACGGAGGCTGTCGGTCTGGGCTCGGTTGGATGGCTGCCGTGCCACCGCTCTCGGCAGACACTTGTGCAGGGGTAGCCGCAGCAGGGACGGTCGCGTCAGGATCGCTTGGCGCTCCGCTCTGTCCTGCGGGTGTGCGCCGAGGAGGGGAGGGGCGAGGCTCGTCGGGCGCAGGGGAACCAGGATTCGACGGGGGAGGGAGAGCGCCCGACCGAGCACCCGAGGTAGATCCATCCGTCCTGGTGATAGCCGGCCCAGCACACGAGACCCCATTCTGTCGGCACCGGTCCGCGAGCATCTGCTTCGTCCCGTGAATGGGGAGCCCCCGACGCTTCAGTTCGGATCGCATCTGCTTAACAGTTACACGGGAAGCCATACTGGTCCGATCCGACGCAACAACAGGTAGGAAGAAGGCGTGAGGCTCTGGTCCGGAAGCGTGTGTGTGGATGTGCGGGTTGGCGTCTCGAGTGGTTCCGGGGGCGGGGTCGCTTTTGCATTGCCGCCAGTGCGTGTCCAATGTTGTGGGTCTTCTTCCCGGCGCCTCTGCCCGCCAATGGACTTTGTCCAACGACACCCCTCGAACCTGTGAGTTGTCTCTGGCAACTCCAAACTGGGTCTCAATTCGATCGTCAAGTCTTGATCTCTGCAGTGTACGCCGCGGTATACCGCGGTATAGACATACGCGGGCGACCCGCGTATGTCTATACCGCGGTATACCGTCGGGATGGGCACAGCCAATCAGATCGGCGTTACGCGTATATACCGTCACGCCGTTTGCAACTGCGAAAGGGCCTCAAGGACTGCGCCCACAGCATACCCGCTGGCATCTGTAGACACGTAGATTGGGTATCTCTTGTCGAAAGGCCTTAGCAACGGTGCGCTTGTCGTTAGGTCCTGCAGCTGCTCAAAGGCTTTCTGGGCGTCGGGTGTCCACTCGAAGTCGACATTCCCAGTCAGCCTCGTTAGCGGCGTAGCTACGGCAGCCATTCCCTTGATGAATCTTCGATAAAAGTTGACCATACCGAGGAAAGATTGTACATCCTTTTTGCTCCTCGGTGTTGCCCACGTACGGATGGCTTGGACCTTGTAGTCTTCCATAGAGAAGCCTTTCTTGGAGATGACGTGGCCAAGGTAGTCCACAGTAGTTCGAGCGAACTGGCACTTGCTCAGCTTGGCGTAGAGCTTGTGTTCTCGTAATTTCTCGAGTGCTAATCGTTGGTGCTTGAGGTGATCGTCATAAGTTTCGCTGTAGACTAGGATGTCGTCGAGGTAGACACAGATGAAGTCGTACAGATAGGGTCGGAAGACATCGTTCATTAGGTTCATGAAGACCGCGGGTGCATTTGTCAGACCGAAGGGTACGACGGTGAACTCATAGAATCCGTACTTGGTTCGAAACGCCGTCAAAGGTATTGTTTCTGGGTCAAGGCGAATCTGGTGATAGCCAGAGCGGAGGTCGATCTTTGTAAAGTACTTGGCCTTTCGCAGTTGGTCAAAGATGTCGTCGATGCGTGGTAGTGGGTACGCGTTCTTGATAGTAGCCTTGTTCAGGGCCCTGTAGTCGATGCACAATCGCCAGCCACCGTCCTTCTTCGCCGCAAAGAGGACGGAAGAGCCCCACGGTGAGGTGCTTGGTTGGATGAATCCCTTCCTTATGAGGCCGGCCAGTTGAGTCTTGAGTTCTTCGAGCTCCCATTCGGCTAGTCGGTAAATTCCGCTACGACGCGGTTGGGCGTCATCGGTCAGCTTGATGCTAAATTTGTGACTGCGCTCAGGAGCGAGTCCGTCGGGGAGCTCGTCTGGGAAGACATCAGCGTACTCTCTTTGAGAATCTCTTGAACTTCTTTCTTGTCTTCGCCTTGTCCCATCGTAATGGCGTTAATGTCGAAGGTGCTAGAGGGATCTTCCGACTGCAGGTAGATGGCAAAAACAGGGCACCTTTGAACGAGGTCCCGAGCAAGGCGGTGCCGACTGATCAGAGCTTCGGGCTTCTTGAGGGAGGCAGTGATGGAAATGTTCTTGTGGTTGAACTTGAAGGAGATCTTGTTTTTCTTGTTGTTGATTTTGGCGTCCTTGTCATCGCGCCACTTCTTTCCCAGGATGAGGTCGTACGCGCTCAAGTCACAAACAGCGAACCGAAGTCGCTCTTGGTACGGTCCGATGTGAATCTCAAGAGGGTCAACGGTTTCAGCGAGGACATGGGAGCGGCCATCCGGCATGCTTGCCGCGAAGTCCGTTCCTTTTGTTTTCTCATGCAGGGAGGTAACGAGGCGCCTTGAGACAACGTTGATGGGAGATCCGTCGTCGAACAGCACCTTAACAACTTTTCCATTGACAGAAGCAGTAGAAAGCAGAAGCCCGAGTCGCGGGCCTTCAAATGGTGACGACATATTTTCAGGAACCGAAGGAGCGTCTTTCACAGATGTTGAGGACTGTTGCTGCTTCAGTTCCGCTGGCCTTTTGGGCAGTCCTTAGCCATGTGTCCTTTCTCGCGGCAGCGAAGGCAGAGACCCTCGCGCATGCAGCGCTGGCGTTCGTCTGGCGTCAGCTTTTCGATCTTGATGCTGGAAATGTCCATCGGGACAACGCCCGTCGTCGGTAGCTTCCCAGAAGTGCTGTTAACATTGCTGGTGATACGGGACACTCCAGCCTTGGCCGCTTCCACGCGCAGGGCGTCCGTCATCAGTGATTCAAGATCGGTGTACGTCTTGAGGCACAGTGCCTGCCAGATGTCGCGCTTCAAGCCTCGGCTATAGCGGTCGATCTTTTCCGCTTCAGTGATGTCCGGGATGTCCAAGTGGACGCTCAGGAAAGTCCTGTTGAACGTCCCGACGTCCTTGGTTTGGCGCCATGAGTGCAGCTTGTCCCGCGCCGCCTGCGTCTTGTTCAGAGGGCTGAAGCGACGGATGAGCGCAGCCCGAAAGGTAGCCCAGTCGGGGACCGCCGTCGTCCGACTGTAGGTATGCCACCAGGTGAACGCTTCACCGTCCAGGTAGGTGCAGGCGATCCGACACGCTTCGTCAGGGTCAGTCAGCCGCACATATGAGTCCATGTGCGAGCACCATGCTTCAATTGTCCCGGGCTTGCCGGAGAACAGCGCGGGCTTATTCGGCCTCGCAGTCGTCGCGCCTCCACTCGTGGCCTTAGCCTTGGCGTCGGACAGCTGTTTCTTGGCGTCCGCCAATTCAACCTTATGAGCCTCGAGCTCGGCGCTCATCTGCGAGACGAACGCTGTAAGTTGATTCCATGACTCCGCGGAGGGTGCGGTTGAGGCCGTTCCCGGATTAATCGGGCTTACAGTTGCAGGATTCGGGGGGTCCATTGCGTCCTGGGTGAGGTCCGGAATAATCAAATTAACCCAACAGATCCGGTTTGACTTACTCCGGCAGAGCACGGGGCAAGTCTTACAAGATGTGCAAGTTAATTTGACCAAGCAAAATAGTGCTGCACTAGCTCTGGACAAGCACGGCCGTCGTGGCTACCACGTTTCCAAAGATGGACAACACTATTTGATGGGTCACAAGCGATGCGATGAAGCAGAATTCGAAGACTCAAATCACGCAATCGGATTTTCCCGCCGGCCGCCGCGCACGGGCCCGAGTCGGGTCGTGCCGGATTTCCACGCGGGGGAATCAAAGGGGGAAAATCGCGTCTCTTGCACAGATCCTGGGGGGTGTTGCGAGGTGTCAGTCGGTGCGGCGCGCCAGCGTGCGGTGGTGATCCTTGCCACGCTGGTGGCGTTCGAAGTGCTCGACCGTCTCGAATTCGCGATCGCACAGGTCGCAACGAGGGCGGGTCTCTGGACGGTTGACCGTATTGCGGTGGCGCCGCGACCAGCGATAGTCGCGCAGCACTGTCAGGCTGTTGCAACGCACACCGCACGGCTTGCAAACGTATCTGCCCTTGGGGATGGTCTTGGCGATACGGCGCTGCTCCCGCTGCTCAGCTGCGCGCGCGGTCGTCGGTCGGATGTGGCCGATTCGTGGGGCCGGCGGTGCGATGTAGCGCCGGGCCGGATCCTGCGCGGGCAGCAGCAGGCGCCGGTTGGTTGGGACCGCCGGGCCTGACGTGGCCGGGCCCTTACCCTTGCGCGAGAGGGGGGGCTTGGATGCGGCTGGCGCCGCCGATGCGGCCGTCGCCGCCACAGAGGATGACGTGGATGCGCCCGCCGGGGTGCCACGTGCCGCCGCGGTGTCGCGCGCCGCCGCGGTGCCGCGCGCCGCCGGGGTGCCGCGCGCCGTCGGGGGGCGCGCCGTCGCCGCCGAGGAAGTCGGGGCGTCCGCCAACGCCGAGGAAGAAAATTCCGAACCTGATTTGGCACTCACTGGGTTTCAACAATCAGTCGACCAAAAGAAAAAAACCGTGACAGGGGCCACCAGGGCAGTGTCAGGGCAGTGTTCTTTCGGTGTGATTCGTGGAACCCGCTGCGTTCGTATTACAATGCCCCAGGCACGCCGAACACAGGGGGCAGCACGAGTGCACAAACACAGGGAGGGCCAAATCCAGGACGGAATCGCAACGTCACCGCCAAGAGGAAGTCGAACTATCTGAAGCTACCACATGTGAGGCACCACCCACACACGGGCAGCCCTCAACGTACTGGTGCCGGTGTCAGCAACCCGTGCGAGCCAATGAGGATGCCGGGCGCGGGGAAGGTGACGGGTGGGATGACGGTGATGGGGGTGGGGAAGAGGATGGGCGTGACGTCGGTGAGAGTCGAGGGGGTCGAAGGTAAAGGAGGTCTTTGTCTCTGTCTGTGGTTGTTCCCCCGAGGTCTCTCCCGGTGGCGCCCACACTCACGCATTACATACCCCCAGGGGGGCACCCAGGGTGCCCCAAAGCATGCGATTGCCCGTCGTGCCGGTGGACGGCACCAAAGCTCTCAAAACAAAGCATGGGCTCTCAGAAAAAAGCAAGGGTGGGCGTGTGCGCCCCAAGGCGCCCCACCAGAGAGCCCCAAACGGGGGGGGGGACGGTGTGCGGCGCTCGTAGCGCCGCGCGGCTGGCCCCACGCGCCATTCGACCCGAAAAGCCTCAGAGGCGTGTAAGCAGACGCCAGTCTTCGGGTCGAATATCTCCCGTGGGTCAGCAAGTCTTGTCGCTCCCATTGGTCCACGGGGAGATTGTTCCGGCTTGCTGACGCGTCAGAGATGTGGCTCGTCTTTTGGTCCGTTAGTCCGTTGTTCCGTTGGAGACTGTACCCGTCGGCAGATGAGTCAGGGTAGTGACGGTTAGCCAATCCGCGGCTCCCGTGCTGACCGTCCGTTAGTAGTAGATTATCGGACGGACACCGCGGCAAGCCCCAGATTACCTTGGAGTTGATGCGTCTTGGAAGGAGTTGGCTGAAAAGGACAGGGAAGGAGAGGCCCCAGTCCTTATCCCCTAGGCTCCAGTCTTGGGGATTTATGGGGCATATCCTTACACTCGTCCTGCCAAAATCGATCCACGAGAAGGTCTGGGGTGGCGCTGACCTGGTCAGCGATCTTGTGCTCCATCTTGTCAGCAACCTTATCCGCCACCTTGTCCGTCACCGCGTCCGTCACGACGTCCGCAACCTTGAAGGCAACCGCGTCCACCACGTCGTCTGCCACTTGGTCCGCAACGGCGTTCACGACCTTGTCAGTGACGTCTCCTGCCACCTTGGATGCCACGCCGTCCACCATCTTGACCGTCAGCCTTGCCACAATTTTCACCAGGGATGCCTCGGCAAACTTTTTCACGATCACATCTGCCATGGCATCAACCCCCTGCGTGGAGAGAGCCGTCGACACAGCAGGCGCCAGCTCTTGCACCACCGCCGACACATCAGTGGGCAGCACGTGGCGCACGAGGGTGCAGCTCCCCTGTGCGCACGCGCCGTTGCGGGCACGCTTAGTGCCGCGGTTGCTCATTGACCAGGAAAACGCCCCCGCGTTGCCGGACGACTAGGTCTCGGGGAAGCACCAGTGTAAGGGGGGGCTGGGTCGCCCACACACCAAGGGGTGGGGGAAAGGAAGGCAGGGTAGACGCCAGGGAGGGGGAGAAAAGAGGATTTGCCCGCAAGAGTAGCGGGAGGACAGGTGACGGAAGGGGGGTGGGGGAAGGCAGAGGCTGGCGCGTGGGAGCAATGTACAGGCAGTGTTGGCCAGGCCCCGGCGAGTGGATGGATTGGCACGGCGCGGACCCGACGCGGCTGCCTGAAAGTGAGGCGCCCTTTATTCAGCCGGGTGCGCGTGCGTTACGCACTTTGTGGCCCTTATTCATGCGCGCCGCCCAAGTTAAAAAAGCCGGGTTGCCGAACAGAGTGGGAGGCGTAGTAAACCGAGCTGGTCTCAACAAACCATTGCGTCGTCCCACGCTCGGCAGAGTAGTGCGCTCGCAGCGCAGCTCGGATCTAAGCCCCCGTGGACTACCACAGAGACAGACCGTTGGTCCGCCAATAGATGTACCGCACAATATTATCTGCGGTCTGCACATCCAAGCCGTCAGGGTCGATTTGACAGGCGTCACAAAACTCGTTCCAACCGCGTTTGCCGCTGATGAAGTTCTGGTACTTGTCCACGGTCGTGGGGGCTCGCAGGCTTTCATGGATAGCATCGAGGGCGATGTTTTGTTGGCTGGGAGGGGAGTGCGACCGGCACCGGTGGACATGGTAATGGGGCGAAGCGAATCGGCGGAGAAAGGGATCAGTGTGGGGTGCCGACAGCAGTCGTGATGGACAACGCAGACGCAGACGGGACGAGTCGTCTCTGTTACTATCAAGCAATGACGTCACCCTTCGCCACGAGACCAGCAGCACACAACTGATTCTGGGTGGGATAATTTGAAAGGTCTCAGCAGGGTCTACTTCGTAGTTTCAACAAAAAAAGGGGACGAGTTCTGCTTCTTGCCATGCATTCGTTGTTGTGACTGCCGTTGCTCCCTGCCCTGTCCCCCATGTTTTTCCCTTTCTTCCTTGCACCCCACGTCGTTCCACCCTCTTGTCGTAGCACGCTGCCTTGTCATGGACAGCAGTGACGACTTTACCCCAATTGATGACGGGCTGCATCCGGGGGCCCGGCACCGGTCGGCTTTCTACGTCCCAAGCCCACTAGACGACAAAGACCTTCTGGTTTGTTCCACTGCGGTTTCTTCCACCTCCCCTGCCGCCCCTCTCGCTTCATGGCTGGAACAGCTTTCTGTTCAGCAGCTGCAGTCTGCAGCCACGGCTGCAGAGCGTCTACGTGCCAATCTACGCGGCCCTGTGCCACCCCCCCTGGCTCCATCCCCCTCCTCGCGCGTTGATGGGCCGTCTGTAGGTCTGGCGCCGGAACCTGTGTCGGCCCCTCCCGCAGCTGATCCCGGTGCTGTGCGCCTTCCGGCGCGAGGGCCTGACCAGGTCATCTGCAGGGGGATTTAAAGTTTCGATGAGCTGATCCAGGCATGGGAGACAAGGCTACATGGGTACGAGTCTTTGCACAAGTTGAGTAATAGTGCCCTCGGGGTGCTGGGGCCTACCCAAGTCAACGCTTTGTCGATGCGCACACTGCCTGGATCAAGGTCAAGGAGATAGGGCGTGGAAAAAAGCGGGCGAGCGTCGGTGGGGAGTACGGCTGCCACTTTTCTTCGTTAACTGTGGAGTTACCAAGAAAGTGGCTGGCGTCCCCGTCTTTTCGTCACGCATAGAGCAGGCGAGTTCACCGGCCACCTGTCCAGATCGAACAAACGCCATTACGCCACCAAGGCCGAACACGCGCCGCTGCCGCAACCGTCACTGCCGCACAAATGTCTACCGCAATAGCTGTTGCCGATGCAGGCTGGGCCGGGCCGGTGGGGGGCGGGAGCGAGGGCAAGGACGGCCAGCACCCGTCGATACAGCCGACAACAAATTTGACCAATGAATACTCCTGCAGGAGATCTGGGTCTTCGATATCAAGTTTAGTTGTTCTTTGCCTTCGCAGCAGCGGCGACAGCGTGCGCCCGCCTGCATGCTGCCCTCCGAAGCCATCATCACGCGCCGGCTCTCAGGCCACGCCAGCCATTCTGTGGCATATATACACCTGGGGGCGCGCAGGGGCCGTCCACGGCTAAGTGGACGGCACACGCCGCAGCCCCACGGGCGGCCACACCCGCCGGGGGCGTCGTGCGACCCCTCTCCCCGACCCCTGTAAAAGGGTCGGGCGGCGCACCGGGCCCGAACGGTCGCGTCACGGGTGGGGCTAGCCCCCCCCCTAGGTCGCTTGTGATTGGGTCGAAGGCGTGCGCCGGCGGGCGCTCCTTCAATCCGAGGGACAGCTCCCGGGCCGGGGGAGGACGGCCGCGGGAGCTGGATCGAGTACTCCCTGTGACGATCGATAGGATCGACCTATCGATTGTGGTACGCCCTTTCGGGGGGTACTCACCAATTTCGCATGCAATTATCGTCTTGGAGGGATTTCGCTTCTATTTCTTAGGACAGGTCGACCCTGCCCGGTCGACCTGCCCGATCGAGGGTCGTGGCGGGCGCGCGCGTGCCTCTTCTGGGCACGCGACGGCGTTCTCGCCCCGCTCCTTCCTGCTCGTCAGGTCTAAACGTATCCTTCTTTGTCCCGCTTACTTGCCATAGTCTTGGCACTGCGGTTACGGGTTTGCGCGTCAATCCTCCCCCCTGATTACGGTACCCTGTGGACACCCGACTTGCCACAATTCCCACAGCCCGCGTCGGTGGACCGCTCGATGGCTTAGGAAAGGGGGTGCGTGCTCGTGCAAGTGCGCGCAGCTCCATGTGCACCGCCGCCGACTGCCGCTGCGGACCTGGACCGCGACGCCCACCGGGCTGCGGCAAATGGCGGAGGCGGCGGAAGGTAGCGAGGGGGAGATGGGAAGGGGAGGGAGCTCGCAACATGTCCCGCCACCCGGCGACCTCTCCCATGTCGGCGGCTTTCCGGGGCGGCTCCTCTGCGTTTGCCTTTGCCTCTGCTACCGCCACCGCTGCCACCGCCTTTGGGACCGCCCGACGGCCGATCGGAGGACGCAGCGCCGTCCTCGTCTTTTTTGCCGTACGTCCAGGGGGCCGTGGCGGACCTGCAGCTCGCATCAGCCGCAGCAGGTGGGGGACGGCGGCCTTGTGCCGTGCACGCACGGCGGCGTGGCGTAGAGTGCATAAGGGCGCCGCGTCCGGGGAAAAGGTCGCCCTTCCGCCGGCAGTCCGCGGGCGCCCCATGCGGGGGGCGCCGGCCGCGTCACCATTTTTACGGCCCGCGCCAGCGGCGACGGCGGCGGGTGTGGCGACGGCGCGAGCGGCAACAGGTTCCCCGCATGGTGGCGGCCACTCCGTTCGCACACGCGAGACCACGCCCCCGCTCTCTCGTCCAGCGCAATGGATGGGGAGGCGTACTTCCCGAGCAGGGTGGCGCCCGTCCAAGACGCGTCGCCCCCTTCCCTTCCGCCCCCGCCGCCGGGTCAAAAAAGGCCGCCGCGGCGAGGCCCAGCACCGTGCCGCCCCCCCCGCCGCCACCAACGCCCCCAGCCCCCACCTTCAGGACGCCAGCCAGCCGCGCCTCGGCAATGAGGACGGCCTCTAGGCTCAACTCGGTCGCTGGCCGCTTCCCCCACGCCTGCGGGCGCCACTTCTGCCGCCGCGTGGGCGACCATTCGGTCCGGCACCTCGCGGCGCACCAGTTCGTCCAGTCGGCGGAGCACCGCGGGGGGCTCCGCACGACGCGTGGCCACTCGAAGGGGGCAGCAGAAATGGGGAGGGGTTCCTTGATCAGCCCCGCCGCTTCGGCCCCCGCTGCGGCCCAGTCCCGGCTACTGCCGAGGCCGTTGCTGCTGCGGCCGCCACCCCCACCGCTGCCGCCATCTCCTCTTCCCCTCAACCAGCCCGCTCCCGGTTGAGCGCGCCACGTCTCGAGGGCATGACGCTGGCACGCCCTCTCCGCCCGTCCCCCCCCTCTCCCGCCCCGTCGCAGCCGCCCGCACCCGCACGGCCGACCGGACGTAGTGGATGTTGACCGGGGAATAACTTCGGGTTTTGGGAATTTCTGGAGGAATCCCGATTTAGGTCTCGCGCCAGCGGTGCGTGCGTGACGCTAACGCTTTACGGAGCCGTTGCGGTGGTAGCGCCGCGATGTGGCCGTGGGGGACTGCCGGGGGGGGGCGGGACGCTAGCCGCACGTCAGCAAACAGCGTGCGGCGCGGCATCTTGATGCGCGGGGCGCCTGACGGTGTGTAAAAGTTGAGGCGTGAAACAAATCGCAACATGTCGCGCAACAGACAATATACAGCACGCAACCTCACACCATCGTGCGCAACGCCCTACCGTTCCACTCACCACCATTCGTCTTGACACAGCGGCAAAATTTTGAGTCCATATGATCATTTGGCTTCCCTGATTTACGACAGCGGCACGGGACACTTACGAAGGTCCAATGTTAAGTGTGAATCGAGCGACGACGACGGTGGCGACGACGATGATCACGAATCGCGAGTTCGCAAAATCAACTGGACTTGCGGAAATGACCAGGGAGGGATGAGCACCGCCAGTTCGAATGAGTTCGACAGAGCTCGATTAAGAAACTGGCGACCATTCCAGATCCGTACCGCCACTCGGTCTGTGGCTCAGAATGGCTGTGGCGGCAAGGGTCGGCATCTGCGACGATCGATCAGCGCGTTCGAGGGCACGAGAACGGTTCCTATCGCGGCGTTCGATGCAATAGGATCGTAAAATTGGTCCAATCTAGATTACTCCACTAAGAAATGCGAGATCGCGCCGGAAGACATCCGAGAGATGCCGGAAATTGCGGCGGTACATGCACCTGGCTTCGTCACGGCCCGTTGGCAACGCGATTGCCCTGCGGCCCGCTGTCAGCGCTGCGTGTCCTCGACTGGCGCCCGATTCCAACAGATTTGCCGTCAAGCATCGCTCGAAGCCAGGCCTTGTCCACGGTCTCGTCGCGCAGGCGTCGCCCGTCCAGTAGGAAGGGACAGAGGGCCGGTCCGCGCGCGATTTGAGTAGGAATTTTCGCGGTCATGCGGACTCAGCACGCGCATGGTCAATGCGGTTGATGATTCTCCTGTCTCTGCGGGTCTGAGCGGTTGTGCCGGCTCGCCGCCAGACTGCGATGGCGTCGGTTCAGCTCGCGCGAGGATGCTTGTCGGCTCTACGCACTGGCATGCACCAAAATGTCGATGGCTACAAGCGGCGTCGTGCTTGCGTCTCCGTTATGCCGGCACATCCGGAGTATCCGTACACGTGCGGTCAGTTCACGTGCACCATTTGCATGGTGTCCTGTGCCGCGTGGGGCCAAAAGGGTGTCGCAGTAGACGACGTGTCGCCCCGGTACGTCCTCGGTCGGGACCCACCATTGCGTGCCCACGGCACGACGTCAGCGCCATGCCAGGGCGCGTTAGAGCGGCGCTGAGTGAGCTGAAGCCGGCCGCGCGCCAGCATAAGGTGCAGAGTGCAGTCGGGAAGCGACGTCCTTTTGATCTATCGCCGTCCGCGGGACGCCACCTCGTGACGCAGGCCAAGCAGATTGCCGTCGTGAATTTTTTTGGGCTGGGAGGAGCGGCTGCATCCGCGTTCATCCGGACGGCACAAGCGGCGTGGGCGGCGGTCCAAGACACGGGCTCTACTCGAGCGGCAGTACGGATCATTTGGGCCTTCGCCGCAGACAGCGCCGCGCAAGCGTTGAGCCGAGCGTCGCAGCTTCCACCGGGGCTCATTGGCGAGAGCAATGCGGAAGGGTCGCGACAGGAGGTGGTGGAGGCGATTGATGAAGCGCTTGCAAAGCGCCGCCGCTACTCTCGCACGACACGTGGCGCTATGGACCAGGTTGTTTGGAGCGTCCAACGGCGGGCCGGTGGTGCGAGCGCGTCGCTGGAGGTACTGGGGTCTTCCAATCCATTCTTCAAAGCCACTGGGCCGCAACTGAGGGACGCAGCTGTTGAGTACGTGCAAATCCAGAACGGAGAGGTCCGCGATCTTTTCAAGGCTGCTTTTTCGGAGGTCGTCGGCCCCACGTACCTGTTTGACGGATGCTCGGCTACGAGCCACGACATGACGACCGCGCAAGTCACTGAAGAGCTCATGAAGTGCACGAACAACGTAGGCCTGCGAGTGCCATCTGTTTTGGCATCCTTAAAGTAGTTCATCGTGGAGCTTCGTCAAGAAAGCGAGGTCCTGTCCTCTTATTCCCAAACTTATTCATGTGCAGCCGCCGTGGTGTCCTGTTTGTACAGCGAGCCCAAACTGTTTCCGAGCGGCGCCAAGCGGAGACTGACGGCCTGAGCGGTCGACTGGTCATGCCACCTTGCATCGGGTGTAGCGTTTTTCTGCCCGCGGCCTCGCCCTGCGGATGCCCACCACGCAGACGCCCAGATTATCCTTGCCCGTCTCCAACATCACGAAGGAACCGACCCGCACCGACTGTCACAAACCCCGCCTACCCCTGAGAGGTATGGTAAAAAGCGTTGCTCGGGGGGAGAGGTTGGCACAACGAATGGTTGATTTGGGGTCGTTGGCGGTGAGTGGCCACCGTCAGCCCCACTCAAGTACCCTCTGGACCGGCGGTGGGTTGCCCTGCCGCCCGGCCCGCCCCCTCGTGCCCCCTTGACCACCCGCCACCACTCTTCGGACCGCTAATCAATCTGGAGACACCCCTACATCAGACGAATCTACCAATGCGAAGTGGCCCCCCCCTTGTCTGCCCTCTTCCCGGTTTCCTCCCGGAATGGGGTCTAATCTGATGGAACCCGGGGGCTACTTTGGCCTCTCTGGACGGGGCGCCCGGTTCGGCACCAAGGCGGGATCCGTCCCCCCCCACCTCTGGAAGGGGTCGCGAAAAGAGTCGGGACCCCTTCCGCCCGCCCCTCCCCCGGCGAACCGCCACACCGGGGCCTGGCCCGTTCACGTGCGACTCAAAAATGTGGTGCGCTGCAGACAGCTGCTGGTTGTGTGTAGACATTCGACACGTTAAGGAAGAAACTGCCTCGGCTCAGTCGCAGCGTCTGCTGGTTACGTAACGTCCAAATAGCCGTGCACCAGGCAGCACCGTGAGGTACCGTCTCCATTTCTTGCAGCTTCTCATAGCAACTGGCGCCCTGACCACCGGCCAGGTACGCGCCACCAGCGTCGGCGGTCTCGGCCGCGTCGTCGGCGGTGGTGAATGGGTGTGCCCCCGGGCGCCACCGACTTGGACGTCGCGCCGGCAACGGCCCGGGCCGAGCTGGGCCGATATGCCCGCAACGGAGACGGACGGGTCAGCTGACAACCACGCCCGCGCAAGCGCGGCCGTCGGCGGCAGCACTGCTGGCGTCTCCGGCGCTGGTGGCGCTGTCGATGCCTCGGAACAGAGTTCGCACAATCGCGAGCGCTGCCGGCACGTCATCCACACCAGCAACAGAGGCGGTCTGTTTGGGGTGTCTGCCGGCCCTGCCTCCATAGCCGCCGACGGCCGTTCGATGTTGGCTGCATGGGCGTGCTGCGCCTTTCGGCTGGTGCCGCCACGTGGGCCTCTGGTGTTCCCGCCGCCGGCGCCAAAGCGGGCTATCAGACCGAGGCGAAGGTCCTCCGCCGTCTAAACGAGTACGGTGACAACGATTAGTTCGCGTCGCGCCGGCAGTCGGTGGCGGGAGTTGTGGGCGGCGTCGTCGGCAGCGTAGCAGGCAACGGATGCGACGGCGACGGCATGGAGGGCATAAACGCTCTCGCCCCCGCGCACGCCCCCGCGACGGCGGCCGCTTTTCCCGCCGCGCGGCAATTGCGGAAGTCAATGGCCTGCTTGCAGTCGCAGCGCTTAGCTTCCTCGTCCGCTGGCGCGCGCAGGCGCGGGTGGTGTCGCCCACGGTGGTGCTGGCGTCGGCGGGCGCGTTGCGCGCGCCGTCGCGCAAGGGGGTTGCGGCGGCGGCGGCCATGGGGGCGCCACCGGCCGCCGCCGTCGACACCTGCGTCGGTGCTGTGCGCGCGGGCGCGAGACGAAGCGTCCCCCTGCCCACTGCCGCGGTCCTCTGCTGTGTGGCAGCAGTGGACGCGCGGGCGGACGCGCGTGTGGCAGACCTCCCGCACGGCGCGGAGTGGTTCAAAGTATCTTTCCTGCAGTGGGGTGGCGCGCTTCGTCATAAGGTCGTGCTGCTCAACCTTTGTAACTACGGCTGCATCATTTGCCAGCACATGCTGCGAGGGCGGGCGGCGCTGGAGGCGGCGGTCGGCCCTGCCGCAGGCGGAGCCGTCGTTCGCGTGCACTCTTCCAAGTATGTCGCCAAGCGTGACGCGGCCAATTTGCGCGCGGTGGCGGCACGCTACGGCGTAGGCTACCCGGTGGTTAACGACGCGAAGATGGTGCTGTGTGGCGCCAACGGCGTAACGGGGCGGCCGACGCGCGTGCTTGTCGGGCCCCGGGGCCACCGTGCACGTTGCCGACACAGGCCATAACCGGGTTGTGGTTGTGGAGGTGGCCACCAGCACGGCGGTGCGCGTGTGGGGCTCCCCTGGCCGGAGCGCGGGCTTTTACAAAGTGCCTGCGGGGGCGGAGTCCGGGGGCGCGCGCGTGTTTGCAACGCTTGCGCCGCCTCAGGGCGTCGCCGTCGACGCCACCACCGCCAAAATGTACGTCTGTGACGCGGAAAACCACGCGGTGCGGCGCGTCGACCTCGACTCGAGCGCCGTCTGTAAATTGGGCGGCGCCGGCACGCAGAAGGACGAGTACCGGGCGGGCGCGGCGGGGGCCGCCCAGCGCGTCCCCTTCCTGTGGAACGTGGCCATCGCAGAGCGGTAATTGGGCGGGGGCGCGACGACGACGTAAGAGCTGGTCGCGACCATGCCCCGTATCCACCGGCTGTGAGCGTTTCCTCCGGGAAAGCCTGCGCCCATCCGCTAGCCGCTGGGCGCGCCGAAACTCCCGGACGCGCTTGCGTGCGTGCCGTGCGAGAACTATTCGGACGCAGGGCGGGAGGCGCAGCGTGACCTGCGCGCAGTGCGGGGCGTCCGCTGAGCGTACTCAAGCAGCCTGGCCGTTGCTCATTACCTCTCGCTCGCGTCCGCAGCCGCCGCGAGCGCGACGTGGCCGCTGACGACGCCTCTTTCTCGTCGTCGGAAACTCGGAGTCGTTTTCTCTCCGCGCTGTGACGCAGAACGGCGCCTACCCGACGCGCACGCTCGCCGGTGGGGAAGACATACTCGCCGACAACCAATTTTCGTTTTGAGACGCGAACGGGCGGGGTGGGCGCGTGCGCCTGATGCACACGATGAGTGTGGCGGCCACGTGCGCTTGTAGTGTGATACACAATCGATCTCAACCGGGACCAGAAATAACCTTCTGGAAAAGGGGGAGGTACATGGCAACAGAGAACTACAAGCTGGGCGTTACCTGTTGCCTTTCGCGCCTGGCGGCAGGATCGCCACAGATGCACGGTAGAGCACACGGGGAAGAGGGTCGCAGAACGCGCAGTTCTTTTTCCCGAGGACGCGGGCTACGAGCGCCCTGCTGTCCCATCTAAAAGCAAGAAGAGGGCGTACCGGCCTTTGGCCCGGTAGCCCCCCTATCGAACCCCTCGGGAGATGTTGGGGGGGGGAGACCGAGTCTAACCTCGTCGGTCTGCCCCAATATCTCCCCTACAGCTATTTGTAATAATTTCCCTCCAAGATATCCCTCACAAATACAAAGACGCAATCCCCCATGATTCGATCACGGGACGGGCGCGAGACCGGATCCGGCCCTCCGTCTTCGACCCGTTTCATCCTGCGACCGGCAGCCCGCGCCCGCCGCCCTCCCGCACGAATGTGTCGTGCGCCCGCTCGCCTTTAAGAACCCGGGACCATGTGGGGGGTCTCCGACTGCTACAAGCAACAGTGGCAGGGCCCGCAGCGACGGAGAAACGGGGGGGGGCGCAGGCGCCACCCGCAGGGCAAAAACGGCACGGTCAGCGGCCAGGAAACCGAGGGGGGGGCGTCGGCGCCACCTGCGAGGCAACAGCGGCACGTCCAGCGGCCAGGGAAGAGGGGCGGGGCTCTGGCGCCACCAGCCAGGCAACAGCGGCACGGGCAGCGGCCAGGGAAAAACGGGCTGGCACAGACGCCAACCGCAAGGCAAGAGCAAATATAGTTGCCGGGGTAGAGCGGAAGGGCAGAGGCGGCATGAGGAGGGCGAGGTGGGAGCCGGCGGGCGGTGCGCAGGGGCGCTTGAGCCGATGACGCCTCAGGCGCAAGGCGGCTTGGCGTGCGTGCGTTCCGCGGGCGGTGCGCAGCCGCTCTGCAAAGCGGCATGGCGCGCGCGTTCGGCGCGCATATTTTTTTCTGGGGCACGCGGGCGCGCAGGCGCGTTCTACTGCCGCTGCGCGCTCTTTTCCTGACGGTTCCCATGCGGTTGTTTTTTTTCAGCGGGACACCACGGGCGCCCCACCGGGACCCTAACCCCACCCCTGCGCATCATGCCAGGACGGGCGCACTTGAACGCTGTAAGTCCGCGGATCACACCCCAACCCCACCCGTTGGAGTTTTATCGGGGTTGGGGATGAGGGTGGCGTGGACTTCCAGATTTGAGGTGGGGTTCAAATGATCACAGACGAAACTGATGGGACTTAATAACTTTTCGGGTGCAACTACCAGCACTAGTAAAATGGAGTGACGTGGGGTTCAGGTCGACAGCTGAGGATGGCGGTCGCCAGAGACCGCGCTCGCGACTGCACCCGCGCCGATTCGCTCGCGTCCATGGCGCGCGCGCGCGCGCGGCAAGGCGCGCGCAGGTATGATGGCGCGCGGGTACGATGGTGAGCGCGGGCACGATGACGCGCGCGCGGCCGTTTCACCTCCCCTCCTCTTTCCCCGCTGCCCCCCACGCTGGCAGCGGCCCCCCACCCTGGCAGCGGTAGAACCCCCCACTTCCCCGCCCAACCCCCCTGCTACCGCCTATTTGTGCACGCACCAAGCAACGCCCCTCAGCACCGCCATCTTTCACACCATCCTCGACACGCTCCTTTCCGCCACCTCCGCTGTCGCGTACCGTACGGCAGCCGTCGCGCAGAAGGCTGCGGCGGGGGTCGAAAGGCCCCCCTTGACATCCTCCCGGGGGACACCTCTGACGGCTTCGCAAACGGCTTGGGCGTTACGCCTGCGCTTCGTCCGACCCGGTGGTGGACGCAGCGGCGGACGCGGCGGTGCTCCTCCCCACTGCCGCCGAGGGGGAGGATTCAACAGTTTTGGACTTCCTGCTGGCCGTGGACAACGTGCGCGGGTGGTACGCGGCCAACGCGGCGGCCAACGGCGGGCACTGTGCGGTGTTCTTCCGGTTAGCGGGGCCCTCCGCGATTGCGGCCGTGGAAGAGTGGCGCTTGGGGGAGCGCTTTTTCGAAAACAAAAACCTCGTGCTGTGGGCGGTCTCTGCACCCATCGGGCCGGCAGCAGTCGGCGGCGCGCCATACTTTTCCCGCGGCGTAGCGGCGGCTCGCCGTCGTTACGTGCGTCCTGGTCCTCCCTCCTCCCCACCCACCCACCCGCCACTCCCCTCGTCATTATACAATTGAGTCCATCTTCGCCTGGGTGCTTTGGAGGGCCAACTTGAGCCGGTGCTCGTCGCCCGTGGCAGCCCTTGCGACGACCCATGAAAAGTATTGTGCAGACGGCGGCTGGGGCGGGGACGGAAGTGGGAATGAGGAATGAAGAGCAGGCCGCGGGCGGGGCGGTACGCAGGGGAGTCAGTTGCGGCCATGCCCGCGGTGTGGCGCGGCGCGGGGCAGAGGCCGGGAAGAGCGTCACCACGCCGTCCGCTTGGCTGTAATCGGCCGTGACAGAGGCATAAGAGGGGGAGGGTCTACGTCCACAATGGCACCTGGGTGGGTGGGTTCACCTCCATGGTGGTACTGGTAGCATCCGAAGACCTCCCGCACGGTTCCGGGTGCCCAGAGGCGGACGGGCGCAGGACACACTCGTACGGGAGGGTGGCGGGCGCGGGCTGCCGGTCGCAGGATGAAACGGGTCGAAGACGGAGGGCCGGATCCGGTCTCGCGCCCGTCCCGTGATCGAATCATGAGGGAGTGCTTCTTTGTATTTGTGAGGGATATCTTGGAGGGAAATTATTACAAATAGCTGTAGGGGAGATATTGGGGCAGACCGACGAGGTTAGACTCGGTCTCCCCCCCCCAATATCTCCCGAGGGGTTCGATAGGGGGGCTACCGGGCCAAAGGCCTGTACGCCCTCCTCTTGCTTTTAGATGGGACAGCAGGGCGCTCGTAGCCCGCGTCCTCGGGAAAAAGAACTGCGCGTTCTGCGACCCTCTTCCCCGTGTGCTCTACCGTGCATCTCTGGCGATCCTGCCGCCAGGCGCGAGAGGCAGCAGGTAACGCCCAGCTTGTAGTTCCCTGTTGCCATGTACCTCCCCCTTTTCCAGAAGGGTATGTCTGGCTCCGGTTGAGATCGAGTCTATACCACAGTACTGTGGCTCGAGCGCGGATGGGCGGGGGGTCCGTGGGGGGAAGTGGGGGAGCGCAGCCGCCTGGTCAGTGCTGGCTGTTGTGGCCTGCCACCCCGTGACGGCGGGGCGAGCGGGCGGCAAGGTCCTGGTGCTTGACGGGGACACGGGCACAGTCACCTAACTGTAGTGACCTCTATGGCGCTGCCCGATCCCTCTTCCTCCTCGTGCGGTGTGCCCGCTGTGGTCATTGTGGAACGGCATTTTCGTTTCTTCGTCCCCCCCTTCTCGTTGGGTTTTTTTTTTTTTTCTGTCCCGTTTCGAGGCGGGCCCCTGCAGGTGACGCCCCATGGCGTCCCGCACCCACACCTTTGGTCACCGCGCCACCGTGGCAACCGAGACTTCTCTCTCCGATGCCATGGTCAAATGAAAGCTCGTCCGCCCCGGCCACGTCCTCGTCGATACCCGCCACATGACCCCACGGGGGGCGGACGCGTCCCCTGCCGCGGGGTCGACCCTTTTGCCGCATCCCGCGCCGTGGGCGCCGCCCTGGAGGCCCATCAGGGGGGTCGGGCCTGATGCTGGTGGTCCAGGACGGGGCGGCGGCGCGGCAGACCTTGGCGCAAACGCACGTGCATCTCATCCTGCTGATGGGGGGGGACTGTGGGCGTTACGATGATGTGTATGACGCGGTGGAGCCGGCGGTCGTGGCGTGCCGTCTAGGGGTCGGCCTCTCGTCAGCGGGGAAGGGGGGAAAGCGGGAAAGATGGATGATGACGGGCGGGTGCGTCGGTTGCTGGCAGATAAGGCGGCCGAGGTGGTGGCGCTGCAGCGTCTGTTTGCGGGTCTCTCGCAGGTGCTATGAGGCAGTTGGGGCGACCACGCAGACGGGCCGGGCGCCAGACGCGACCGCGCGCAGGGCGGGGCGAACACACAGTGGGTGGGTGGGTCGGCGGGCCGTGGCTGCCTGCTGCCCCCCCCCCGACTCCGTCCCACCGTGCGGCAACCGCCCGCGCGCTCACCGGGGTGGCTCAGGCGGGGAGAGATGAAAAGCGGCCGCGCGGCCGCCGGCGCCACTCGGCGCGCCCAGCTCACACAGACGAAAATATGAGTGCCAAGCCAGCTCGCAACGGCACGCCACATGCCCCCTGACCCCATCACTTCTCAGTCTTAACCCAGTTGCGGAGAACGGTGCCGGGCGGCCTGCCGAAGGCACCCGCCGCGCGCAAAGTCTGCAAGGGAAACCCGCGCTCCTGACGTGGCGGAAGTGGCGTAGAGGGGAGTGACGGCGTCTGCTACCACTTCAGGAAAGTCGGGGGCGAGGGGGGGCGGGGGCAACGCCTGCCGAGCGCCACGCCGCCACCGCCACCGACACCCCCGCAAGCCCCCACTGCCGGGTGGGAGGCAAGCGTCACCACCCGTCCCATCCTCCTCTCTGTGCTTTTGTCTTCAGCCTCCGAACGGCGCCCACACAAGCGGCCATCTCCCCCCCCCCCATCCCCCTCTTTCCGATACAACGCCTCCAGCCACGCGGCGCGCGCATTCTCTTAGGCGGCATCCTCTGCAAGTCCCTTCGCCCGCAGGCCCAGGACGCAATCTCCCCTAACCCCTCCGCACCATCAGCCACCGCCGCCAGCTGCGCCACCGCCGGCTCTGCTCCGGCTCGGTCGGGCCACGCTCCCGCCGCCGCCACGGAGGCTGAAAAAACCGCCCGCGACGCTCACCAAGGCGCTTGGCAAACCACCAATCGGCGGGGAGTCCCGCCATGTCGATTGCGTTGTCAAAATAGGAGCCGCCGCCCCTAACGCTCCGGCCCCCACCGTCAGCGCACGGGGTGGCGGCCGCCGCCGCCGCCTGCTGCGCCGCCGCCGCTTCCGCCGCCGCCCGCCGCGCGTCGACGACAACTTCAACGCCCTTTCCCCAGCGTCAGCGACATGTCCCCCCCAGCGGAGGGTCGTCGGCGGTCGCCGCGCCCCCCGCGCCCACCACTGCCGCCCGCATGTCCACCCCCGCCACTAACATAGACAGGCGGCCACGACGGGGGCGTCGGCACACAGCCGGCTACTTATGCGGGGCGGCTCGTCGGGTGCACCTGCACCGCCACTCTCGAAGAGGGAGGGGACTGGGGCAAACGCGGCGTCGGCGGCGGCGGTGCCAGCCGCCTTGACGTCCGCTCAGACCGCGAGGAGCGACCGCAGTGCTGCGGCGGTCGGACGGAGGGGGGGGGATGGTGGCCGCACCGCCGCCACCACGGGTCGTGCGCCCGCGGGGCTCTCGCCGCCACAACCGCCGCGCGCGCCCGGGGGGGAAAGGGACGTGCCAGTGTCTGCCGCGGGAAAGAATTGGCAGAAGGCGACGTCCCCCAGCCCCACCGCCGCCCGTACATGTGTCCATTAAGGCACCAAATGTCCACGCCGGAAATAACACCGACTAGCTATATGTCTCGCGTATGTTGGCAGGGAGCCTGCACGGCGAACTCGACGCGAATGGAGCGTGCCTGCTCACCGCGCCCCACCACCTTTTCAGAGGGTGCGCCCTCTCCTCCCTCTTCTCCTACCCCCGCGCAAGGACCTGCAGTCAGCCCTTCCATAATCGCATGGCCAATACACCCGATCCCTCCCACTCCGGCTTAGCCGCCGGCGGGCGCACGCTCGCGCACGACCGTACCCGCTTGCACCGCCGTTTTGCTGGTAATCTCGAAGTCCGCGTGGGACGCATCACGGCGACGGGCTCCCGTGCCGTTTTCCAGGAGACCGTGTCACTGAACGCCTTGTCCGCCGCCGTCACTGCCCTCTGTGGTTGACCCCCCCGCTCACGCCTCTGCCGGCTGCACGCCAGTCTGATATTGTGGTGAGCTTTCCCACCGAACACCACCTCCACCCGCGACCCATCTTTCCTCCGCCCCACTGTCCCGCCCCCCTTCCTCAACCCCCCGCGTCCTGACGCCATCTCTTCTTACCGCCTCCTGGACGCCACCCCCCGACATCTCCCCAGAACCCCATTTCGGCCTAAGAAATGGGACAGTTTCTTCCCGCCCCTACTTGACCGCGCCCCCGTACTGCCCTCACCCACACCCCCACCCCATCTGCGGGTGCATGGCGCCCGCAGTTGCCCACAATCCTCGGCATTTTCCCTGACAAGCCCCCTTCCCCGACCCCCATCACTCCCAATCGCGGCGTCTGCGGGTATCCCCCCCTCCAACAGCCCGCCGCCGCCGCCCCGCCATCTGCTGCTGCTGAAGGCCCCTCCCCCTGTGCCGGCCCTGTGTCACGGCCCACTGCTGCCGTCCTTCGCTCCCTGCATCCGTCCGCCGCTGCAATGGCTGGTGCCGCTGCCCTCGCCGCCGTACCGACCTCCTCCTTTTTCGTATCCGCGGTGGGGCCCCTCACCGCCACCTCCATTCCCACCGACACCACCACCGTCACCTCCACTCCAACCCCTCCTCCCACCAAGGCCGCTGACACCTCCATTGCGTGCCCCCCCCCCCCATCCAACCGTCGGCGACTTCTGGTTTCTGGGCAGCAGTGACTCCACCGCTCTCCGCCGCCTCACGTCAGCTCGCCGCCGCCCGCCTGGCGCTTCGCTCCCTCGACGCGTGCAGCGAATGAACGCCATCCACCGCCGCCACCGTCGCCGCGGCAGCCACCACCCCCCCATTTTCTCGTTACGCGCGGCACAATGTGACAGCGCTGGTGCGCCGCGCCGACGGCGGCTCGCCGGTGGTTGATAAGTGCAAGATCACCCGCCTTGCGCTGGCGAAGATCATCCGCTTTGCCGGCCAGGTCGCAATGGACGCGATTGTGCTGATGCGCGGGCACGCGGCGGCACTGTTGGGGCTGGATGACGTGCAGGACGTGCAGCGGAGGGGGGGGGTCGTGCCCTTATGAGCATAGAAGGAAGCACTGGTTCTCATGCGGGTGGATTTTTTGTACCTGCACCCGCTAGCGAAACGGGAGGGCCGGGAGGGAAAGAGGCGCAGGAGTATGGGGGGGGGGGGTGGCAAGGCCGGGGTCGACGGAGGAGGAGGGAGCTGCTGCAAGGGCGCAGCAGAGGGGGCGCACGGGGGCATGCGGGGGGAGGCGTAGCCTCCGTCACGCCTGCGTCTCCGGCCTTTGTGGTCGTGCCAGCGGGCAAGTCACGGGCGTCCCCGGAGGCCACCACCCCAGCGGGTGCTGCCGCTGAGCCGACGGCGGCCGGGGTGGCCAACGAGACCCCCAACGCCCCCCATCAAGCGCCGCGTCTCCCGCATTTACTGGCGGACGCTCGGCCTTCCCCCCTTCGCCAGCCCCCTTGTCCCCGCTCCCCTGAAGATCGACGCGTACCCCACCCCCCCCCCCGCGGACGGCGCCCCCCCCCCCCTACCTACCCCGCAACGCCATTTACCCATCTTTCCAGCTTGCACGTAACCGCCCTCCCCGTCTACCATGCGGGCGCCTACATCTGCACCGCCTTCGTCTTTCGGGGCTTCATAGACGGGTCCTCGGTTGCCTCCTCTCTGCCGCTCCAGAGGACGTCTACAGAAGGCTGCTTGGGGTGGCTCCGCCGCCGGGGCCGGGCCTGCAGCTGGTGGTTGTGGACGCTTTCAGCCGCACTCCGCACGCGGCGCACTGGTCGCTGGAGCAGGCGCTTTCATTTGTGTGGCTGCTGCGGCGGGACGGGCGCATAGCCGCCGCGGTGCCGTATGACGGGATGAGCCGTGTGGGGGACCACGTGGCGGTGAAGGCGGAGCTGGCAGCCACGCCAGGGGAGGAGGGAGGGGGGTGCGGCCGGCATATGACGGGGAGCGCTTTGTGTTTCATGGGGCGCGTGAGGGGAAGGGTAGGGGGTAAAGGCCCGGAGGGGAGGGGGGAGGAAGCGCACGGGGTGGAGGGGCGGTGGGGGGGGGTGAAGCACACGCATGTGTGGGAGCGCGCTGGTGGTGCGGGACGGCTGGTTTTTTGGTGCGGGGTGTTCGTCGTTGCTGGTCGCTCTGGGGCGGGAAGGCGGGACGGGATGGGGGGCTGGTCAATGTTGTTCGTTGGGGTGGGAGGCCGGAGGGCGGGGGGGCGTGAGAGTATGAAGAGCGACGTGAAGAGGAGGCGACGTGTCCGCGCGCTGTGGGTCTTCGTGCACAGCTGTGGCAGCTCTGCCACGGCTTCTGTTCTTGGCCTGGCGGCCGCCGGCAGCGTCCACGACGGCGCATCCACGTCCGGATCTGGGCCGGGCGGAGCGCACGTCCGGCCCAGTCATTGTTGCTGCCCGGCGCCGCGCCGCCCACACGGGCGGCCGCCGCTGTGTATGGCGAGGCGGCTGCCGAAGACGGGCGCCACCACCACCATTTCGTCCCTCTCCCGCCACCGCCGCCGCGTCCCCCTTTCCCACCGCCATTTCGTCACCCTCCCCAACAGCCATGTTTTTCCCCAGGCGCCCTCTCCGTCCGGGCGGCTGGGGGTGCACCTGAGGGCCCAGCGGCGGCGGCGACCGCGCTTTGTTGTGGCGAGTTGGCCATCTTTTGCCGCATCTTGCTTTTGACGATCCTCTGGACGTGTACAGCACAATAAGCAGATGCCACTTGTCTCTTCTCCTCGCTTCTTTTTTCTCCGTCTTTTCAACCCAGCCTATCTCCGGCACGCGTGGTCCTCTGGAGGAACCGGGCATATCATGGTGTAGCTGGACAGGTCCTGAACGTGTTGCATGTGTTTCTTGTTACGTTCTAAACACTTTTTCTCAATGCTCCGTGAGGCATCCCGCAGATAGCGTGAGCTCGCATGTTATTTAATGAAGGCCGCAGCCACCCCGGGAGCCTTTGCATATCTCACGCCTGCCCATACGGTTCGCGTTCATTTCTGTGCGGCGCCAACGTGACCAACAACAAGCATGTGACATGATTGCTAGCAGAAACCAAAGCGGACCAGGACCCCACTCCAAAAGCAGGTCACAACAAGCACTTCGTGACTAAACTGCAGAAGAGCCACCCGGCGACCCACGGTGCACAGCCGCACACCCGGGCTCCCCCGCCATTCCCCGCAAATGCAGAAAAGCATGAAACTCCGACATCAAGCTGACAGGCAACGCCACCGGCGCGTCACATGCCGCGGCAGCTCCGCCCGTCCTCCCCGGCACCGCTGCTCCAGCTGTACTCTGCTGCTCTGCCGTTGCGATCGCCGCGCTCGACGACCCGGCTCGCAAAGAGGAGCGCCGCCGCCGAGGTGCCTCGGGCGGCCGCCCCGCCGTTGGAATTTTTGTTAGAGCGCCGCTTGCGGACAGTCGCCGCGCTCTTTATGCGCACGGTTTGGGACGCCCCAGCGGCGACCGCCCGGCCGTGCGTGGTCATGCCGGCCATCGTACGCTCGTCAAAGTCAGCGAGCGTCGCGACGACCTCCAACAGCGTTGACGAGCGGTTGTCCGAGAGCACCCGCTTGGTCTGCCTGTTCACGGACTCGCAGGCGTTCGTGTCGTTGCAGCTGGCCAAAACCTCAAACTTGTCCAGCACGCCGGCGCTCCGGGGAAACGCAGACAGCAGAGCTGCGTCGTTCTGCGACAGCCAGCGCACGATGTTGGCGTTGCGAATGGCCCCCGCCTCCTCGCACTCGGACGCCATCTCCGCAAACGTGGACCGCAGGCGCTCTACGTCCACAGTGGCCTCCGACTCCCGGAGATGCACCCATCGGGAGAATAAGGGGTCGGGCATGTTTTTGCCACAAAGAGCTAGCAAAAACCGCTTGAAGTGGACGCCGCAGCCGACCACGCGGCCGCGGTAGTCCCTAGGCTGCCCCCCAAAAACACGAGCAGCCCCCCCGAAAAAAGCCGTGGTGCTGCGCCGTCTCGAAGTCCATCGTCGCCGATGTAGCATCCGGCGACCCCCCGGACGGTCCCGGCTGCCCAGAGACGGACGGGCGCAGGACACACCCGTACGGGAGGGTGGCGGGCGCGGGCTGGCGGTCGCAGGACGAAACGGGTCCGAGGCGGAGGGCCGGATCCGGTCTCGCGCCCGTCCCGTGATCGAATCATGGGGGATTGCGTCTTTGTATTTGTGAGAGATATCTTGGAGGATAATTATTACAAATAGCTGTAGGGGAGATATTGGGGCAGACCGACGAGGTTAGACTCGGTCTCCCCCCCCCAATATCTCCCGAAGGGTTCGATAGGGGGGCTACCGGGCCAAAGGCCGGTACGCCCTCCTCTTGCTTTCAGATGGGACAGCAGGGCGCCCGTGGCCCGCGTCCTCGGGAAAAACAACTGCGCGTTTGCGACCCTCTTTCCCTGTGTGCACTGCCGTGCCTCTCTGGCGACTCTGCCGCCAGGCGCGTGAGGCAACAGGTAACGCCTAGCTCGTGGTTCCCTCTTCTCATTTACCTCCCTCTCTCCCTGGAGGGTATTTCGGGTCCCGGTTGAGATCGATTTTACACCACATACTTGGTGGAGCAGCAGGGGATATACCTTCTGGTTGTGTTTACCGAGAAGAGAGATTTAGGAGCAGCTTCGAGTCTGGACTGCTCTCTTTCTTTTCTTTTCATGGTCTGGATTTGGGATTTTTTGTTACCCGTTCACGAGCATCCCCTTTCCTGGACTCAACCCCTCCTCTTTCTTGTGGTTGTCGACAACGGGACCGGGGTGACAAGGAAGCGGTCAAACCAGAGCCAACACGGCCGACCTACCGGGCGCGACGGCGCCGCCGGCGGATGGTCAGGTGCCCCTTGCTGTGTCCCCGGTCACCGCGGGTACAGGTGACCAGTCTGGTACGGTACCCAGAGATGGCGTGACGGTATCGGTGACGGCCGGGACGGCAGCCGGCGCTAATCAAAACCAAGCACCTTCTCCCCTACCACCCCTGGCCGGGCATCAGACCCCTATCCCTCCCCGGGCGACCGCTCCGGACCCGTCGACGGATGGTGGTAACCAGACGACGCCGACTCCCTCGTTTATGCCCACCGGGATGCCTCCCGGTGTGTTTTCTCCTGGTCCGGTGGCGGGTAGCTGGGTCTACACTCCCTACCCGACGCCTGTCCAGGGTATCGGCTCACAAGCGGCGTCGGTCTGGACGGGTCAGCCGGTCCATCCGGCTCAAGCGTTTGATCAAGATACTTCTCAGCCCCCGGGGTCGGGAGCTGGGACTTCGAAGAAACACGCGCGAAGCAGCCACTGGCGTCGCCGTCGTCATCACCGGCGCCGTCGGGATTCGAGTGCGTCCAACAGCTCATCCAGTTCCGGTACGGATTCAAGTGGGGAACGTTACGAGACCCCTCCCCGCCAACACCTGGTAAAGTTTAGTTGTCCAGCCCATCAAGTTGAAGACGCCACCCTGAATAAGGTGACGGACTGGCGCAACTACCGGCTGGAGAATCAGGACCAGACCTATACGCCCAAGATGACCAAGTAGATGGCATGTCTGAACCGGCGCATGAAACCTAGCTTTGGAGGGCACCCCGAGTTTTCCGGGAAGAAGCCAGCCCTGATCTTCGTCTTCCTGCGCCGGTTCGTGAAGGCCTGCAATGACCAGGACATCTCGGTGAGGAAAGCCCTGTACTTGATGGTCAACTTCATGACTGGGGAGGTAGAGCAACGCTTCGCTCAAGTGCTACCGGATTCGGCCGGTTACGTGCTCCGCCGGACCGTCGGGAGCTATCCGGAGGCGGTCAACTGGCTCCTGAGTAACTACGCCAACGCGGATGCCCTGCGCAAGGCGGTGGGCAAGCTTAACCGGGCGACCATGGAGCGCCAAAAAGCACCAGATGCGTTTGCCTGCCGGGTGCGGGAGCTCAGCGAGGCCTGCGGAAATGTTTACGCTGAAGACCGGCTCAAGATGATCATCTGGGAAAGGCTGCCGGAGTACCTGCAGGTCGACGCGGAGAACTAGGAACAGGAGCAAAAGGAACGCACCTTCCAGCAGTTGATGGCGTACACGCAGGGCAAGTTCCGTTAAGCCAAGGCGTTTCAGGCTCCGGCAACATCAATCCCGTTGAAGCCCATGAACCGGGTTCGCCCAAGTGGAGACCGAAGCAAAGATTCTGACAAGGTCACGGCGGTACTGGCGGTCGGGGAGGCGACGCCGGAGGAGTCCAAGCCATCTGGACCCGCGTGGGGCGGGTTCGTATCCAAGGAACGGGGCTCTCTCGTGTCCCCCAAAAAGGTTAGTAACCGGTGGTTCCGGGCGTGCTGGTTGTGTCAGCCGGCGGACCACCTCTCCTACCAGTGCCCGATCGTACCCAAGGATCACCAGAAGCGGCTACGCCGGCAAAGACTGGTGTTTGCGAAGGCCGTCGGCTGGGCGGAGCGCAAATCAACCGGACGGGGCAACCAAGTCGTTCACACCGCCCGGGTGGCTACCCTCCAGAGCATCACGGAGGCTCTGAGCAAGAATGCCCCCGCGGAGTTTGACTTGGAGCCGGATGAAGCGGAGAAGCCGGCAGAATCGGGAAACGAGTCGGGCAAGCGCTGACCCCAGGCGCTTTCCCGGATGTCAAGCAGCGGGATGTCCCTGCACCGGTTACCCCTGCGTTCTGGAACCGGCGCCGAAGGCCACCCGCTATGCGGACGGCAGCTTGGACACCCTGCATGTTTAAGGGGACCCTGCTCGTATTGCGTGAGGACAACCTACGTACTAAGACAAGAATGCGTATTGGAACCGGCCTACCCGTCGCGGTAACGCCGGTAGTGGACACGGGAGCCGGTCCCAGTGTGATCACGGAGTCACTACTCCCTCCTGGCTGGCGGGAGCAGGCCTGGCGGGCCCCAACGAAGACCCACGTGGTGGATGCGTCGGGCCAGATTCTCAAGCCGCTAGGCCGGGTACCGGTAACCATCCTGGTGAATGAAGTACTCATGCGTTTTCCCTTCCTTGTAGTCAAGACCCTTTCCGTCCCTCTCATCTTCGGCTGGGACTTCCAGAAGGAATACGTCAAGAGCATCCAGCCAGGACGCCAGAAAGTCATCTGGAACACCGGTCACGAGACGCCGGTGTTGGGCCGGTACGAAGGGCGCGTACGGCCGTGCCGTAAAGCCAAAAAGCGTATCCCACCTGCGGCCCTGACTCTGGTCAGACCGGTGCGGCTCGAGCCCCAGGCGGAGACCAACGTCCTAGTGCGAACGCGGACCACTGCACCCTGCTTGGTCACCGGACGTCAGGACTTCCTAGCGCGACACCGGCTCTACATGGCCCACGGCTATCACCGGAAGGTCGAGCGTCACTTCCCTTTTGCAGTCATGATGGTAAACGTGAGTAAGGCACCGGTCAACCTGAACAAGAGAACCCGGGTGGGCGTGGCGGAGCCCTACCGGCAGACCGTGTATACCCTGACAAACGCTGATCTCCTGAGTGTGCAGGAGGAGCTCAAGCCCCGAACGACCAGTGCCAAGACGCAGGGAGGGACGCCCATGGAGCCGATACAAGATCCGGAGAATCCGGCACTTCCCAAGAAGCCCAACATCAACCAGGCCAACGTGCCGAAGCACTTGAAGCCGGAGGTCGACCGGCTGTTAAAGGACTACAAGCATCTCTGGTCGGGTCAACTAGGAAAAATGGACGCCACCGTACACCGGATCCAGCCCAAGGGCGATGTGAAGCCGGTACACCTCGCCCGCTATCGAGCTGGCGGCCACCGGCGAGAAGAGATCGAGCGGCAGGTGAACAAGATGCTCCAGATGGACGTGATCGAACCATCCGACGGGGAATGGGCTTTTCCGGTGGTGGTCGTTCCCAAGCCAGGCGGACAATTCCGGTTTTATGTTGACTACAGGCGCCTGAACGAGATGACCGTCAAGGACGTTCACCCAATACCCCGGATGGATAACTGCATTGACTTCCTGGGGGACGCCAAGATTTTCTCGACCTTAGATTGCAACGCCGGATACTGGCAGATTCCTGTGGCAGAGGAGGACCGGGACAAGACAACCTTCACCTGCCATACGGGTCTGCTCCGGTACAAGCGTCTCCACTTTGGGATAACCAATGCACCGGCAACCTTCCAGAGGGCCATCGACATGATCCTGTCGGGACTGCGCTGGCGAACCTGTCTGGTCTACCTGGACGACATTATTGTGTTTTCCGCCACCATGGAAGATCATATCCGGCACCTCCGAGAGGTTTTATCTCTACTATCGAAGGCTGGTGTGACCCTCAAGCCGGAGAAGTGTCACCTGTTTGAGACCAAGGTGGACTACCTAGGCCATGTTCTGAGCCCGGGCGAGCTCCGGGTGAACGAAAAGAACATCCGGGTGTTGCGGGACGCCAGTCAACCCAAAACCCAAACGGAACTCAAGAGCTCTCTCGGCATGTGCAACGTGTACCGGCGCTTTGTCCGGGACTACGCCCTCATTGCCCGGCCCCTGAACAAGCTGACCAGCAAGAAGCTACCGGCCCAGCTACCGGTTTTTGACGAAAAACAAGCAGGTGCCTTTGAAGAGTTGAAGCGGCGCCTGACAACTACACCGGTGCTGGCGCTGCCAAAGCGCGACGGCCAGTTTGTTCTGGAGACTGTCGCCTGCGAGACTCAAGTTGGGTGCGCCCTACTCCAGCAACAACCAGACGGGCACTTCCTACCAGTCGGATACTACAATCGGGTATCGACTTCGGCTGAAAAGAACTACTCAACCACCGAGCGGGAGTGTCTGGCGGTTGTCTGGGCCTGCTTCCTACTGAGACCGTACCTGGAAGGCCAAGAGTTCCTGATCCGGACGGACTACGCCAGACTGCCGTGGCTCCTGAGCATGGACAGCAGCCAGGGTCGTGTCGCCCGGTGGCGACTCCGCCTAGCTGAGTTCCAGTACAAGGTATGCACCAGAGCTGGGAGGGAGCACCATTGTGCTGAAACTATGTCCCGGTTGGAGACCCACGGGGCGGACGACTCCGGCATCCCGGAGGAGATACCCTGTTTCATCCTGCCAAACGTGGCAAGAGGTTGGCACGCGCCCTTGTACGAGAAGCCGGACCAGAACCAGCCGATCACTACCCGGCGAATGCTGGAAGCGCAGCTCAACGACGCCCATTGCCTGAAGCTTCGGCGCCAGATGGATTGGAACCGGAAGGGACGCTACTCGGAGTCGGCAGAAGGCGTCCTGATCAGGGTGTCCCCTTTCGATGGAGCCAACCAGGTGTACGTACCAAAAGAGCTACGCCAAGAGATCTTGCGCCTGGAACACCAGTTCCCTCAAGCTGGCCGTCCAGGTGTTGACCGGATGTATTCCGCCATGCGCCGGCACTACTACTGAAAAACGCTGGTGAGTGACGTGCACAAGTGCGTCGAGGCGTGTGTATCCTGTGCTCGTAACCGGTTAAGCCTGCGCAAGAGGACTTCCAAGCCGCGGCTCTTCCCGGCGGCTGAGTCATTTGCCAGCCTAAGCATGGACATCCTGGGTCCCCTACCGGAGACGTCCAGCGGCAACCTGTACCTGTTGATCATGTGTGACTAGTTCACCAAGTTCACCCGGGCGATACCACTGGCAACTATCACGGCGGTCGACGTTTCCTCCGCCTTTTGCGAGTACTGGATAGCCGCCTACGGCCCGCCAGATTCGATCCTGACGGACAACGGAACCCAGTTGGCCTCGGTCTTCTTCCAGGGGGCATGTGGACTCATGGGCATCAAGAACCTGGACACCACTACCTATCACCCCCAGACGAACGGACAGGTGGAACGGTTCAACAGGACGCTGGTCGATATGCTCCGGCACTACGTGGAAGAACACCAAGAGGATTGGGATGAGTTGGTAGCCGTCCTGACGCTGGCGTATAACTCCCGCTCACACCGGACAACTAGTGCTGCTCCACTGAACTTCGTGACCTTCCGGCGCTTGACCAACTTTTTCTTGGACCGGATTCCTGATGGGCTACTGCCCAAAGCGGGTCGAGGATCCTTGGACGCAAAGGACGTCTTCCTGGAGCTACTCAAGAACTTGCTACTCCAGGTCAAGGCGTCCATCGCGAAAACCCAGGCCCGGTACAAGCAGCACTACGACCGGCATGTGAAGCCCAAGAACAAGGAGCTCAAGGACGGTGACTGGGTGTTTGTGGACAGCCATAGCCGGACCCGGGGGACGCTGGACACTAAGACGGAAGGTCCGTATGAGATTCTGAAAACTGATGAGTGGACCTTCCTGTTGGACGTGGACGGCTCCCCGTACCGTGTCAGCAGTGACCGCGTTACCCGAGCACCCCCTCCTAGTCGCCGGGACCTGAGCCGGAGGAAGAGGACGGCCATCCCCATCCAGACGGAGAGGGAAGGGCGTGAATATGTGTACGTGAAGTTTTTGGATCACGCCTGGGAAAAGGGGAAACTGCTCCTGAAGGTACGCTGGTTCGGGTTCAACCCAGACGACGACACCTGGGAACCATCGGAGAGGCTACCAGTGGCCGATGTGGTGGCCTACACCAAGCGCCACGGGATTGAAGGTACCGCGGTGAGCCGGACCAAGTTGAGCCGGCGTGGCAAGGAAGGACCGGGTGAAGGACATCATACTAGTACTGGCGAGGAGGAACAAGAACCTTCAGATTGGGAGGACAACGCCGGGGCCACCCGGGGGTAATACCGCGTAACGACGGTAACGACCGCGTGGCTGCCGCGCCCGCGTCCGCCGCACTGACAACGCCGTAGCGGGAAGCAGCAGGCGGCGGAGCGCCGGCGCCTCCCACCACCGCACCGCCACGTACGCGCTCCGAGGGCACCATGGCGGTGCTGAGAGCCGCATCGGAGCTGGCGGGAAGAAGCGCCAGTGCCCGTAGCGAAAAAAGGCGGCAAGGAGCGCAACGCGCGCGGGACGCCACGAGCTCGTGGCCGACCCCGGACGCGACGCGCTGGCCGCGCGAAAAACGCGGATCGCTCGAGCGTTTTTCCGAAAGTATTTGCCCCGGAAAGGTCAATGTACTGAGAAAGTCCCCCATCGGAACAAGAAGGACATCACCTCTGGAGGGCGACGGACACACGCCGGCACGTGCGCGCGCGCGCCCCCCAAATGTCGTGCTCCAGAAGTGATGCGCCACCCCGACGGGGTGTGCATTGCTCGTCTGGGGGGGGCGTGCCCGATCTGTCGGGGTGCCTCCAGGCGTTGGAAGCAGCGTTGGGCTTTGGGAGTGTTTATCTGTGCTCGGATCTGGTCCTGGGACTGGTGTAGCTCTGCCACCTCGGGGGTGCATGACCCGTGAGGTAAGGCCTGCGCACGGCACGCCGCGTCCCGGAGCGAGTCAAGTAGACCAAATCACAAGTCCACGATTGCCGTGTTCGAGCGCTGTTCATGGTCGGAAGTGGTTAATCTCAAGATCTTTTTGTCCGACACGGCCGCACACGTCGCCAGTCACTTTTCAAGAAGCGCCTGCACGACTTCGAGCTGTTTCAGTCCACCGCAACAGCCATATCTGCCACAATGACGGTCTACATGAATGATCTGGGATGCAGCGGCCCGTGGCAGACGGGCGTTGACGCGGATGACCGCAACACATTCAGTGGCCACCATCATCAGAGCTAGGACGCGAAGACTGTGATGCGGGATCACCTGAACGCTATAGTGCTGAAGGGCCATATCCCCATGCCCATGTACTTGTTTGAGATACATCGCGCTGCGGCGTACTACGAGAACCACATCGCTGGGGAGGCGTCTGTCAACCACCGACGTCTTGCCGACGTCCGCTCAGTTTAGCTCAGCATTGCGCTTTTTCTGCGATTTGGTGGGGTGACCAAGGTACAATGCGTCAGTCCGCGCGCGTCCTGTCATCGAGTCTCGTTCTGGTGCCCACTGGCTGGTCTTTGCAACGTTATCGGGCGCCTGGCCTTCTCCTCGTCCTTCCCCTACTGTTTTTTCTTTTTCGTTCGTCTGGATGGCTGCCTGCAGGCGAACGCATGTGCACCGCGGCCTCGACGCGCTCAGTAACCTCACGTTCTGGATTGATACCTGTACCAAGTCTAAAAGCGGTTTGCGCCGGCAGCGTGACCACTTCAAGGGGTGGCCAGGTGTTTTAGTTGATCCCCACGTTAATCCCGTGTTGCCGCTTGGTGCCAACGTACTCGATCTTCGAGAGCGTGAGCGGTACCTCTTTGATGGGTTCTCCAAACACCGGAGGGACCGCACCTTTCTGGACGTGGAAAGGAAACTGGACCCCCACGACGTTCCTTTGCCAATTTCGTAGTGACCTGACCAATGCGGGGGTCGACTCCGCCGAGTGGATTGGCACCGCTACTGCTGCCATCGCAATTTCACTGCTGGTCGCAGACACGACGGCGCTGCCTCTGCTGCTTGACGCTTCGTTGGAAAATGTCGCCGACACGTACAGCCCGTGCACGTTTGCTGCAGCACCGGCGGGGCTGGCCGCGACGGGGCAACTGCTGCACCCGGGCGGGCGGGTGCTGCTGCGGAAGCACAAGCGCGCGGAGAGGTCGCTGGACGCCACCTACGACGCTACGCCGGGGGTAGTGGCGGCGGCGATAATTTTGAGTGCTGTTTCGAAGAATGCTCGTTACCTGTGGGCGCCCCTCAGCTTTGGAAGCATCGTGGCCCTGATGGGGCATGGATCGAACCATGATTTGTGTCTTTGGATGGCGTCTCCGGATGAACCCTATTGTCTTTCTGTCCTTGACAATCTTACTTGAAGCCCCCGCCATTACCTCCGTTTTTCAATGCTGAACTCGACCGACGCCTCGCAATCTTGACCGCCATTCTGCGCGCCTGCAGGGCCCGTCCCATCCCATGAGCTTTCTGGTATTCTCATACAAGAACGACAATCTGAAAACAGATAATCAGTCTACCCGTACATCCCTACATCTGTTTTCCACCACTTTCCGCTTTCACGTACCCTCTCCACCCTTTCTGCTTACAGTCCACGTCAGGCACATTGCACTTGAGTCGATTCTCATACGGCCACCCGTTGCAGCCCCGGGGCCCTCACAATGTTGGCCCGGCGCGCCTGCCCCGCGGAAAGTAAGGCGTCACAACCGGACCTGTCATCGTTCTGCCGCGGATCTGATTGTCCGGGACCTTTCAGTCTGCGTCGCATGCCGCGTCCCGCGCCTTCAAAAAGATATGCACGGCGACACCGGCCTCCTGCACTAAAGCAGACAGGCCAGCGTGCCCATAATTCATCCGCAAAGAGTATCAGCGACCATTAAGATGCCTGAAAGCATTCCTCATAACGAGGCGCACTTTTTCATGCAGATGGTTGAAGCGCCGAATAGTTGCCAATTTGTGGCAGTGCACATTAACCTCCCCAAAATGTCGTATGTGCTGCAGCTCCTTCCAAGAATGGATGACAGAAAGAGGTCAAGAGGCGGGGCAAAACGTTTTGAAAGAGTGCAGGAAAAATTGCGGAACGCAACCGTGCGGCATAGAAGCCCGACTTAATGACAAAAGTGTTCCAGCAAAACGATGCGGCACTCGAGTGCGCCGCACAGCTGTTAGCGTTCAGCCGACAGCCTCACTGCAAGGTCTTGACGGAGCGAATGTGGGTCCGGCCGCGATAACCAGCACCCGCCCTACGTGCCTCGTCACACGTTGCTTGTCGTCGGCCTCGCCGCCGCCACCGCCGCGCTGCTGCTCCAGTGATAAACTGCCGGAGAAAGGCGAGGACAATGGGTACAGACAAGCCCACCTCCTGTACGCACTCCATCAAGTCCTGACCCGCGCGTTCGCTGGATTGCTCCCCGCACGTGACGGACGCACCTGTGTACATCCTCCTCTCCCCAATGAACCGACTCAGCGTCTGCTTAACGAGGCCCAGCTCTTGACTCTCCGGGAGGGAGACGTAGCGAAGCGCGGCGCGCCTCTTGTCCTTGCCCTTGACCGAAAAAAGAAAGTTGGCGCACCCAGTCACCTCGCCCTTGTGACCGCCGGCGCCGCTCATCAGACCGGTCTCGCGGTTCCGGCGACGGCGGTTGGCGCTTTGCGCCGCCGTGTACGCGGGAGCCCGCCTCAAGGCGCTCTCCAGCGCCTCAGCAACCTGGGCACGGCGCTGGTCCAACGGCACCGTCGCCAATGCGCCTGACATGGGCGGTGAATCAGCGCCAGCCGGCCACGAGCCCACATCTGCAGCGAACGCCCCCAGAGTCCTTGCGACAGGCCTCAAGGCCCTGTCGTCCTCAACGGCCGCCGCCACCCCTGCGGCCATAAGTGCCGTCGGAGAGCTCAGGGCCAAGCCCAGACCTGTGAGGTCAATAATGTCGGACTGGGCCGCGTGCGCGCAGAACCGCTCCCCGGCGGCCGGAAGAAGCGCAGCCAGGGACCGCTTGTGGCCATGAGCCGTATCCTTTTGCGCTCGGACCGTCGGTGGCAGACGGTCGATCGCGGGCCGCAGACGCTCTTGCATGGCGTCCATGTTGTGCTGTCTGCACGACCAGCGCGGGGCGGATCGCCCGACAATCTTGGTTTCGACATTGTCAGGCTTGTGGCCACGCACGTCACAGACGGCGCATGCGGCGGAGCAGCGCTCGCACGTGCGCGCTGCGCAGCCGCAGCGAACGTTATCCTCCGCCGTGACGGGGCAGCGCGTCGCCGTGTGGCCTGGCAGGCGACAGACGCCACACTTTCGTGCGCTCGTTGCTAAGAGTACGACACAGAAAAAGTACGAGAGGACAGTGTGGAGGGTTGATCAGCAAAGCAAAACAAACAGGAGGCGTGCGGGCACGACGTTAGCACCAGGCGACGAGCTCTCCCTCTGACCACTACTGGCAGCAAGACAGAAAAATAGACCTCTCAGCGGTGTGCGAGAGAGAGAAAAGAACATGGGAAGTACAATCTGCCGCACACGCACGGGAACAAGGAAGAACGTACCGGGTCCGGCTGCCCCATCATCAGGACGTGAGGGATCGGCGGAATTACCCGCCATAACGCGTCTGCTGGGAACACGTAGTCCTGTGCTCGAGTCGATGAGGTGTGCGGCAACGCCGTCGACAAACGAGCGTACTTCGAAGGGGACCGAGTCACGCAGGGGAGCATGCCACGCTGAGCATGCCACCCTGCGCCTGCTGGTACCACCGTGTCCGCTGAAGGGGCCACCTGTGCAACGACAAATGGAGCTCAAATCGCATTTTTATGTTTGTCGGCACACGCTGGTGTAGTTGCATGAAAAAATATATTTATCTGCAAAGAGAAAAGTACCCCTTGTGTTCGTGTTCCTGTTCGGATCGGCCAAAATTGGGCGGTCTGCAATAAAAAATCCGAGAGGACAGTGTGGAGGGACAATCAGCAAAGCAAATCAAACGGGAGGCGTGCAGGCACGGCGTTAGCGACAGGCAACAAGCTCTCCCTCTGACCACTGCTGGCAGCAGCACACAAAAACCAACCTCTTAGCGGTGCGCGAGAAAGAGAAAAGAACATGACAAGTACAGGCTGCCGCACACGCACGAAAACAAGGAAGAACGTACCGGGTCCTGCTGCCCCAGCATTAGCACGTGAGGGATCGGCGGGATTACTCGCCATATCGCGTCTGCTGGGAGCACGCAGTCCTGTGTTCGAGTCGATGAGGTGTGCAGCAACGTCGTCGACAACCGAGCGTGCTTTAAACGGGACCGAGTCACGCAGGGGAGCATGCCACGTTGAACGTGCCACCCTGCGCTTGCTGGTACCACCGTGTTTGCCGAAACGGCCACTTGCGCAACGACAAATGGAGCTCAAATTGCACTTTGATGTTTGTCGGCACACGCTGGTGTAGTTGTATGAAAATAATACAGCTGTTCTCCAAAAAACTGTGCACTCACAAGAGCCACCAACAAGAGCCAAAGTCTGAAAAATTAGGACCACGTGGCTCATACTCGCTCAAAATGACCATGAAAAAGTCATTAAACGGACCATTGGAAAAAAAGCGGATAAATCACGAGACGCATAACCGAAAGTCATTGGTGCATGCTAGTGCGTACAGCCGACAAATATTGTCGCGCGAGCTGAACAGACGCCATCGCAGTCCGGCGGCAAGCCGGCACAACCGGTCTCACTCGCAGCAACAGGAGAATCACCAATCTCATTGACCATCAGCATGCTGAGTCCGCATGACAGTGAGATTTCCTAGTCAAATCGCGCGCTGACCGCCCGTCTGTCAGATCCTCCTAGGCGGGCGACGCCCGCGCGACAGAACCGTGGACAAGGCCTGGCTTCGAGCGATGCTTGACGGCAAATATTTTGGAATCGGGCGCCAGTCGAGGACACGCAGCGCTGACAGCGGGCCGCAGGGCAATCGCGTTGCCAACGGGCCGTGACGCAGCCAGGCGCATGTACCGCCGCAATTTCCGGCATCTCTCGGATGTCTTCCGGCGCGATCTCGCATTTCTTAGTGGAGTAATCTAGATTGGACCAATTTTACGATCCTATTGCATCGAACGCCGCGATAGGATCCATTCTCGTGCCCTCAAACGCGCTGATCGATCGTCTCAGATGCCGACCGTTGCCGCCAAAGCCATTCTCAGCCACACACCGAGTGGCTGTAGGGATCTGGAATGGTCGCTTGTTACTCAATTGAGCTCTGGCGATCTCACTCCAACTGGCGGAGCACGCCCCTCGCTGGTCAACTCCGCCCGTCCATTTGATTTTGCGAACTCGCGATTCGTGATCACCGTCGTCGCCACCGTCGTCGTCGCTCGATTCACACTTAATATTGAAACTTCGTAACTCTCTCGTGCTGCTGTCGTCGAACAGTAGGGTTGATCGGCAATATGGCTTGACATTTTCGCCCTGCTGACTACTCTGAGAGTGAGGCTGCAGAGTTGTAGGGTGCAGCGCACGGACACGCGAGGTGGTGGGTTCGATTTATATACTCTTCCGCCACTGGTTGCGGACTGTCGCATAATCTATTTTGCAACGGTGTGGGCGTTGTGCATGCGAAGTTCTCTCCGTGACACGGTGATAACACGTGAGGTTTGCCTGACCTCCGACCGTTCAGGGGCTGTTAAGTTGTCAGCGCGCTCGTCCAGTATTGAGTTCAACAACGCAGATCAGCTTTGAATGAAAAAAGCGACATGATCAAGGGCATCGTGTCCACACACACCTGAGACCAAGTCGGTCGCTGCAATAGCCCCGGGAAACTCCCCGATTGCGTCTTGGGCTCCTAGCCATGAGTCGTGCTCCAAAATCGTTTTTTCCCAACGCCATGAAATGGGGCGTGAGACATTTGGCAACAAGCGGCATATGGGACAAAAGTCGAACCCACGACCCCGCGTATCCGTGCGCTGCGCCCTACCACTCTGCAGCCTCACTCTCAGAGTAGTCAGCAGGGCGAAAATGTCAAGCCATATTGCCGATCAACCCTACTGTTCGACGACAGCAGCACGAGAGAGTTACGAAGCTTCAATATTAAGTGTGAATCGAGCGACGACGACGGTGGCGACGACGGTGATCACGAATCGCGAGTTCGCAAAATCAAATGGACGGGCGGAGTTGACCAGCGAGGGGCGTGCTCCGCCAGTTGGAGTGAGATCGCCAGAGCTCAATTGAGTAACAAGCGACCATTCCAGATCCCTACAGCCACTCGGTGTGTGGCTGAGAATGGCTTTGGCGGCAACGGTCGGCATCTGAGACGATCGATCAGCGCGTTTGAGGGCACGAGAATGGATCCTATCGCGGCGTTCGATGCAATAGGATCGTAAAATTGGTCCAATCTAGATTACTCCACTAAGAAATGCGAGATCGCGCCGGAAGACATCCGAGAGATGCCGGAAATTGCGGCGGTACATGCGCCTGGCTGCGTCACGGCCCGTTGGCAACGCGATTGCCCTGCGGCCCGCTGTCAGCGCTGCGTGTCCTCGACTGGCGCCCGATTCCAAAATATTTGCCGTCAAGCATCGCTCGAAGCCAGGCCTTGTCCACAGTTCTGGCTTAAGGTCGTTGCCGATCCAGTCAGATTGGACCGTGGCCCGTTCCGTATCTGATATCCCGGACTCCGGCCGTCAGATCTGGCCGACAGTAGATAATCCGCGTGTGTGCGCTTGGACGCGTTGTGCCTCCGCAGTCTGGGTGAGGCGCTTCACACGAGAAGGGAGGCAGTGTTATCGGCACGCTAGATTTGCTGCGATTGCGTAGTTGACTCATCCGACCAATCACACTCTGATCAACCAGGCGGATCCTAGATCCATAATGGCACCGTGGGGACGGCAATGACACATGCGTCGGGTTGCATCGTTTCAGCAGGCTTTAGGCTAGCACAGTGGGTGTCGATCTATTTTCGGAGGGCCCCTTGAGATGTGCATCCCAGTCCAATTTCAGGCCGCCCTGCATGGCTCGGCGAAAGTCATGGAGATTGAGTGGTCGTCGGTCTGCTTCTCGCTTCTGGTGGCCTCTTCTTTGGGATGGCCCACACCCAGTTAAAAGGCGACATGGCGTTTTCCATTACAGTTGCCACGTCTCGTCTTTTGACAAAAAAAATGACTCTCAGTCGCTCACGCGTCGTCCCAGACTGTGCGCTCTGTGCACCTCCCCGACTGTCCTCCTCGCACTCAGTGTACCCATACTTGCCACCTACACCCCCTACGACCTTCCCCAGCCTACAGGGAGTCAACCTGATTGCATCGCTGCTCCCGGTAGCGAAACAGGATGCCGCAGCAGTCAATCCGAGGCGATCAGGGACTGGCCGATCTTTGGTACGTACTCGGCGCTGCTGTGAACATGTGTGTGTACGCGTTTTCTTTTCGTGTGGAAGGCACGATCTGGCACAGCTCGACGAGCTGACCACGCCTGTCTATTTTGTGCCTGGGTTTTCTATGCTCCATTTTTCGCTGTGGCGCCTTCCTTGCTTCCGCTTGACTTGGCTGTGGGTGGCGGGCTTCAGTGATGATGCGTCGGCCCTTGTCAAAAAAGCTTTTGATGAGAAGCCTCTTGCATTTTTCTGCACGCAGTGCGCCTCCCCGCTCATACAGGACAGCGTACAGGGCAGGCGGTGGCGAGATGCTGTGCTGGCGGGCGTCATCTGTCGCGCTGCGGCCGTCACCCTCGTCCGTCTCGCCGACGTGCGCAAGCGGAGCATAGCCGTGTCTGCGGACGCCCGGGGGACGCCCCGCGGGCTGTGCGCGGAGTGTTACATGCGAAACCGCAGGCGAGACGTTGCTGAACATGCGGACCAGCGCGCCCGCCTGTCAGGGCCCGTCGGTGGGCCTCCACTGCCTGTGGGGCCGCGCGGGACGGAGCCCACCACGCATCCCGAGTCCTCGACCGTAGCAGGGCCCCGCCGAGACTTCGTCCGTCTGTCTGACTTTGGGGTGGCTCCCGTCGGCTTTGAGACTTGTCCAGTGAGCGGGCTAAACGTGGCACCGAGTCCAAGTCAAGCGATTGCCTTTATCCTCAAGTCGTATGCAAGCATGGAGAGCACCTGCGTGGAGCAAGTGGAGGCTCTTCTCGCTCTACACCTGACGACGACGAGCCCCGACAGTTTTAACGAATCGTACAAAGGTAGCCGCCGGCTGTACTTACGCATTACGGAGCCGCTAAAGAAAGTGGTTGGGGTCCGCCAGAACCAGCGCCGGGCTGCCGAGGTGGCCAAGGTGGTCGCCAGGCTCATCCATCAAGACCCGAGCCTGGTGCTGACAGCGCTGGCAGATATCCTCGGGCGGGCCAGCCTGGGCGGGGGGGGGGCTGTCGCTCCGGCTGCAGTCGCCCATGGGGAGCTGCCAGTGCGTTTGCAGACCCAGTTTATTATCGACAATTGTGTCAGTGGTACTCTGTGGCAGCGGTTTCGGTTGCTCCTCGGCGGGCCCGCGAGTGGATTGGTCAGCCGGGAGCGTGTGCGGGAGGACCGCCGGCTGGCTGCGGCAGAGCCGCGGAACGCGGTTGGATGTAACGGGCAAGGTGCGTACTTACTGAACCTGTTCGCCGCCCTACAGTCCCTCGTGGACGACCTCCAAGACACCAATCAATTTTTAGAGCGTTGTACAACGGATGGCCGAGGGCATGACGTGCCGCAAGTCTCCCCGTTTCTCGGACGAGACTCTGCCGCCGAGGTGCACGCGGCGACCGTCGCGGACGTTCAAGTCTGCTTTGGGTTGGACAAGGGCGGGTTGCTAAGCTCTTGTAAAGCTGTTGTATCCTGTGCCAATGAAGAGCGCCCCTGCAGCCGCGGGAACACTATACTTTATGGTGTTTTACCTTGTGCGAGCGACGACCACGCGGCGCTGGCTAAGATGGCGGACGTTTACATGCCAGATATTGACGGTCTGCCATTGGCGGGCCTGCATGTGAACGGCCTCCGGCGCGCGGTGCGGCTGATATTGACGGGTGACTACAGCTTCCTGACGGCCTGGTGCGGTCACCTGGGTGCCAGCAGCCGCATGCCCTGCCTTTGGTGTACAGCCATGCGCCGTCGCACGGCGACCAATGGGGAGCTCGTCGACGAGTACGGAGATATGCAGGCTGGCAGCAGAGCGGGTGGCACGCTGCGGACGGGCGACAAGTTTGCCAAGATGGCTGCAGCCTATGCGACACGCAATAATGACACTCTCCCTGTGCGACTGACACTCGAGCAGCACCTGTCTATTAAGCGCAGCCTCCTCATGGTCATCCCTCCCGACCATGTCTCCCCAATGCCGCTGCATCTGACCTTAGGCATCACTGTCTGGCTGCTTCAATGAAGCGCTGAAGCCATTTATGTCCACAACGGTTTGGAGCAAGGGCGGGCGTACGTGGGCGCGCTGGCCACTCTACTCGGGCAGTCGATGGGTGTCAGCCCCGCGCCATACTTTGGCGGCGCTTTTGAAGGACGGCAGTGCCAACGTATCGCGCGTCGGATGGAGATGGTAAGCACGCTGATGGCTCGATACGTACCTGAGGCGGAAGCCGCGGCATTTTCGGCCGCATGCAGCACCTGGCGCAAAGTTCTCCCCGTTCTGACCCGTGTGCACGCCAGCTCCCTAGCAGAGGTGAGTGCATTCCGCCGGCACACAGCCAGCTTTGTGGACTGCCTGCTGGGTGCCTTTCTGTAGTCATCGGTCACCCCCAAGCTACACACACTGTGCTGTCACGCTCCAGACTTTTTGAATCGCTTCGGTAGTCTGGGGCGGTACAGTGAGCGAGGGTTGGAGGCTTGGCATGGCCACTTTAACTACACCGCCGTCCATCACCCGGCCGGCACGTTTTTGGAGAGCTGCCGGTCGTACGTCACCCGGTCGGCCATGTCTCGGGAACCCGGAAATGAGGCCTACAACCGGGGAAAGAGACGGGCGCCAGCGACGGCAGGGCCAGGAGTGCGCGCCGCCAAGCGGGTGGACGACAAGCGGACAACTGCTGGGAAAGCGCTGGCGGGTGTACCGCGGCTGATGGCTAACTCCTGTGCCCAGAAAAAGCAAGCCGACGCCGACAAGTGGGCGCGTGACATGCTGGCTGAGGCCGTCACCAAAATTGAGGCCCATCGACGGACGGTCCCCGCGGCGAGCCCTCGCGTGGCCAGCACGGACGCTGCCGACGAGGCGTTCACGGCCGCGGATATCTATCGGGACATGCTTGAGGGAGACACAGCGAGCTTGATGGGCTTGCTGAATGATTACTCTGGTGAAAGATGCACACCTGTGAGTGTGTCGTCGATGGGCGCGCGGACGGCACTCGCCGCAGGGCTGCACCACTCGCCTTTGGCCGCACCATTCTTGATTGCCGACCTCTGAGTGTACACGGCACTGCGGCGTGCCCGTGGGCAGGCAAATCTTTGAGCCCTGGGCCCTGGCATCACCAGCCGCCGGAGACGGGCAGCTGTGCCGGCCGTGTTCTTGCCCAAGTGGGCCGCGCCCGAGAGCGCCCGACGCCAGTCTGGGGCCCACGCTCAGATAAGGACCTCGCCCTGAGCATCCAGACCCCCTGCAACCCATGCGGGCCTGCACGCGTGGGGCGCGCGGACGCCGAAGGCCGTCCGCGGAAAGCACACGTGGGATGGCAGGGTATGACGGACCGCGCCTGACCGACTCCCCGCTCGAGGCTGCGCGATTGCTGCAAGTCGGTGATGGCCGACCGGGCCCGACAACGACCAAGCATCTTTCAGATGTCGGACAAGAACCCAGCCCGCGCTCCACTCTCGGGTCAAATTCAAGTGAGCGGATCACGCCTGGAAGCCCGATTGAAGAGGGTACAGCGTGCCACGCATCAGGAGTGCGGAGGGCCGCGTCAATGCTTGTGTAATGTTCTGACAGATTGTCCGTAAGCCAACCACAGCGCTCTGAACAGGACAGGCTTTCGCAGGCGTCCAATGGAGGCCTCGATGCGAGCTCAAAAGCCGCATGTCGCCCGAGAGGGGGTCTTAACTGGGTGTGGGCCCGTCAGGGCGTCTGTGAAAGGGGATATTGTTGGCGTCTTCTTGAGGACCGTTTTAACAAGACGCCACCAGACTGGGCCCTCATTGGTCAGCCGGCACCTCCTCAGGAAGAGCCATCGCCCTGAACTGGGAAATCCAATGAGAAAAAGACGGGGCTGGCTCTTCTTGGCGTCTTGTTGCGCCCGGGCAAAGAACACGCCAGACACGTGGGCTTGCCGCCCACATGAGAGGCTTTCTCGCTGAACAGGTGCGCCACGGTTGCTAGAATGAGTGCCACATTTGGAGGATTCCCCTCCATCGCGCCAATTCTGGTCAACCGTGGACAAGCGGAAACTTTTTGTCTGATTTTGCACTCGTGTCCGTCACACAAGACAGCTCGTTAAGCGCCGTAGGGAGAGGTCCCCGGACAGCATGATCGAAAGTTTTCCTGATGGAAGCTATCTTATGGCCAAATAGCTCCGAAAAAACAGGGTTATTTCAGAATCATCTTTCTGGCATCTTGTTGCCGGCTCTTCTGAGAGCACAGATTTTTATAGAACGGCTGTATATTCATCTGCAAACAAAAAAGTGCCCTTTGTGATCGTGTTCTTGTTCGGATCGGCCAAACTTAGGCGGTCTGCAATACTTGGTACGGTTGCATTTTGGCAGGCGCGTCACGTCAATTGCGCCGGGGCCGATGGGCTACGTGCCCGTCTCGTGGAAGCCAGTGATTGTGTTGACAGTTGACAACCCATGGAACGCGCTCTGGTTGATTAGCTTCGTGAGGTGGATTAAGTTGTACTTGGTCTCCCTGGGGAGCGTGGGTAGCATCGATACCGTCACAGTGACGCTCCTGGCCTGGGTCTTGAGGGAGGGCCGGCCGTCCAGCGCCTGCAGGATGTGCGACAGGTGGAAGGGAAAAATCAGCACGATCTCTTAGGATTCCTTGATCACACGCAGGCCCACCGCCGACGCGTGGACCTTGCACCTCTCCATTAGCAGCACCTTCCACTCAGCCGCGCCCCGCCTCTCGAGGTGCTGCGCCGCAAAACGCGCAAACGTCTCTCACAAGTCCCGGTCAAACCCCGGCTTCTCGCGACGGTGCAAGTCGGCCCCGTCCTCCAAAAACGACGCCAGGAGGACGCGGCACGAAGGGTCAGCGACCTGCTCCACAACAGCAAAAGGGAGCCGCCGCTTGCTGCCCGCCACGACCACAAGCACGGGAAGGCGCGACCCGTCCGCGCAGATGGTCGTCACCAGGCTGGCGGCCTCCGCCCCGCTCTGGACTGACGGGATCACGATCTCCAAACGGCCGTCGTCCTTGTAAGCAATCACCTTGACCTTGGACTTGCTCATCATATCCTCCGCGTTCATCATGGACTCGTCGGTTTTCCAGACCTGCGATGCCTTGGTGACGCCAAATCCAGGACAGAGAAACCGAAATGCAGCATAAAACCGTGCCACCGCCTTTGGCGTCGACGCCACAGCGCGCACACCCTCAAGGGCAACAGGCCGCACGCGCCGTAGATCCGGGCGTCCTCCAAAAATCGTAGGAAGAAAGTACGACCTGGAATCCCACCCGCCTTAAAGCACCTCTCCGCATCTGCCTCCCTCCGCACGTCGGCAAATTACAGCCGAAACAACACACCGGCAAGCCCACACGTCAGGGCGTCATCCCCCTTAGTTCATGACGCAGATTAAGGCGCCATGGTGTACTCCTCTTCTCTAGAGAAAAACCGAGAGCGCCCGAGCGCCACGTCTTTGCACCGGTTCTGCAGCCAGGTCCCCACATTGGACCGGGTCGCTCCCGTCGCCCGCAAGAGGACAGCCACGCTCGAAGTCTTGTGCTCAACCCGGGCCGTCTCCAGCCTCGCCTGCATCTCAGACATCAGCGGTGTGCCCCAAAAACGGGGGCTCGCATTGGACTGGTCAGCGGATGCTTGGTCGGCAGGGGGTGCGGGCATGGTGCACGTCATAAAAAAGAAAAGACGGCGACTCTCGATGGAGTGGGGAAGTCGATAGGTCAATTGCTGTGAGGGGGCGGTGGAGCCGGCCACAGTAAAAATACTTGGAATTGAGCTCGCGTAGCTCTGAGGCCGACGAAACAGCCGCCGCCAAGTCAACCAGACTTTCTTGCAGTCACTTGTGCCTCCCATGTTTTACAGTAATGGTGAACATTTTGGGCAGTGGTCAATATCAGAACCAGGCTGGCAACCGTCGTCACACGTGAAGGTACGCCATCTGCGAAAGGACCTGACCATCAGGGTGTAGCAAGCAACGTCAGGACCAACTTATATGTGTACACGTGGCAGCCAACACCGGCAAATTTGGCCCGAATACGCAGATTGGGGTTTGTCGGTGTCCTACAGCAATAGCGGCGACCCCAACGGCGACCATATCTCATGAATCTGATTCATCCAGTTGCGGTAAGTACACACATATTCGTGTTGCAGGATTGAGTTGGTCCGGACTGGCACCCATTTTTTTCAGAATAGTGACGCGGCTGGACCAACCCCATTCGTCGGGACTGAACACCAGCAGAACATGGTTGAATCTGACCACTGAGCGGTCAGCAACGTGGCAGGATACGATCGTTGCAAGAATGAATGGGTTTGGGGATCGGGTCTCCCCGCAATACATACCTCATCCTGTCGCACGGTTGGTGCGGATACAGGTCCGTTCTATCAAGTCCCGCTGAATCTAGGCTCCCCCGTGCTTGGGGCTTCACAACCGGAATGGTCCTCCAACCAGATGCCTCCACGTGCGCTCTTAAAACATTCGTTTTAGGAATGGTCCTGACGTTGCTGGCTGCACCCTCAGCCCCGGTCCTGGACAAGGGGTGCACGCTTGCGCGCTCACGCATTTCATATACTTCATTTTTGTCAGCTGCATGCAAGCCTGAGTGCCAGTTGCACCGTGCAACGACCTAGAAGCCCTCGCATCTCAGCCTCAATCCCCATTACCTGTGACCTTGCGCGCCGCCTCTTCGCCCGCACGCTCTTGCGCACTTGCCGCCGTCCTGCTTGACTCCTTCTTACCCGCACGCCGCTGCACTCTTCCCGCCCTCTTGCTTGACTCTGCTCCGCCCGCTCGCCCACGCACTTTTCCCGCCCCACTTCTGGTCTATTTGCCACAATCGCTTGGCCGGCAGAACTGGACGGGGTGGGCGGCGCCTGAACGCGTGGACGCGGCAACCCCCATTCGCAGCGGCAGGGGCGGCGGCGGTCGCGGCAACGGCATCGGCGGGGACGGCGCTGGGGGAGGCGGCAACGGCGGAGGCAACGGGTGCCTCCTCGGCGAGCGCAATGCCAACGACACGGACAACGACTACCACATGCCGGCGCCGGCGCCGGAGCTCCAGGTTGTGGCGTCAAAGTGCCATAAAGTGTGTGCGCTGTTGGTGATCTTTCATGTATTGCGATTGCACCCGCTTTGCCCAAAGTTTGGCATCGAGGCCACGAATGGGGCTAATCAATCTGGGATTTGATTTGGGCCGCTGATCGCCGGCGCACGGCGACGGCGGGCGCGCTGCCGGCGGCAGCACCCGCGGGTCTGGCCCCGGGGGGGGAGTATTTGAGTGGTGCCTGCGTGGGCTCCGTATCGTGAATAAAACTGGGCATCGCATCCATCTGTTTCACAACATGCGCCATTCGTGGCGTCGGACGACACGGTGGCGACGGCGGCCGCCGGGTCGGCCGCTACCGCTGCCGCGGCGCGGGCGGCGCAACGGACGTGGCCCGACGCGGGCCACGTTCATGCGGTGCTGTGCGGCGTGGCCCAAGGTGGGTAGCAGGTCGGCCGTGGTGGCTAAAGCAACAGAATCACAATTTTTGTGGCGTCCGCCTCCTGTATCCACGTGATTCTACCTTTTGGGACCGTGAAAGTCGATTGACAAAATTGCGGGGAAGGCGTCGAACCGGGGCTTACGTGTCATCTTTCGATGTACAGTCTGACTATCGGACCTTAAATTCATTACAGTCGACTAGCTTACGATACGATGAAAGGTTATCGATGACGTACTCGTCGTGCGCGGGTGAGTCCATTGTTGGTTCGGCAAACCCGTCGAGCAGAGGGTGCGGTGTGCCATTTTGGACATTGTCAGGCCGTGGGGCCGGAGCAGCGTGGTCCCGCCTTATCCGCTTTTCAACGCCATCGACGTCAAAAACGAAATTTGCCTCGTTGGGGTAGACGACGACGAAGGACCCAATGGCCTTTGCTTGGAGCTCATTTGCTCAGTCGGGGTTAGTCGTGTAGACAAAATCACCGATCTTGACAGCTCGGTTGCGTGGGCCACGGTTGGCTTCGAAGTTACGCTTGTGAAGTCGTTGCGTTTCACGAAAGGCTTCGTCCCCAGCCGCTACCTGCACACCGTGTCATGTTCAAAATCATCGCTTGCCAGCGAGAGGTGAGCGGCCGACAGGGTGACGCAGGTCTCCGACCCCATCGACAGCGACGCCCACGTCGCCGCGGTGGTGGACACCGTCGCGGCGGAGCACTGGCGGTTGAGCGCTGCTATCACCACGCTGCCCACGGCCGAGCTGCAGGCGCAGCTATTGGTGCTGCGCCTATGTGCAGGGTTGCGGGAAAACTACTGGCACCGCGTGCCGCCGCTGGTGTGGCATACATACGCCTAAGGGGGCACGCGGGGGCCATCCACGGCTAAGTGGACGGTGTGACAAACCCCGAATCTGGGTTTGAATATTCGGAGCAAGTGGCTCAGAATTGAGATTGGATTTCACCCGACCCATGAGTGAAATATTCCGATTTCAGCTCAATATTCCGACTGGGTCTTTCGGCACCCCATTTGCAGAGTATTGCAGTGGTTCGTACCTTGGGGATTTTTGCGCGAGAGCCAGACGGATTTCTACTCTTGCTTGCTTTGATTGTGGAGCCTTTTTATTGGGTGGTCTGAGTGTTCATTTTTGCGAGTTTTGCGAGGGGTGTGCGCGCGCATGCGTGCACGCGAGGGTTTGTGTGCGCGGGACAGCAAGGCGGGGAGGGCCCCCCTTGGCTGCCAAGTAAACTCCGTCTGGCTCCGACACATCTTGTTCGTGCCTTGGCGAGTTGGCCACTCGTCACACGCAAGTCGCGTGTTGGTGTTACACGGGTTGCTTCCGGTGTTCCAAGTTGGGACCCGAGCGTGCGTGTTCCGCCCCCACAAGTTGTGGGTCGGCGTAGCCGTACTGCTACAAACGGCCGCGCGCTGCAGCCCCGCGGGTGACCACACCCGCCGAGGGCGGCGTCGCGACCCCTCCCCGACCCCTGCAAAGGAGTCGGGTGGCTCGCAAGGCCCCAACGGTCGCGTAATCGGTGAGGCTAGCCCTCCCCCTCGCCCGCATCTGATTGGACCGAAAGCGTGCGCCGGCGGGCGATCCTTCTGTCCGAGGGACAGCTCCCGGGCCAGAGGAGGACGGCCGCGGGAGCTTGATTGAGTACTCCCCGTGACGATCCATGGGATGTACCTATCGATAGTGGCAAGCCCTTTCGGGGGGGTACTTACCAACTTTCGCATGCAATCATCGTCTTGGAGGGATTTCGCTTCTTTTCTCAGGACAGGTCGACCCTGCCGGGTCGACGTCTCCAATCGAGGGTTGTGACCGGTGGGCGGCGCCTCTTCTGGGCCCGCGGCGGCGTTCTCGCCCTGCCTCTCCTTGCTCGGCAGGTCTAAACGTATCCTTCCTTGTCCCGCTTACTTGCCATTGACTTGGCACTGCGGTTGCGGGCTTGAGCGTCAACCCTCCCCCTGACTGCGGTACCCCGTGCGGCACCCGACTTGCCACACAGGTGCCACCCGCAGAGCACCAGCGGCGCGGCCAGCGGCCAGAAGGGGAGATGGAGGCGCAGGCGCCACCCGCAAAGCAACAGCGGCAGGGCCAGCGGCGAGGGAGGAACGGGGGGGGCGCAGGCGCCACCCGCAGGGCAAAAGCGGCACGGTGAGCGGCCAGGAAAGAAAGGGGGGGGCGCCGGCGCCACCCGCGAGGCAACAACGGCACGTCCAGCGGCCAGGGAAGAGGGGCGGGGCTCTGGCGCTACCGGACAAGCAACAGCGGCACGGGCGGCGGCCAGGGAAGAATGCGGGGGCACGGACGCCACCCGCAGGGCAACAGAAAAGATAGCTGCCAGGGTGGAGCGGAAGTGCAGAGGCGGCACCAGGAGGGCGGGGCGGGAGCCGGCGGGGGGAGCGCAGGGGCGCTCGAGCCGATGACGCCTCAGGCGCAAGGCGGTTGGGCGTGCGCGCGTTCCGCGGGCGGTGCGCAGCCGCCCTGCAGGGCGGCTCGGCTCGCGCGTTCGGCGCGCGCCTTTTTTCCTGGGGCGCGCGGGCGCGCGGGCGCGCTTTGTCGCCGCGGCGCGCTCTTTTCCCGACGGTTTCCATGCGGTTGTTTTTCTCAGCGGGACACCACGGGCGCCTTGCCGGGACCCTAACCCCACCCCTGCGCATCATACCAGAACGGGCGCACTTGAACCCTTGTAAGTCCGCGAATCACACCCCAACTCCACCCCTTGGAGTTTAATCCAACCCGACCCCCATCACGGGCCCGTGACCCACTTCCCATTGTTGACGTTTCGGCGGGCATTTTTAGGGAATATTGCCACGTGGTGCGGATCTTTCAAGGTGTGGCTCGTGGTGGCTCTTGTGCACTGTTTTCTGGACAACCACTGTAACTACAAAAAAGGCCCGCGTATTTTCGCAAACGCGCCTTCATTGTACGCACCGCCGCGGGCACCCCCGCGAGCCGGTGCCCCCCGTGCCTCGATGGCGCCCACCCCCACCCGCGGGCGACAGTGGCGTGACGCCCGCCCCACGGCCCCCCTCTGTTTTTTGAACAGGGTGCGCCCGCCCCCCCCCGACCGCCTCTACAGGCGGTGCGTTTGAATGGGGCGGCAGCGGCGGCCGCGACGGCAAGCGTCCCCCCGCCCCCCCCCCCCCCCCTCACGCGCGCGCTCTCGCCGCGGGGCGGCGCCGCGGGCCCCCGTCTCGGCGGGGAGGGGGGTGGCAAAGGGGGCGGCCGCGTCCCGTCTCCGCCCGCGGCGTCGCCCAGGTTGGCCACACCGTCCGCCGGTCGCCCGCGTGCGCGCCCACCCTCCCAGCCCACCCGCCCGCCCGTCCGCCCGCCCGCCCGCCCGCCGCGACCGCCGCGCCCACCCCGCCGCCGCCCTCCCGCCCGCCCGCTGCCGCCCCGGCCGCCACGGCCGGCGGTCGGCTCGGTCGTGGGCGTCCACCTCCCCACCCCCCCCATTCCCCCCCCCCGCGCATCCTCGCAGCGGCACCGCCGTCGTCGTCGCGGTGGCGGTGGCCGACGCCATTGTCCCGGCGGCGCGCGGCACGGCGCCGTCACCGCCACAGCCGGCGGTCGGCGCGGGCGCGGCGGTGCCCAGGCTCTCCTCCCCCCCCCACGCCCATTGACGCGCGGCCGGCGGCACCACCATGACGCTCGCCGTCGCCCTCCGCCCACCAGGGGCGGGTGCCGCCGCCGCCGGCGGGTGCCCCCCCCCCGGGCCGGCGGTGGCCAAGCGGGCGCCCCCCCCTGCCCCCCCCCGACGTGCGCCCCTCCCCCCCCCCACCCCGGCCGCCTCTTTGCGCTGCTCCTTCTCATTGACGTGGCGCTCAACCTCGACGCCGGCCTCCTCCCCGTCTTCCTCCCCCCGCTGTCCGCGGCGTGGGCGCTCGGCCCGCTCGGCGGCGCCGCGCTCGGCGCCCTCCCGCCCGCCGCCGCCGCCGCCGCTGTTGTCGGCGCGTCCGCCGCCCTCGCCGCCGCCCCCGCCCGCCACCTCCTCCCCGCCTCGCTCGTCGCGGCCGCAGCCGCGGCCGCGGCGTTTGCCGCCGCGCCGGGGCTGGCCGCCGCTGCCGCCGCGCGCGCCGCGGCGGGCGCCACGTCCACCGTATTTGCCGTCTACGTGCCGGTGTGGGTGGCGGGCCGCGCGCCGCGGGGGCGGGTGACCGCGTGGATGGGCGCGCTGACGGCGGGGGCGGGGGTGGGCGGCGTCGTCGGCCTGCTGGGCGGCGGCGCCGCCCGGGAGGTGGGCGTCGGCTGGCGCACCGCGTGGGCCGCGGTCGGCGGCGTGCTGCTCGCCGTCGCCGCCGCGGTCGTGGTCGTTGGCCACCGGGGGGGGGGGCGGCGTGGGACGTGCGCCCGGCCGACGCTGGGGGGGGGGGCGTCGTAGCCGAGCCGCCCTGGGGGGGGGCGTCGTGGCCGCGGCTGGCGCCGGCGGCGTGGCCACCGCCGCCCGGGGGGGGGGGGGGGGGGGGCGGGCGAGGCGGCGTGGCTACTCGGCGGCACGCCGCCACCGCTGGGGGGGGGAGGGGGGGCGGCCGCGCCGCCTGCTCGGCGCCGCCGCCCCGTCTGGCGCTGCCGCCGACGCCGCCGCCACGGCCGGCCGCGGCGACCGCCGCCGCCGCCGCCGCCGCCGCCGCCGCCGCCGCCGCCCCCGCCGCCGCCCCCGCCGTCGCTGCCGCTGCCGCAACGACCACCGCCGCAGCTGGTAGCGGCCGCAGCGGCGGCCGCGGCGGCGGCCGCGGCCAGCTGCCGTCCCGCTCCCCCGTCGTGGCGTGGCGCCCGCCACCGCCGCGGCAGTCGCCCGCAGCGGGCGGCGCGGCGGACGTGCCGCGGCGGTCCCCCGCTGCGGCGGTCGCGGCGCCTGCCGCGGCCGCCGCCGCGGCCGCCGCCGCCACCACCGCCGCCGTTGCCGGAGTCGACACGGCGGTCGACGCGGCCGCCGTCCCGGCGGCGGCGGCGCCGCTCAGCCCCGCCACGCCCCACGGCGCCCGTCGGTCCGTGATGACGGCGGCGGACGACGCCGCCCTGTCGCCGCCCGACAGTGCCTACGCCACCCCCATGGGGGTGTTTGTCGTCGACGCCCCTAGCGCCGCCGCCGCCGCCGCCGCCGCCGCCACCGGCAGCGGCGGCGGCAGCGACCCCGGCGGCGGCAGCGGCGGCGGCGGCCGCCGCCGCGGCAGCAGCAGCACCCGCCGCGGCGGCCGCCACAGCGGCAGCCCGCGTGCACAAGGGAGCGGCACGCCGCCACCAGCCCCCCCTCTCGCGGCTGCCGCCGGCACCACCAGCGGCCGCCGCCGCAGTGGCGGCAGCCGCAGCGGCGGCAGCGGCGGCGTCGGCGGCGCCGCCTTCCACGACGTGGTCAACCTCGTCGACCGCTTCGCGACGCTCGCCCTGTCCCCCATCCGCCCCCCCCCGTGCGGGAGCCGCCGCTCGTCGGCGGCTGGCGGCGGCGGCCGCCGCCGCCATCGCCCGACGAGGCGACGCCCGCCGGCGGGCGGGCGGGCTCCCTCGTCGCCCGCCGCGTCGCCGCGCTCGCCGCCGCCGACCGCGCCGCCGCTGACGCCGCCGCCGCCGCCGCGCCGCCGCCGCGGCTCGCGCGGTCGCCGCGTGTCGGCGGCGGCGCGGCGGGGGGGCGGCGCCGGCGGCGGGTGTGGGGGGGGGGCGGACCGGCCCGCCGGTGGTGACCGGCGGCGGAGGCGGCGACGCGGCGACGACGGCGGCGGCGGCACGGGCGACGGCCGTGACGCCCGCACCCGCGGCGGCGGCGCCGCCGCCGCCGCCTGGGCAAAACCCAACGTCCCCCGCGCGTGGCCACTGGGCCGCCGCCCCCGCGGCGTCGCTCACAGACGTGGCCGCGGTAGCCGCCGCGCCGCCGCCGTCGCCCGTCGGCGACGGCCGCGTCGCGCCGCCGCCGTCGCCCGCGGCGGCCCCCCCCCCGCCGTCGCCGCTGTCGCCATCCTCGCTGGTGTCCCCAGCGGCCGCCGCCGCCGCGGTCGGCACCCCCCCCGCTGGCGGCAGCGGCAGCGGCTGCGGCGGTGGCGACTCCCGGCACGCCACGGGCGGCTACGGCCGCCACGGCGGGCGCCCCCCCCCCCCCGCGGCGGCGTCGGCGGCGCGCCGACGCGCGCCCCGGGCGGAGCGGCGGCGGCCGCGGCGGCGGCGGCGGCGGCGCCACCGCCGCCGCACACGCCCACCCGCCTCGCCGCGGCGGCGCGGCGGCTGGCGCGGTCGGTGCGGGAGGTGGGCTCGCCGGCGGCGATCGCGCTGGGGGGGGGCGTGCCAGTCGGCCGCTTTACGCGCCTGCCGCGCGCGCGCGGCGGCGGCGGCGGCGGCAGCGGCAGCCCGTCGACGGCAGACGCGGGCTGGGCGTGCCCGGGTGGCGGCGGCGGCTCCCCCTCCTGCGCCTCCCCTCTGCCGCTGGCCGTGTCGCCGTCGGCCGCCCTGCTCCCCGCCCTCCCCCCCCCATCACCACGCGGTCCCAGCTGGCCGCCCTCGCCGCCAACCCCGTCTACGTCGCCGCGTCGGCCACCCTGTCGGCACTGCTGTTTGCCATGGAGGGCGTCCGCTTTTTTGCCGTCGCCGCCCGCACAGACGGCGACGGCGTTGGCGGCGGCGATGACCTCCGCGCGACACTCACCGCGCTCGCGGCGGTCGCGGCGACCGCCCCCGTGGCGGGCATGGCCACCGGCGCGGCTGTCGTCGACACGCACGGCGGGTACGACACGGCGGCGCGGCGACGGGCGACGCTCGGCCTGCTGGCGCCATTTGTCGCGGCGCTGCCGCCGGCGGGGGTGGTCCTCGCGGGCGGGTGGGGGGGACTCGCCGCGTTTGCCGCCGCCTCGTGGGTGCTGCTGTTTGTGGGGGGGGTCGCCGTGCCCCCGCTGACGGGGCTCGCGCTCGCTGCCGCCGCAGCCGACTCGCCGCCACCGCCGCCGCCGCCGCCGCCGCTGCCGCCGCCGCCGCCGCCGCCCCAACCCGACGCGGCGGACGCGTCGGCCGCCACCACCTCGGCCACCGCCGCTGCGGCCGCCGCCGCTACCGCCGCGACGGCGGCGGCCGCCGACGCGGCCGCGTCGGCCCAGTGGCTGGCCGCGGCGGTGCTGCTCGGCGTCAGCCACACGGTCGGCTACGTGGGCGGCCCGCTGGTGGCGGGCCTTGTTGGTGGCGTGTGGGGCCTGCCGGCGGGGCTGGGCGTGGTTGTGGGGGGGGGGGGCTCGCCGCTGCCGCCGCGGTGGGCGGCGGCTGGGCCGCCGCGTCGAATCGGCCGCAGGGGGGGGGGGGAGGTGGGGGGGGGGGAGGGAGGGGGATGTTGTTTGAAGAACCGTATGGGGCGGGTGGGGGCGGGGTCAACAAGACGGGCGGAGGGCTCGCAGGGGGATGGACCCCATGGGCGGTTCCTCCTGCACCCCCCCCTCCCTGCGTGCCGCCCAGCAGCGCACAGGAGGAAAAGGGGTGGAGGGAGGAAAGGGAGGAGCGCAACGGAAGAGAGATGGGGTGGCCGAAGGGAGGTGCGGAAGCGGGGTAGGGGGGTGGCGAGTGCGGACCGGGGAGGGAGGACGGGGGTTGCGTCTCCCACGTGAGCGGGGGGGACCCGCTCGGCAGTGGCCAAGAGCAAATCGAGGGGGGGGGGCGTGCGGCGGGGGTCTGGGTGCGGTCGACGCGGCGTCTCGTGGGCGGGCTCGCTGCGGCCGTGTGGGTGAGGTGTCCCAGCGCTGCGCGGTCAAACCCGTGACCCCGCCGTGGCGGGTGAAGGGCCTCAGAGAGGCCGTGGGGCGAGTGCTGTGTCGCACGCAGCCGCCCAGGGAGTGCAGTTTTAGCACTCCAATGATCGCGGTTTGTGCGAAACCGTGCAGTCAAGCACCCGACAGCGGTCGGACGCCTCGGCCCTCACCGTGGGCTTGTGAAATAATTTGGGTCATGAATTCGTTCAAGTCACGTGCTGTTGTTGGCGGGGGCGCGATCTGGAGGCCGGGGGCTGTGGACAGTTGGACTGAGGTCGCATCGGCCGCACTCAAATACCACTGCGAGAGCCCCAAGTGGGGGTCCGTCCTCCCAAGTCCCGTCTCGCGGCTGTGTGCCGACGTGGGACGATCGCGGCCGGCAGTGCTAAACTTGCACTGTTTGCAAGACTCCACTGCACAAACTGCACGAAACCGTGCAGTGTTTGCGCCTAGTAGCTCCCAATGTGGAGCCGCACTGTGTCCGGTGACCACGTCTTCGACGACAAGGTCGTCGTCCACCACCTCCATCAGTATGAGCAAAAAAAGCGCTTCGCACACTGTGCAAATTGACCTCCACGCGCGTGTGCGGCGGTGTACAAAAAAAAGGCGGTCCGTGGGGGCTCACGGGGCGATTCGCACGACCCCGCGCGGATTCGCACTCGCTCAACGAGGCCCAAATCTGCTCTCGTCGGGATCACGGGTTTGACCGCGCAGCGCAGGTGGACGGCGGTCTCCCGCCTACGGTGAGGGACTTGATGGCAGAATACAGGGCCGGCGCCACAGATCATGCCACCAATTCCGTGGCGGCCGGATTCGTCTCGTTGCTGCCAGCCGCCCAGGCGCGGCCGGCCACACTCGCCGCGGCGGTTTGTTGGCGCCGGGAGAATCGCACCCGCCCCGGGGCGGCAGCCGCCCGCCCTCGGGAGGGGCCGGTGGGGGCTCGTCAATGAGCACGCCCCCACCAGAGCCACCGACGTGGGAGCGCGGCGCTACACCCGCCGCAACCGCCACGACGGGCGCGAGCGGCGCGGCGGTCGCGGGAAGCCCGCGACCGTAAGCAGCCGCGTGGCCGCCCCCGGACGCGACCCGTGTGGTGGCGGAACCGGGAGACGACCCGTCCGGACCCGGGAGGGACGTGCGGCACGCCCGGGACGTGCGGGGGCACGAGGGACAAACGGGCCACGCAAGCGCAAGGCAAGAAGGGGCGCTGCACGCGCAAGGGCCGCACGTGGGGCCGTGCGGGGGGCGCGGGACACGCGGGGGCGTGCGGGGGGGCGCGGGGCACGCGGGGGCGTGCGGGGAGGCGCGGGGCGCGCGGGGGCGTGCGCGGAGGCGCGGGGCACACGGGGGCGTGCGGGGAGGCGCGGGGCGCGCGAGGCGCGCGGGGCGTGCGAGGCGCGCGGGGCACGCAGGCCACGGAGATGGGGGCAGCGTCGCCGGTGTACGAAGGCAGGGAAGTATAAGAGAGAGCCCGGGCGGGCCGAGGGGAGCGGGGGAGAGGGTGGAGCAACTTTGAGAAACCCGGGGTCGGGGGGGACCGACCGAACACACGGGGGAGTGAACCACACACGGGGGACGCACACAAAGGGAGGGGCTCCCAACAGGTTATGGGCCCAGGCCTACCCTGGGCATAGGGGTACGCTTGGAGCGCACGGCGGTGGCTGTGCGGGGACGGGGGCGTAAGGGAAGCGCACGCGGCGGCACTACCCGACGCACCCCGCAGCAGGGCGTGGCGGTGCAGCCACGGGAGCGGGCGACCAAGTCGCACCGGTTGGCGCCTGACGGCGCGCCACGGTGCTGCCGCAAGGGGGCGTGGCCACACTGCCGCGACCAAGGCAAACGAGCGAAATGGCAGGGGATGGCGTGCCACGCGTGACCAAGTTGGACGTGGACAACTACCTGTCATGGAGCACGGAATTGGAGCACGTAATGCGCTACAAGCGCTGCTGGAGCGCAGTGAAGCCGCGCGCGGGTAACGCGACCACCTCGGCGGTGACAGAAACGTCAGCCGGGGCTGGCGACGCGGCGGCGGAGGCGGCAGCGGATGCGGCGGCGGCCGCCCGTGTGCCCCTCGAGGAAGCGGCGCTGGACAAGGAAGAGCAGGCCATGTCACTGATCATGCTCAATGTCAAGCAGCACCACCACTCCGCCCTGCGCGGATGCAAGACCGCGCGGGAGGCGTGGGAGACGCTGGCGGCCGAGTTCCGGTCGCAGGGCCCGGCCAGGGAGATGAACCTGCGGACCGAGCTCAACCAGATGCGAATGAGGTCGAACGAGAACGTCGTCCAGTACTTCAACAGGAGCAAGACGGTGGTATGGGAGTTGGACGTACTCGGGGTGGCGGTGACCGACCGTCAGCACCTTACGGCGCTGCTGCATGGACTGCTCCCCAAGTTCAAGCTCCGAGGCACGATCATCGCGTCCCAACAGGGGATGACCGTCCCCTTAGCTCTGGTGGAGTTGCGGGCGGCGGAGTCCGAGATGCGCCTGGTGGCGGGGAGAAAGGACGAAGCCGCAGAGACGGCGTTCACGGCAAATGACGGCGGCGGCCGCCGAGAGGTCCACGAGCGCCTGTGCTTCAAGTGCAACAAGCCGGGCCACATCAAGCGCAACTGCCCTGAATGGGACAAGAGGAAAAAGGGCAGCGACGCCCCACACGCCATATCAATGATGGCGGTGGCGGATGTGCACGGTGATGCGCGGTCGGCCTTTCGGGCGGACGCCGAGAGCACCGCGGAACCAGCGGTGGGCGGGTGGATCGTCGACAGCGGAGCGTCCCACCACATGACTGGGGAGCACACGGCACTGGTGGATCTGGGGCCGTGCCAGCCCGTGCGTGTGGAGCTCGCCGACGGCAGCACGCGGGTGGCCACCAAGAAGGGCAGCGCGACGATCACTGGGAAGGTCAAGGACCAGACCGTGTCCGTGACTCTCAAGGACGTGTTGGTCGTCCCCGGGATGTCGGTGTCGCTCTTCTCCGTGCGCGTCGCAACGAGTTTTGGCCACCGCGTGGAATTCCGCAACAACTGGGTGGGGATCTACCGGGGGGAGGAGATCGCGCTCGAGGGCACCCCGCACGGCAACATCTACAAGCTGCGTGAGGCTCAGGACGGGGCAGGAATGGCGACGTCAGCCGTCCCGGCGCACACCTGGCACCAGCGATTCGGCCACACGGGCGGAGGCACGCTTGCGCAAGTGCCGGCGGCTGTGACAGGAATGCCCGTCTCCCCCACCGAGCTACGGAAGCTGACCGCGGCGGCCTGCGGGCCATGCATCCGGGGGAAGATGACGCGGGCCCCTTTCCCCTCGTCCGACTCCGTCGCGATGGGGGTGCTGGACCTCATCCACACGGACGTGTGTGGGCCTATGCCCGTCCCGACACCAGGGGGCGACCGCTACCAGGTCGTGCTGGTCGACGACAAGAGCAAGTACAAGGCGGTGGTGCCCATCCAGACGAAGGGGCAGGCCAGCGACGTGGTCATGGAGATCGTCAATCGGTGGGAGACGCAGCTGGGCCGAAAGGCCAAGGTGGTGCGACAGCCAGGGGGCGCTGGCGCTGATGCGCAACCCCATGACGTCCAACCGCACGAAGCACATCGACGTCACCCACCACTTCGTGCGCGAGTGCGTCGAGTCCGGGGCCATCACGGTGGTTGGGGTCGGCACCAGAGATATGACGGCGGACTGCCTGACGAAGCCGCTGGCGACAGAGGCGTTCAACAAGTGCCGCGAGGCGCTCGGCCTGGTGGACCTGACACAGGCCGCTTCTCGGGTGGGAGTGTTGGCGCCGGGAGAATCGCACCCGCCCCGGGGCGGCAGCCGCCCGCCCTCGGGAGGGGCCGGTGGGGGCTCGTCAATGAGCACGCCCCCACCAGAGCCACCGACGTGGGAGCGCGGCGCTACACCCGCCGCAACCGCCACGACGGGCGCGAGCGGCGCGGCGGTCGCGGGAAGCCCGCGACCGTAAGCAGCCGCGTGGCCGCCCCCGGACGCGACCCGTGTGGTGGCGGAACCGGGAGACGACCCGTCCGGACCCGGGAGGGACGTGCGGCACGCCCGGGACGTGCGGGGGCACGAGGGACGAACGGGCCACGCAAGCGCAAGGCAAGAAGGGGCGCTGCACGCGCAAGGGCCGCACGTGGGGCCGTGCGGGGGGCGCGGGACACGCGGGGGCGTGCGGGGGGGCGCGGGGCACGCGGGGGCGTGCGGGGAGGCGCGGGGCGCGCGGGGGCGTGCGCGGAGGCGCGGGGCACACGGGGGCGTGCGGGGAGGCGCGGGGCGCGCGAGGCGCGCGGGGCGTGCGAGGCGCGCGGGGCACGCAGGCCACGGAGATGGGGGCAGCGTCGCCGGTGTACGAAGGCAGGGAAGTATAAGAGAGAGCCCGGGCGGGCCGAGGGGAGCGGGGGAGAGGGTGGAGCAACTTTGAGAAACCCGGGGTCGGGGGGGACCGACCGAACACACGGGGGAGTGAACCACACACGGGGGACGCACACAAAGGGAGGGGCTCCCAACAGGTTATGGGCCCAGGCCTACCCTGGGCATAGGGGTACGCTTGGAGCGCACGGCGGTGGCTGTGCGGGGACGGGGGCGTAAGGGAAGCGCACGCGGCGGCACTACCCGACGCACCCCGCAGCAGGGCGTGGCGGTGCAGCCACGGGAGCGGGCGACCAAGTCGCACCGGTTGGCGCCTGACGGCGCGCCACGGTGCTGCCGCAAGGGGGCGTGGCCACACTGCCGCGACCAAGGCAAACGAGCGAAATGGCAGGGGATGGCGTGCCACGCGTGACCAAGTTGGACGTGGACAACTACCTGTCATGGAGCACGGAATTGGAGCACGTAATGCGCTACAAGCGCTGCTGGAGCGCAGTGAAGCCGCGCGCGGGTAACGCGACCACCTCGGCGGTGACAGAAACGTCAGCCGGGGCTGGCGACGCGGCGGCGGAGGCGGCAGCGGATGCGGCGGCGGCCGCCCGTGTGCCCCTCGAGGAAGCGGCGCTGGACAAGGAAGAGCAGGCCATGTCACTGATCATGCTCAATGTCAAGCAGCACCACCACTCCGCCCTGCGCGGATGCAAGACCGCGCGGGAGGCGTGGGAGACGCTGGCGGCCGAGTTCCGGTCGCAGGGCCCGGCCAGGGAGATGAACCTGCGGACCGAGCTCAACCAGATGCGAATGAGGTCGAACGAGAACGTCGTCCAGTACTTCAACAGGAGCAAGACGGTGGTATGGGAGTTGGACGTACTCGGGGTGGCGGTGACCGACCGTCAGCACCTTACGGCGCTGCTGCATGGACTGCTCCCCAAGTTCAAGCTCCGAGGCACGATCATCGCGTCCCAACAGGGGATGACCGTCCCCTTAGCTCTGGTGGAGTTGCGGGCGGCGGAGTCCGAGATGCGCCTGGTGGCGGGGAGAAAGGACGAAGCCGCAGAGACGGCGTTCACGGCAAATGACGGCGGCGGCCGCCGAGAGGTCCACGAGCGCCTGTGCTTCAAGTGCAACAAGCCGGGCCACATCAAGCGCAACTGCCCTGAATGGGACAAGAGGAAAAAGGGCAGCGACGCCCCACACGCCATATCAATGATGGCGGTGGCGGATGTGCACGGTGATGCGCGGTCGGCCTTTCGGGCGGACGCCGAGAGCACCGCGGAACCAGCGGTGGGCGGGTGGATCGTCGACAGCGGAGCGTCCCACCACATGACTGGGGAGCACACGGCACTGGTGGATCTGGGGCCGTGCCAGCCCGTGCGTGTGGAGCTCGCCGACGGCAGCACGCGGGTGGCCACCAAGAAGGGCAGCGCGACGATCACTGGGAAGGTCAAGGACCAGACCGTGTCCGTGACTCTCAAGGACGTGTTGGTCGTCCCCGGGATGTCGGTGTCGCTCTTCTCCGTGCGCGTCGCAACGAGTTTTGGCCACCGCGTGGAATTCCGCAACAACTGGGTGGGGATCTACCGGGGGGAGGAGATCGCGCTCGAGGGCACCCCGCACGGCAACATCTACAAGCTGCGTGAGGCTCAGGACGGGGCAGGAATGGCGACGTCAGCCGTCCCGGCGCACACCTGGCACCAGCGATTCGGCCACACGGGCGGAGGCACGCTTGCGCAAGTGCCGGCGGCTGTGACAGGAATGCCCGTCTCCCCCACCGAGCTACGGAAGCTGACCGCGGCGGCCTGCGGGCCATGCATCCGGGGGAAGATGACGCGGGCCCCTTTCCCCTCGTCCGACTCCGTCGCGATGGGGGTGCTGGACCTCATCCACACGGACGTGTGTGGGCCTATGCCCGTCCCGACACCAGGGGGCGACCGCTACCAGGTCGTGCTGGTCGACGACAAGAGCAAGTACAAGGCGGTGGTGCCCATCCAGACGAAGGGGCAGGCCAGCGACGTGGTCATGGAGATCGTCAATCGGTGGGAGACGCAGCTGGGCCGAAAGGCCAAGGTGGTGCGACAGCCAGGGGGCGCTGGCGCTGATGCGCAACCCCATGACGTCCAACCGCACGAAGCACATCGACGTCACCCACCACTTCGTGCGCGAGTGCGTCGAGTCCGGGGCCATCACGGTGGTTGGGGTCGGCACCAGAGATATGACGGCGGACTGCCTGACGAAGCCGCTGGCGACAGAGGCGTTCAACAAGTGCCGCGAGGCGCTCGGCCTGGTGGACCTGACACAGGCCGCTTCTCGGGTGGGAGTGTTGGCGCCGGGAGAATCGCACCCGCCCCGGGGCGGCAGCCGCCCGCCCTCGGGAGGGGCCGGTGGGGGCTCGTCAATGAGCACGCCCCCACCAGAGCCACCGACGTGGGAGCGCGGCGCTACACCCGCCGCAACCGCCACGACGGGCGCGAGCGGCGCGGCGGTCGCGGGAAGCCCGCGACCGTAAGCAGCCGCGTGGCCGCCCCCGGACGCGACCCGTGTGGTGGCGGAACCGGGAGACGACCCGTCCGGACCCGGGAGGGACGTGCGGCACGCCCGGGACGTGCGGGGGCACGAGGGACGAACGGGCCACGCAAGCGCAAGGCAAGAAGGGGCGCTGCACGCGCAAGGGCCGCACGTGGGGCCGTGCGGGGGGCGCGGGACACGCGGGGGCGTGCGGGGGGGCGCGGGGCACGCGGGGGCGTGCGGGGAGGCGCGGGGCGCGCGGGGGCGTGCGCGGAGGCGCGGGGCACACGGGGGCGTGCGGGGAGGCGCGGGGCGCGCGAGGCGCGCGGGGCGTGCGAGGCGCGCGGGGCACGCAGGCCACGGAGATGGGGGCAGCGTCGCCGGTGTACGAAGGCAGGGAAGTATAAGAGAGAGCCCGGGCGGGCCGAGGGGAGCGGGGGAGAGGGTGGAGCAACTTTGAGAAACCCGGGGTCGGGGGGGACCGACCGAACACACGGGGGAGTGAACCACACACGGGGGACGCACACAAAGGGAGGGGCTCCCAACAGGTTATGGGCCCAGGCCTACCCTGGGCATAGGGGTACGCTTGGAGCGCACGGCGGTGGCTGTGCGGGGACGGGGGCGTAAGGGAAGCGCACGCGGCGGCACTACCCGACGCACCCCGCAGCAGGGCGTGGCGGTGCAGCCACGGGAGCGGGCGACCAAGTCGCACCGGTTGGCGCCTGACGGCGCGCCACGGTGCTGCCGCAAGGGGGCGTGGCCACACTGCCGCGACCAAGGCAAACGAGCGAAATGGCAGGGGATGGCGTGCCACGCGTGACCAAGTTGGACGTGGACAACTACCTGTCATGGAGCACGGAATTGGAGCACGTAATGCGCTACAAGCGCTGCTGGAGCGCAGTGAAGCCGCGCGCGGGTAACGCGACCACCTCGGCGGTGACAGAAACGTCAGCCGGGGCTGGCGACGCGGCGGCGGAGGCGGCAGCGGATGCGGCGGCGGCCGCCCGTGTGCCCCTCGAGGAAGCGGCGCTGGACAAGGAAGAGCAGGCCATGTCACTGATCATGCTCAATGTCAAGCAGCACCACCACTCCGCCCTGCGCGGATGCAAGACCGCGCGGGAGGCGTGGGAGACGCTGGCGGCCGAGTTCCGGTCGCAGGGCCCGGCCAGGGAGATGAACCTGCGGACCGAGCTCAACCAGATGCGAATGAGGTCGAACGAGAACGTCGTCCAGTACTTCAACAGGAGCAAGACGGTGGTATGGGAGTTGGACGTACTCGGGGTGGCGGTGACCGACCGTCAGCACCTTACGGCGCTGCTGCATGGACTGCTCCCCAAGTTCAAGCTCCGAGGCACGATCATCGCGTCCCAACAGGGGATGACCGTCCCCTTAGCTCTGGTGGAGTTGCGGGCGGCGGAGTCCGAGATGCGCCTGGTGGCGGGGAGAAAGGACGAAGCCGCAGAGACGGCGTTCACGGCAAATGACGGCGGCGGCCGCCGAGAGGTCCACGAGCGCCTGTGCTTCAAGTGCAACAAGCCGGGCCACATCAAGCGCAACTGCCCTGAATGGGACAAGAGGAAAAAGGGCAGCGACGCCCCACACGCCATATCAATGATGGCGGTGGCGGATGTGCACGGTGATGCGCGGTCGGCCTTTCGGGCGGACGCCGAGAGCACCGCGGAACCAGCGGTGGGCGGGTGGATCGTCGACAGCGGAGCGTCCCACCACATGACTGGGGAGCACACGGCACTGGTGGATCTGGGGCCGTGCCAGCCCGTGCGTGTGGAGCTCGCCGACGGCAGCACGCGGGTGGCCACCAAGAAGGGCAGCGCGACGATCACTGGGAAGGTCAAGGACCAGACCGTGTCCGTGACTCTCAAGGACGTGTTGGTCGTCCCCGGGATGTCGGTGTCGCTCTTCTCCGTGCGCGTCGCAACGAGTTTTGGCCACCGCGTGGAATTCCGCAACAACTGGGTGGGGATCTACCGGGGGGAGGAGATCGCGCTCGAGGGCACCCCGCACGGCAACATCTACAAGCTGCGTGAGGCTCAGGACGGGGCAGGAATGGCGACGTCAGCCGTCCCGGCGCACACCTGGCACCAGCGATTCGGCCACACGGGCGGAGGCACGCTTGCGCAAGTGCCGGCGGCTGTGACAGGAATGCCCGTCTCCCCCACCGAGCTACGGAAGCTGACCGCGGCGGCCTGCGGGCCATGCATCCGGGGGAAGATGACGCGGGCCCCTTTCCCCTCGTCCGACTCCGTCGCGATGGGGGTGCTGGACCTCATCCACACGGACGTGTGTGGGCCTATGCCCGTCCCGACACCAGGGGGCGACCGCTACCAGGTCGTGCTGGTCGACGACAAGAGCAAGTACAAGGCGGTGGTGCCCATCCAGACGAAGGGGCAGGCCAGCGACGTGGTCATGGAGATCGTCAATCGGTGGGAGACGCAGCTGGGCCGAAAGGCCAAGGTGGTGCGACAGCCAGGGGGCGCTGGCGCTGATGCGCAACCCCATGACGTCCAACCGCACGAAGCACATCGACGTCACCCACCACTTCGTGCGCGAGTGCGTCGAGTCCGGGGCCATCACGGTGGTTGGGGTCGGCACCAGAGATATGACGGCGGACTGCCTGACGAAGCCGCTGGCGACAGAGGCGTTCAACAAGTGCCGCGAGGCGCTCGGCCTGGTGGACCTGACACAGGCCGCTTCTCGGGTGGGAGTGTTGGCGCCGGGAGAATCGCACCCGCCCCGGGGCGGCAGCCGCCCGCCCTCGGGAGGGGCCGGTGGGGGCTCGTCAATGAGCACGCCCCCACCAGAGCCACCGACGTGGGAGCGCGGCGCTACACCCGCCGCAACCGCCACGACGGGCGCGAGCGGCGCGGCGGTCGCGGGAAGCCCGCGACCGTAAGCAGCCGCGTGGCCGCCCCCGGACGCGACCCGTGTGGTGGCGGAACCGGGAGACGACCCGTCCGGACCCGGGAGGGACGTGCGGCACGCCCGGGACGTGCGGGGGCACGAGGGACAAACGGGCCACGCAAGCGCAAGGCAAGAAGGGGCGCTGCACGCGCAAGGGCCGCACGTGGGGCCGTGCGGGGGGCGCGGGACACGCGGGGGCGTGCGGGGGATCGCGGGGCACACGGGGGCGTGCGGGGAGGCGCGGGGCGCGCGGGGGCGTGCGCGGAGGCGCGGGGCACACGGGGGCGTGCGGGGAGGCGCGGGGCGCGCGAGGCGCGCGGGGCGTGCGAGGCGCGCGGGGCACGCAGGCCACGGAGATGGGGGCAGCGTCGCCGGTGTACGAAGGCAGGGAAGTATAAGAGAGAGCCCGGGCGGGCCGAGGGGAGCGGGGGAGAGGGTGGAGCAACTTTGAGAAACCCGGGGTCGGGGGGGACCGACCGAACACACGGGGGAGTGAACCACACACGGGGGACGCACACAAAGGGAGGGGCTCCCAACAGGTTATGGGCCCAGGCCTACCCTGGGCATAGGGGTACGCTTGGAGCGCACGGCGGTGGCTGTGCGGGGACGGGGGCGTAAGGGAAGCGCACGCGGCGGCACTACCCGACGCACCCCGCAGCAGGGCGTGGCGGTGCAGCCACGGGAGCGGGCGACCAAGTCGCACCGGTTGGCGCCTGACGGCGCGCCACGGTGCTGCCGCAAGGGGGCGTGGCCACACTGCCGCGACCAAGGCAAACGAGCGAAATGGCAGGGGATGGCGTGCCACGCGTGACCAAGTTGGACGTGGACAACTACCTGTCATGGAGCACGGAATTGGAGCACGTAATGCGCTACAAGCGCTGCTGGAGCGCAGTGAAGCCGCGCGCGGGTAACGCGACCACCTCGGCGGTGACAGAAACGTCAGCCGGGGCTGGCGACGCGGCGGCGGAGGCGGCAGCGGATGCGGCGGCGGCCGCCCGTGTGCCCCTCGAGGAAGCGGCGCTGGACAAGGAAGAGCAGGCCATGTCACTGATCATGCTCAATGTCAAGCAGCACCACCACTCCGCCCTGCGCGGATGCAAGACCGCGCGGGAGGCGTGGGAGACGCTGGCGGCCGAGTTCCGGTCGCAGGGCCCGGCCAGGGAGATGAACCTGCGGACCGAGCTCAACCAGATGCGAATGAGGTCGAACGAGAACGTCGTCCAGTACTTCAACAGGAGCAAGACGGTGGTATGGGAGTTGGACGTACTCGGGGTGGCGGTGACCGACCGTCAGCACCTTACGGCGCTGCTGCATGGACTGCTCCCCAAGTTCAAGCTCCGAGGCACGATCATCGCGTCCCAACAGGGGATGACCGTCCCCTTAGCTCTGGTGGAGTTGCGGGCGGCGGAGTCCGAGATGCGCCTGGTGGCGGGGAGAAAGGACGAAGCCGCAGAGACGGCGTTCACGGCAAATGACGGCGGCGGCCGCCGAGAGGTCCACGAGCGCCTGTGCTTCAAGTGCAACAAGCCGGGCCACATCAAGCGCAACTGCCCTGAATGGGACAAGAGGAAAAAGGGCAGCGACGCCCCACACGCCATATCAATGATGGCGGTGGCGGATGTGCACGGTGATGCGCGGTCGGCCTTTCGGGCGGACGCCGAGAGCACCGCGGAACCAGCGGTGGGCGGGTGGATCGTCGACAGCGGAGCGTCCCACCACATGACTGGGGAGCACACGGCACTGGTGGATCTGGGGCCGTGCCAGCCCGTGCGTGTGGAGCTCGCCGACGGCAGCACGCGGGTGGCCACCAAGAAGGGCAGCGCGACGATCACTGGGAAGGTCAAGGACCAGACCGTGTCCGTGACTCTCAAGGACGTGTTGGTCGTCCCCGGGATGTCGGTGTCGCTCTTCTCCGTGCGCGTCGCAACGAGTTTTGGCCACCGCGTGGAATTCCGCAACAACTGGGTGGGGATCTACCGGGGGGAGGAGATCGCGCTCGAGGGCACCCCGCACGGCAACATCTACAAGCTGCGTGAGGCTCAGGACGGGGCAGGAATGGCGACGTCAGCCGTCCCGGCGCACACCTGGCACCAGCGATTCGGCCACACGGGCGGAGGCACGCTTGCGCAAGTGCCGGCGGCTGTGACAGGAATGCCCGTCTCCCCCACCGAGCTACGGAAGCTGACCGCGGCGGCCTGCGGGCCATGCATCCGGGGGAAGATGACGCGGGCCCCTTTCCCCTCGTCCGACTCCGTCGCGATGGGGGTGCTGGACCTCATCCACAAGGACGTGTGTGGGCCTATGCCCGTCCCGACACCAGGGGGCGACCGCTACCAGGTCGTGCTGGTCGACGACAAGAGCAAGTACAAGGCGGTGGTGCCCATCCAGACGAAGGGGCAGGCCAGCGACGTGGTCATGGAGATCGTCAATCGGTGGGAGACGCAGCTGGGCCGAAAGGCCAAGGTGGTGCGACAGCCAGGGGGCGCTGGCGCTGATGCGCAACCCCATGACGTCCAACCGCACGAAGCACATCGACGTCACCCACCACTTCGTGCGCGAGTGCGTCGAGTCCGGGGCCATCACGGTGGTTGGGGTCGGCACCAGAGATATGACGGCGGACTGCCTGACGAAGCCGCTGGCGACAGAGGCGTTCAACAAGTGCCGCGAGGCGCTCGGCCTGGTGGACCTGACACAGGCCGCTTCTCGGGTGGGAGTGTTGGCGCCGGGAGAATCGCACCCGCCCCGGGGCGGCAGCCGCCCGCCCTCGGGAGGGGCCGGTGGGGGCTCGTCAATGAGCACGCCCCCACCAGAGCCACCGACGTGGGAGCGCGGCGCTACACCCGCCGCAACCGCCACGACGGGCGCGAGCGGCGCGGCGGTCGCGGGAAGCCCGCGACCGTAAGCAGCCGCGTGGCCGCCCCCGGACGCGACCCGTGTGGTGGCGGAACCGGGAGACGACCCGTCCGGACCCGGGAGGGACGTGCGGCACGCCCGGGACGTGCGGGGGCACGAGGGACAAACGGGCCACGCAAGCGCAAGGCAAGAAGGGGCGCTGCACGCGCAAGGGCCGCACGTGGGGCCGTGCGGGGGGCGCGGGACACGCGGGGGCGTGCGGGGGATCGCGGGGCACACGGGGGCGTGCGGGGAGGCGCGGGGCGCGCGGGGGCGTGCGCGGAGGCGCGGGGCACACGGGGGCGTGCGGGGAGGCGCGGGGCGCGCGAGGCGCGCGGGGCGTGCGAGGCGCGCGGGGCACGCAGGCCACGGAGATGGGGGCAGCGTCGCCGGTGTACGAAGGCAGGGAAGTATAAGAGAGAGCCCGGGCGGGCCGAGGGGAGCGGGGGAGAGGGTGGAGCAACTTTGAGAAACCCGGGGTCGGGGGGGACCGACCGAACACACGGGGGAGTGAACCACACACGGGGGACGCACACAAAGGGAGGGGCTCCCAACAGGTTATGGGCCCAGGCCTACCCTGGGCATAGGGGTACGCTTGGAGCGCACGGCGGTGGCTGTGCGGGGACGGGGGCGTAAGGGAAGCGCACGCGGCGGCACTACCCGACGCACCCCGCAGCAGGGCGTGGCGGTGCAGCCACGGGAGCGGGCGACCAAGTCGCACCGGTTGGCGCCTGACGGCGCGCCACGGTGCTGCCGCAAGGGGGCGTGGCCACACTGCCGCGACCAAGGCAAACGAGCGAAATGGCAGGGGATGGCGTGCCACGCGTGACCAAGTTGGACGTGGACAACTACCTGTCATGGAGCACGGAATTGGAGCACGTAATGCGCTACAAGCGCTGCTGGAGCGCAGTGAAGCCGCGCGCGGGTAACGCGACCACCTCGGCGGTGACAGAAACGTCAGCCGGGGCTGGCGACGCGGCGGCGGAGGCGGCAGCGGATGCGGCGGCGGCCGCCCGTGTGCCCCTCGAGGAAGCGGCGCTGGACAAGGAAGAGCAGGCCATGTCACTGATCATGCTCAATGTCAAGCAGCACCACCACTCCGCCCTGCGCGGATGCAAGACCGCGCGGGAGGCGTGGGAGACGCTGGCGGCCGAGTTCCGGTCGCAGGGCCCGGCCAGGGAGATGAACCTGCGGACCGAGCTCAACCAGATGCGAATGAGGTCGAACGAGAACGTCGTCCAGTACTTCAACAGGAGCAAGACGGTGGTATGGGAGTTGGACGTACTCGGGGTGGCGGTGACCGACCGTCAGCACCTTACGGCGCTGCTGCATGGACTGCTCCCCAAGTTCAAGCTCCGAGGCACGATCATCGCGTCCCAACAGGGGATGACCGTCCCCTTAGCTCTGGTGGAGTTGCGGGCGGCGGAGTCCGAGATGCGCCTGGTGGCGGGGAGAAAGGACGAAGCCGCAGAGACGGCGTTCACGGCAAATGACGGCGGCGGCCGCCGAGAGGTCCACGAGCGCCTGTGCTTCAAGTGCAACAAGCCGGGCCACATCAAGCGCAACTGCCCTGAATGGGACAAGAGGAAAAAGGGCAGCGACGCCCCACACGCCATATCAATGATGGCGGTGGCGGATGTGCACGGTGATGCGCGGTCGGCCTTTCGGGCGGACGCCGAGAGCACCGCGGAACCAGCGGTGGGCGGGTGGATCGTCGACAGCGGAGCGTCCCACCACATGACTGGGGAGCACACGGCACTGGTGGATCTGGGGCCGTGCCAGCCCGTGCGTGTGGAGCTCGCCGACGGCAGCACGCGGGTGGCCACCAAGAAGGGCAGCGCGACGATCACTGGGAAGGTCAAGGACCAGACCGTGTCCGTGACTCTCAAGGACGTGTTGGTCGTCCCCGGGATGTCGGTGTCGCTCTTCTCCGTGCGCGTCGCAACGAGTTTTGGCCACCGCGTGGAATTCCGCAACAACTGGGTGGGGATCTACCGGGGGGAGGAGATCGCGCTCGAGGGCACCCCGCACGGCAACATCTACAAGCTGCGTGAGGCTCAGGACGGGGCAGGAATGGCGACGTCAGCCGTCCCGGCGCACACCTGGCACCAGCGATTCGGCCACACGGGCGGAGGCACGCTTGCGCAAGTGCCGGCGGCTGTGACAGGAATGCCCGTCTCCCCCACCGAGCTACGGAAGCTGACCGCGGCGGCCTGCGGGCCATGCATCCGGGGGAAGATGACGCGGGCCCCTTTCCCCTCGTCCGACTCCGTCGCGATGGGGGTGCTGGACCTCATCCACACGGACGTGTGTGGGCCTATGCCCGTCCCGACACCAGGGGGCGACCGCTACCAGGTCGTGCTGGTCGACGACAAGAGCAAGTACAAGGCGGTGGTGCCCATCCAGACGAAGGGGCAGGCCAGCGACGTGGTCATGGAGATCGTCAATCGGTGGGAGACGCAGCTGGGCCGAAAGGCCAAGGTGGTGCGACAGCCAGGGGGCGCTGGCGCTGATGCGCAACCCCATGACGTCCAACCGCACGAAGCACATCGACGTCACCCACCACTTCGTGCGCGAGTGCGTCGAGTCCGGGGCCATCACGGTGGTTGGGGTCGGCACCAGAGATATGACGGCGGACTGCCTGACGAAGCCGCTGGCGACAGAGGCGTTCAACAAGTGCCGCGAGGCGCTCGGCCTGGTGGACCTGACACAGGCCGCTTCTCGGGTGGGAGTGTTGGCGCCGGGAGAATCGCACCCGCCCCGGGGCGGCAGCCGCCCGCCCTCGGGAGGGGCCGGTGGGGGCTCGTCAATGAGCACGCCCCCACCAGAGCCACCGACGTGGGAGCGCGGCGCTACACCCGCCGCAACCGCCACGACGGGCGCGAGCGGCGCGGCGGTCGCGGGAAGCCCGCGACCGTAAGCAGCCGCGTGGCCGCCCCCGGACGCGACCCGTGTGGTGGCGGAACCGGGAGACGACCCGTCCGGACCCGGGAGGGACGTGCGGCACGCCCGGGACGTGCGGGGGCACGAGGGACAAACGGGCCACGCAAGCGCAAGGCAAGAAGGGGCGCTGCACGCGCAAGGGCCGCACGTGGGGCCGTGCGGGGGGCGCGGGACACGCGGGGGCGTGCGGGGGATCGCGGGGCACACGGGGGCGTGCGGGGAGGCGCGGGGCGCGCGGGGGCGTGCGCGGAGGCGCGGGGCACACGGGGGCGTGCGGGGAGGCGCGGGGCGCGCGAGGCGCGCGGGGCGTGCGAGGCGCGCGGGGCACGCAGGCCACGGAGATGGGGGCAGCGTCGCCGGTGTACGAAGGCAGGGAAGTATAAGAGAGAGCCCGGGCGGGCCGAGGGGAGCGGGGGAGAGGGTGGAGCAACTTTGAGAAACCCGGGGTCGGGGGGGACCGACCGAACACACGGGGGAGTGAACCACACACGGGGGACGCACACAAAGGGAGGGGCTCCCAACACGGTTGGCGACGCGGCAGCGACCGTGTCGGATGCCACTACCGCGGCGTCGGCGGCGGCGGCGGCGGCGGCTGCAACGACATCGGCGCAGGCGGCGGTGGCAGCGGTGGCGGCGGTGGGCGGGTGAGCGCGCTGGCCGGCGGCGGCGTGCTCCGCGTCGTGGCGGTCCCTCCCACCCGCAGCGGCGGCGGCGGCGGCCGCGGCGACCGTGGCCGGCGGGCCGTCCTTTGCGGTGGGCACCGCGCGAACGCGGGAGGGGGCGGTCCAACAAAACCAAGTAAACTGTTGTGCTTCGTTATTTGTCGTCTCTTCACCGGGTAACTCCGATCGATTGACTGGGTCGTTGCGGCGAGCGAGGTACTCCTCATGAGTGGGAGAGGCGCCGACTGACACGACTGCCCAACCGGCAGGAGAGGGCTGCCGAGGAGAGGCGGGCTGTGTCGGGCGGCGGCGGCTGCGAGCCGAGCCGCAGGGCGGCGGCGGCTGCGCGCCGAGCCCCTTATCTACGACCCCGCCGCTCCTCCGTTCTCCCTCCCGCCGGGCCGGCACGTCCGTCGTCTTTCGCGCCTGTCCTGTTGGTTGGCGCTCAGACGACGTCTGGGGACCTCTTGGGGTCGCTGGACTGGCGGTGACTTTGGGTTGCGGCCCGATGCTGGCGCTTGCGCCAACGTTGCCCTCCCCTTTGGGGGGGCCGCGGTACGAGGGGAATCCCCTCGTCCCGTGCCGACCCATCTTGGGTACCGGTAAACTTTGCGTGGCAGCGGACCTTGTTGCCTGTGCCTGCCTCTTCTCTGTCCTTGCCGGCGCCGTCGAGGCGTTGGCTGTTGGTGGGGTAGCGGCTGGCGTTGTTACGTGCTCGGGGACGGACGACGAGGAAGAGATTCAACCCACCATCCCTGCCGGTGGAGCTAACCCTCCGGCCGGCGGTGGCGGTACTGGTGGCGGCGGTGGCGTTCCTCCCGCTGCCCCCCCCCTCCACCCCCTCCTCCCCCAGCTGGCGACGGCGGTGGTGGCGACGACCGCCCCCCGCGACGCAACCCCGCCCGCGACGCCCGTCGCGTCGCCTACGCAGCTGACGACGACGACGACGAGGACGACGACGCCGACTCAGACTTCTTGCCACTCTCCGAGGACTACGCGTCGGCGGAGTTGTCGGCGGTCGACTCTGCCGTGGGCGCCGCCCCTCGACTTCCCGCGGCCGCCCAACCCAACTACTTCTCCCGTTCGGGAGAGCGGGCGGCCTTAGCCAGGCGCACCCCCATTTGGGGTTTTTCGTTGCCGCAAACGCGACCGGACGAGTACGGTGATCGTTTCCCGCGCCCATTCCGAGTGCACAACGACTCCCGGTGGTCTGAGTCGTTTGCCGCCGCGTCAGCGCCTGTCGTGCAGGACGCCCGCACCGTGTACAACGCCTGTGCGTGGGTCCAGACCCTCCACAACCGCCTGCTGGACGCCGAAGTGGACCGCTTGCGCGGCGAGCTGTCGGCGCGCGAGCTGCTTAACGAGGTGATATACACCCGGGCCTCCCTGCACCAACTTTTCTTGATTCTCGTCACCCGCTACACCGTCCTGTCGGAGCAGCAGACGAACCCCACGTTGGCGGCCAACCTCCAGGACTTGCTATTGGCGCCTGACGACCGCGACTCCATCTACCGGCCTACAACTTCCTTCCTCGAGTCGTCGGTGTTGGCCCACCGCACGTTTGCTATCTCGCGGGAGCAGGCCGAGCGGGTGCAAGACCGCTTGCGCCCGCGCCGCCAGCAGCCACAGATCCCTGGGAACCCCTTATCGGCTAGCGCCAGGCGCCGCCTCAACCGCCAACTGCGTGCTGCACAAGAGCGCGCTGGTAGTGTACCCGCGGGAGGCAACCCTCGGGCGAATGGTGCAGGGCCACCGGGTGACGCCCATGGAGGCGGCGGCCAGCGCGGCGGAGCGGCTGCAGGCGGAATTGGTGGCGGAGGAGGCGGCGGGGGGAACCGCCGCGGGGGTAACGGTGACGGTGGCGGAGGGGGCGGCGGCCGCCGCGGCGGCCGCGCCAACAACGCCGGCGGCGGCGGCGCCAATGCCGTCGCGGGGCCTGAAGCCCCCGTGGCGCCCCCCTAAGCGCCGCTCAAGGCGACCGGCCGCGCCTCCGTCAGATCGACGGCTGCGGTCGGGCTCCCCACCTCGCCTGCCGGGTGGGAGGGCAGTCAACCAGGCAGGCAACCGCCGTCGTCGACCACCTCGGTCGACGCGGCAAGCCGCGGCGCGGCGTCTGGCAGCGGAAGCGGCCCGGACGCCCCCCGACTCTCTGGCCGCCCGCGTGCGCGCCTCTCTGGACCGGTGGAGCCAGATAGGCGCGTCACCATGGGTTATCCGCGTGCTGCGGTTCGGCTACCGCATCCCGTGGCGTCGCCCCCCTCCCCCTCTCCGCCGCAAGGCATACCCGCAACCGCCATCGGACCTCCTGTTCGGCCACAAGACGGCCGACCAGTGGGTGGCGAGCGGGTTTGTGGCGGAACTACCCCCCGAGGAGGCGGCGACGGCCCCGGACGTCAGCCCGACGTTCGTAATCTACCACCCCAAGAACCGGTTGGTGGTCGACCTGTCGTCCAAGAACGAGTACATGGACGACCGCAAGTTCCAGTACGAGACACTCACGGGCTACACGACGCAGATCTCCCCGGGAGACCACCTCTTCAGCTGGGACCTGAAAGATGCATTCTTCCACATCCCTCTGGCCCCTGCCGACCAGAGGCGGCTCGCGTTTCGGGTGGGCAACCGCGTGTTCATCCCCCTCGTGCTGCCGTTCGGACTCAAGCTGGCACCGTTCGTCCTGACGAAGGTGCTGCGACCTGTCGTGGGCTACCTGCGCCGCAAGGGCATCGCAGTCCTAGCGTACATGGACGACTTTTGCGGTCGGCCGCCCGGGAAGCCGCCCGACCAGGAGGAGGCAGCCACCAAGACCCGCGTGGAAGTTCTCGAGCTCTTTGGTTCCCTCGGGCTGGCGGTCCACCCTACCAAGGGCGAGGCAGTGGGTACGACAAGAATGCCCATCCTCGGGTACGTGCTGGACACAGCAAGGAGAGAGATCACCCTGCCCGACTCCCGTTTGGCCGGGCTGATAGCGGCCGCGGGGGCGTTGACCAGCGCCGCCTGCTCTGCCTCCCGCCGAGTCTCCTTCAAGGCGTTGCAGAGATTTACGGGCAAGGCCGTGTCGTGCTCCCTAGCCCTACCCGCCGGCCGCCTCTACCTGCAGCGCTTATACGCCGCGCAACGCGGGAACTCGCACCGACGCTCAGTCCGGCTCACGCACGGAGCTCTGCGAGACCTGACCTGGTGGCGGTCGCTGCGCAGCTCATCCGACGTCGGACGTCCTCTTTGGCTGCCCCAGTTGGGGGTCTTGACAACGGACGCCTCGCCGTACGGATGGAGCGGTCACTGGGACGACGAGGTACCAGCGCAAGGCCTATTCGCAGAGACCACACGCCATCTCCACATCAACGTGAAGGAGGTCACGGCGGTCACCCTGTCTCTGTTGGCGCTCTCGCCTCATTGCGGCATATCGGAGGGCGCGGTCGCCTTGAAGATCGACAACACCGTAGCCCTGTACTGTATCAACAGCTTCTCATCCCGCTCCCCCCTTCTGGTCGCAGCGCTGCGCCAGCTCTACGCCGTCGCCAAGCGCCTATCCATCACCATTTCGGGTACGTGGGTGGCCTCGGTAGCCAACCTGCGTGCCGACGCCTTGAGTCGGGACCGGGACAGGACACACTGGCGCTTAGCGCCTCACCTGTTCCGGGTGCTGTCGCAGAGGTATGGCGAGTTCGACGTCGACCTGTTCGCGACGCACCTCGATACCCACTGCCCAACGTTTTACTCCTTCCCCGCCTCTCCAGGCTGCGCGGCAATCGACGCAATGGAGCAGAGCTGGGTCGACGGCAACTTGTGGGCCAACCCCCCGTTCTCCAAGATCGAGCTGGTGCTGGACAAGATTGTCAAGGACAAGGCAACCGGCGTGGTCATCCTCCCTGTTTGGCGCAACCAGCAGTGGTGGGCCACGGCAATGGAGCGGGCCAACGAGGTCTTCTTGTTGCCGCCCAACGCGGGGCTCTTCTCGCCAGGGCGTATCCAAACGCCCAACGCTCGCCCGCATTGGCGCGTCGCGGCCTTCCGCTTCCACAATGGCGGGCAGCTGCCGCCGCGGGATGGCGGCAAGACCAAGCAGACACTCTCGCCGCAGCCGCACCTGACAACGGACTTGCAGCCGCTGCCCTTGCCGAGTTGCAGGTCCTGTCTTTGAGGGACGCCACGGCAGCCAGCTATGGCGCTGGCTGGCTGCGCTTTTGCGCTTTTTGTCGTGCAGGAGGGTACCGTCCCCTGCCGGCAACGTCGACTACAGTGGGACGCTACATCGCGTTCCATTGGCTGAAGGGCACTGTCCAGCCCTCCAGCATGCGGACCTACCTCTCACCCATCCGCAAGCGGCACATTGCCGCGGGTTTTCCTAACCCCTGCTCGACGGACCTGGTCGCCGACGCGCTGGCGGGTTTCACCAACGCCTGGCTGGACTCCCACGGCTCCAAGGCCAAGCGAGTGGCACTTCCTGCGACGGTCGCCTGGCGCCTAGCAAGGCTGGCCATGACGACGCAGAGTGCCACCATCCGCACGCGGTTGACCGCCGTGGTGGCACACTTCTTCATGTGCCGTCGAGCCAAGGACGTCCTCTCTCTCAAGGCGCAGGACGTCCAGGTGCTGGCTGACGGAGGCGTGTCGTTCCAGATCTGTCGGACCAAGACGGACGCCAAACGCCCTGGCGGAGAGCGTTTGGCGCACACCTTCCCCCCTATTACCTTTTCATCCATTCCCGACCTCCCTGTGCTTCTCCTGCGCCGCGCCCTAGCGGCCCACCGCAGCTACCACCGCCCTGACCAACGCCTTTTCCCCACGCCATCCGGTGACGCGGGCACCATCCTGTCCGGGTGGCTGCGCGCAGGGTTGACTATGTTGGGAGTGGAGCCGGCCGTCGGCACGGTCTACGCTAGTCACTCCTGCCGCAGCGGTGGGTGTACGGCTATGCGGTCGGTCGGCATCGGGCTGGATGCCGTTGCCCAATGGGCAGGTATGACGGTCGAGACTCTGACCAAGAGCTACAACGATGCGTTGGCTGTCGCGACCCCAGAGGCCCACTACTTTTTCGGGCGCCTTCTACCGCGGTCGCTGCAGCTGCCCGCGTGACGCCCGTGCTCCCTCTGATGGCTACATGCGGCGTCGTGCTTGCGTCTCTGTTATGCTTCGTTATTTGTCGTCTCTTCACCGGGTAACTCCGATCGATTGACTGGGTCGTTGCGGCGAGCGAGGTACTCCTCATGAGTGGGAGAGGCGCCGACTGACACGACTGCCCAACCGGCAGGAGAGGGCTGCCGAGGAGAGGCGGGCTGTGTCGGGCGGCGGCGGCTGCGAGCCGAGCCGCAGGGCGGCGGCGGCTGCGCGCCGAGCCCCTTATCTACGACCCCGCCGCTCCTCCGTTCTCCCTCCCGCCGGGCCGGCACGTCCGTCGTCTTTCGCGCCTCCCACCATCCTCCCTGCGCCCGTACCGCTGACGCACATCTTGTCGTCTTTCGTGGGCCACTCGGCCCCGCTCATGCTGGACATGTGCGGGGTGTGTACCATTGTATTTTATCGTTTGTTTATCTTGGCCGCAACCCAAACGAATAAACACACTGTCAATGGCTACATGCGGCGTCGTGCTTGCGTCTCTGTTAAACCAATAACGAGTGGAGGAACGCCGCCGCGAGCCGCCACACGGCCATCACAACAAGCGCCGCCGCCACGCCACCCCCGCCGCCCCCCCCACGACCACCTCCGCCACCCTCCTCCCCCCTTTTACCACCAACATCGCCGACGAGACCACCACCACCACCACCCCGGTCGTTCCACAGCACCGCCGCGAGCAGCAGCGTCGTCAGCGCCGGCAGCAGCACCACTTCCGCCTCGTGCGCCGCCGCGGGGAGCAGCACCGTCCCGGCGTCGGCACGGAACTCAGGCAGCGCCCGCCGCGCCGACGACGCGCTCCCGATGCGCTCAAAGTGCAGGATTGCCGCCGTGGCGTCGGCCGTGTCATCCGGATCCTAGTCCCGTCCGCCGCCGGCGACACCTCATCCCGCTGCGCTCGCCCCCAAGCCACCCGGGACGCCCCGCGGCAGCGGCTTGGCGTGATCGCCTCGACGAGGCGGCCGAGCCTGACCGCGCCGCCGGCGCGGACGAGCACCAGCACCACCGTTCCCACGGCGACCGCCACTGACACGGCCACGCATGCCACCACGGACGCCCCCCTGTCTCGACACCCGCCCCAACCACCACTGCCAGCAGCGGCCGGCGCGGCAAGGCCCCACGGCGACGCGCCGCTGCATGAAGAGCCAACCGTCCCCTGGCGGCGACCGCCACCGCCAAACGCACCTCCCCCCAACATCCCGCCCCCCGTCCCCGCTCCCGACGGCACCGCGGCCGCCGCCGCGGCCGACAACCAATCCACCACCCGCAACGCCTGGGCAACAGCTTCAAAACGCAGCGGCGCCGCTGTAGCCGCCCCGGCCCGCAACGCGGCAGACGCCGCCCACACTCCCGCCATCGCCTCGTCCGTGGCTCCACCATGGCCACCCGAAAGGGACGGGACGGCCGACAGGCGCTCCAGCCACCCGGTCACGTCGCGCATCGGGTCGTCGACCGAAGCAATCTGCCGGAGAGTGCCGCCGCTCACCCCGTCACCCACCCGCCAACGCTAGAAGCCGCCTACCCCCAACACCAGGGGCAAGCGCCAACACCACGTGATCAGGCGCACCCGCCCACCGCCAATAGCGACGATAAGCGCCACTTCCAAGAAGACGTCAGCAGCCGCCAGCCGCTCTAGCCGGTGGCGAGCGCCGCCGACTCGCAACACAGTAGCCGCCCGCAGCAACCAGTAGCAGCAGTCCGAACTGTCAAAGCGGCGGCAAGCGTCAGTCCGCCACCAGCAAGAGCAGCCGCCCGCCGTCCACGATGGAAGCAAAAGGCGTAATAGCGAAGACAAGCTCGAACTCCCAGCTAGCGCCAGCACCCGCCCGCAGACAATGACGGCGGCGAGGGTCACCCCCAGGTCACACAGCAACCGATCGCTGACAGCAACAGCAGCTGATCGGCGGCAAAGTCGGCGGCAAGAGCGACCCCACCGCCACCGGCAACAGACGTTCGCGGCCAACAGTGACTCCAAGCGCCACCCCCAAGCAAACGCCAGCAGCCACCTGCCGTCGAAGTTGACAGCAAGCACCACCCCTCAGCCAGCGCCAGCAGATGCCCCCCGCAACCACCGGCGGCGACCACCACCGCCACGCCACAAACTGGCGCCCGCTAAAAGGGCCAGTAGCCACCCGGCAGGTAGAGCCGGCGGTGAACGGCATCCCCCCGCCAACATAAGCATCACCTCGCCGTCAAGGTCTACAGCGAGCGCCACCCAGACGCCAAACGGCGGCCGCACGCTGACGACGTCAGCCCCCGCGCACCGCCAATACCGGTAGTGGACGCCCATCGCTGACCAGCGGCCGCCCGCCGCCAATACAGACGTCAAGCGCAATCCCCCCCGCCCATGCTGGTAGCCGCCCACCGCCATCGCCGGCAGCAAGCGCGAAGGCCCAGCCAACGCCGCACGTCCGCCGATGCAAGAGCGGACGGCGAGCGCCCTCCTCACGCCAACGCCAGCAGCCGCCCATCGCCAACACTTGTGGCGAGCATCACCCCACGCCAGGCAAAGGCCACTCCAGCACGTGTCCGCCACCAACACTGGCAGTGAGAGCCAGACCCATGCACAACTGCGCCACGCCACGGATGTAGAGCGGCCACACTCCGCCAAGGCCGGCGGCGAGCGCCTGCCCAATGCCAGACAGCGCAACTCCCCCGCCATACAGCGACCAAAAACCGTCAAACCCGACGCAAAGTGCCGCCCCCCCACCAGCGGCAGCAGCCGACTGCCGACAATGCCGTCGACAAGCGCCACCGCGGCGTCAATGCCAACAGCCGTCTACAGCCAACGCCAGCGGCAAACAACCGCGCCACGCCATCTCCGGCGGCCGCCCGCCTCAACCACCGACGCCAAGCGCCAGTCCCCCGCGAGCGTCAGCAGCAGTCTGCCTCCAACGCCGTCGGCGAGCAATACGCGCACGCCAACAGGAGCCGCCGCCCGACACCAAAAACGGGGAAGCAAACCCGCAGCCAACGCCAGCGGCCGCCCGCGCACACAGCCCCGAGAAGCTCCACGTCCTAGCCAATGAGAGCAGCCACTCGCCGCCGACGCCGGCGGCAAGCCCCACCGCTTCGGCACCGCCAGTGGCCGCCAGACAGCAATGTCGACGGCTGGCGACACCCGCCCGTCAAAACAGCAGCCGGACGCTGACTACGCTAGCCACGACCCTGCGGCAACGCTGGCGACAAACGGCAGCCGCCCGCCAACGCCAGCAGCCGCCCGTCGCCAACGCCAGCGGCAACAGCGACCCCTCCGCCAGCGCCAGCAGCCACCCGTCGCCAACGCCCGCGGCAACAGACACCCCGACGCTCACGCCAGCAGCCGCCAGTCGCCAGAGCCGGCGGCGAGAGCCACGCCCACGCCAGCATCTGCCGGTCGTCCAAGCCGACAGCGACAGCCAGCCCCACCCCGAACAGCGCCACGCCGACACCAAGCAGTGGCCACCTGCCGTCAAAGCCGTCGGCGACCATCAACTTCATGCCAAACAGCGCCACCCTGCCGCTGAGCAGCGGCCACGCTCCGTCCATGCCAGCGGCAAGAGCAAGCACCACGCCAAACAATGCCACGCCGACGCCAAGCCCATGACCCATGCAAACTCCAGCAGCAGCGCGCCGCCAACGCCGGCGGCGAGCGCGGCCAACTCGCCAAAGACCAACCACCGGGCGCTGACGGCGACGGCAAGCGCCGCTACCAGAAGCCGCGCACCGCCAGCGCCGGCGGGAAGAGCTGCCACTCTGCCAACGCCGACAGAAGCCTGCTGCTGACGCCGGCGGCAAGTGCCGCCCATCCAAGTAACAGCCGCCCACCCACCAAGCAGAGGCCGTCCACTGGCAACGCCAGTTCCCGTCCCACGACAAGTCCGGCGGCGATTGCCACACTACCGTCAACGCCAGCCGCCGCCCGCCGCCAGCGCCAACAGCCGCCCGATAGCCAAGCCGGCGACAAAGGCTACCCTCCAGCCTGCGCCAGGAATAGCGCGCCGCCAATGCCAGCGGAAAGTGCCCCTTCCCCGCCAACGCTAGCAGCCGCCGGGCGCGAACAGAGACGCTGAGCGCGATCTCCCAGCCAGAGCCGGCAGCCGCCCGCCGTCCACAGCAATGCCGAGCGCCACCCCCCCGTCAGCGACAACAACCGTCCGCCACCAACGCCCGTGGCGAGCGCCGACCATCCGCGAAACAGCAGCCGCAATGCGCCAACAGCGACACCAAGAGCCGACCCCCAGCCGACCCCGGCAGCCGGCCGCCGCCATTGCCGGCCGCGAGAGTCACTCCCACGCATACAAGTGACCGCGAGCCCACCATGACTGCTGTAAACAGCCAAACACAAGCACCACCGCCAGCACCAGCAGCCGCGTGCTGCCGAGGCTGGCGGCAAGCGCCGCCCATCTCCAAACAGCAGCCGTCGAGAGCCAACAGCCACGGCAAGAGCCACTCCCCGCCAACGCCAGCAGCCGCCCGCCGCCAACAAAGACGCCTACCTCCACCTCCTCTTAGCCAGCGCTCGCAGCGGAACGCCGCCAACATCGGCGGCGAGCGTCACCCGAACGCCGTAAGGCCGCCGCCCGCCAGGGACAGCAGCAGCAGCCCGACGGCCAAGCCGGCGACAAGCGCCAGCCCCCGACCACGCCAGCAGACGTCCGCCACCAGTATGGACCCATAGCGGACCACCACAGCGATCCCCAACAGCCGCCGACTGCCAATGTCGTCGGCGAGAACCACCGTCCCCGCCGGCATCAGCAGCGGCCCGCCACCAACGCCAGCGGCAAGCGCCGCTCACCCGCCAACTAGCGATCGCCGGGCGCCACCACCGGCGCCGCCCCCTGTCAACGCCAAGAGCTGCTTGCGGTCAACGCTAGCTGCAAGCGACACCCCCCCATCTGCGCAATCAGCTGCCTGGTGCCCGCGCCGACAGCAAAACGCCATCCCCGCGCCAAACAGCAGTCGACGCCTGAAAACGCCAGCAGACGGCCGACAGCGAGGCACGCGGCAAACGGCACCCCCCCGCCGACGCCAGCAGACACGCGCCACCAGCAGCAACGCCAAGCGCCACACCGCAGGCTTCTCCACCATCCGCCCGCGGCCAGAGCCGACGGCAAGAGCCAATCCCGCTCTATCGGCGTCAACCGTCTGCCGATAGCCTCCCGCCAAAAAACAGGGAAGACAAGCGTCACCTCACAGCTTAAAGCCAGAAGCGGCCTGCCGCCAGCGCCGGCGGCAAGCGCCACCCACCCGCTGAGCAACAGCTGCCGGGCGTCAACCGCAACGCCAAGCGCCACTCCCGCGCCAGCGCAAGCACCCCCCGCGCCAGCGCCAGCAGCCGCCTGCCGCCATCGGCGGCGGCGAGCACCGTCGACTTGCCAACCAGCGGCCGACCGTCACCAACGCCGACGCCAAGCAGCATCCCCCTGCCAGCGCCACCAGCATCAGCCGCCAAAGCCGGCGGAAGAAGCGACCCGCCGGCAAACGCCAGCAACCGGCGGAGCCCATCCGCCAAACAGCAGCCAACGGGCGCCAACAGCGACGCCAAGCGGCAAATCTGGCCTCCACCGGCAGCTGCCAGCCGCCAAAGATGACGGAAGGCGCCACTACTCCGCCAACACGAGCGTGCGCCGCCCACAATCGTCAGCAGCCGCCCGCCGGAACCGCCATCTGGCCCGAGGCAAAAGCTTGCTGCGAGCGCTCGGCGCCCACAATTGTCAGCAGCCGCCCGCCATCAACGGCGGCGGAAGGAGCCACCACAGCAACACGAGGTCGCCCGCAGATAGCAAAAGCCGCAGCCGCGAACGCCGGCGGCATGCGCCCCCAAAACGGTGAAGCCGGAGGAACATTGACGGCAATGCCGGCGGCGAGCGAGTCCCACCCGCTAAAGAGCGCCCGCCCGTGGACAACGCGACCCGCCGCTAGTCGCAGCCAGAGACGCCAAAAGCCACACCCGCGACAACGCGAGAGACTGCCCGCCGCCAACGACGACACCAAACCCCGCCTCCCAGCCAACGCAGCAGCCGCTGGCCGCCAAAGCCGGCCACGGGCGTCACCGTCCCACCAAGCAGCGGCCGATCGCTGAAAAAGTCAGCAGCTGCCAGCCGTCACATCTGACGACAGACGCCACCCCTGCGTCAACGTCAGCAGCCGCCCGTCGCCAACAGCAACCCCAAGCGCAGCCTCACAGCCAACGCGAGCAGCCGCTCGTCGCGAACGCCGGCGGCAAGCACCCTCCCCCGCGCCAACGCCTGCAGCCGTGCGCCAACACTAGCGACGCCAAGCAAACCCCCCGAGTCAATGCCAGCAGCCGCCCCACGCCACCGCCGTCGGCAAGCGCCGCCACCCCTCAAAACAGCAGCCGATCGCTGACGACATCAGCGGTCCGACGGCCAAGCCGGCGGTGAACGGCACACCCTCACGAGCAGCCCCACGCTGCCGACCGCGATGCCAAACACAGCCGTCTCCTCCAGCGATAGCAGTCACCCGACGGCACAGTCAGCAGTGAGCGCCAACCCCGCCGCGCCAACGCCAGCAGTCGCCAGCCGCGAACGCCCGCGACGAGCGCCACCCCTCCGCCACCGCCAGCAGCCGCGGTCCGCAAACGCCCGCGGCACGCATCACGCCGCAGCGAACACCAGCGGCCGTCAGACGGAAGAACCAGCGGCGAGCATCACCCGCACGCCACAGCCAGCAGCCGCCGGACGCGAGCGCTGGCGGCAAGCGGTCCCCCCCCGTCAACACCACCAGGCGCCCGGCGTCAACGCTGGCGGCAATCACCACCGACGCAATCTGCTGCTCGCCGCATAGGCTTGCGTAGAGCGTTACTCCCACGTCAACGACAGCAACCGCTGGCCGCCACAAGCCAGCCGCAGACTTCACCGTCCAGTCGACATCAGCAGCCGCTCGCCGCCACCAACGACGCCATCAGGCATCCCCAGGCCAACGCAAACAGCAGCGCGCCGCCCAAGCCGGCGGCGAGCGCCACCTCCTGGTCAAGGAGCAGACGCCCGCCCCCACCAGTGACGCCAAGGGCAACTCCCACGCCCCACGCGAGCGCCCGCCCGCCGCCAAAGCTGGCGGCGAGCTTGCACCCCAAGCCAACCAGCGCCCATCCGCTGTTAACGCCTCCCGCCGCGCGCCGTCAACGTCTGTGGCAAGCGCCAACCCCCTGGCCAACGCAGCCGGCCGCCCGACGGCACCGCCCGACGCGACCGCCACCTCCGCCGACTACATCAGCAATCGCCGGCCGCGGCCGCCAGCGACAAGCGCAACCCCCGCGTTAACGCCAACGGCCAACCGCCGGCACCAGCGACGACCAAGTGCAACGCTCACGCCAATACATGCAATGGCCCGCCACCAGAGCCGACGTGGACGGCCGCCTACACGCCACCATGAGCAGCCTGCGAGCGCCAGCGCCAGCAGCCGCTCGCCGTCAAAACCGGCAGCGAGCGCAGCCCCCCCGCAAACCCAAGAAGCCACCCAACAGCACAGCCCGTAGCGAGCGCCACCCCCCAGCCCACCCCGACAGCCGCCCGCCATCAAACCAGCCGGCATGCGACACCCCCCCGCCAGCGCCAGCAGCCCGCAGCCGCCAACGCCAGAGGCACGCACCACGTCGGCGTTAAACAACACCCGCCGGGCGCCAACTCAAGAGCCCAGACCAGTCCCCCCGCCGACGCCAGCAGCTGCGAGGCGTCATAGTCCGTGGCGAGCGCCACGCCCATGCCATCACCAGCAGCCACCCGCCGCCAGCGCCGGCGGCGGGCGGCCCGTGACGGCCAAAGAGCGGCCGGCCGCGACTAGCGCTGACGGCAAGTGCGACGCACCCGCCAGATAGCGACGGCTCCCCGCCAACACCCGCAGCCGGCCGCGACCGCCAGCGAGTTGCGAGCAGCGGGTCTCGTCCACCATCATGCCCACGTCGACCCCCCACAAAAGATGGCGGCGGCGGCCGGTACAAGTCTTGGCAGCGTGTGCCCGCTCTGCTGTGGAGCCGCCAAGGGATTGGCACGCCACCAACGCCGGCAACCAGCGCCACCTGCCCGCCGCGGTCAGCGCCGTCCGCTCCCACCACAAGCCGACGCTGGCGCCGCCACGCCGTCCGCACAGCGACCGGCCGCCATCGTCGCTACCGCGTGGCGCCAAGCCCGCCTCGTGCCGCCGCCGCCGTCGGCCGCCCCTCGCTCGAGCCGCCCCCGCCACCTTGCCCACCGGGGCGGCGCTGTCCGCCGCCACCGGCAGCGCGTACCACCCCGCCGCCTGCCTGGCCACAACCGCCGTCACCCCGTGGTGGTCACCACAGCCAGCCCTCCCGAAAAAACGGGCGCCGACCGCCCGCCCGCACCGCCCACCACCAACGTCGACGGCGGAGACGAGCCGCCAGGCCGCGCCCCCCATGGCCAACGCAACCGTCCACACAGGCGGCAGGCGCGCGGCAGTGCCGCCAAAAAAGGACCGGCGCCCACCACCAAAGCCGGCCGACGGCGGCACCGCACCGCAGGGGAGCGTCGGCGCCGCAAACGACAAGCAGCGGCGGCCGCGCCCGCCCGTGCCGGGGCGAGCCGCGGACCCGCGCCGTGGCCGGCCGCCGCCCCGCAAGAGCAGCGGCCGTCGCGGTCTCGCGCGGCAACCATTCCCTGCCCGTGCCTTGCCGCCGTCATCCTTCCGTCGGCACATGCAGCCGGGGCCAACGGCAGACCGCAACGGCGGCCCATCGGCGATTGAGGGTGTGGCGGGGACTTGGGGGAAGGGGGACGACGTGTACATATACCGGCGCCCCGCGGGCCAAGGCGGCGTCGGCTCGGCTGCTCTCCTCCTGCGGCTGCTTGTCCCGTCGAAGACGGAGTCCAACCTTCGTCGTTGCCACCGCTTTCCTGTCCGCGCCCCCCACCTCCTTCCCTCTGTCGAGGCCGTCGGCGTTGCCCGCCACCGAAGGGACGGGCGCCGCCGCTCCGGTGTCGGCATCGCAGTAGTGCCGTCATGCATGTCGTCCCCCCGTTGGTTGCTGCGGGCGCCCGCCACGTGACGCCGTCTTGGACGCACTGACACGCCCCCGCCCGTCGGCCGTGTCACCACATCCCGTGCGTCGTCATGGGGTTTGCCGACCGCCGCTGGCGGTGATCGTCCTCGCGATGCGCGGGTTCGCGTGTCGAGGTCGTCGTAGTCACCATCGGGTGCGGCGGCACCCCACCCCCTGCCGTCGTCGGCGCCGTCCCCCCCGCTTGCGGACTCCCCTCTCGCGTCTGGGCGGATCGGTTTCGTGTCGTTGTCGCCGAGTGCTGGTCGTCCTGGCGTTCCGCTCGTTGCTGTGGTCGCGCCGCCAACCAAGTCGCCTTTGCTGCAGTTCTCCCTGGTCTTTGGCATTACCTCCTTGTCATGGCGCCGCTGCCATCCGTCGTTGCCAACCCCTCGTCGTCGACAGCCCCCCTGCCGTCGCTCCAGCGCCTGCCTCGCCGTTCTGGCGATTTTCCTTTCCTCACCACTACCGGCCCGTTTTCAAGCCGCCGCTCCTCTCGGTGAGGCCGTTTTGCCACCGCCCCCCTTCCCTGCTGTTGCCACCCAGCTGTAGCTGAGGCGCCCACGTGGCCGCCGCATCCCGCCCCATTGTCAAGCCGCCCCACCCGCCGTGGCCGCCCTTTGGCCTTCGGGGTCTCGCCTCTTCACCGGTGCTGCTCCCCAGTTCTCCGACAGGACTCCCCCCGGTGGCGGAGACGCCGCCTCTCCGCCGCCAAGGTACACTGGTCGTCATGCCATCGCCGCCGTGAGTACCCATCATCATACGCGATCGCCTCCCCCCCCCTTGCTGTTGCTGCCGCCGCCTGGCAGGCTGTCAAGCCCCCTTCTGCCGCCGCCTGGCAGGCTGTCAAGCCCCCTTCTGCCGCCGCCGCCGCCAGCTCCTCCTTCCTAAGTCTGCTCCCCGCGTCGCTGCGACCCTATCGTCGTCGATGAGTCGCGTTGGGTCGCTGGTGCCGGCCTCTGCCGTCGTGGCCGCTTGCGCGCGTGTCGGAATGTTGTAGCCCCCCCATCGAGGGTGGCGCGCATGCGACGCGGCGTTGCCTCGGCGGCCGTGCACGCGCGACCGCCACTCGTTGCCGCTGCACCCGCTTCGACGCTGCGGGCGTCCCCGCTTCGGCGCGTCGCCGCCCCCGTCCTGTCGGTCATCCGCCCCTCACGGCCGGTTACCAAGCAGGCGTTGCGTCGTCACCGTCTTGCGTCGCCGCCTGCTTTTTTGTCCTTGCCGCGCTGTCGCCGCTGCCGCCCCGCCCCTGCGGTGTGCCGCCGTCCCCCCCCTCCGCACGCGGCGGCCGCCCGACGGCTGGCGTCGGCGACGCGCTCCTGCCGTGGCGGTCTTCCCTCTCTGTCGCCGCGCAATGAGGGGGTTCCCCGCTACCTCCATCGCTGGCGTCGCTGCCGTTGCCCCCACCCACCCCCTTCTCCATGCTGCCCCGCCTGGCTCCCCTCTTCGTCGCTGCCGTCGTCCCGTCGAGGCGGTCCTCCCTCCCTGGTCGCTGCCGCTGCCACCCCTGTCTTGCACATATCCCCGCAGTCATTCCTGCTTCGCGCCTCGGCGTTGCCGCTTCCGCCGCTTTCGATCGAGCGGACGCTGTCGTGGTGCCGCCCCTCCTCTTGTTGTCGCCTCTCTCCGGTCCTTGGGTGACGGCCGCAAGTGCTGCTAGCGGTAGCCTTGGACAGCGGCGGCCGGTGTGGGCGGTCGCGCCCATTAGCAGCAGCGGCGGAATGGTGCGGCGCCGTTTTCGCCACGACTGTCCGGCGTCGCGGCCGCGGCGGCAGCGTAGCTGTCTCTGCGGCTGGCCCCGCCGCTGTTGCCGCCGCGCGGGGGTGCTGCTACCGCTGCCACTGTTGCGACCGGCACATCCACCGTCCCCACCGCTGGCGCGGTAGGCGATTTCGCCGCCACCGCCAGTGCCGCTGCCTTGGCCGCCACCACCTCGCGTGGCGATGCCGCGGCCATTGCCGCTGCCGTGACGGCTGCCGCTGCCGCTGCCGCTGCTGTTGCCGCTGCCGCTGTTGTTCAGAGCCGTGATGGTGTCTCATCACGCCGGCCGCTGCCGACGACACGGGTTGGTCAAGCGTTGGATGGGGGGGCAGCGAAGGCGGGAGGGCGGGTGGCCCCGCCGCCCCCCCGTTTCCGGCGCAGCTTCAATGGTTGACCGCCGCTCCGTCACGCGCTTGACGTAGCCACTCGCGTTTGGTAGAGCCATTTGGCCATCAGCGCTGTCTCCCCGCCCGCGTCGACTCTGCGTTCCTGCTGTTAGTGCAACGCTGTCCCTGCCGTCCGCGCCGCGGATTTCGTGCCCCCAGTCTCGCGTTCGACACCGCCACGCAGCTGTCGGCCCCGCTCCATCCTTGGACGACCCGCCGTTGTCTCGCCATCCCCCCCGCTTTCAGCGCCATCACTCCGCCGTTTGCGGCCCGCCCTCCGCTTTCGTCGCCGCGTCTTTGCCACCAGCGGCTCCATCGTGGCCGCTGCCCTCCCCGCGGTCGACTCTGTGACCCTGTCCTTGGCGCCATCACCCTCCGGCGGCGTCGTTTATTGCCTGCTGACGTATCGACTGCGTATCCCGGTCGTCCGCGGCGCCCCCGCCTCGGGCGACAAGGCTTCCCTGTCGGCCACCCTTCCGCTTTTGGCGCAGTCCAGTGAAGACGAGTGGGTGGCGCTCGCTGCCGGAATCGGCCGTGACTTTTATTGCTGCCTTCGCGGCTGTGCCTCTCGTGGCAAGCCCCCGGGGGTGACGGCCGCTCGCGATCGCGCCGCGGGGCGAGTACCGCCGCCTTTCGCGCGCCTCTCGCCAGTGCAACTGCACGTATCGCCTCGTGCGCCTTGCTATCCTCAATGTCGGAAGCCATGCTGCCACAGCAGCCACGCCAGTCTGAACGAGTGCGATGCCCCCCCCCCCGAGTGCCCCTTCTCGTTGCTGATGTACAGCACGCGTCTCGCCGACGCCGCGTCGGGCGCCGCCGCGCGGACGCGGGCGGCAAATTGAGCACCCTCCCAGTACCCGACGCGAACGTCCGCCCGTCCTCCGCCGATGAGCATTGCCGGCGGCGCCCTACCGTCGACGATGTTCTGCATCGGCGAGTATCCTCGAATCCACTCGTAGCCAGAGGCCGTATTGGGATTGCCCCACTCCCCCCACAGCGTGGAAGAGAGCGGCGCGGTCGGGTCGGCAAGCGCCGACAGTGGATCAAGGAGTGGCACCATCGTGAGGATGCCAGCAACCATGTCGGGCGCAAAGTTGTACGTGGCCCCTACGAGAGTGCCCCCTCCGGAGTGACCGCTGATCGTGAGATTGGAAGCCGTGGTGATGCCAGTTGCCGCCAGGTGCCGCCCGCACGTGATAAAGTCGGTGATCGAGTTGTTCTTGCCTTCATTCTGCCCCGCGGCCGACCAGATCCGCCCGAACGCGCCGCCACCGCGGATGTGGGCGTTCACCCACACAACACCGCGGTCGAGCAGTGACAGTCTGGAGGCAGAAAACCAGGGATTCACCGAGATGTCGAACCCACCGTACCCATAGAGGTGCACCGCCCCGGGTGTTCCAGCCGGCGGCCGGCGGTCAGCCCGATAGACGACCGACATCGGTATGATCGTGCCATCGGACGCCATGGCCTCCCACCGCTCCGACCGGTACAGGCTGCGGTTGTAGCCGCGCACGATACGTTGACGGATCATCGTCCTGTTGCCCGCCAAACCGTCCACCGCCCACGTCTGGCGCGGCGTCAACATCGACTGGAAGCTGGCCTCGAACGTTCGCGAATCGTAGTCGCCATAACCAGAGACATGACTTATGGTCTCATCCCACGCAAGCACGTTGTAGGTGGACACGTCGAGACGCCGGCCGCCCGCGCCGCCGTCGACGATGGAGACCGTCGCAAGACGAGTGAAGCCGCCCATGCGAAGGTGCAGCAACACATAGCGCTTACAAACAGTCACGCCCCGGATCGCAACGTTCGCGTCGTACGGCATGACATCCACCCAGTGAGCCGAACCAGGCTTGTCAAGCGTCGTCGTCATGAGCTTGCCGTTAGTTGCCCCACCCATGTTGGTCCGCACTAGAAGCGTGTTGCCTCCCAGATGCTCGAGATCGTGGTGATGGCCCGGCCGCCGAGGCTCCACAACCACCGGCGCCGGCGGGGAGCGTCCCGCCGCCCGCGCCTTCGCGTCGGCGACAAGGTCTACCATCGAAAACTCGTTATCACCGCCCCAGCTCGAGCTCCCAAAGAACAGCACACGCATCGAACGGGACAACCAAAACCCGGCGTGGTACTCAATGTTGCTCTCTGTATAGAGCACCTCGTCGACGGCAGCGGCGGCAGTGTCGTTGGTGGTCCGCTCATTGAAGGGCGCCAACGTGCGACGGACGACCTTATGGGAGCGGAAGGCAGTCGTGATGGTCACAAAGAAGAGTGTACGGTTGTCGAGGCCCCAACGCACATAGCTGCGGATGCCCTTGACCGTGTCCCCTTCCCGCTCGATACCTGAAGCGATGTGCCGCACCCGCATTTCGTAACTTTCCGCGCCGGTCCTATCCACCATGTACACGACGAAAGCATGGTCGTGGGACACGGCTACGTAAATCCGGAAATAGGATGCGTTGGCAGCGACCTCGTTCTCATCCAAGTACACCTCCTCCTCGCCCAGCTCGGTGTCTTCCCACTGGAAGCGCCAGTCGGCAGCGGCGTTGCCCTCAATCGACGTCCCGTTCGGATACAGTCCGCGAATGGGCTTGCGGCAGCGTAGAGAAAAACGCTTCCCCTCCTCTCTGCGCTCATAGTAGACGAAGCCGCCAATCTTCTTCCTCAGCTCCTCGTCATCAGCAGACGCATTCCGGAACTCGCTGGCGAGTGTCTCCCGGAGGTGCCGCTGCGCCCAAGTGGACGCGTTAGTGTACGCGTTCTCCGCTTCCAGGTGGGCCAGCACGTCCGGGTCCGACAAGCTCTCATCGCGGAGCCAGTGAAGATCGTCGACCGCGGTCAGCGGGGGGTCCATCAAGTCGCCCTCCGGGCCGCGGTTCTCGCCGGGCACCTTTCCATAGTAGAGGGTGTGCGGTCGCCGCGTCGGTATGGGCGGAGAGAGCACCGCCTGACCTGCCGCGCCCTGGGCACGCACACCAGCGGAGAACACAGTCGCCACGAGTAACACCGCAGCCACACCCAGCGGCAGACGACGCAGGAGGCTCCGTACGTCTACACCTCGGTCGACGCTGTCACGGAAACGGTCGCCAGACCCGAAACCATTGCGGTTGTGATGCGAGGGGCAACCCCCCGCGATCGCCATTGCCGTGGCCGCACCGTCAGCGGACCCGGCAGCAGAGGAGTTGACGGAAGGCGTCCAGTAGCTGGCCGTTGGCAACGAGAAAGCTTTGCCTGAGGGAAAGCGGACGACGACGGGATGTCCTTCAGGTGCGCATCATGGGCCGCACTCCTGACAGAATCGCAGTCTTTCTACTCACCCCGCATTCTCGTGGCAGAGGCGCCATGGCACGGCTCCACCTGCTTGCCGCTAGACCTGGCCGCGAGTTCTACGTAATGGCTTCGGTTCTGCTCGCGCCGCCGACAACGTTCGCACAGGACATAAGATGATATGTACTACAGCCTCTACATGAAGTAAGCGGCTCTTGGCGCTTCATTCTATGGTTCCCTATCCATAGGATCACACGTGCTTTCTGTGAGCAACGACCCCCATGGAAGCCATGTCCATGCCACTCGTCTACTTGGTCTTTCAGTGAGCTCTAGAGCCCTTACGAATGCCGCGAGAGTGCGTACGTATGTCCTGTAAGAGCAACGACCCGCATGGACACAACCTCACGCCACCTTGCTATGTATAGTTTGCCATCCACTATAAAGCGGAGCCCATAATGTTGCATCGGGAGTGCTTACGTATTGGGTGTGCCATCCGCCGAGTGATGGAGCCCGATGTCGATTTGTGCGTGACACACTGTCCGCCTTGTTGTACCAGTGTTTCCAACGATTGCGTACCAACTCGCGACCATCTCGCATATATTTTCGAACATTTTTGTTTCAGACGCCACGTGCCTCTCAAAACCTTGTCGACCAATAAGAGCGCAGCACGGGCTCGTGGGTCTCCGGTAGAGGCCCGATTTAGGCCGTCGATTCGGATTCAGATAGAGATGGAGTTGATGTAGTTGATTCAACTCTCGAGTGCCACGTAGACAACAAAGATGGGGGCGACTTGGTATACACCATGTCGGAGACCATGTAGTACGTCAAAGAATCTGGACCCACAACGGATCCGTCGTGTACGTGGGCTACTAAACCGTCGTGGGTGCTCTCCCTCACACTGTGGGAGGGGGTCCATTTGGAAACTAGTTACACCCAATACATTCCCGACAGCCCATTCCAGCATGCCTGGAGGGGTGCCGACGATCTCCACCAGCTCCCCAGATCCACCTCGATCTCTGCAGAAACGAGTACATGCCTGGTTCCAACTCCATAGCGGAGTGCATTCGTCCAGTACTGGGAGCAATCGACGGGGGGAGCTCCCCCTGTAACGCCGGAGCATGTTACGCTTCCCCCCGCTGGTGCATCACACATATGCGATGTTGAGCCCAAAATTGCGGATGTGCACGCGCGTGTCACACATGCGGCGCTTCACACGGACATGTGATGTGGGAGGTGTGACAAGGTGGATGCCGCAGCGTCGCACCAGCGCGGGCTACCGCTGCCTGGTGGGGGCCCCGCCGCCCGCGCGCCAGGTGGCGTACCCGCCACCACCCCCGCCGGCAGCCGCCGGCTGCCGCTGTCTCCGCCCCCGCCACTGCCGCGGCCGCCCGCCACCGCCGCCGCGGCCGGGGGCCGCGGCCGCCGCGGCCGGCGGCCGCGGCCGCCGCCGCGGCCGCCCGCCGCTCGCCGCCCGCCGCCGCCGCCGCCGCCGCCGCCCCGGCCGCGGCCGTCGCCGCCCCCGCCGCCGCCCGCCACCGCCGCCGCAGCGGCCGCCGCGGCTGCCGCGGTGGGCGACCGCGGCCGCCCGCAACCGCCGCCGCCGTGGCCGCCCGCCGCCACGGCCGCCGCATCCGCCGCCGCCGACCCCGCGGCCGCCCACCGCCCGCCGCTCGCCGCCGCCGCCGCCGCCGCCGCCGCCGCGGCTGCCGCGGCGGGCGGCCGCGGCCGCTCGCCGCCGCCCCCGCGGCCGCTCGCCGCCCGCCGCCCGCCGCCCGCCGCCGCCGCCGCCGCCGCCGCCGCGGCTGCCGCGGCGGGCGGCCGCGGCCGCCCGCCACCGCCGCCGCCGTGGCCGCCGCGGCTGCCGCGGCCGGGGGCCGCGGCCGCCGCGGCGGGCGGCCGCGGCCGCCCGCCGCCCGCCGCCCGCCGCCGCCGCCACCGCCGCCGCCGCCGCCGCCAACGCGGCAGCCGAGGCCGTGGCCGTCGCCGCCCTCGCCGCCGCCCGCCACCGCGGCCGCCGTGGCCGCCGCGGCAGCGTGCTGCTGCCGCCCCGGCTGTTGCTGCCGCCGCCGCCGTTGCTGCCGGCCGCCGGCCGCCTGCCTGGCCGCCCGCCTGCCGCCCGGGCTGCCGCCCCGGCCGCCGCCTCCGCGGCCGCCGCCGGCGCTTCCGCCGGTTGGCTGCCGTCGAAGCTGCCGCTGCCGCCACCGCCGCCGCCGCCGGTCGCCACCCTGGCCGGGGGCGGCCGCCCCCGCCGGCCGGCCGCCGGTCCGGCCCCCGGCCGCCGCCGCTGCCGCCGGCTACCGTCGCCGGCATGCTGCCGCCGCTGGCGGGCTGCCGCCGCCGGCCGCCAGCCTGACCGGCCGCCGGCCGCCTGCCGCCCGGGCTGTTGCCCTGGCCGCCGCCCCCACCGCCGCCGCCCCCACCGGGTTGCTGCCGCCCGGCTGCCGCTGCCGCCGCCACCGTTGCTGCCGGCCGCCGCCAGCGGGCTGCCGTCGCCAGCGGGATGCCGCTGCCTGCCTGTTGCCGTCAAAGGCGGACTTTCTTTGTCAGCTGCCTCTGCCGCCACCGCTCGCCATCGCCGCTGCCGCGGCCCCCGCCGCCGCAGTGGCGGCTGGCGCCGCCGCCCCCGCCATCGCCGCGGTGGCAATGGCTGCCGCCGCTCCCTGCCGCAGCTGCCCCCGTATCGGGAGCGGACGCTGCCTCGCGGGGGGAGGGGTGACCAGCCAAGCTGCTTGCACGCAGAGGGATCTTGAACAACTTACACACTGCGATTGTTCGACGTGGAAACAAAAGTACACACACCTCAGACTTGACACGCATCTCTAGGCCTGTTTGGCGAATCAAGTGTCACGTACGTCTGTTCTGATAGGCTGTCACACGATTTGAACTGCGAATCTGCAACAATCAATACTGAACTTACTCTTGCTGGACATGAGAGTATCACAATTGGAAAAACACCCATCCTGGTCAACGACTTGCAACTGGCAACTCCCAACTGCTGAAGCGCCGGCGCCCGACGCCCCCCTCCACCCCGTCTGGTTGCCCGCTTCACCATTTCCTGGCCACGTAGCAGGCCAGGTGGATACACAAGCCTTATTTGCTTGCACTATCCAGTCTTGAGTGCGGGTCTGCAGACATCTGCGAAGGCACAGCCCCGAACAACCACATGGAGGGGCGCCATGTCCTCACCATTCCCCCTGGGTTCCGTAGCTCAGCGGCGTCTGTGACGGTGAAACACTGTTTGCTACGGCTCTTTGGACATCCTGACACTTTTCATCCTGCAGAACGCAATCGTTTGTTCAGACAGCGCAAGAAAGTGCCTCCCGTCTGTTTCTTTGTCATCCGCTGTACAGTATGGGCCTGGATATAGAGTGCATGAGCGCCCCACCGTGGGAAGAGGTATTCGTATCTGGGTAACATGATCACGCTGAACCTATTGGCGCACACATCTGGCGTCGTGCACCCGTACGGCCGACAGGAATGTCGAGAGACTGGGTGGCAGAAGCGCTATAGGCGCCCGCTCCGAGCGCTTTTGAGCATAATGGGTCTACGTTGATTAGTGAACGCTAAGAGCAGAGGTACCTGTTGGCCACTGAGCCGTAAAAATGCAAAGAAAGCACTCTGCAGTTCACTCATTGGTGACTGACTGACTGCTGATACGGTGGTATGCACTGCGGCGCAGCTGGATGCGCCCACAGTGCAGTTGAGAGTGCAAAAAGCTATGGAGATAGCCGAATACACTGTCTAGATCTGATAGATGTAGTGTTTGAAGGATGAGAGTGCTGTGGGGCGTTGGAAGGCCTATCGCGCCTACCTGTCCAGAATGGACATTTTGGGGGCCCATATGACCCACTTCTCGACGTTTGCGACACTTTCTCAGCACATACTCGTGCTCAGCGTCATCGAATTAGTCTGATGGGAACAGCTTGAGAAAATTTTGCTTCACTTTCTGAAACGCGTTGTAGCGGCGTGTGACGCATTGCAACAAGGTGTGCGTGGGGCAGCGTCACGACGTGCAACACGAGTCAAGGACTAGTTCACCAACTTTTCTGAAGCATGCTCAATCGACTAAACAGACGTCGCTGAGCACGGTTATGAGCTCAGAATGTTTCGCAATCGTCGGGAAGTGCGTCATACAGACCCCCAAAGTGGCCATTCTGGACAGGTAGCCTCGACAGGCCGTCTAACGCCCCACAGTGCTCTCGAGCACTAGAAGCTACAGTTCTCCGATCCCAACAGTACAGCAAACCTCCTCCACTAAATTTGTGGTTCTCATCGGGGCTATGGGCGGGTCCAGCTGCGCGACATTGTCCAGAGCGCCACCCTTTGCACGGGTTTGACGATGTCCGGACCCCGGCAAGCTGTCCAACCACCTTGAGCAATAGTACGCCACCAGGTACTCAAAGCTCTGAAAGGCGGGGCGTTTATAGCATGAAGCGCTTCCCTCCCCAAGTTCCTGGCTTTTTCTGTCCTCCATGATGGTGCAGAGCAATAAAAAGATACATTAATAGTCGTAGCGTCATCAGTTTACTCGGGATTGACGGATCCGTCCAGCTCCGCGGGTCCTATGTACTCCACATGCACGTATATACCGAGCAACAGGTCCCACCATAACGGACAGGCGGAGCTTGTCAGCGCTATTCCCTAAAAAAAAATTCACTGGCTGTTGGAGCGTGGACCATTGGGGACGCCAAAAAGTCACAACTGACGGCGTTTCACCGTCACGAGCGCGCCCGAGCGGCGAAACCAGTGGTGTGAGGGTCATGAACTTCGGCCCTCCATGAAACCGTTGTGGTCGCTGCCGTGACAGCCGTGTGTGCAGGCGCGCTCTCAACACTGTGTGGCAAATCGGAACTCGAATTAGGAGGAATATTAGCAGGGCATTCGCCGTCGTCGTGAACTGTCGAATACCCCTGTCAACGTCGTCGTGAACCGTCAACTACTCCTCACGACGTCGTCGTGAACCGTCAATCATCGGACGCTAAATCCTCACTGCCATGTTGAATAGGTGAAATGTGAATGCGGGCAAGTGGAACCTCGAACAAGAGAGCCCGGACACTCCCTGAGTGTGCGCACCGGTAAGCCACAGCCACGAAATCCCTGTCGAAATGATTCATGGACTGCTCACTAAGCCTTCGCATATCCAGATCACCTTCTTCCACTAACGGATGAGTACTTATTTTAAGGTTCGGGACATTATGCTACAACTGATAGGAGTCGGAGACAAGGCATACATTTCCACCAAGTCTGCTCGGAGAGCGTAAAACGGCAAAGCGGGCGACCGGGGCGGGGAAGAGGGGGGCGTTAGACACCGGCGCTTCAGTCTTTGGCGTTGGCAGTCGCAAGTCGCTGACCAGGATGGGTTCAGAATCAAATATTGTAATCCCACCTCCGGAAACAATCGATTCAGTACTACAATGTTCATCTCGCCCAGTTCAGATTGTGCAACAGCCTATCAGGTTGGACGAATTGGACATCTGATTTGCCAGATAAGCCAAGAGATGTCAGTCAAGTCGGATGTGTATGTACTGTTGACCTCCGTGGAATAATCGCTTGGATTGTAATTGCCATCAAATATCTCTGCCTGCCATGTGGGTAGCTGGTCACCACCGTCGTCTTGCTGCCCGGCCGCCTCAACCAGCGTCAGGGGACTCGGCTCGCCGCGGCGCGGGCGCCAGCCTGCCGCGGTCAGGTGAGGGGGGAGACCGCAGTGCGCGGCGGCGGCGTCAGCCCCCCCCACCGGCCGGGGCAGTGGCGGTGGAGTGCGGGAGTGACGGCAGACGGCGCTGCCACGACGGTCGCGCGGGGGGGGAGCGGCGGCGGCCGCCGCCGCCGCAACCGCGATGCAAGCGGTAGTGCGCAGCAACGGCGGTGGCGGCTGCCGCCGTGGCAGCGGCTGCAGGGGCAGTATTGGCGATCGGCTGCCGCCGCCGCCGCCGCCTCCGCCGCTGCCGCCGTCGCCAGACCCGTGGCGGTGGGCGGTGGCGGTGGTTGCACCAGCGGCCGCAGCCGCAGCCGCGGGGGCAGCGGTGACGGGTTGCGGCGGGCGCGGCCGCGTCGGAGACACAGGCGGCGGAGGCGCGCCGGCCAACGAGGCGTGCCCCATGGTGGTGGGGGGGTGCCCGAGGTGATTTTGGAGGGGTGCCCCAGGGAGGCCGTGAGAGCCTGTATACTAAACCGGCAACTTGAGAGCCTGGACGCAGGTATATACTAAGCCCCCCTCAGGCACCCGTGAGAGGGTGTATACTGGACCGTGTCTTTCGCTCATCCAGTCGTCACGTGTCCCTGGTTCTCTGGGGCAGTCTCGAGAAAAGACAATTTAGCACACAGAATGACATCCGCGACACGAGGCCGTTCGCGTCATTAGACCAGATTTGTGGCTGGATTCACCATCCTTGTGATTCCGAGCCGCACGTCGCTACGCGAAGCTCTCGGCACCACTACTCCCATCGCTCTCCTCGCTGCTACGGCTACTCTCCTGCACAGCCGGCCCAGGGCAGTTCTCCACGTGCTATGCCATTGTGACGCCTGCCTGAAAAGTCTTGGCGCATGGCGGGCAAACCCAGAAGGCGCCACACGTGCACCCCTTCCACGCCTTGCCCCCTCGGAGCACCTTGACTACGCAAACCCGGCAACGACGAAGCTCTCTGACCGCCACTGGCTCCAGGCGCTCGCGCTCCTTTTCAGCTTTCCTGGTGGCGCGAGCAGCCCTGCGGGCCGCCTTCTCCTGCCGCTCCTGGGCCTCCTCTGCTTGTGTCTTTCGATGATGTTCCAGTAGCAGGAACGGGGAGTGTAGCACCCCGCGCTGCACGACGGCACGCCCGCTGGTGGCCTTGGCCAGTGCGGCACCCGCCCGCTCTTGCGCAGCCTGGATGACCGCGGCGGCTGCGCTGCGGGCAGCCTCCTCCGGGGTCTCGCAGGAGCTGGCCATGCCAAGGTTGGCCCGCACATTTGCCTGCATCAGAGCAGGGTCGAAGGGCCACAGCCGGCAGCGGCGGAACGCCCCACGTATCACCGGGCCAGAAAACGCGCGGCGCTCCGCCGCATACACCGCCATGAGCAGCGAATCCCGGGTGCTTGTAGTTGCTAGCATCCCGTCCATAACCGCCTTCTCGTGGTTGCGGTGCGTCGTTGCCTGTAGCGCACCAAACGGCGCCTCGTCCAGAGGTTGCGTGATGTGGGAAGAGTTCTTGGGCAAGGAAAACAGGAACAGACCCAACCCCAGCCCAAACTCCACAATGTCCGCCAGACGGTGGCTGGCGAGCTGGTCACCAAACAGAAGCGCGGGGATGCCCGGATTGCGCGCAATCCACACCTGCGCCACCTTCGCCAGCACGGCCTTGAACGTCTCCGCATTGATGAAGCCCGTCTCAGTCCAACAGTAGTAACGCGGCCGCGTCCCTCGGGTCGAGCTGGGCGCAGTCTCCATTGTGTACGTCACGGGTGCCTCGCCGTCCGCTCCAAATCGGCCCTTCTGGATGTAGACGCTGAGCAGGACGCCGCCATCGGCGCTGAAAAATGACAGCAGCGTGGCCACGATGCTGTTGCGCGTCGACCGTACGTTGGCCTTTGCCTTGCCCGCCGCCTCGACGCGGGAAAGCGTCATCTTCGTCCCCCGCTGGACGACCCGCGTCTCGTCAAAGTTAAAGACAGCGTGCGGAGGGAAGCTGTAGTGCTGCAGGAATGCCGACAGCTCCTCGCAAAACGCGACGACCCCGTCAAAGACGACACTCCCTGCCCGCTTGTCTGCCAGGGCCTTGCATGCACGGGTGCTCAGCTTGTCCCGGTTGCGACGGACAAACCGGCCGACCCACGTGCGCGACACCGACACCCCCCACTTGCGCACCACCAGCTCCCGCAACTGCGCCACGCTCAGGGCCACATTGTTGACGCTGAACGCTTGAGCAACCGCCACCAGCGTTGCCTCCTGGTCGGACCTCAGCTTCAGGCCGGCGTGGCTGCCACCGAGACCGCGACGCGAGCGATGGTAGGCGCGCTGCACCGCCGCAAAGCTGGTGCCCGTCGCACGCGACACATGCTTGAACGCGGCCTTCAGGGTGTCGAAGTCGGCTTTCACGTCCTCCAGCATCTGTAGGGCGGTGGCAGACGACACCGGAGGCCCCTGGACGCCTTCAACCTGGCGTTCTACTGGTCCCCGGCCGGTGCCGCCATGACCGCGTCGAGTGCGCCGTCCACGGATACTGCGTGGGGAACCCATGCCGCGGCTGCTACAGCTGCCGTGCGGGGGACACGCCACATGGGACGCGACAGTGGGACAGGGAGAGGGGGCGGGGGGGGGGGGGGGGGGGACAGGGAGGGGGACAGGTGATGTCGGGGCCGGCGCAGTGGTCGCGCCTACGGCAATGTCACCCACTGCTGGGAGGGATGTGGGGCGGTGCCTCACTGCCGCTTGCGCTGTCGCCGACATGCGCCCCCCCCTCGCCAAAAACGAGGCGGAAGTCCACGGAGGGGGGAGGGGAGAGGGGACGGGAGTCCGTCTGAGCCACGAGCAAGAATGCTTCTGAGCGCGCCAAAAATCACTCAGATGGCGGATGCAGTGATTGTTTGCCCTACAAGAATCTGGCGCGACCTGAGGTGGCGCGACCAGCCGTTGTCACTTTGTGTGCCAATTAGTCTTTTCTCGCGACTGCCTCTCTTCGTCGGAAACTGTGCATCACATCTGGGGCGCCACACCTGGCAGCTGTGCAGCTGTGACGAGGTCTGGAGGTGTAACGTTCGCGTGCTCCCCTTTACAAACACGAGCCCCCCCTACAGGCTCTGCCAGACCCCCCCAGGTCGACGCCCAGGGAGGGCGTGGGGGCCACCCTGCTCACGCTGTGCGCGTAACATTTCATGAGCCCCCCATGGGCCCCCCGAGCCCCCGTAGAAACGCGCTACAAGTATCCCCCCCAAGGGAGCGCCCAATGTATCCCCCCCCCATTTCTCCCCAGTAAATCCCCCCTCCCCCCCACCCCCAAAACCCCCCCAGACGCACCCCCCCCCAAAACTCCCCCAGACGCACCCCCCCCCCGCCCCCCCAACACCCCTCAGAGCGACCCACAACGGATTAGTAGCCCACCTACACGACGGATCCGTTGTGGGTAGTTTTCTTTGGAATATTTCCTCTCGGAGACGATCGTCCCCCCCTTACTTCGTTTCCGAGATGGTCCAGACCATCTCGTTTCGGCTTGTGGGACGCCATATTGGGCTAGAACTGGCCCGCTTTGAATGTTTCGCGGCACGTTTGAAAGCTTTGAGACATGACTCGACGGTTGTACCTACGTTTTGGAGCGCACTGCAGGGGGGGCGTGTGATGATGCTGTGCCGGCCTGATTGGCACAGTTGCTGGCGCCCTCTCGAGTGGATCCTTCCGGCTGGGGACTGTCAGACGTCTGGCAGCCTAGTGTCGACGACCGCCAACTCGTACTCTGCCCATCTGTGCTCATGTCCTGCAGGGGGAGTAGGCCAGGTGGTGGGGCGGCCGGGCGTGGCCAATCAGCCGCTCGATCGGGCGACGGGGGCGCTAACAGCAGCCTCGGGGCGGTCGCTTTGCGTCGGCCCGACGGCTAGTCTTTCGGGGAGTATGGGGGGGCGGCGGCGGCCCAGCGCGGCGGCCGTGGAACGTGATTTTGGGTGGGGGGGGGCGCTAACGGCCCCGGGATGGCCGATCCGCACCAGCTGTCGTAGCCGCTCGCCCGGATTCTTGCGGGGGGGGCCGCTTGTGGTGTGCTGTTTGAGGGAGTGGGGGCGCCAACGACGCTGGGATGGCCGATCCGCACCAGCCATCGTAGCCAGTGGCCCGCATTCTTTTGGGTTCCGCCACAACTTCAGTTGAGAAATAGCATTTCACATCGTCCTACTCGAGCCTGTCCAGGTGTTTCTGGGTGGAGAGAGCTGCTTACCCTTCGCCCCCGACCCCCCCACTCGCACCGCCAGCACCAGCACTGCCGCTCGCCCCCCCACCCCGGCCGCGGGCATCAGACCTCGTGCTCCCCCCCCGCGCGCCAAGCCGGGCTGGGCGCCCCATCACGCCCCCGCAACGACGTCCCCCCCGACCCGCCTCCCCTCGCCCACGTACACGGGCAGCCACATGAGCGCGCCCCGCCGCCCCAGATCTTGTGTGTCGCTCATCTGCAGACGGAGCCGTGACGCCCGAGCTCGCAGCTCCTCTGCTTGACCTTGGCCTACTCTCACGCACTCTCGCCACCATCTGCTGCTCAACTCTTGCTCCATCCACAGACCCCCCATGTCCAACGCACGCGACCCTGTCCCCGCTAGCACCAGACACACCAGCTGGGCCTCCGCCTGGCACACCAGCTCGGCGGCCGCCACCATCCCGCGCCACCCCCTCGCCCCCTCATCTCCCTCGCCACGTCCAACTGCAGCGGCCTTGTCGAGGCGGGAAGTGTACTGCCGGCTCCGCGAGACGAGAGAGCAAGCGCCCCAACTCAATTCACAGCGGGAGAGCATGGGCGCCTCTCGCTCGAAGAACTCAACAGCGGCCACCAGGCTTGCGTCACCTTGACGCGAAATTGTTTCCCCCCGGTTCATACAGTTCTTGATGGCGCATCGTACCAGTGTCCGCAGATCCTTATTGTCTTCGCGTGTCGAAAAGCCCAGGAGACCATTACCGATCACCCCGATGTCCGCGATGGTGCTGTCGGGTGGTGGTATATCGCGGGAAGCCCCAACATTGGCAGCCAATCCTCCCCGTCCGGCCGTGTGGCCGCGGCCCCGGAGAGTGTCGCGGAGCGCCGCATCTGCCGCGACCAGAGTCTATGCGGCAGCAGCGTCGACCGCGGTGGGACCACGAACAGAGGGTGCACCAGGGGAAGGAAGTGCCGGGGAAGCGGGCTGTGCACTTGTGGGGGAGGGAGAGGGTCGACGGGGGGGGGGGCGAGGGAGCTGACCTGCAGGTCGGGACGTCCGAGCCCCAGCCGAGGCCCCAGCCCGGCCTTCATCAGTTGGCGGCATCGCCCTGGCGGCAAGCACTGCGGGTATGCTCGGGCCATGACCAAGGCCCAAGCCTACTCGGGCTCACAAAAGAGGGAAAAGAAGCAGGCATGACGAACAGAGAACAAAATTGTGACGTGCCTTAGTGACATGCTATCATAAAGCGACAGCATACGAGAAGGCAAAGTAAAGAATCGGAACAACGAAACCTCTCGTAGCACGAGCTACGGCGCGGGTCAACCGTGGCGCCCGCAAATTCTCGATCAATGCACGGCGACGACAGGGAAAACTGCAAACGTACCACTAGCAGCACCGGCCACGGTGCGCGTCAACCGTGAAACCCGTCCAGGCGCAACCGGTGGGCGACCATCGGACACCGCCCGAGTCCGCTTAGATCGCGCCATGAGGGCTCAAGAGAATGGGGGGGGGGAGGAGAGGGTGTCGACGGGGTGCACAACGATACCAGTGACGGCACGCAGTCGAGGCGGCAACGAGGGTGGAGTCAATCCACGGCGCGCTGCTGGAAATGTCTCCTAGCCGTGGCCGCAGCCACCGGCCAGCACCCCAGGAAGGCAAGTCGGGTATTTTCGATACGTAAATAAGAGAAGTTTGATTTCGTTGCAACCGTACTCACCAAAACTCCAATTATCGACATGCGCGAGTACGTTGCGTGAAGTAAGTTTTTGCATTTAAGTGGCTCTTGTGTTGAAGCGCTCACGGTTGAAGAGCAAATAGTGCGGCGAGTCCATCCATAGCGTTCCCACCACCGCATCCACCGCGCGAGCATCGACGTGCCGCCGGCGCCCACCAACGCTCGAGAAGCACTTCAACTCCCGCCGGCGTTCCGCCAAGCCGTACTGGCCAACGCGGTCCACAGCAGACTTCACGCACTCAATGTACGCGTACGGCACTGCCTCGACGCCCACGACAACCAAGGCGTAAAGGTCAACAAAGCCGTAGGCATTCACCTCGTAGTTCTCAATTCCTCAACTTGGCCCCCTCCGTCGCGCGGTCGAGAGAACCCTGACGAGGTTGCTCGGACATCTGCCTCTATCCGCGTCCGACGAGGCCCGACGTGATCCGGCAATGGCACCGTTCTTCAATGTTAGTGGGAAGTATTTCTTAGCATACACCGCTTCGGGGACTGGATTGCAGCCCATCAAATTGAGGACAATTGTCAACTGCTGCAGCTCGGCTCCTTCCAAGAATGCGGGCTTGTCTCTCGGAGGAAGCAGCGACCAGCAGGAAGCCTCCTCATTGGATAAGGAGTACTCGCCTTTTGGAGCGCTGGTGTCCGTTCTCCGATGTCCGGTCGCTTCGATCAAGTCATCCGGGGCATGCAGTTCAGCAAAACTCGTGACGAGCTCCGACTTACACGTTCTCGCCATAGCAAATGCGAGCGACTTGTAAGGCTTGCTTTGAAGCTTGAAGAGCTTGGGGAGGGCGCCAATGTACCCCTCCATCGGAAAGTGCCAGTAAACCCAGGCCGGGCCGCATGCTTTGAGGTTGGGGACAATGTCCAGCAGCGCCGCGATGGTGGAGCGGCAGACCGGCGTGCGCTCCCAGCTTCCGCAATAGATAATGGAGTAAAACTTGAGGCAAGAGCTTTTCAGCTCCGAGTCGACCGCCGATACGTCGGCTTCCGACCGCCCGTATGGAAGGAACAGTAGGCGAGACGCAGCCCAGAGGGACATGAACATCCCGTACGCGTCTTCTTGGAAGCGGTTGTGCAGCACCACCTCGCCTGTAGACAGGATGAAAAACATCCAATCGACGGCTTGTAAAATCGATACCGCCAGTGAACGTCGCGCACCGCTCGCGCCTGCAAGGTAGGAATTATCAGCTGCCAGTCCACGTCCCACTGCGACGACCTCGGCCGCGATCATCGCGTACGGATCGGCATTCGCGCCCGGCAGTGTGAGCTCCCCGAAAAATAATTGCCAGAAAAAAGGCACAACAATTTGCAAAATTAAGTGCATCGTGTCGTATGGCATCGCGGCTGCTCCTGCGCGCCGGAGATACTCCAAGCTTGCGTACTCAGTCCGGTCTTCCGCAGCGGGACCAAAAAGTAGAGAAGGCCCTTTGTCGCCAGTTTGCTTTGCCAGATCTGCGATGTACTGAGCACTCCGTCCGTTTCTCTGCGCTTGCTCGACGACAGCCCCTGGGTGCTGGAGCCACGTTTCCGGACGACGAGCCGTTCCAGACGCGGTGATGGAATAAAGCGTCGCACCGGAGCTCGGGTGGATCGGTTGATAGTAGTAGTGAGTGCCCCTAAGCACGCGACTGAAGTCTTGAAAGCGATTGGGGCACCGACCATTGTGGCCAGTGGTGTTGAGGAGCTTGGTACGAGCTGGCATGTCCGTCGTCACCTGGAGAGCAAAAGCCGTCAGGGTGTGACGCTCGGTAGATCCTGCGACATGTATGCCCGATCTTCCCACTGCTAACGACTTCAACTCGTCCGCAATTGGCGGCAGGAATGACTCCAAGTCAACAGACTGCTTGAAGCCTGGAGAAATCGTCACCAACACCTGCGAAGAATTCTTGGATCGAGTACTTGGGTTCAAATTTAGGACGGTGGCGATAACTAGCCAACCTTGGGAGCCGTTCTGCCGCCAGGCCTCGAAGCCATCGGTGGCGAGGCTCAGAGCAACGGAGGTGTTGTTCTGAAAGAGGCCCCGTGCCACGGCGTCACGGAAGATGGAGCGTTCATACTAGTCCCGCAGCCCAGCGAGTGGGAGAGTGGCCGCATGCCTAGCATCAGCCATGGCCTCCATCATGTCTAGACTGAGGCGAGGGTCCTCCAGCATGGCTGTGAGCCATGCAGTCAAAGACCAGTACGCCACAGGACCGGCAGCGGCCCCATTCGCCTTGTACCTGCCTGCACCGCACACGTCGCAAGCACTGACGTGCTGCCTGGGCCCAGTAAAGGCACCACATCCCTGGGGACATGCATTCACTCAGCGCTCATACAAGTTGACGCTGGCGTTGATAAATGCGCTCAACTTCTACGGCGTCTTTCGCTGCACGTACCGGCTGCGCTGAAGAAGATAAGCCTCAGTTGCGGCACGAGTCATGCTGTGCGTACATAGGAAAGTGTAGGCCACGAAGTCGTCAACATTTCGCTTAAAATCGTCGACGGTAAGACAAACCTTGTTCACAGGCACAGCTGCTGCGGCATGGGCGGCGGGTGGAACAGCATCGTGATGGAGGTTATCATCATCGTTGAAAAAAAGTAATTCTTTCTCCGCTGATGAGCCGTCCGTCGAGCTGCCCCACCCATCGACTTCTGCCGGAGGGTCGACGGCATCCCCCCCAGCACCCGAGAAGCCATCGAGCGCCTCTTCATCGTACTCATCACTGCTGCAGGCGCCCGCCGTGGCGCCGCTCAGCGTGCCGCTGCCACCCACGTCATCCCCGCACAGCACAACGTCACCGCCTCCGCCTTGGCCGCCGTCCAACACATCCGGCACTCCCGCCACGTCCACGCCGCCGTCATCCGTGTACCCGCCCCCCCGCTTGCTGCCGGCGTTGAGCTCTACAGCTCCGCCTAAGTCGCCGTCGCCAGGTTCGTCGACGCCACCATCAGCCGGGCCGCCACCGTCGTGCAACGCGCTGCCGCCTCCGAGACGCCGCCGCTTGGGCAGTTGGTGCCGGTACCACGTAGCGCGGGACACAACCCGTCCACAATCCGCGTCAACGAAGGAGCAGACGTGGCAGTGGCACGCGCGAGCCGTAGGGCCCGTACGGTCCGAGACAGCGGCGGTGAGGGGATCAAAATATCGTGAGGTAAGGCTGGGAGAGGGGGAGGGGGGCGACTGAGGGGGGGGACGGAAGCCGGAACCGACGGGGAATACAAAAATGTCGTGTAGGCAGCGCAGGCGGGGGGGTTGGGTGCGGCCTGGTTTATGGAGGAGGACGCCAGGAGTCGAGCTACAACACGCGGGAAGAGCTTTTAGTAGCCTAGCGTGGCGGGTATGCACGAGCTGTAGCAGAGCGGTCGTGCGGGCTGGGAATGGGAGGCTGTGGACCTGAGAACAACGGGGAGAGTTGCATGGCCTTGTGTCCAGCAGACTGTGGCACGTGCTGAGTGTATCGCGCGCGCGGAGTGTCTGTGGTGCGCGCGGCTCGTGTGTGGCGAGCGAGTGGTGGCTGCTTCCAGCAAGGTCGCGAGCGCTTCCATTCTTGTGGTACCACCTCACGCCATGTGGGTTACTTTCCGCCACCTTGTGTAAGCCATTTCTCGGATCACTCTGGAATATTCGAGAAGCAAGCCTGCGTCCGACGAGTCGGTCCCGGGGGGAGCTTCTGGTCTGTGTGTCTGCTGTGGCTTCGTTCTGTTCTCACCCGATGGCTCCAGGCGACAAGCCCGATTTCGGGGTGCGAACCCCGATTACGGGGCGAGAAAACCCAGAGATCTGGGTTGTTTTTTCCCGTAGGGCCCCTACCGCGCCAACGAGCCGCGACCTCGCCACGGCGGCCGCCTCAGCAGCGACCGCCAGCGGGCGGCCCTTGAACCCCCGGCGGCGGCGGGGGCGGTGTTGCGGCGCAGTCGCCGTGCCGCCGCGTCCACGAGATGCGCCGCCGCGGGATTCATCGTCCGCAGCGATGACCGGTGAGCAGCGGCACGCCAAGCCGCCACCGACGGCGCGCCGCGACGGTGATGTGGGTCTGCGCCCGCCGTGTCGGCGGCGTTGGGCTGTCACCCGATGAGCGGTTCGCGGGCGAGGGTTGAGCGGCGGCGGCGGCGGTGTCCTCTGCTCCCGGTCCTCGCCGTTGCAAGAAGCGCGGCGCAGGAGGCGTAAACCGGCGCATACGGACGTACGGCTGCCCTGGACAGGGCGCTGTTGTTTTCAAAGCGCGCCCCAGCCAGGCACAGCTCGCCACGCCTTTCCGCACCGCCGCAAAAACGCCATCGCGGCCGCCACAACCGCCATCAACGCCATTGTTACTTCTGCTGTAGCCTCCGCTGCTGACGTCAGCCGACACGCAGAAATGGCGGCAGCAGCCGTAGCAGCGCCTGCTAGGTCGCCCAGAGCGCTTTGATGATGTTGCCACCTCTACCATCCGGCGACCCCCCGGACGGTCCCGGCTGCCCAGAGGCGGACGGGCGCGGGACACACCCGTACGGGAGGATGGGGGGCGCGGGCTGCCGGTCGCAGGACGAAACGGGTCCAAGGCGGAGGGCCGGATCCGGTCTCGCGCCCGTCCCGTGATCGAATCATGAGGGAATGCTTCTTTATATTTGTGAGGGATATCGTCCCTAAGAAGGACCACGTACTGGGGGTACTACTGGGGGACTACTGGGGTCTTAAACATGTACTGGAGGTCCAGCTGACGCAGAAACGGGGTCGAAACCTCACGGACCCTCCACGAATCTGGAAGGCAAGTTGTTGATTCACACGAAGGGGGCTACATTGGGGAATATCTCCAGAATCTCAGCTGCAGTCGACTGCGAAGTCAGCTTCAGAGCTGGATGAGGGCACTTGGTCAACACGTCACATGGCTTGAACGTCTCTCAGGCAATCAGAACCAATCAAAATGAACCGGTCAACACGTCAATTGAAGACACAGAGGGCAGCCCGTGCTCTTATGCTCAAATGGTCATCGGTCGTCTTGCACGTTTTCTAACGTCCAATGAGATGATCTTCTCCAGGTCGCCAGGGCGGGGGGGGGTGGCGTGGCCGGCGAGCCACAGTATCCTGTGCGGTACGTGGGAAGGGTGTTGCGAGCGGCGACAGTGGCCGCTCTGGGGCCGCTGGGCGTCGCCCAGGGGGTGGCGGCGGTAGCTCCGTCGGACCAGGGAGGGCCCTTTCTGCGGTTTCGTCGGGTGGGGGACAGGTGGCTCCGTGGGGCGCCAGGGGGGTCTCTTTTCCGCGGTTGTCGTTGGGTGGCGGACAGCATGATACGTCATCTTTCCACCACCCCCACCAGTACTCCGCCCCTCGCTTCCACCCCCCACACGTGCCCTCACCTCCACCCCCACCCCCACCTCCACCGCCACCTCCACCTCCACCCCCACCCTCCGCTACCAGCACCCACCCCACGACCCCGCCCCTTTCCCCCACGACCTCCCCCCCGCACGCACCCATCCGCAAGGTCGAGGCAGGGGCGACGCCGCCGCTGCCCCGACGGAATCCTGGGGGGGAGGGTCACCGAGATGGCGGCGGCTGGAGTGCGGGAAGGGCGTACCCCGGGGGCGGCTGCTGTCCTTAGCGGCCTTGCCCCATTTGTCGCGTTCACCCTGGGGCACGGGAGTTCCCCCGCGCCCCCGCCTCGGCGGCGGCGGTCGCGGCGAGGGAGGCGGCGGCGGCGGCCAGGGGCGGCCGCATTGCCACGCGCGTCGCCCCATCGGCGGGGTGCGTGCCGAGGGCGACGAGGGCGGAGAGGTGGGCGGTGGCGTGGGCAACGCCGGCGGTCCAGGTCGTGAGGAGGCCCACCGCAGGGGGGGGGGGTAGGAACAGGGGGGAGGGGGGGGGGGGGGCATGGTGGTGGTGGTGATGGTGGTGGTGGTGGTGGTGGGGGGGGGGGGGGCGGGGGGTGGGGGAGGGGGTGGTGGCACCAGCAGGTGCGGCGGCAGGGGCGACCCCGGCGGTGGCGGTGGCGGCGCTGCGGGTGCTGCGGGGGGGGAAGAGGGGGATGCGGCTGGCGCTGCTGCTGTTTCAGGAGGGGGAATGAATTGGACCGGACGGGATGTGTTTACTCGTGGTCTCTTCCCCGTGTCCGAGGGTCAAACGCATTGGTAAAGAAGCGCTGTGCCGTCGTCTCCTCCCATGTCTTTCGCTCTTCTGTGGGCATGACCCTGTGACTGTGACGAGTGCACAGGTCCTCCCAGTCGTACTTGACACTAACCAGGCCCACAATGGCACTGACGGGAATGGCATCAAGGGTAATGGCTCTGGCACCAGGCCGCACCGACCATCTGAGATGCTGGCACCCATACGAGGATAGGACGCAACCAGGCTCAGGATCCACCGTCTGGGAGCGACTGGCGACCAGTCGCTCCCAGGTGCCGCTCGCGTTCGCCAGAACCGCCTCGGCACGGCCGATGACGATGGCGCCGGTGGCGTCTCGGTAGCGCACCCAGTCATACCACGCCCTCCCCCAGAGCTCAGGCGCCGCGCGCACCGTGAAGTCTGCACGCCCTTGGCTGGACATTGCAGCATCCCCAAAAAATGTCGAGTTACGGACAAGCAGGATCGTACTGGCCGGGAGACCCACAGCGTCAACCAGGCCCGACAGACGACGACTGCTCGCCAAGGCCCCCAACGTCATGCGACGGCCACGCCTGCGAATACGGCGCGGCCTCGGGCGCTGCTGGTCACCAGCGGCGTCCAGGTCACCAGCGGCGTCCAGTTTGCTCTGCCGCTCCTGGGTGAGAAGCTCAGTGACCTGCTCCACCAAAAGCAGCTGCTCCAGGAAGTCCGTCCGCTTGTGGTTGGTCAGTCGATATGCCAACTTGACTAGCTTGTGCAGCTGCTCATTGTAGCTAGTGTTGCCGTCGTGCATGTTGCCTCGGAGACGGAACTCATCGAAGACATGGGCCGCCAGCTTGTGCAGCTTGGTCGTATGGGAGGGCCCCAGCACAGGCTGGTACAGGTCCAGCGCCCAGTGTTGAGCTCGGATGGCCAAAAGTTCCGCCTCGTCCAGCGTGAGGCCCGTGCCTCCGCCCAGGCAGCAGTCTGCGAACAGCCCCTTGGTGAGAGCGGCAAACTCCGCCACCGCTGTCGTCAGAATCCGGTGGTCGACACCGGTAGCGCCTCCGAGACCCACCACGGCAAAAAGGGAGGAATGGCAGGGCGCTCCTGTTCTCCCGGCCAGTAAGTGTTGCCTGCTTCTTGTCTGCCTTGACAAAGATTCTGAAGGCAATACGAGACGTCATGAGTGTAGGTGCATGGACATTCAATGGAAGAAGAGGGGCGGCTCGGGAGCGCACATTTAGACACACCGCCATGCTACCGTCACGACATGATCAACTCCACGTCAGAAACTACTGACCGGTAGGAGTCTACTGGCTGGTATATCTCTAATACCCAACAGTGCACGCAGCACGCAGTACGGAAGAGCATTCCGCTGCGTACACTCCAGCCCTCTCCAATCGCCCCCACTGGCACTCTACTCATCAGAAACGTACCCAGGGTAGATGGTCGGCACGTCGAGCCGGCGGGAGGCATGTTTGAAGCGCAGATTCATGGTTGCCTGCAGACTGCTCGCGGAGTCGAGGTTGAGCTGCCTGCCCACTTCACTGGCCAGCTTGCTGAGGTACTCCGGGACACCATTGTGCACGTACCGGTTCACGCCGTTATCCATGACCTGTCATTGATGGAAGACGCATGACCAGAGAAGCGACAGATATGTACAGGCCAGTCAGGACTTCGGCAAGAACCGGCGTCTAGAGGAAAGGAAGCACACGCCAAAAGCAAGAGTCAAAGATGGGAGAGGGCAGAGGGCAGGGGATTAGACTTACATGCAACCGGTCAAAGCCGGGCAGGCAATACAGCAGCTCCGGGCCATTGCCAAGACCCGCCCAGGCGGCCAGCGCCGGCACCACACTGTTCAGGCTATGTAGCAGCTCCAGCTTAGCACGCCGTGTGGCAGCGCCCCAAAACTCCCCCATTGTCGCGTTGGCGATCTGCGCAGAGACTGTCTCTGCCACCACCCGCGAGCGGGCGTCCACCCCCTCAGCCGCACACGACGCGTCTCGCGGGCACATGCACGGGGTGCAGGGAAACTGACACCCAGAGGCCTTCAGGCACATGACAGCCCGCTCCTCTGGCTGGTCGCAGACATAGAGGAGCGCTCGTGGGGAGATCAGCTGACGGCCGCCACCCGGCAGGTCCAGCAATGTGCCTTCATGGCTGGCCTGCATGCATGTCCGGACGACCACGTGCAGGATCCGCTGCAGGAGCTGTGCCCGCACATCCTGGCCCTTACCCGAGTCCAGGAAGCGTCCAGCAACTTGGGGGATAAAGGCAAGGGTGACCCACCTCTCCTGCTTGGACTTGTGGTTCAGGATCCGCATGCGCGAGGGGTAAGCACTCACCGCCCCGCTGCCGCTCAGGACGGTTGCGTCGGAGTAGATGTGGAGTCCAAGCACCCGGCAGGTAGGATAAATGGTCCCTATGACGTGCCGCCGGTGCTCCGCAAACATCTCCCCATCCCAGCCATCGCGCAGGACCTGGTTTGCACTGGGTGCCTGTCCAGCAGCTTCTTGCGGGCCAGTAGCTTGTCCGGCTCGGCCTTCCGCACATCCTTCTGAAGCATCCTCTGGTCCCCAGCGCAGGTCCTCTGGTCTTGCCAGCTTGATCTCCCGTCGCACAGCTTCGAGGGCGTCCCGGAAGAACACCTTGTAGGTGCCGCCCTCGATGCGCATGTTGATCTTCCGCCACCCCAACGGCGCGACCAATGCCCGCTTCTCCGCGCGCATGGCAGTGATAAACCGGATCAAGGTGGGAAACGCCCTTGCAAACGGTGCCGTCGTGGCGCCGCCAGCCCTTTCCACCCGTAGCGTGTAGTGGTACAGGCGGCGGAGCTCATTCTGCGTCATCCCCACACCGCCTTCCGTGCAGGCGTGGATGAAGACGAAGCGGAGCTGGGCGGAGGTGAAAGGAGAGAGCTTTTCAGGCACCGGAAAAGCTGTGACAGCATTGTCGGTGTTGCCCAAGAGCTCATAATATGAAAACACTTTGGCGCACACCCCGGCCGAGGGCCCGTCCCGTGGCACACCCTCCTCACAACCATTCCCAGCGCTCTCAACATCCCTTCCCGGCGCGAAGTCTGACGCTTCATCACCAGCCGCACTACCACCAGACGGGGTCGGAGGAGAGCGCCGCCGGCGCCCAACTCGCCGTCTTCTGCCGCCGCACCGATTACCCCGTCTCGATGACTGGGCAGCAACGCAGGCTCGGTTTGCCTGCTCTGGGCTTGTGAAGGTGCGGATCAGCTCAAAAAAAACGGGATCACCTCCACCAACCTCCCGCACAGACGGGCCAGCAACAGCTGCCGTAGGACCAGAGACGCCATCCGTCGCGGTGACCTCCGCCCGTTCGTTGTCCTCTTGGCCAGATGGTGCAGAAGGGGAGCCCTCGTCGGTGTCCACGCACAGGCAACGGACAGGAGCGCAGCGATCCAGAAGGCTGGAAATGTCAGCCGGCTGGACGTTATGCCCAGCCAGTAGATGCCCAGCTAAGCCGTGCGTCGTCTGGTAGCCGCGTCTGCAGCGACTCACGGGACACTGGACCATGACGCCGTCCACCGCCGTCCACAGCGTCGGAGCCGATCTTCAGTAACACTGATAGGGCCTCTCATGAGCCGCCGAGGACGCACAGCCCTGGCCACACTCACCGCACTCACCGCCGATGACACAGGCAGTACTGATTCCTGCGACGCACTGACAAAAGAATCGTCCACAGAGGACCGCAATGCGACTCACTGCCTGCCCTGTAGAACCTAGGCTCCGGATGATTGGCCTGCCCAGTAAAACTTGTCCGCTGCTCGGCAGTAGGTTTCGACTGCCCAGGACCATGTTGGCCTGCCCAGTCAACCATTGTCAAATCATCTGACCAGTACCGGACTAGTTAGTGCCTTGAGATTGCGCTGGAGGCACAGCAATGCCATGGGAAACCTATCACATTCTGGGTCCGTGTATTCTGCTGGGGCCTTGCTGGTTAGTCACTTCTCATATCCCATTGGCTAGTCGGTCGTTGACTGCCGGCCAGTCGAGGGGTCGCCAAGTGCCGATTCTGGCTTGTGCCAGTGATCGTTCTTCAAGCGGGGGGGGGGGGCGGGGGCGGGGGGAACCTGTGGCCACAATTGGCTCTTTCGTGTGACGACCAACGTGCTGGCCAGCAGGCGCCCCAGGGACCGACGCAAGGGGGAGCGGAACCCCTTGGGAGAGCGCGACACCTCAGTTTTTGGCAGCTCTGGGCTCCCCCACGAGACGACTTTGGGTGAGAGGCCGGCTGGAGCGGCGACGTATGTGGGGCCTGCTGCGGCGTCTTTGGGTGGGGGGCCTGCTGCGGCGGCGTCCATGGGTGGCAGTCCCGGTGGAACGTCTACGGATGGGCGGCCTGCTGCGGCGTCTTTGGATGGGGGGCGTGCTGCGGTGTGTTTGAGTGGGGGGCCTGCTGCGGCGTCCCTGCGTGGGGGACAAGCTGAGGCCCGTTCGCAGTTCGCGTACCGTCTCATGTGACGACGGTATATACCTGCGAAAGGAACGGGAGAGGGGAGTCCGGTCGGTATACCAAATACATAAGTTTTGAACAACTTAACATGACTCTTTTTGAAGTATCACAAACACTGGAGTGTGACTTGAAGAGTGGGGTGTGCAGATGGTCCGCCCTGCTCGAGCGCCACCAAAGCCCGTTCATATCGCCGCCTACAGCATCATGGACCCCACTCCTATCTGGCGGGCGGGTGCGTTCATGACGTCTGTGGCTGGAGCCTTGCATGCCCACCGTGGTTTGTTCTCTGACCCCTTTCAATACACATCTGTTTCTGTACCCTTTTCCGACGTCCGGGCACGCTACGGCGCCCTATTCCCTCGCGCTATGCGCATGTCCGATGGCGCCTTTGATGGCCTGGTGGCACTCTTGCGCCCTCTCTTGCCCCGTCGTGGCCTCTCTGCGGAGACGCGTACTGCTTTGGCGCTGCGCTATTTGGGAGGCGGTAGCTACGTGGACATTTGCGCGGCGTTTGGGGTACACCCGGCCTCATTGTACCGCGCAGTGTGGGAGGTCGTGGACGCTGTTAACTCTACCTCTGCACTGGCTCTGGACTTCCAGGTAGGGAACAGTACTCGTCGACTCGCGTACGCTGCTGGCTTCCAAGCGGGGCGGAATTCCCCGTTCTCCAACGTCATCGGAGCGCTCGATGGCGTGGCGATTGAGCAGGAGCAGCCCCTACCATCGGATGTTACGTGCGTGGCCGACTACTACTCTCGGAAGGGCTTCTACGCTTTCAATGTGCAGGCCATTTGTGACGCTTCGTACAAGTTTCGATGGATGTCCTGCATGAGTCCTGGGTCTTCTCACGACTCGACGGCGTTTTCTTGTACATTGCTCGGGCAGGCGCTCCTGAGGCCGGAGGACCCCATAACAGCGGCGCTGATTAGGGATGGCCACTGTATTGCGGCAGACGATGCGTACGCTGCAAGCGAGGCATTGGCCGTCCCGTGGCCAGGTGGTGGCAGGGGTGATCGCTGGCGGGACTCTTACAACTTCCATCTCTCATCCCTCCGTATTCACATTGAGCAGGCTTTTGGGATGCTTGTGTGGCGGTGGGGGGTCTTCTGGCGACCTCTTCGTGTGCCCTTTTCGAAGCGGCCAGCTTTGATTCGAGCGTGCTTTCGTCTGCATAACTATTGCTGTGACGAGTCCGAGAGCGGTACGGACCGCTTGGCACCGTTCGCCAACGACCGCGCTGGAGGGAATGTTTACTTGGCGCCGAACGACACCGTGAGTGCCGACCAGCGTGGTCGACGTCGCGACCGGGAGCGCTCCTTGTTGAGGGTGAAAATGACTCGTCGGGTGGAAGAGCTTGGATTGCTGCGCCCGGGGGTACCTCCCATGTACTGAATCAAGTGTGTGCACAAGACATTGTTTTTCCTACGTGCGCCATGTGCACCGCCCACCGCATTCAAGAAGCCCATGTGTACCGTGGTGCCCTCGCATTACAATCGGACGCAGGATAAACAGCTCTCTAAACGACACAGGCAATCCCTTGAAAAACCCTCACGCCTCCTCCTCGTCCACGGATGGGTCAAAAGAGGAGCCAGCCACGGGGCCGGCAGTATCATCTTGACCACGCCCGCCGCCGCCGACCGCTGCGACCGGCTCTGGTTCCGCTGCAGTCTCGAGAGGCTCTTGGCCGACGGAGGACTGCAGAGCACTTTCCAATTGCGTCGTGAGGGCCAGAACAATCCCAGACGGTAGGCCAGCGTCCTGCGCATTCTTGAGGGTAGTGGACAGAGCAACGAGCTCTGCCAGGCGCGCTTGCTTTGCGGCCGACGCTGCAATGCTGGCAGAGCTGTCGATCAGCGAATGAATTCCGGCCTCCACCGGGCGCCTACGCTTGGCTCGAGAGGTCGCGGCTCCCACCGTGGTCAGCCCAGGCACGTCGCCCTCTACGCCCGCGGGCCCCACTTCAGGGTTCATGAGCTCCAGAACAATCTCCTTGTCTTTCAGCAACACGAACAAATAGTCCAACAGCGTGTCCCCTTGCGAGAAGTTTGACCACAAGTTCGGATCGTTCTGGCCTGAGCTGGAGTAGCGCTTATGCACGCGCCAAAAACCAGAAGCAATCTGCACACAGAGAGTGATACACACGAATGAAATGATGCCGGGGCGTCAGACAACCGCTACGGCGGCGGAGAAGCGCAGAAAGATCCCTCCAATACAACCCTCACCGCAGCACTCAAGCGGGCCCGATAAATAGATCGCGCTGAGAACATACCTCTGTCCACTTTGCACGCAAGAACTGACCCGTGCGCCGAACTGTGTGAAGGTTGGGGTCTATTGCTGCGTCTGCGCACGCGGCGGGAACAGTGAAGACCTCTGGGCCGTTGAACACCTCCGCCACGACCACTGGCCAGACCTCCGTACGACTCGACCTCGAGTCCACCTGTTGGCGGGACATCGGGCCGCGAGACACGATGACACCAGCAGCGACCTCGCCATGGCACATCACATGCGCGAGACGCGCTCTCTCGTGCTTGGTAAACGGAGGCTGTCGGTCTGGGCTCGGTTGGATGGCTGCCGTGCCACCGCTCTCGGCAGACACTTGTGCAGGGGTTGCCGCAGCAGGGACGGTCGCGTCAGGATCGCTTGGCGCTCCGCTCTGTCCTGCGGGTGTGCGCCGAGGAGGGGAGGGGCGAGGCTCGTCGGGCGCAGGGGAACCAGGATTCGACGGGGGAGGGAGAGCGCCCGACCGAGCACCCGAGGTAGATCCATCCGTCCTGGTGATAGCCGGCCCAGCACACGAGACCCCATTCTGTCGGCACCGGTCCGCGAGCATCTGCTTCGTCCCGTGAATGGGGAGCCCCCGACGCTTCAGTTCGGATCGCATCTGCTTAACAGTTACACGGGAAGCCATACTGGTCCGATCCGACGCAACAACAGGTAGGAAGAAGGCGTGAGGCTCTGGTCCGGAAGCGTGTGTGTGGATGTGCGGGTTGGCGTCTCGAGTGGTTCCGGGGGCGGGGTCGCTTTTGCATTGCCGCCAGTGCGTGTCCAATGTTGTGGGTCTTCTTCCCGGCGCCTCTGCCCGCCAATGGACTTTGTCCAACGACACCCCTCGAACCTGTGAGTTGTCTCTGGCAACTCCAAACTGGGTCTCAATTCGATCGTCAAGTCTTGATCTCTGCAGTGTACGCCGCGGTATACCGCGGTATAGACATACGCGGGCGACCCGCGTATGTCTATACCGCGGTATACCGTCGGGATGGGCACAGCCAATCAGATCGGCGTTACGCGTATATACCGTCACGCCGTTTGCAACTGCGAAAGGGCCTGATGAGGCGACGGATTGGGGCCCGGTCGCGGCGTGCCTTTCTGGGGTGCCGGCTGGGGCGTCCCTGCGTGAGGGGCCTGGTGGGGCGGCGACGGGTGGGGAACCGGCTGGGACTTCAGTGGGTGGGGACCCCGCCGGGACGTCCGAGAGACGGGGGACGGCTGCGGCTTCTCTTGGTGGGGGGCCGGTCCATCTGGGGCCGGTCGAGTCACCGGCTGGCGGGGGGGACGTGACAGCTGTGGTGCGTGGGGACGCGACAGCTGTGGAGGGGTCGAGGCTGTCGTGTCCGGGGGGGGGCAACCTCGTGGCGCCGTTAGCTGCGCCGGTGCCACCGCCGTCTGCCTGCGCACGGCTGTCAGACGGACATTTACTGGCAGCGGAAGGCATCCGCATCTTTCAGGCAGCGACTGCCGCCGCGGTGGCGTCATCAGCCTTGACCGACTCCGTGACGGCTGCGGCGGCGGCAGGGGAGACGACTGGGGCTTCGACTCCGGCGTCGGCAGGGGCGTCGGCTCGGGCGTCGGCGCCGGCGATGGCGCCGGCTCGGGCGCCGGCTCGGGCGTCGAGTCGCGCGTCGCGTCAAGGGTCGGCTCGGGTTTCGTCTCGGGTGTCGGCTCTGGCAACGGCTGCCGCTGCCGCTCTCGAGGCGGACGCTGCCAACATGGGCGGCGCGGTGGACGAGTCGACGGCGGCGCCAGCGACGTCGGCCCTGGCAACGCCGCCAGCGGTAGCACAGCCACCGGCGGAGCCCACGCAAGATGGTGCCCAAGGCGACAAAGAGGTATCGGGCAACGGTAACTCCGTGCTCGTCGTGGCGTCAGGACATGAAGGTTCCCCTGCATCAACGACGAGACTGAAGTACGTTCACGGTCCTATTTTTGCATATGATGTGGTGGGTCCGATCACCATCAACGACTGCTGGCAGCGTGAAGAAGACTACTGGGCGAGAATCACTGGGCGGGAGGATTCTGCTGATCAGTAGCTTTATGCTGACCAGTATACGACTGTCCTGCACTCTTTTATGGCTCGCTGGTGCGGGTCTGAATTTGTTTTGCTTCTTGTTTTCTTTGCGCAGGCGGCGTGTGTTGGCCGTTGCCTGGGATGCGCCCGGGCGGACCACCCCGACTTTGAGGATGATGCCGCGTCAAGAGATCAACCCCGACACGCAGGAGGAGATTATGCCGCAGCACACCGGTGGTGCGCCGGCGGCGGTGGTGGAGTCACCCGGACACCAGAGCGGCGGCAGCGACGCCAGCAAGATTCCTCCTGCTCGGGCGCTCCCCAACCACATGAGCTTGCCGCCGCCAGGTGCGCCACCGGGTGCTTTGCGGTGGACTGTGGGCGGCGTCCCCGTGCCGGTCCAGCCCGGCCTCTGGGACGACAAGAACTCCAACCCGGCGCTGAATGCGCACATTGCGGCCCACAACTCGTATGTCGCCGCCATGTACACCTATGAGCACTACCTCACCTCCAAGGCCATCCTGGAGCGCCTGAAGCGTCCCCGCCTCGCGAGGGACCAGGACAATACGGACGGGGAGCAGCCACGCCAGCGAGAATGGGTCATCCGCATGGAGGAGACGGAGGAGGTCCTCCCCAACGCTCATCTCCTCCGGTCTATGCTGGCCAGTACGGGGACAACTGGGGTTTTTGCGGGTTTGTCGGGCGTCTCCCCGGGCCCCTCTGGCGTCTCCCCGGGGCCCTGTGGCGTCTCCCCGGGCCCCTCTGGCGTCTCTCCTGGTGCTCGTGGGGGGAAAGCTTCAGTTGGTGGCGGTGCCGGCGGTGTCGGTCCAGTGGGGGGAGGGGTCGCGGGCGCCGGCGGCGAAGGTGCAGTGGCTGGGGAGGTGGCTCCTGGCAAGACATCCTCTGCTCCTGCTTTGTCGGCTTTCAAAGACCGCCCGATGCGGCGGGTGCGGACGGCCAAACTGGCCCTCGGCGCGGCGATGGCGGCTCGTATGCTGCGGCCAGCGACGGCTGGCGAGTCGTTCGACACCAAGGACGAGGCGGACAAGCTAGTGCACTTGGTGGTGCAGAGGCGATTCTCCCTGACCGCGGAGCAGATAACGTTCGAGCTCAAGCAGGTGTACTGCCCTGTGTCTCGGACAAGGACGCAGCCAGCGATGCTGTCGCTGCATGTATGGTTGGGGAAGCACCGCAATAACGTCCACTCGGACATGAACAAGGCCATAATCGGGGGGTGGAAGCGTGGCGCGGCCTACAAGCAAACGACGGACAAGACGGACAGCGAGGCCGCGTGGTTTCTGGATGGCCGTCGGTACCTGTTGCACATGCGCGGCGTCCGCGGCCACCTGTGTGCCGCGCTGGAACTGATCCGTTTCTGTGGCGGCGCAGACAAGGACTACACTTTCCCCTACGGGCGTGATGGTGATGGGCTGATTTGGTTGGCGTTGTCGACGTAGGCGTTCATAATGGGCAAGGTAAGTTTGCTGGGGTCTGCGGCGTGTGAGTGGGGCCAACCTTTGCTTTGCCACAGCATTGAGGGCTCTGTGTTGGCGGTCTGGGATCGCTGTCTACTGGCCAGCCACTTTGTACTGGACAGGAAGGCAGATGGTCTGGCTTATGTGTCAGCCGGTCACTGACCAGCCATTTTGTGCTGCCCAGGCATCTCGCTGGTTCTTAAGCTGTTTGGGACCCCCTTCTTTCCTCTGAACTCTCTGGTTTGGCTGTCTGGTTATGCTGCGACCGTTCTCCCACACAGGTGCGGTACTTCCTGGAAAAGCAGTCTACCGGCAACAAGCTGATGGTTGATGCCATGCATGGGGGACCTCTCCAGGTCAGTCGCCGACTTTGGTGGGAAGAGCTGGTCTTCCTTGACGAGCACGTGGACGGGGCCAACAAGCACTGGGGCCGCGTCATCAAGATGAACTCGGAGAACGCGCTGCGCGCCAAGGTCGCTCAGCCGCCGCGGGCCTGCCCAGCTCCCAACATGGACGTCGACGCCGACTTTGACGTGGATGTGGACGTTGACATCCCGCCCTTGTCCGAAGTGGACGTGCCGTCCATGCGCCAAGTCGTCGATGAGTTGTTGAGCGCCCGCAAGACCACCAAGACTCCCATTGTCATCGACGATGACGAGGACGACCCGCCTGTCGCCGCACCACCGGCGCCTGCGGTCGGCCCGCACCAGCCGCCGGGGCCCACGACCACCAACGTGTCCCAGGAGGGGGGGGGGGGAGGCGGGGTGGAGGACGCGGGGGATCGGGGGGTGGGAGGGGAGGGGACTGTGGCGGATGGGGCCCGGGTGTCAGGGGGGGGGGGGTGGGGGGCTGTGGTGGATGGGGCTCTGGCGTCCGGGGGGGGGGGGAGGGGGCTGTGGCGGATGGGGCCCGGGTGTCGGGGGGGGGGGGGGGGGGGGGGGGGGGCGCTCCTCGACGGCGAGAGCGTCTATGTCCAGTTGCGTGAGGCGCAAGCGAGCGCCCTGGCGGCGACGTTGGCGTGTACGGATGCCGCCGATGCCGCTCGCCCTGCGTGTGGCGGTGGCACTGGGCATGACGGCTCAGTCGAGGAGGACCCGGACTTTGACCCGTCGATGCCCGACGCTTTCGCTTCTGCCGCCGCCACTGAGGATGGGGTGGACACTGAGGACTCGGAGTAATCTTGCTTTTGCTTTTCCGCTGGACTGCTGGTTTGTGCTGGCCAGTATCTTTATGCTGCCCAGGAATGTTGGGGTGGCAGGCGCTGACTCGTCTTGGTTTTCTTCTTTTCCTTTGCCACTACTGCGTGTCCGACCTCGGCATCTTCTTTGTGCAGTTCTTCTCTTGGGGCCTTTCTGATGTTTTTATGCTGAGCTCGTTGGTCGGTACTCTTGCCATGGCGCATGATGCATCTGTGTTTTCTCGTCTGCGCTTCTGCTATATTGTGTGCATGCTCCCTTCTTCTCTGTGGTGAGGGCTCTACAGGGTGCCCCACAGCACGCCCCAGGGGGTGCCCCACAGCACGCCCCAGGGGGTGCCCCACAGCACGCCCCAGGGGGTGCCCCACAGCACGCCCCAGGGAATGCGCCAGGGAATGCGCCAGGGGGTGCGCCAGGGAGTGCGCCAGGGGGTGCGCCAGGGGGTGCGCCAGGGGGTGCGCCAGGGAGTGCCGTGTGGCGATAAATAGACCCTCTTCCAGTGCGTTGCGTACCGGCTCGGACTGGAGGTGCGTAGGTTCCAGAAGACAGCAGTACGTGATGGGCTAGGGCACGCCCGGCAGTATGTCGAACTGTCCTCCGAGATGGCCACTCTCACCCTTGCTGGGTACTTGCGTACTCACAAGTACGTGCACGTTGCACAAGGCCGGACCGTTCTGTGGGCAGAACACAACCCCCCTGAACACCCCTGTGGGGGGGTCTGAATTGGAGTACTGGGGGACGAATATGAGATCTACCTAGAGCCCCACTGGGTAGTAGTCCTGATAATCTCTACTGGGAACAAATTTGAGAATTGGTGGGGTTCCTACTGGCCAGGCGCTGGTCGTTGTTCGGGACAATCTTGGAGGGATATTATTAGAAATAGCTGTAGGGGAGATATTGGGGGAGATCCACGAGGTTAGACTCGGTATTCCCCCCCCAATACCTCCCGAGGGGTTCGACAGGGGGGGCTACCGGGCCAAAGGCCGGTACGCCCTCCTCTTGCTTTTAGATGGGACAGCAGGGCGCCCGTGGCCCGCGTCCCCGGGAAAAAAAAAATGCGCGTTTGCGACCCTCTTCCCCGAGTGCACTACCGTGCATCTCCGGCGGCCCTGCCGTCAGGCGCGTGAGGCAACAGGTAACGCCTAGCTCGTGGTTCCTTCTTCCCATTTACCTCCCCCTTTCCCCGGAAGGTATTTCTGGTCCCGGTGGAGATCGATTATGTACCACAGTTTCCTCTTCCCATTTACCTCCCCCTTTCCCCGGAGGGTATTTCTGGTCCTGGTTGAGATCGATTATATACCACATCCACCTCCGCGCCGACGGCGGCGTCGACCTGCAAGTCTGCCGTGTTAAGGGCGGCGAGGCGCGCGCAGACCCCCGCCGCCTCGCCTAGGTCGTGCCCCCGTCAACGCGGCCCGCGCCAGACCTCCAACTGCTGCTGTTGCGCCGGTTGCTGCGGGAGTTGGCGGACCCGGTCATCCCCGCCAACCGGCTGATCTTCTCGACCGCCAGCCATGACCGCCCACCCACCTGCTCCGACCTCACGGCGTGGCTTGGCGTTGCGGTGTTACGCGTGGGCGCGGCCCCGCCTCGCGGCGTCCTCTGGACGTCCTATTCATGCCGGTCGGGCGGCGCCACGGCTATGGATGTGGCCGGCCTGTCCCGGCCCGCCATTGCGCAAATGCTGGGACACGCGCACAACGACCCCAAGACGGCGATCGCGCTTTATGTGGACGCCTCGGCGCCACATTCGGTAGAGGCCTGCCGCCTTGCGGACCGCTGGTGCCGCGCGGCCGCCCCTCGTCGGGCGGCCTGACCGCCCTCGCGACCGCCTCCCCGCTTGCTTCTCTATTTGCGGCCTTTTTCCCCCGCCAATGCCGGGCGGGGGTTTTTTACTGGCCTTTGCTTTTCTCTCTCGCTTCTTGCTTGCTTGTCCTTCTTGCCCCCTCGCTGCCCCCCTTGCTCTGCCACCCCCCGCGCTGCGCCTTTCTCCGACCGGGGTGTACTCCATCCGATGGCAGTCACATCCCGGAGCGCCAGGAGAAATGTGTCCAGTTGTTCTTTCGCGGTTACGGACAGGTGTCCGAGGAGTGTTTGTTTGTGATTGGGGGGGCAGGGGGGATTGGGGCCGGGCTCGGCCGAAGCACCTCGGCGAGCCCAAGGATTGACCGCCGGCGGTTATGTGGCCGCCGGCGGGCGAGGGGAGCGGCCGACCAACGACGGTCGGCACGTTCTTTTTCCCTCGCGCCCACCCGCCTTCCCGGCCTGCGGTCTCGCTTCCGGGGCGCTCCTGCGTGGATGCCCATTCTTTTCCCTCTGGCTACGTCCGGTGCTCGGTCCCCAAGCCCTTACGCGGCAGGGGCTGCGAGCCGGACCTCTTTTATGGCCCATAAATGAAGTCAACGGCACTCACGTCCCGGAGCGCCAGGAGTAATTGGAATGTGGGCTCTTTTGAGGCGTGCGGTGCGACCGTGGAGCGTAATTCTGACCCGCTATTCTTTTTCGCGTCCTCTTTGCTGTTTGTGGCTGGATCCTGTCGTGTGTGCTTTGTCGGTCTGAACTCTTTTGTGGTACCGTCTTCTTGTCCTTGCACCGACGCCAGCTGCGTCGTCGATTGACACTGCTTCCCCGCCGCTGCTCGCCGCGTCGCCCGCCCCCGCCGCTTTGCCGCTGTCGCGGTTCCCCACCGGCACTTGCTGGCTGTGTCGAAAGAGGGCGACGGCGGCAACGCACGGGCGGGCAGCGGTTGCCGCGGGCGGCCGCGATGGCCGTTGCTCTCTCGGGGGCGGCGCGCCCGCGGCGCGGGTCCGTGGCTCGTCCCGGCACGGGCGGTGGCGGTCGCCGCTGCTGCTGGTCGCGGCGTCGGCGCTCCCCAGTGGCAGGCGGTGGTGGGCGGGGGCGGCACGAGTGCGGTGCGGTGGCGCCCGTCGGCCAGCTGTTGGTCGTCGCCGCCGCTGCTGCTGGCGGCGCCGCCGCGCGCCCGTCGCCCGCCCGTGTGTGCTGTTGGCGCCGGTGGGGCGGGCGCTGGGCGGCTGCCGCCCCGCCGTCGACGGTGGTGGCGGGCGGTGCGGGCGGGCGGCGCCTGTTCTTGGGGGCGGGCTATGGCGGCCCCACGGGAGGTGGCCGCGGATCGACGGACCGTCGGCGGGGTGGTGCGTACCGCCGGTGGCGGGGGGGAGCGCCGCCGTCTCAGCGCGGTGGCGGTGGTGGCGGCATCAAGCGCCGGCTCGTGGCGGCGGCACGGTGAGTTCTCCACGTTGGCCAAGACTGCGGGCGCCGCCGTGTTGGCTGCGTGCCAGCGCCAGCGTGTTTCTCTGACGGCAGTGGGTGGCGGTGGCGGCGGTGGACGGGTGGCGGTCACTGATGGTCACGAAGCGGGGCCGCTGCTGGTGATGTGGGTCGGCGGTGGCGGTCTGCTGCTGGCGGCGGCGGCGAGCCGTCGCCGATTTTCCGTGCGGGGCGGCCGCCCGCGCCGCTGGCGTTTGCGACGCGCGACCGATGGTGGCCCGGTAGCGGGCGCTCGCCGCTGGCTTTTGTGACTGCTCGCGTTGCCCGGGGGGGGGTGGGCCCGCCATCGGTTTGTGCGTCTGGCAGGGCCGGTGTCGCGCTTGGGTGGCGCTCGCGTCTGGCTTTGTCTTCGGGCGGCCACGCATCATGGCAAGGGCGTCGCGCTCGCCGCAGTTGGCAGCGGGCCGCTTCGTACGTTTGGCGTGGGGGCGGACTTGGCCGTCGGCTCTTGCGGCGGCGCGCCTGCTGGCGGTGGCACAGGGGTTGCGCTTGGCGTCGCTGGTTACGGCGGTTTACCGCAGGCGTTGGCGCGGGGGTGGCGCTTGCTACAGGCGTTGGCGGCCGACGGCTGGTGATGACGGCAAGCGGCTGGCGCTCGTGTCGAGCTGTGCCGTCACGCGGCCAACGTTGTCGACAGAGGGGGTTGGCGCTCGCCGCGGACTCTGACGGCGCGCGGCTGGAGACGCTGGCAGTGAGCTGGCACCTTTTGTCGTGGGTGTGAAGCTCGCCACCAGCTTTGGCGGCCGGCGGCCACTGGCGTGTCGTCGGAGGCTGCACTTGGCGTCACTGGTGGCGGCGGGCGTCTACTTTTTGACCGGGAGGTAGCGCCCGCAGCCGACTTTGGTGGCGGGCGGCTGCTGGCGTTGGTCGGGGGATTCCTATTGGCGTCGCTGGTGGCGCCGAGCGGCTGCTGACGCTGACCGAGCCGTCACCTCGTGGCTGTCTTTGGCTGCGGGCGGCTGCTGGCGTTGGCGTGGGGGTGACGCGACGCGTCAGCGTAGGCGGCGAGCGGCTGATGATGTTGGCTTAGAGGCGGTGACTGCCGCCGGCGTTGGCAGCAAGCGGCCGCTAGCGCTTGGTGCGGGGGTGCCGTTTTCCGCCAGCGTTGGGGGCGGGCGGCTGCTGGCTTTGGCGACCGCGTGATGCTTGCCGCTGGCGTTTCCGTCCCTCGGCCCCTGGCGTTAATGGCGGTGCCATGTTTGCCGTCAGCGCTGGCGTTGGCGGAGGGGTGGCGATCGCCGCGGGCGAATTCGGCGGGCGGCGGGCAACTGCTTGTTGGACTTCGGGGCTCCCCGGTGGCTTTGCCGTTGGGCTGGGGCTTGTGTTGCCAGCGGTCGGCCGCTCATTGGCGGGAGGGTGACGCTCGCCGTCAGCTTTGGTGGTGGGAGGCTGCTGGCGATGGCTGGGGGGGAGTGTTTGCCACCAGAGTTTGCACCGGTCAGCCCTTTGACGAGCTCGCGGGGGTGTCTCTTGTGGCGTCTCTGGTGGTGGCGGGCGGCCGGTCGCGCTGTCAGCAGGCGGCCGCTGCTGGACGGGTGGCGGTTATTGCCACCGACCTTGTCGTCGTCCGGCCGCTTTCGCTGCTGGGTGCGGGGGCACTTGCCGCCGGCGTCGGCGGCGAGCGGCTGCTGCCGCGGGTTGTTTGGATTGCGCTTGGAGTTGCTGTTTGCGGCGGGCAGCTGCTGGCGTCGCCGCGGGGGTGGCGCCTGTGGACCGTTTTGGAGGCGGGCTGCAGCTGGCGTTCCCAGCGGTCGGCTGTTGCGTGGCTTCTCGGTAGAACTCGCCGCCCTCGCTGGCGGCAGGTGGCGGCGGGCGTTGCCTGGCGATTTGCGTTTGGCGTCGCCGGTGGTGGTGGGTGAACGCTTCTGAACCGGGAGGTGACGCTCGACGCCAGAACTGGCGGCGGGCGGCTTTTGGCGGTGGCGGGGGGAAGTGCTCACAGCGGGCATTGGCGCTTGCGGTGGCTGCTGGCGTTGGCGGGGGGGTGGCTGTTACCACCGGCGTTGGTGACGGGTGGCTGCTGGCGTTGGCGAGTAGATGCCGTTTGCGGCCGACTTTGTCGTTTGGCGGTTGGTGACGTTATCCGCGGGCGTCTGCTGTTGGAAGGGTGGGCATCGCTAGTCTCCCTGTTTGACGTCGCGCGGCCGCTCGCGTTATTGGAGGGGGGCGCTTGCCGCCGGCGTTGGCGGCGGGCGGCTGCCGCCGTTGGTGTGCGGGTGAAGCTCTCCGCGAGCGTGGGCGGGAGAGTGCTGCGGACGTGCGCGGGGTCGTGGCGCTCGGCGTCGGTTCGGCCGCGGGCGGCCGCTGGCGTTGTCTGGGAGCTGGTGTTCGTCGCTGCTGTTGGCAGCTGGCGGCTGCTGGCGTTAGCGCTGGCGTGGCGCTGTTCGTTCGCGTTTGCGGCGGTTTGGGCGCTGGCGCTGGTGGGGGGGTGGCGCTGCCAGTCGAGCTTGACGGTTGCTGAACGCTGATGGGCGTGAGCGTGGCGCTGGCTGGCGTGGGGCTGGCGCTCGCCGTCGGCGCTTGTGGAAGGTCGCCCCTTGTCCGCGGTGGGCGGCGCCGTTTGCGTGGGGCTGGCTCTCGCTGCTGGCTTTCTTTGGCGGGCACGTGCTGACGTGCGCCCGGGGGTTGTGCTTGCCGCCGGTTGGCCGGGCGCGGCTGCTGGTATTCGCAGGGGGATGGCGCTTGCTGCCGACGTTGCCGTCGAGCGGCTGCTAGCGGTTTTAGCGGCAGGCCGCTATTTGGCATGGGGGTCACGCTCGCTGCCGACGTCGGCAGCGGGCCGCTGCTGCGGTCGGCGGGGGCATGGCGCTCGCCCGTCGGCTTGGCCGTCGGGCGGCTGCAGGCGTCGTCAGCGAGCGGCTGCTGCTGAATGTCGGGCTGGCACTCCCCGCCGCCGCGGGCCGGTCGTGGTTGCTGGCGCAGCGTGTGACGTGGCGCTTGGCGTGGCTGTTGGTGGCAGGCGGCTTCTGGCGGCTGCGGGGGTGTGCCGTACGCGGTTGGCGTTGGCGTCGGGCGGCTGCTGGCGGTGTTGCTGGGGCGGAGCTTACCACCGGCGTTGACGGGGCGGCTGCTGCCGTTGCAAGTGGGCGGCCACCGTCTAGCGGCTGAATGGCGCTCGCTGCCGGCTTTGGTAGTCTGGTGGCGTTGACGTTCGTCGCCGGCGCTGGTCTCTTGCGGCTGCTGGCATCGGCTTCAGGGTGGCGCTTTTTTGTCGCTGTTGGCGGCGAGCAGCTGCTCCTGTTGTCGTGGCGTTTGCGCTTGCTGCCGGCTTTTGTGGCAGGCGGCTGCGAGCGTTAGCGGAAGTGAGACGCTTGCTGTCATCGTTGGTGGCGGGCTGATGCTGGCGTTGTGAACGTGCGGTCGCTGTTTGGCTGGTGGACGCATCGTGGCGCAGGCCTTGTTTGCGGTCGGCTGCTCGCGCTCGCCTGCAGGTGATGCTCGGCTTTGATATTGGCGACTGGCCGCCGATGGCGTTGGTGGGCGGGTGGTTGGGCAGCTGCTGTCCTTGACGTCGGGTTGATGCTTGTCGTGAGCTGTGACGGCGTGCGGCTGCTGGCATTGGCAGCGGCCGGGCGCTGCTTGGCGTGGGGGCGACGCTTGCCGCCAACGTGGCGGTGGGCTCTTGATGGCGTTTGCAGGCCATGTGCTGCTTGCCTCCTGCATTGCCGTCTGGCGACTGCTGGTGTTGTCAACGGACGGCCGCTGGTTGCGGTCGGGGGTAGTGACTCTTGCCCCCGTTTTTTTGGCAGCTGGCGGCCGCTGGTTTTGACCGGGAGTTGCCCTTGGCGTCGCTGATGAATGGGAGCACCCGCTGGCGATGGCGGGGTGGTGGCGCTCGACCTCGATGCTTGTGGTCGGTGGCTGCCGTGTTTTGCTGGCGAGATGCGCTCGTCACTGGCGTCGCCAGCAGGCGGCTGCGAACGTTAGCGGGGCGGTAGCGCTGGTCATTGTCTGTGGCACCAATCTGCTGCTGGCGTCGGCTCGTGGTTAGCGCTTGCCAAAGGCGTCGGCGGCGGGCGGCTGGTGGCGTATGTGGGTGCGTGGCGCTTGACGCTGGCTTTCCAAGCGAGCCGCTGCGGGCGTCAGCAGGGGGCGGCTGCTGGCGTTGCAGTGTAAGTGGCGCTCGGCGCCAGCCTCGTCGGCGGGCGACTGTCTTTTTTGGCGGGGAGTCGCTCGTCACGGGAGATGGCGTTGGACGGCTCACGATGGTGTGAGCGCGTGGCCGCTGGTTGTCGTCGGAGAGACGCTCGCTGCCGACGTTCGAGGCGGACGGGTGGCGGCGTTGTCTGAGCGCTTGCGGTCGGAGTCGCCGTTGGCGGCAACCGCCCTCTTGCGATGTCTTGGATGTCGCGCATGGCGTCCATGTTGACGACATGCGTTCGCTGGCGTTGGCTGGGGGGAGGCGATTGCCGCCGGTTTTGGCTGCGGGCTGCTGCCGGTGTTGCCATGGTGCTTGCGTTTGGGATCAGTGTTGGCGGCGGACGGCCGCTGCTTGGCGATGGGAATGCGCTCTTTTGTCGTGTTGCGTGGGCGTGTCGCTCGCCGCCGGCGTTTGTGGCTGGCGGCTGCTGGCGTTGACTGGGGGGCGGCGCTCGCCGCTGGCGTTGGACGCAGACGAATGTCTGTCTTGGCAGCCGCTTTTCAGTGTTTGGGTGGTGCTCTCCGCCGGCGTTTGGGGCGGGCGCCTGCTTGTGCTTTATCGAGAGTGGTGCGTGGCGTCGCTGTTGGCGGTCGGCAGCTGTCGTCAGCGGCGGCCGGGTGGCTGTCTCTGCCAGCGTTTGCGGCAAGGGCCTGTTGGCGTTGGCACCGGGGCGGCCACTGGCGTGGAGCGGACGATCGCGGTTGCCGTTGGCAGGAGGCGGCTGCTGGCTCTCGCAGGAGGTTGCTGGAGTTGGCATTCGTGTGACCATCGCAGCCACCATTGGCGGCCCGTCGCAGCCGGCGTTGCCTGCAGACGGCTGTCGTTTGGCGTTTGCGTGACGCTTGCGGCCGCCCTTGCGTCAGGCGGTTTTTGGCGTTGACTGCGGGGTTGCCCTTGTCGCATCTTTTGCCGTTCGGCGGCTGATGGCGTTGCTAGCAGGGTGCCGCTGACTGGTGGGCGGCTTCTAATTGCCGCCGGCGTTGGCAGCAGGCGGCTGCTGGAGATGGCAGGGGGGTAGCGCTCGCCGCCGGGCGGCTCCTTGTGGCGTTGGCGGGCGGCAGCGGGCTGGCGAGGCCATGGCACGCGCCGCCGACTCTATTGGCAGGCGGTTGCTGGCGTTGGCGTGGGGGTGATGTTCACCGCCGACGTTGGTGGTCGGCGGTCGGTGGCGCTGGCGGGCGGCTGGCGCTGACCGAGAGCTGGCGGCGAGCGGCTGCAGGCGTTGGCGGTGGGGTGGCCCTTGCGACCGGCATAGTCCTTGAGCAGCTGCAGATGCTGGTAGGAAGTGACGCTGGCTGCCGGCGTGGGATTGTCGGCTGCTACTGGCGTTGATTGCATAGGCGGCCGTCGGGTGCCGGGCCAGTGGCGTGCGCCATCGGCGTTCGCAGCGGACGACTGCTGGCGTTGGCGTTGAGGTGACGCTCCCTGACGGCGTTGGAGGCGGACGGCTGCTGGTTTTAGCGGGGTGGTGCTGTTCGCCGTCAGCTTTTTTGGCGAGCAGATGCTTGCTTTGACTGTGGGCGGCGGCTGGTTGGTGTTGGCGTGACGTGCGTCGCCTGCAGTACCGGCACAGGGCCTCTGGCGTTGGCAGGCGAGTGGCGTGTGCCACCGGCGTTCGCGGCAGGCAACTGCTAGCGTTGATGGTGTCGTTGCGCTTGCCGTTGGCATTGCCGTCGGGTCGCTGCTGGCGTTGGCGCGAGGGTGGCGCTGGCTCCCCGCTTTGCCGTCGGGCCGCTGCTGGTGTTCGTGAGGGGGTGACGCTTGCCGTCGGCTTTGCCTTCGGGCGGCTGCTGGCGTTGTTTTGCGGGCGGCTAGCGCTCGCTGCAAGATTTGCCGTAGGGCGGCTGATGGCGGTGCCAGCGGATGGCTGCCGATTCGCATGGCGGCAACGCTCTTCGCCGGTGTTGGCGGCGGGCGGCTGCTGGCGTTGGCGGGGGGCTGGCGCTCGCCATCGGCTTGGCCGTGGAGCGAGTGCTGGGGTTGATTGGGGTGTGACGCTTGCCATGATCCTTGGCGTCGGACGGCTGCTGCTGCTGAGATCTGGCGGCCGCGGGTTGGCGAGGGCGGGTGGTTTGCCGCCGGCGTTGGTGGCGGGCTATTGCTGGCGTCGGCGGGCGGTCAGTGCTCGCCAAGGGCTTTGGCGTCGGACTGGTGCTGCTGTTGTCATTGGGCGGCCGCTGTTTGGCGTGGTCGACGCGCTTGCTGCCGTCTGTGGTGACGGTCGGCTCCTAGCGTTTGTTTACACGGCTGCGCTAGGCGTCGCTATTGACCGTGCGAAGCTGCTGGCGCTTGCTGCGCGGTTGTTCTCGGCGTTTTGGCTGGCGGTGGGCGGCGGCATGCGCTGGATACGTCGTTGCGCCTGGCGCCGCTACTTTCGGCGGGTGCCTTCTTGAGTTCGCTGCGGAGCGCAGCTTGGCGTCGCTGTCAGCGGCGGCGTTCTTCCAGCTTGGGCGGGGGGGATGGCCGCCGTCTTTGGCGTTGGGCGGTTGCTCGCGTTGAAATGAGGGTGGCACTCCCGGCCGGTGATGGCGGCGAGCGGCTGCTGGCGTTGGCGGGGGGAGGCAATTTGCGGCTGGCCTTGCCATCGGGCGGCTGCCGGCGTTCATGCAGCCCCCCAATATCTTGGGGGCGGGTGGACCTCGCCGCGTGCGTTGGCAGCAAGCTGCTACTGGCGTTGGCGGGGTAGTGGAGCTTTTCGTGAGCTTTGGCGGCTGCCAGCCGCTGGCGTTAGTGTGGCAGTGGCACTTCACGTTGCTGTGAGCGCCCGGCGGCTGCTGTTTGGCCACAGGCGGCGCTGCCTGCTGCCGTCGGCGGGGGAGTGTCTCTTCCCGCCGGCGTTGGCGCCTCGTGACTGGTGGCGCAGGCAAGCGGATGGGGCTTGGCGTTGGCGTTGACTGCGGGGCGGCCGCTGCTATGCGGGTGTGCTGTTCGCGCCCTCTTCGATGGCAGCAGGCAGCTGCTGGCGCTGGCGAGGGGATTGTGCCTACGCTTGGCTCTGACGTCAGGTACTGTTATCGAGTGGTCGCTGTTTGGTGTCGGAGTCATGCTCGCCGCCGGCCTTGATGACGGGCGCCTGCTCGCGATGCTTGAGCGGCGGCGTTTGGTGCTGCTGTTGATGGCGGGCGGATGCTGGCGCTTGCGGGGAGGTGACCGTTGTTGCGGCCATCCGCGGCTGGCGGCTGCTGGCGTCGGCGGGCGGGTGGCGCTTGCCGTCGGCTTTGGCAGGAGGGAGCTGCTTGAACAAGCGCAGGGGTGGCGCTTGCCGTCGCTTTTGGCGCCCTGCGGCTGCGATTTTGGCGGGCGGGTGGCGTTGGCAGCAGGGAGCTACTGGAGCAAGTGCGGGGGTGGCGCTTGCCGTCGCTTTTGGCGCTCTGCGGCTGCTGTTTGGCGTGCGGGTGGCACTTGCCGCCGGCGTTGGCTGCAGGAGCTTGCTGGCGTTAGCCGCGAGGTCGAGCTTGACTTCCCTATTTGCGGTGGGCGGCTGTTGTCGTTGGCAGGGTGGGTGTCGCGCGCCGCCGGCCTTGCCAATGAAGGGCTTCTGGTGATTGCGGGCGGCCGGTGTTTGGCGGGGAGGTGGCGCTTGGCGTCAGCTTTGGCAGCACGCAGCTGCTGGCGTTGGTGGCGAGGGTGGCGTCGTCCGCGAGGCTGGACGGCAGGAAGGTGCGGGCGTTAGCGAGCCAGTTTTGCTTGGTGTCGCTGTTGACGGCGGGCGGTTGCCGGTTCGCGGGCGTGCGGCGCTTGCCGTCGGCTTTGATGGCGGCTGGCTACTGGTATCGTGTGGGGGTGGCGCTTGCCGCCGGCGTTGCGGGCGAGCGGCTGCTGGTATGGCCGGGGATTTAGCGCATCCTGCTTGCGTTGGCGGCGGGCGAGTACTAGCGCAGCCGGGGGTTGATGCTTGCCACCGGCGTCAGCGGCGAGCCGCTTCTTCCCTTGTCGCAAGGACAGCGCTCGCCGGCGGCTTTACCGTGGAGCGGCTGCCGGCGTCGTCCGCTGTTGGCTGCTGTCTGGCGTGGTGGCGACTCTAGCGGCCGGCTTTGGCGGCGGTTGGCTGCTGGCATTGGATGAGAGATTTTTTCCTGCGTCTGTGATGGGCGTGTTGGGCTGCTGGCGTTGGCGGGAACATGGCCGTGACCGCTGTTGTTGGCGGCGGGTGGCTGCTGATGTTGGCAAAGAGCTGCCGTTCGCTACCGGCTTTGATGGTGTGCCGCTGCTGACGTTGGCTGGGGGTGGCGCTTGCCGCCGGCGTTGGCAGTATGAATCGGCTGGCGTTGGTGTGGGGGTGGCGCTTGCCGTTCGTTGTGGCGGCGAGCGGCTCATGGTTTTGGGCCGCTGCGGTTCGGCATGGGGTTGACGCTCGCCGCCGATTCTGACGGTTGGGCTGCCGCTGGCGTTGGCTCGGGGCTGCGGTTGGAGTCTTGTTTGGCGTCCGACGATTGTTTGTGTTCGCAGGTGCTTGCACTTGGTGTCGGTTTTTGCGGCTGGCATTCCTCGTTTGGCGTCAGAGTCGCTCTCCTTGGCAGTGGAGGGGCGCTCATCGCTGGCGTTTGTGGCGAGCCGGCGGGGTGCTCTTCATCAGCGTGTGGGGCAGATGGCGCCTGGTCTGTGGGGGGGTGGCTTTTGGCATCGGTGTTTGCGATGGGCGGCAGCGGTCCGATGGCTTGGTGACGCTGTTGGGCCTCGAGGTGGCGCCTGGCACTTGGTTTGGCAGCAGACGGCAGCTGGCGCTGTCGGCTGGCGGCAGCTGTGTTCGCTTGGGGGTGGCGCTCGCTTTCGGCTTTGATGGCGGGCGGATGCTAGCGTCTGCCGGGGACTGGCTGTTGGCGTCGTTGTCGACAGCGGACGGCTTCTGGCGTGGGTGAGGCGGTGGGTGGTGCCGCTGGAGTTGATGGCGGGCGCCGCCGTCTACGCTGCCGCCGTCGTCGCCGCCGCCACCGTCGCCCCTGCCGCCGTCGCTTGACGACAGCGCCCCGCGCCCGTGGAGCTGGACCCCGCGGTAGACGACTGGGCGAGCATCCGGTTTGACGGCGGGGAGGTACCGCACCGAGCGCGGTGGCAGGCGCGCGCGGACTGCATCGCGGGGCGCGCTGCGGGGGTGGCGGCGGTGGTCGGCCGGCTGCTCGCCCGCCGGTCACTGCGGCTGCGGCTGGACAGGCTGGACGAGGCGGCCGCGGTGGCCGCCGCCGGGGGGCTCGTCGCCGCGCTCACCGCGCCGGCCGCTCTGTCGCTGGTGACGCTCACCATCGTCGTGCACCCGTACGTGTCCGTGCCTGCCGGCTTGGGCACGCTGTCCGCGGCGTAGCGTCGCTGCGCCACCTGGTGCTGGCAGACCGCGATAGCCTCCACACAGAAGGGCGGGAGGTGGGCGCGGCGCCCGCCGGCGCGGCGGAGGAGCTGCTCGCAGTCTATGCAGCGCTCGCGCCGTGGCTGCGCTCCCTCGACCTCCAGGTGATCGGGCCGACGCTCGGCTTGCACGTTGACGACGGCGCGCCCGCCACGTGGCTCCGCCGTCTGCCCGGCTTGTCGCACGTGCGCGTCTTTGGCGTCGACGCGCCTGTGACCGACGCGCTGCTCGCCGCCGCCGGCCGCGTGTGCCTGGCCGTGACCACCCTGTGGCTGCACGACGCGCGCTGCCAGGACGATGAGGACGCCGCGGCGCTGGTTCGCCACAATCCCCGCCTGGACCGCCTCGCGCTGGAGTGCCCCGACGTGGACCGCGCCGTGTCGGCCGCGTTTGTGGCGGGCATCGTCCGCCGGCGGGTACTCCACACGCTCGCCCTGTTAACCCTTGCATGTCACAGCCCGCGGGGTAGCTTTTAGAGATGGCGGCTCTTGCGACGGGCGGCCTGCCCGGCGTCACGGCGCTCCACATTCGGAGCGACGGGGACGTGCCCGCGGCGGCCGCACTCGGCGGGTGCGCGGACCTCCGCTCCCTTTACCTCACCCATGGGGACGTGCCGGCGCGCCGGCGCCTGGGCGCCGCCGCCGCCGCGGCGCTCGTGGAGGTCGCTGCTGCTGCGGAGGTGCGGTCCCTCTGGCGTCTGGTGCTGGTGGACCACCTCCTCACCCCGCGGCGGTCCGTCATGGAGAAGGCGCCCCCCGTGGCCGACCGACACACGTGTGCAGAGCAGGTGGCGCGGTTGGGGGCATGGCAGCCGGACGTGGCGGTTGCGTGAGAACGCTACATTAGCGGCACGGCAGCTGGCGCGGTCGGTGTGGCAGGTGGGCTCGCCGCCGACGATCGCGCTCGGGGGCGGCGTCCCTGTCGGACGCTGCACTCGCTTCCCGCGTGCGCGCTGGCGGCGGCGGCGGCGGCGGCGGCGGCGGCGACGCTGGCAGCCCGTCGACGGCATGCGCGGGCTGGGCGAGCCCGGAGAGCGGTGCCGGGTCCCCCCCCTGCTTGCTTGTGCCACTCACGGTTTCGCCGTCCACCCCCCTCTTTTCCCCTCCCCCCCCCTCCGACAACGACGCGGTCCCCGCTGGCCGCCCTCGCCGCCAACCCCGCCCACGTCGCCGTGTTGGCTACCCTGTCTGCGCTGCTCATTGCCATGAAAGGTGCCCGCGTCTTCGCGGTTGCCACCCGCACCGGGCGACGACGGCGTCGGCGGCGGCGGCGGCAGCGGCAGCGTCGGCGGCGGCGGTGGCGGCGGCGGCAAACTCTGGGCGCGCGTGGTGGTCGGGACGACCGCCCCCGTGGCGGGCATGGCCACCGGCACAGCGGTGGGGGACACGCACGGCTGGGACGATACAGCGGCGCGGCGGGGGGCGGCGCTCGGTCTGCGGTCGCCGCTTGTCGCGGCACTGCTGCCGGCAGTGGTGGGCATCGTCGGCGGGGTGGTGGGCGTGCCAGCCGGGCTGGGGGTGGTCGTGGCGGGGGGGGGGCTCGCCGCCGCGGTCGACGTGGGGCGGCGGCTGGGCCGCCGCGGCGGATCGGCCGCGTGGGGGGGGGGGGGCGCTGGGGGGCGGGGGGGGAGGGTGAGGTTGTTGGAAGAACAGTAGGGGTCGGGTGGGGGTGGTGCCTAGAGGAGAGGAGGGCTCGCATGGGGATGGACCCTGTGGGTGGTTCCCCCTTCACCCACCCCCCCCCTGCGAGCCGCCCAGCGGGGCAGAGGGGAAAGAAGGGCGGAAGGGAGGGAGGGAGGAGCGGAAGAGAGCTGGGGGGGGAAAGGGCGGAGCAGCCGCGGGGTAGGGGGGTAGCGAGTGAGAACTGGGGAGGGGGGACGGGGGTTGCGGCGCCCGCGTGCTGGGACGGAGGGGACCCGCTCGGCGGTGGTCAAGAGCAAGCAGGGGGGGGGGGGCGCGCGGCGGGCGTCTGGGTGCGCGATCGACGCAGCGTCGCGTGGGCGGGGTCGCCGCCCCCGTCCGTGGGCTACGGTGCCCCAGAGAGGCCGCGGTCTCGCGCCCCAGCTATGGCCCTGTATGGCAGCACACGGGGCCGGGACGCTACCGGCTGCCGAAATCTGCCCTCGCGGCGTCGGCGTCCACCCCCTCCCCGCTACGTGTCCCCCCTCCCCCTCCCCCTCCCCCTCCGCCTGCCCTCCCCCAACAGCTGCCCCCCCCTTCTCCACGCCTCTATTTACCCACCTTCCTCCCCCCCCATGGCTGCGTGGCTGCCCCTCCTCCGCCACACCGCGGCGCGTCCGTGGCGCCCCGCGGCTGCCGCCGCCGCCGCCGCCGCCCGCGGCGCCGCCCCCGCCGGGCGGGGCGGCGTCGGCGCCACCGCCGCCGCTGCGCGGCGGCGGTACCAGCACGCGCCGCCGCCGGCGCCCCCCCCCACCGGCGACACGGCCGCGGCGGTGGCGGCCGCGACGGACCTGGCCGGCCGCCTCGGCGCGGCGGCCGCGGCGGGGGTGCCGCTGGCGGCGGCGCTGGCGCCCGTCCTGGCGGGCCTGCCCGCCACCCTCGGCATGGCCATTGCCGCCGCGGGGCCGCCCGCGCGGCGGCAGGGGGGCGGCCCGCCCGTGCCGGGCGCGGCGGCCGCGACGGCGGCCACCCCCCCCCCACGCCTACCGCCGACGCCGACGCCGGTGCCGGCGCCGACGCCGACACCTGCCCCTCCCCCCCGGCGGTCACCCTCACGATGCGCGTGACGGCCGCCCACCGGGCGGCCAACGGCGCCGTCCACGGCGGCGCGGTGGTCGCGCTCGCCGACACGGCGGCGGGCGCCGGCGCGGCCGCCGCGGCGCCGCGAGGCGTGACGAGCTTCTTGACGCTCGGCCTGGACGCGTCGTTTGTGGGGACCCTCCGGGGGGAGGGGGGGGTGCTGACGGCCGTCGCGGAGCTCGTCCACGGGGGGCGCACGACGCAGGTGTGGACGGTGGGGGTGTGGGGGGAGGGGGGGGGCGGGGGGGGGGACCCGCCGCGGGAGGGGGGCGGGGGGGGCGCAAGCAGCTCGCGCTGGTGCGCGTAACGCAGCTGCTGGTGCGCCCCGATGACAAGGCGGGAGGGGGAGGGGGGTAGGTCCGGCAGCGGCGGCAGGGGGTGGAAGGGGGGCACGCCAGACAGCCCGCCGCGGGCGCCCGGCGGCGGCGCCAGCCCCCGGCGTGGCCGCCGCGGTGGAGACGGGGCGGGCGTGTGTGTGTCGATGCCCAAGCCGTCATGGCGGGCACGGGAGCCCGCTCGGCGTGGGTAGCGGCGGTCCCTTTTGCGGATCTTCCTCGCGCGCTCGGGGTGTTTTCCCGTGGCCGCCGCAGGCCGCCGGTTGTAGGTACGGAGGGACGAACAGCCCTCGCTGCAGCCTCGCAATGCGGTCGTTACCGCGGCACCATGAGACGGGACCGCGAGCGCGTCGTCGTCCTTCCGCGTCGCGGCTGCTGTGCGTTTGTTTATGTTGGTTCCGCCGCTTCCACTGGGCGGAATTGGGCGCTGCCGCCATTGGCAGCCGCCGCCCGTCCACGTGGCTCCGTGCCCAGCTCGGCAGAACGCCCCTCTCCCACGCCCGCCCCGAGTTGTGTGCCCTTTGGTCCCGCTCGGCGACGCACCGTCGCAGCGTTCGGAGACTGCTCCCGCCCCCCGTCCCCCTCCTCTTCTGCCTCCGCCCCCTCTCTTCCTTCCCCGCCCCCCCCCCCCCCCCCCCGACGCTCCCAGCAGCACACCATGGCGCCGCGACCGTCTCCCCCCCCCCCCCGTCCCCCCTCGCCGGCCAGGTCGCGATTGTCACCGGCGCCTCCCGCGGCATTGGCCGGGCGGTTGCGCTGCGGCTGGCGCGGGCGGGCATGCACATTGTCATTGCGGCCAAGTCGACGGCGGCCCACCCCACCCTCCCCGGCACCATCTACACCGTCGCCGCCGAGGTCCGCGCGCTCGGCGTCCGCGCGCTGCCGCTAGCCGTGGACGTCCGCGACGACGCGGCGGTGGCGGGCATGGCCACCCGCACGCTCGCCGCGTTTGGTCGCATCGACGCGCTCGTGTGCAACTCGGGGGCGCTCTGGTGGCGGGACGTGGCGGACACGCCGCTGTCCCGGTACGACCTCGTCCACGGCGTCAACGCGCGCGGCGCGTTTGCGTGCACCCGCGCGGTGCTGCCGGCGATGCGGGCGGCCGCCCACGGGCGGATCATTGTGATGGCGCCGCCCATGGACGGGATGGGCCGGTGGACCAAGGGCAAGGTCGCGTACCTCATCTCCAAGTGGGGGATGACCATCCTCGCGCTCGGCGCGGGCGCGGAGCTGGCGGGCACGGGCGTGACGGTCAACGCGCTGTGGCCCGCGACGCTGGTGGAGAGCTACGCGACCAAGAACTTTGGGCTGGGCCGCCGCGGCGACTGGCGCACCGCCGAGATTGTCGCCGACGCGGTGGAGCGGCTCGTCGCCGAGGTGCCGGGCGATGCCGGGGGGGTGGGGGGGACGCTGACGACGGGCCAGGCGCTCATTGACGAGGAGTACCTGCGGAGACGGGGGTGGGCCGACGCGGACTTTGTGCGCTACCGGTGTGTGGCGGGGGTGGAGCCGCCAAAGGCGTGGCCGCCGTCCGAGGTGGAGGCGTGGGGGGGGGGGGACGATGACGGCCGTGACCGGCCGCCGGGGGTGCAGCGGGGGGACGGCAAGATCCGCAGCCGCCTGTGAGGGGCAACCGGGTGGGCGAGGGGAGGGGGGGGGGGGGGAGGTTTGGGAGTCGGAGACCAGCGAGGAAGACCAGGGAGGGGGGGGGCGGCGCAGTGGGGCCACCGGCGAGTACCTTAGAATCGCGGGATGCACAGCAAATTGGACGTGTCGAGTCGTGCAAGGTGGCCCGTGGGGCCTCTGGAGGCCGATATGCACTGCACACACGTACATTCACGCCGTAGCGCCAAGGCTTGCGCGCTGGGCGTGTTGCCTTCACCACGTCTGTCACCAGCTCGTCACGGCCCATCTTCTCGTATAAAAACTGAAGCTGACCCATGTCGTTCGGCTAAGATGCAATTTTGTCGTGCAGGGTTTTGCAGGACATCTGTCGACCGCTGCACGCCCACCAGTGAAACACTGATGTCACAGGCAACATATCCATACATGTACACACAGAAGAACTGCACCGGAGTGCCACCATTTCGTGAATTCGTGATCGCTGCGACAACGTGTTGCACTCCGTAACTGCGCGCGTGCCCGACACCGCACGAATCATGCTCAACCGTACCACGCAGACGTGCACGGACCGACGCCGTGTCATGGCCCGCCGCGGGCTCCGTGCCGCGCACCACACCGCACTTGAGCTCGAACGGTCGCGACCGGCGTCGGCGCTGCACGTTACCGACGCCGTGTGTCACTTTGCGCGCGTCGACGACGCACCCGTTTCCACCCCATGCGCATCCCCCCCCCCCCCCCCCCCCTGCACCATCGTCGCCGCGCGCCCGAAGCCGTGTGTCGGTGTGCGGGTGTGGTGGGAACACCCCTTTGCCCCCCCCCCCCCCCCCCCCCCCCCCACATCCTGCCCCCTTTCCCCGTACACCGCTCACCCGTCGACCGCGGCGGTGGGGAGGACGGCACGCGCCTCGTTCATCTGCTGCGACCTGTAACGACGGCCACGGTATGCTCCTCGCCGGGGAGGGCGGCCGGCGGCAGCACTTAGTCACCGCCCGACTGGCCACGCTCCGCCATCCGCACGAAGTCCCCGTATACACCAAGCGCATGGAGCCCGCCCGCTATCACGGTCCCCGCCACGGTAGAAGATGTGCTCGTAGCTGTACCAAGGTGAAAGTGGGGAGGATGTACGTGGGGGCACAGTGCGGTGTGAGAAGCGACATGTGCACAGGTGATCGCACAGCGACGTGTCAACATGCGCATGTGAAAGCGTGTCGAAACGCGCCAGCTGGGTGTCGAGCTCGGCATTGTCGACTTTGCACAGTGCCGCATCGCGCATGGAAAATGGTGCGTTCTGCAGAAAACACGTGCGTCTGTGAACGCAATTGCCTGCTGTTGCAACGCTCTCGAGCACAATACGTGCATCTGCGTGCAGAGATTGGAGGTGAAATGCTCGGCCGTCGGCGTCCCCAGAGGCCTGAAACTGGCGAAAACACGTGCATGCACGCACATCATGGGATCCTAAGGTACTGGCCGATGGCCCCACTGCGCGGGGGGTGCCTCCGTGTTCTTCGCGATGGCCTGAGAGCACGTCCTGCAATGTGACCATCGCTCGATATTCGCCCATATTTGTGCCACGTGGCGCCGGTTGGTCGCAGAACGGCGCGTCTTGCGTCTCGCAGCAGTACTGAAGAGAGTTTTAACAACCAGGTCTTGGGAAAAATTACGTTAACGTGGCACGCCACGTAGAACACGTGGCAACGACCGGGGCGGAATACCCACGATTGGGTTACCATTTATCGTTATCCGTCTGGTTGGTAAATCTGACCACGGCGGGTAAATCTGACCATCTCCGCAATGGGGAGAATGCCAGTGTTTACATACGAACTCCGTACTCGACGACAATTCCGAGCCACTTTCTCAGGCTGGTTTTTATTCTCTCTGAGTACAACAAGCATGCCCCCTGACGAGACACACATCGTCGGGAAACGTACCACCCGTACTAGGGTATACTGGGCAGTACTCGTGGCTATTTTTTGTACTGCGCATGTACTGTACGGTAGCTCGTTTACTTGTGGTCGGCTGTGGTCTGCTGGTGGTTCGCGTCGGAGGGCGGCTGGAGCCGGGTCCGACAGAAAGGTGGGCTACATGTCCGTGAGTGCCCAATTCAGCTGTAAAACCGGGGCACCAGGAAGACTCCACCACCCCAGGGGAGGACTCGGCCGCCAAGGGGGGGGGGGGCACGGCCGTGGGAGGGTGCGAGGCAGGCCTGAGGAGCCGAACTGCGCACTAATATTGCCGAATTATCAACGTATTGCGCGCGACTTGCCCTGATTCCAGCTTCGCGACACCCCTTGTGTCACACGTCCAACAGCAAGCACTCGCAGCCGCTCTCCACGCGCTCCCTTCTCACACCTCGGTTGGTCCAAGTCTCCACCAATGCTCGCCGGTCACGCATCGAGTGCGTTGTCGTCTTGCGGGTGGACTCCCGGATCAACTCCCCTGCAGCTGGAAAGGTCCCCATGCACGAACGCACAGCACGGCGCCCCGGGGAGCCCCACCCGAGAGCAGAGCGCGCACTGGACCGGCCTAACAGCACGGGTGCGCGGCGCGCACGCCACACAGAGAGCTCCTGGAGCATCGTGTCAGGGGGTGCGGGGGGGGGGGGGGGGACAGGGGGGGCGGGGAGGGGTCTGGTACGAGAGCGGCCCCCGTGGAATCATTCCTGGACGAAAAATCCATGCTTTCTTGCAACGTACAGTATTTTCCGTGGGTGACGTAGCCACCACAGGGACCGCCGCGTGGTCTGTTGACAGGTGTGTGGCATGTATACGCTTAGGGGGGCACGCGGGGGCCGTCCACGACTAAGTGGACGGCCGCGCGCTGCAGCCCCGCGGGTGGCCACACCTATGGCATATGTGCGCCTAGGGGGGCACGCGGGGGCCGTCCACGACTAAATGGACGGCCACGCGCGGCAGCCCCGCAAGCGACCACACCCGCCGAGGGCGTCGTCGCAACCCCTTTCCGACCCCTGTAAAAGAGTCGGGCGGCGCGCGGGGCCCCAACGGTCGCGTAACCGGTGGGGCTAGCCCCCCCCCTTGGTCGCCTGTGATTGGGTCGAAGGCGTGCGCCGGCGGGCAATCCTTCTATCTGAGGGACAGCTTCCGGGCCGGAGGAGGGCGGCCGCGGGAGCTGGGTCGAGTACTCCCTGTGACGATCGATAGGATCTACCTATCGGTTGTGGCACGCCCTTTCGGGGGGTACTTACCAATAATCGCACGCAATTATCGTCTTGGAGGGATTTCGCTTCTATTCTCAGGACAGGTCGGCCCTACCCGGTCGACCTCTCCGATCGAGGGTTGTGACCGGTGCGCGGCGCCTCTTCTGAGCCCGCGGCGGCGTTCTCGCCCTGCCTCTCCTTGCTCGACAGGTCTAAACGTATCCTTCTTTGTCCCGCTTACTTGCCATAGACTTGGCACTGCGGTAACGGGTTTGAGCGTCAACCCTCCCCCTGACTACGGTACCCTGTGGGCACCCGACTTGCCACAGACACTGAGGGACATTACTGACGATGGACATGTTGGAGGTGCTCCCGAGGAGAGAGGGGCGGGCGGATTGAGTGGGGCGTGGCGTGTAGCCGCACAGTGCATGCCCGCGTGGGGAGAGGGTCTTAAGAGGACCGGCGCACCGCCGGAGGCGGCCGGCCGCCCTTGTCCGTCGTTCAGACTTCCTCTTAGTAAACCGCATTCTTTGAAACAGCCGATCGCACGGCGCTTCCCTGACTGTGGCTACAGGCGCCGATTGCTTGGCCCTGGAGAAGCTGGACCTGTGCGCTTCTTCTCCGTTCTCCGACCCGACTTGGGACGACTCCCTTTGCTTCCCACATTCGGAATTTTTCAAGCACGGGGCTTCGTGGTCACTCCCCGAACCATTCATAGTCTGATTCACCCTTCACCCGTCTCTTGTCAAGCCCGGATTTGACGCCTCTCGTTCGATCGCCTGCTTGCCGTGGCCCCTTCGCACCCGGCTAGATCTTGGAGCAGAGAAGCGTTGTCATGGCGGACGCCGCGAGGCAACCACCGCCGGCCGTCCCGGCGTCAGTGTTCCTGAGCGGTGAAGATCTATCCGCCGTGCCCCTCATCCAGAGGGGCTTCATGCTCGCCATGCGCGGCATCAAACGCATCGTAGCTCCGGAGACGATGGGTGAACAGGTGAAGGCGAAGGTCACTGAGGCATACCCGCCCGCCAGCTTGTTTGCCCCCGAGTTGGCCGCGTACCCCCCCACTTACCTCGACCTACGGACCTGGCTGAACCGCGACGGTGCCGCGTTAGGCACCCTTCCCTCTCGCCGCGTTATCAACCTCTTCGCCAACAAACTCTACGACCAAGAGGAGAACCGGGAGGAGGCCGAGGAACTTGGCCATCTGCTGCTGCAGTCTCAGCAGACGCGCTCCAGACGTACCGCTACGTGCGGCGGGGCAGTCTCCCAAGACGACAACAACAACTCGCGCGCCCCAGGTGGCGCCCAGAGTACCCCGTTCGAGCGCCATGCTCACCAAATCGGCACGCGTTATCGGGACGAGCGCTCCAAGTTTACCGGCGCCGCCGACCAGTCTTTCAGTGAGTATGTCAGCGGCTAGCAGCAGGTCTGCCGCGACTGCGGACTCAGTAATGACCAAAAGTTTATTTTGGTGCACAACCCTTTCGGCGGTGAGGCTAAACGCTTCTATGACAACAGGGTCGAGTACCAAGTCGCCGCCTATGCGGAGGCGCTCAGCCAGATGAGTGTTCAGTTTGGCACCTACGTGCGCCACATGGACGCCAAGAATGAGCTCGGCAGTCTTCGCCTTGACAAGCTGGTGGCCGAAGGGACGAGCGAGAAGGTTGCGCTGACCCATATTTACGAGTCCATCACCAAGCTGTCCCCACAGCTCCCTGAGATACATCGGGGAGACGGACACAAGCTGGTCTACCTCCGCTCCGCGGTAGTCGGGATTCAGTGAACGCGATTGCCTATCGCACGTCTCAGTACGACGCCCATGGACTTCCAGCAATTTTATGACGAGCTCAAGGCCGCCCTTCAGCTCGAGCAGGAATACCGCGCGGTCACCAGCCTCGACGCGACCGACAGCACGGGCACAACCTCCCTGGCGTTACGCAGTGCGCCCAAGTCCCCGATGTACGCCGGTCAAGGCATGTACAGGGCGGGGACAGAAGTATAGAAGCGATCTTGAGATTTTGGACGCTCGATTCCGATAGGCTGAGACTTGACTGGAAAAAGTGGCCTGGAAAGCGTCATTTGCCCATTCGACTTGAAACTTTGTCGAGTGCCCCCGCGCCTTCACCACGGCAGCTACCCGGGAGGGCATGGACTCCCACAAACTAGCAAGAAAAGACACAGGCAGGCGGTCCCACTCCTCACTCAGAGCAGTAAAGAGATCTTCCAGTGTCGTAAGATGCTGCGGGCGCTCCCGCAGCCGAGTCTCCTGCACACTCCAGGCGTTTTCAATCGGGTTCATGTCCGGGCTCTGAGGAGCCCAGTCCAGGCGCCGTACGCCATGAAGAGCCAGGTACTTGCCGACGATGTGAGCCCGGTGGGGCCCACAGTTTTTCTCTTGGAGGATGAAGTCGTTGGTGCCGCCGTGCTTGCTCTCCACGAACGGAAGTAGGTGCTCGTGCAAAATGTCGATGTACTTGAACTGGTTGAATCGGCCCTCAACGCGCACCAGCGGCGTCCGGCCGCGCGCGGAGAACGCAGCCCAGACGGAGAGAGTCTGTCGACCCGACTTGAACGGGAAGCGCGGGCACGCGGGCAAATAACGCTCATCGGGGCGCCGCCAGACGCGCGCCCCACCTCGAGCAGGCCGCAGCGTAAAGGAGCTCTCATCCGAGAATGCGACGTGCTCCCACGCGCTGAGGGGCCACGGGACCTTGTCACGTCCCCACTGCAGCCGCTGGCGCACCTGTGCGGGCGTCAAAAACGGCTTTGTCACTGCCGCGTAGTTGGAAATGCACATGCGGTGTAGGCAGCGCCGCACCGTCCGCGTGGAGACGGGGCGCGCCAAACCGAGGTTAAAGTCCTCCGTGACCTGGTCCAGGGACCACAGGCGGTGCCGGAAAATGATCAGCTGCAGGCGGCGGGACGCCCGGGAGTCGAGGAGGGGCGGCCGCCCGGGGCGGTGGCGCGCCGCGGCCGTCCCCTCGCTGCGAACGCGGCACGCAATTCGCGCCACGGTGCCCAGGGGGATGCCAACATGGTCTGCCACAAACCTGTTGGTGTGTCCCGCCTCCACCAACACCTGGATGGCCGTCCGGTTGGCGGCAGAGACCTGCTTGGCACCTTGACGGCGGCCCATCGTGGGGGGCAGTAAGGAAGAAGACGGGGGATTCAGTCGTCGACCCCCGTTGCAACGCATTGGAATTGCTGTTTGGCTTTGTCGTGGATCGATCAAATTCCTGAGAACTGGGGTGCTTCTGTATTTCTGTCCCCCCCCTGTACAACCGCCCTAACAGATCGATTGGCAACACGCGGCCAACGCGGCCCCTGGGAATAACCGCTAGGACCAACCGCGGTGGTCGTGGCGCAAGGTTTGTCCCGCTGTCCGTAGCGGGCTGCTTCAATTGCGATAGCACCAACCATGTTATGAAGCAGTGCCCACGTCCAGTCAACGCTGTCAAGAAGTCCGAACGGAAGGTTGCGTACTACGACAAGAATATGACGGGCGGGCGTGCATCGGTGGCGGCTCCTCTACCAACTCGTTATCCAAAGCCATCCTAACGTCGCAGTGGGAGACGTCTGTGAATTGGAGGACATCCTTATGTGCGACGGGCCGGCCGACGACGATCAGTTTAGCGTCAGTCAACCTGACGTAAGTATCTACGACGACAGTGACATTGAACAAGGCAACAACGGTAACCAGGCCGGCGCCTCCGCGGACCACGCCGTGCGTTTTGCTCGGGGGGTGTAACTCGTCAAGACACCCCCAGCGACAGACTCAGTACCCCCCCTTCGAAGATCGACCCGTCTGAGTTTGAGCGCCTGCTTGTCACTCACCCTGATACCTCTGAGCTTCTTGGCGCCTGCATGGACATATCGGCGCCACGCGTACCGTTATTGGAAGTCAACAGGCGGTTGCTTATTCGCGCCTGGCCGACGTTCCCCTCTCTGCCTGTACCGACAAGCCTGCGAACTTCCTGTTTAAAGGCGTCGTCACGCCAAGCGTGAGCCAAGTGACCACACGTGTTCCCCACTCTCCCAAGCACCGTGGCAAAATGCGAGTAGACGTTGTCGACGTAGCTATCCCCTTTCTGTTCGGGTTGGACGCTCTCGACCGGCTCGGTCTCTATGTCAACAACATTGAGGACCGCCTTAAGTGCGACAGGCGGCGTATCGCTACCCCCTTGACCCGCAAGGACGGACACATCCACCTCGAGAGGGGCGCGGAGATTTTTCCACGCCGTGTCTAAACTTGACCGACCGCATCGTCTCTGCAACCACCCGCACCCCAATTGCCTGACGGCCCTACTGCGACGAGCGGGCGACGCCAATGCTCTGCCAGGGACGCGTGCACAACTCGAACGCCTCTTTGCGTCGTGTGACGTGTGTCAGCGGTTCAGCAGAGCACCAGGACGGTTCCGAGTTGCATTTCCTCCTGATGAAATTGTCTTCAATTAGTTGATGCTCATTGACCTCATGTTCGTAGACAGCCGAAGCATGATACATATCGTCGACAGGGACACCCTGCTTAGTGCAGCCGCAGTTGCCCATGGCGAGAAGCTTGAGGAGCTGTGGCAGCTCTACCTCGAAACCTGGGTACAACCTTACGTCGGACACCCGCAGGTTGTGCACGTGGACCAGGCACCGCAGCTTGCGTCACCCATATGGCGGGCGCTTACTCGGTCGGCCGGCACCGACTTGGCCCAGTCTGGCGTCGAGTCTCATAACACCCTTGCAGCTGGAGAGCGGCACCACGCCTTCCTACGCACGATCTACAGGAAGGTACGTGCTGACCACTTGTCGCTGCCGCAGGCAGCGGCCCTAAGCACAGCGGTGCCGGCAATGAACCAGACAACTAGCCCACGCGGACTGGTATCTACGCTTCTTGTGTTTGGGATTGTTCCCCGCATGCCGGTCGCTCCTATCTCCCTACCTGCGCAACGCGAGCGCATGCAGGCGATCGTCGCGGCCCGCCAAGGGAAGCAGGTATAGGCGGCTCGGGCGCCCATCCGCACGGCACTGGTAGCACCCGTTCCAGCGGCCGCTGACCGAAACATGAACCCCGGCGACGAAGTACTGGTTTACCGAGAGCCACCCGCTAACCAGTGGGTCGGTCCGTACGTAGTCGTGGCGCAACGAGATAAGTCTGTCTGGCTGGTGTAGCAGTACGGCTACGCCAACCCACAACTTGTAGGGGCGAAACACGCACGCTCGGGTCCCAATTTGGAACACCGGAAGCAACACGTGTAACACCAACACGCGACTTGCGTGTGACGAGTGGCCGACTCGCCAAGGCACGAACAAGATGTGTCGGAGCCAGACGGAGTTTACTTGGCAGCCAAGGGGGGCTCTCCCCGCCTTGCTGTCCCGCGCATGTAAACCCTCGTGTGCACGCATGCGCGCGCACACCCCTCGCAAAACACGCAAAAATTGAACACTCAGACCACCCAATAAAAAGGCTCCACAATCAAAGCAAGCAAGCGTAGAAATCCGTCTGGCTCCCGCGCAAAAATCCCCAAGATACGAACCACTGCAATACTCTGCAACTGGGGTGCCGAAAGTCCCAGTCTGAATTTCGATCTGAAATCGGACTATTTCACTCATGGGTCGGGTGAAATCCATTCTCAATTCTGAGCCACTTGCTCCGAATATTCAAACCCAGATTTGGGGTTTGTCACAGGGAGGTGGCGGACACTGAGGACGAGGACTAACGAGAAATTCAAGACCGCTCGCAAGACGGCTCCACCAGCGACGAAGAAGATGCTCATGCGTCAGAGCCCCCTCCGACGCGTGCCATTGGCGGCCTAGTGAAGAACCAAGTCACCCCTCCCGTCGACCAGTTTCGAGACGTGTTGCACGACCTCTTCGTTTTCTCCGTGACCGTGCAGCATCATCTATCCAAGGAGGCTATTGGAGACATCTTGCGTCTGCAGTGTCACTCGCTGAAGTACAGCTCCCCGTATCGCCAGCAGAAACTGTTCGACGCAGCAGTGGACCTCCAAGAGAAGTGCATCGATGCCTGTCCAGCAGGATGCGTCGCCTTCACAGCCGCAAGGTCCAACTTCACTGCCTGCGACGTCTGTCAGCAGCCGCGATTCAAGAGCGGCACGGCAACCCCTCGAAAACAAGTGACGTATTGGCCAATGATCCCTTGGCTTACCGCTATGCTGGAAGATCCCGTGCTCGGATTGGACATGACAGCCGGCATGGCACACGCTCGTCAACGAGCATCCCAATCAAGAATCAGCGTTGATGATTTGTACGACGGGTCGAACTTTCGAAATGCGGTGCAACCAGGATACTTTCAAGCTGACACTGATGTCGCTTTTAGCATTTCCACGGACGGTTTTGAAGCCTGGCACCAACAAGAATTGCAAAGATGGCCAATTGTCGCGACCATCCTCAACCGCAATGAGGAATGCAGATGAAGACTGGTTCATCACGTGCTATTGTGCGTCACTCCAGGACCAAAGCAGCCCGCAGACTTTGAATCGTACATTCACCCAATTGCGGAGGAGCTAAACACATTGGCGATATGTGTGCCTGGCGTGACCGTGGCAGGCAAGCAAGGCCAGCACACGCTTGAAGAATACCTGCTTCACATTTCCACGGATGTGCCAGCTGGGGACGAGCTCCTGAACGCTACTGGTCACAACGGGCACCAGCCAAACCGCTTCCGCGCATTCAGCGGCGTGTACTTCAAATCTCACACCTACTACCCCCCCGTCAGCCCGAGGACAACACGGTCCTTTTTGCCGTGAACAACTGCCCTGCTTCGCGACGTACTGCTGCGTATGTCGCCGCTCAAATGAACCAAGTAGAGACTGCGCAACGTACCGGAAAGCCACAAAGTTATGTGATGGACTTACGCAAGCAAACTGGATTTAAGGTATACTCGCTACTATTTTCACCAAGTTCTGAGCAGCGGAATAAGTACCGCGGATTGAAGTACATGTGAGAAGTCGGACCATCCTTTGCGCCCTACAATTGCATGCGCTTCCTTCTGCTAAACGTCGCGCCGCTGCTCTGGCTTCTCTTTTCTGGGCAGCTTGGTGGTCAAGCTGATCTCAGCCACTTGGCCTTGGCCCCCGCAATCGTTGCCGAAATCGGGCGGGATTTACCTAAAGCTCGGGCGACTGTGCCGTGTTCTCAGGCGCGGTCGCTCCGGAATTTGGCCATTTCTTTCCAGTCGTACAAGGCGGTGGATTGGCTGTTCTTTCTGCTGTCCACGGCTGAGGTGGTTCTGGCTGACCGTTTATCGCCAACTCTCTATGGCATGGTAATGCATCTGGTAGGGGCTAGTCGAGTTCTATTTCGTCCTCCGCCCGTCACACTGGAGGAGCTTAAAGCTTTGGACGAAAGAATCAAGAGCTTCTGTCGGGCGTACTACGCACACGTGTACGGAGGCCAAGACGACAGGCTTCCTCTCTGCCGCTCGACAGTCGCTGCTCTTCTCGACATTGTACCCAACATCCGCAGCTGTGGCCCAATTTGGACGTACTAGCAGTTCGTCATGGGGCGGCTTGTCGGGACACTTCCAAAGCTTGTCGGTTGGAGGTCAAATCCGTATTCAAGTCTCATCAAGTCGATTTCACGCAAGAACCAAACCGAACTCATTACGGCGTATGGCGCAACTTTCCGTTCAGATGCATGGACGGAAGCCAATGGCAAGGTACAACCTTCGAAAGCCTACGTTGAAACTCTGTTTCCATCGGGGAACGATTCGAGTTTTGTGTTGCTTCCTCCGCGAAGAAGACCGTCACTGCTGGCTGGACAGGGAGGGACCGGCTGGGCAAGTACGGGACTCATGATATTCGCTTTGGCTTGCCTTGTTTCTCGAGCTTTGGGGGGCGTAGACGGTACGTCTCTGTGGGCGCCATCGACGCTGTCGTAGGCACGCTCTTCACCCGTGGAAAGCACCACATTCTTCATCCGCGCGAGCCTTTCTCTGGTCTTTGATAAAATACACTTTCACGTTTGTGTCAAACGTGCTCGCTTGTTAAATCTTCCAGGACAAATTTGTGAATTGGCGAACGTCTGACAGCACAGGACCGGCGGCGCCGGGGTGGGGAGCACGTCAGAGCTGGTGCTGGAGAGTAGATAAAGCAGCCCTTGCGTCCCGGGGGCACTTGTTGCTTTTACCTGCCCACAAGCCGCCCCCGCTGCGTCCGTGGGCCCTCTCTTACCCGCACTACCATGGTCGACGCCTCCACACTCCATGGCACGGACCAGGGTACGGAGCCACGATGATACTGCACCACTGCCACGGTGAGTGTCTTATCGGCGGCGATCTTCCCCCCATGGTACGTTCCTTATCGTGTTGCGCACCGACCTAGCACCCGCGCCCATCCGCCCCTCCACCCCGCCTTCCCTACTGCATTCCCCGCCTTTCGTTATCACAATTTCCCTTTGCCTACTGGTCAACATATGCTGTGCGCTTGGTTCATGCTCTGACAGATGGACCTTGCGTTTTTTTTTTTGTCTTGGACTTTGTGTTGCGTTCTGTGCTCCTTTTATTAGTCAATGGGCTGGAGGCTGCGGCTGCTGTGGCAGCTGATCTTGAGACAGCTTCATCAGCTGTACCCTCCACAGAAGCAGGGGCCTGCCCACCACAACGCCATGCAGGAGCAGCAGCCCCTCGTTCACCTGCGGGCACTGTCCCACCTTCCCATCGTGCGCCCCCTCCACCTCCCCTTGCTGCGCGGGCTGCCGACGTTCGTCGTCCTGCGGGTGCGGCCCCCCCCCCTACTTCCCTGTAGGCTCCCTCTCCTTCCTCTGCTACTGTGGCAGCCCCCGCTCCGTCTCCTACCCCCCCGCCATCTCTTCCGGCTCCCTCCCCTTGCGCTTTGGCGCAGACCCCCCGCACTCCAGCGGGCGTCGCCAACTCACCCCCTGCTGTTGGCGCGCTGTTTCCTTTGGCCTGGGTGCGGCTGCCTCGTCCATCCTTGACTAGAAGGGATGGGGGTGTTGCACGGCGGTCGCGCACGCGCACAAACGGCCGCGGGGGCATCCAGATCCGGGAACCCAGTCGGGACCACCGGATTGTACCTGCCCCCAAGAAGATAATAGAGAGTTTTGGCAAGTAACTCGACTGTTTTTTCGACGGTATCTCGACTGTACATAGCGCCACGTTTCAGAGCTACCGTCGAGATACATGATTTTCCGACCGTCCCCGACGGTATTCTCGGGATGTACAGTCGGGCCCCGGTGGATCGCGTTAAAGAAAAGCTGTACCTTTCAGCCACGTGTCGCGCGTGCGAGGCCCCAAAGGCGGGTGGTTTGGGCCGCCATATGCCGGTACAACCATTTTTGGTACATTGGACTCAGCATGGCTGGCGCAGAGGGACAGGTGGTCTGTTCGTGGTGTCAGTGGGCTTGGCCAAGCTGGCCGATCGTTGTCGTGTTGCGCGCCTTTTTCCCAGCCCCTTGCCCCCACCCTCCCCCATTTGTTGGTCTTTTGCTGCCTCCACGTCGGCCGAATATGTCATCCCCGAGCCCGTCCACCCTGCGTCTTTCTGTAACAGCTTGAATAACGCTTGGGCGGGGGGAGAGGACAGCAGTGTCAGCTCCTGCAGAGAGCGGGGGGGGTGGCGGCGGGAACGGTGCTTTTAGGGGTTAGCGGCGGCAGCTGCTTCATGCGGAGGTGCTCCGGTGGCGGCAATGGCAACGACCATTCTGGGAGGGGAGGGAGGGGTGGGGCCCACGGAGCGCAGCGGCGTTGGCAGCCTGGGGGTGCTGCTGCACCATGCGATGGGAGATATCTCCCCCTCGCTCCCCCCATGACCACCACTATTGCCTCCGCCCCTCACAATGCCGACGCCGCGAGAACTGTTGATGGCGGCGCGGCGTTTTCGGCTGAAATGGCAGGTAGTGGTGAGGCGGCGGTCGCAGCCGGCCGCGCGCCGGCCGCAGCAGGGGAAGGATGACAGCGTCCGGAGAAATGATGGCGCTGGCCGCGAGGGGGTGGCCCTGCACGGGCGGTGGTAGTCCTCCCACATCTCTTCTTTCAGTACCACCAGAGCGGCCGCCGCCACCCCTCACGCCGACATTAAGGGAGCTGGTGGTGGCGGCACGGCGTGGCCGACGGTGCTTGCCGGCAGTGGTGACACGCTGCCCTTTGCCGGGCCTCCCCACCCCGTCACCGCCCCGCCGCCCGACACTGCGACGTTCCGGGTCGTGCAGGCCCCGCATGCCCTGCCAGACGCCGCCCTGCCCCGCCCAACCCATACGGTGCGTGGTGGTGCTCTCGGGGGGGGTGTGGGGGACTGCCAGCGCCGCTGCGTGGGGAACAGCCCCTGTCTGCCGCGCCTTCCGTTGCGAAGCAGGCCTTGCCGCCGCGCGGCGACGCGCCGCGGCTACGGCGGCCACCCCAGGCGCGGGGCAGTGCCCCGCTGGGGGAGCGCCTGCGGCCGCCGCGGGCGCTGCCCCGTCGCCCATTGAGCGCTTTTTGGACGACGCTGCAGGGGACGGCCACCCGACGGCCGGGTCGCCGACGGGCGGACGGCTGGCGGGCTGGCAGAGCGGGGTCCGGCACCCCTCCGAGACCCATTTCCTTCCCCCCGTGGCGCCGCCACCTGCTCCTCTCGTTCCCCGGCTTTCTTTGGCCGACGTCCCCCGCCCACCGCAGCCCTCCCCCGCCGCCGCTGCGGCCTACCCTCTCTCGACGCGCGACCATCATGGCCGGCTGCTGCCGTCGTCTGGCAATGGCGCTGATTACCATCGTCGGTGCCGCGACGGCAACGGCAGCGGCGGCGACGGCGGCGGCCGCCGTCCCCGCTGCTCGCGCTCCCCCCCCTGATGTTCCCTGTCTTGCCGTCACCGCGGCGCGGCAAGTCGCGGCAGCGGCCGACGCGTCGGCCGCCGTTGCGGCCATCGCCGTCTCCCGCGCCCGCAACGAAGCCGCCGTCACCGCCGCCGCCGCGGGCAAACCCTAGAACGCGCCGTCGGCGTACCGGCCGCCGTGAAGGCCACGGCGGCGGGGTGAAACGTGGCGCTCTCCCCCGCGGGCGACGGCCGCCTCGCCACGTGGGGCGACGCCCTGCTGCACGCCAAATGTGCTGGCGCGGTCGCCGCCGCCGCGGCGGCGGCGTGCCCGGCGGTGCCCGATGGGGAGCCGCTCGCGAACGCTGTCGGCTGAGGTCCCCGCGGCCGGTACGGCCGCGTCATGGCCGTCTTGTCGGGGCGGGACGTGGCCGCCGACGGGGTGGGGCGGCTGGAGCCGAAGTTGTACACGGGGGCGGTCGTTGCTGCGGCGCCGGGCGGCAGCTGTGGCGACAATAGCGAGGCTCGGCCACTCGCGGCGGCGCGCCGCACCGCCTACCCGCTGTTGTGGACGGCGCCCGTCGCAGTGGCGGCCGCCACCTGAAACACCCGCGCTGGTAACGTGGCCCCCCGCCCTCCTCTCTGCCGTGCGTGTCGCCGTTGGTGGGGCCGTCGGCGGCCTCGCCGCTGCCCACCGGCTCGACCGCGTCGGGGCGGGCCCCTTCGGCGGCGCTGCCGCGCCCGGCTGGGCCGCTCACCAGCTGTGGGAGTGCCTCTCTGACCGGCTGGTCGGGGTGCTCGCCGTGGGGGTGTACGGGGCGGCCGGGACGGCGGCGTACGGGATGGGCGTGCGACTGGGTGTCGGCGCGGGCGTGCTCCCGGCGGGGGCTGCGGTGGCAGAGGGGGGTACGGTGGACGCGGCGCTGTGGCGTTGGCAGAGGGGGGTACGGTGGACTCGGCGCTGCGGCGGATGCCTGAGGGGCCGGCGCGCGTGTGGCGGCACGGCGCTACGGCCCTGACGGTGCGGGTGTGGTTGACCAACTTTCCGGACGTGCGCGTCGTGGCGGGGGCGCGGACGGTGCGCCAACGCCACCGCGTTGCCTCGGAGCTATGCGGTGGCGGCTGCGCCGGCAAAGGAAGGGATGGCGCTGGCCCTGCCCCGGGTGGGGGGGACGCTGCCCGTGGAGAGTGCCGTCGCGGGGACCCACTCGCGCAGCCTGAGGGCGGGGGGGGGACGCGCTTGTTGCGTTCGCCGTGTCGCTGGCGGGCGCCTGACGAGGCATCCGGGCGGCCGGGCTGTCCACCAAATTCGCGGTGGTGGGCGTGCCAGCGGCCGCGACACGTGTCGCCGATTGACGTGACGGTCAGCGTTTGTTCCACGGTGGGAGCGTCGGGCCGGCGGCGGTAGCGCCGCTGCCCTCCTCCCCCGCCGCCGGAGGGGGTGGGGATAGTGCGGCGGCGGCGACGGCGTTGGGAGCTTGGCGGAGGGAAGCGATCCAACGCCGTCCGCACCCCCACGACCGCCAGTGTTGTTGTGGTGTGGTTTGTGTGATAAGGGGTTACGGTGCATGTCCTAGCGGGTGCCTCTTTTCGGTACTCTCTGGTGTATTTGAGTGTGACGCGGGGGGCGGCGGGGCGCGCCTTGCTGCCGCCGCCGCCAGATGCGACTGCAACGGGGGGAGGGCAGCGGCCCTCTGCGGCCGCGTCGCGCCGGCGGCGACTGCCGGCGGCGAGGCGGCAGACCAAGCGTACCCGGATGGGCGGCCTGCAGGCAGTCCAGCAGGATGAGGGCTGTGATGTAGGTGAAGGGGCGGGGGGGCTGGCGGGTGACCAGCCGGAAAACGTGAAAGGGGAGGGAGAACGCGTGCGGATGTTTTTTGTAGAAGAGCGAGCCTGCGACGTGGCGGCGGCCACAGCGCTGGCCGCGGCCGGCGGCCAACCGGCTGCGGTTGGCAGCGTGGGGGCTATGGACTCTCCTGTGGCGCCCGCCTTTGGCGACAGCCGCGACGCGGAGTTTGTGGCTTCCGCGCGGTGCGTGCGGCGGCCAGACGGCGAGGGGAGGGGGGCGAGGCGGGCACGGCGAGCCGCGGGGAGCGGGGAGTTACGACGGGCGGGCGGGGCCAAGTCCCCCCCGGCCGCCCGCCTGCCCTGCCACGTGTCCGTACTGCGACCGCCGGCGCCGACGGCGCCGCGGCGGTGGCAGCCGCTGCCCTCGGCGGCGGAATGCGCCCTGCTGCCGCCAGCGCCAATCGTGACCGCAACGGGGGGGGGGCAGCAGCCCCCCGCGTCAGCGGTGCGCCGGCGGCAGAAGAGGGGAACTGAACGCCCTGCCCGTCCTCACGATAAATGGACGGCTGTTGTGTCGTGTCGTATGCACCCCCCACGTCATGAGGACATAATGTCCTCCCCCTGTGATGCAGTGGTGCGGCGCCTCAGGCGCAGATATTGCAGTACCTACCCCCGGCCCGCCCCCGAAAAAACAAACCGCATAGGCGCAGTCGGTGCGACGTTCCCCACTTAACAACTCCTTTGCCGCCGCCAACCCCCACCAAGCCCTGCGGCCGCTCTCCCCTGGGCGGTGCACCTGCCTCCACAGACACACCCACCGCCGGCGCCGCCAATCCCCCCCGTGTAGCGTCACGCCTTCCGGCGTCACCTCCCCGCATTCGGGCCACCCCCACTGCAGCTCCACCCGACGGCACCGTCCTGCGCGGCCGTGGCGTGACGGCGCAGGCCACGGCCGCCACTCAACCCCCCGCCTCGCGCGTGAGCGTCTCGTAAACGCGCGCCAGCGCGCGCATGCTGCCGCGGTAGCCCGCGCCTCGGCGGCGTGGCCAAGTTCCCGGGCCGCTTCAAGCTTCTGTGCAGCAGCCGCTGGTGCTCCGGGTGGGGAGCGGGGGGCGTGGAGGGGAAGGTGGCCGTCGCCGCGGCCCTGCCGACCACCGAGAGGGCCCTCGCCGACTCACCGTCGACGGCGAGGCGGCCGTCGGGCGCCGGACGAGCCCTGTCCCCACCGGCGACGTCGTCAGCCGCTGCGGCCGTCGCCCCCTGCAGGTGGCCGCGCCACCCATGGACGCCGCCGCCGCCGCCGTGTCGCTGCCTGCGGTGAGGGGCGCTTTTTGTTACAAACCTCGACAGCGCAGCCAGCTCCTCGGTTTTAGGTGACCCGATGGGATTTGGCGGGGATTTTGGTGACGCAAGTCAGTCAACTTGAACAGCCAATCAGCGACCCAGTTTCCAGGCTGGCCAGCACGTGTCGGGCCCACCGAAACTTTCGGACGCTCCGCTCCCCCTCCCCTGCCGCGTCCCTGCCTGCCGCAGCCGACGGGAGTGGCGGCGGCCACACCACGGCCACACTACGGCGGCGGCTCGGGCCACTGCGCTCCCCCCGCCTCTGTTTTCCCGGCTGGCCCTCCTCCTCCCAGCGGCGACGGGGGCGGCAGCGTCGGAGGCGGAGACAGCCGCGGCCGCCGGTCCTGGCCACCCGGGAGATCTTGCTCCGCCGGTGACGCATCAGCAGTGGCGGTGGACACAGCGGTGGTGAGGGTTGCGCGGGCGTTCTCCACGTGGCCCACACTGGGTGTACCTGCGCCAACGTCCGATAACCCCCCCACGTCGGGGGGAGCCGGTGCAGTGTCCCGCCCGCGCGCCATCAGGTGCGCCGGCTCTGAAGCCGCAGGGAAAGGCTTTCCGAAAACATCAGTTACCGGGGGGCACCGCCCACCTGGAGCAGGGTGCCAATGTTTCTCCTTCCCTCCGCGCGCACTGCAGTAGCCCTAGCCAAGCTGGATGGCACCAGCCCGCCCCCTTCCTCGCACCCGCGGCCACCCGACTGGGTCTGCGGCTGCCTTCCCACCCCGCTGCCGGCCCTCAGCGAGCTCAACACCCGCCCGTATGAGTCCCTCACGCTTTACGGCCATGCGGGGAGCATCCGCAACGCCCTGCACCTGCCATCAGAGCACCTTGCCGCGCCCGCCCATCCGCCCGGCAGTCCAGCAAGCAGCCCAGCCCACCTTCCCATCCGACCCACCTGTCACCGCCTCTCCTCGTGGCCCCGTGCCCACTTTACCCTCTCCAGCGCATCCCCAGGCGCCAGTCATCCTCCGTTGCCCCACCCTGCGCCTCCTTTCCGCAGCCACCGCGGCTGCCGGCCGCGGCTGCGGCCGCGCCCGCCGACGCGACGGGCATCGCGACGGCGAGAAAAGGGCCGCATCAGGGGCAGCAATGACAGCGACGGCGCGCCCATCGGGAAGGCTGTGGAGGCTGCGGCGGGAACACAGGCGGCGGCGGCGTACAGGAGGGCAGCATGGCAGCGGCAGCGGGCGCGGCAGAGCGAGCCGCCGCGGTCCAGTGGCGGTGACCAGCACGACGGTGCGCACAGTGACGGAGACGGCCACGGCCCCGTCGGCGGCAGCCATGGCGGCGGCCGTGACGGCAATGGCAGCGCAGGTGCCAGGGGTACTAGAGTCGGCGACAAGGGCGCATTGATTTTCGGAGCGACGAGCAAAAAAAAAAAAAAAAGTGTGGACAAACAACTGGAGTTGGGACATATGCCCCAAGTTGATGCGACCCGATTTCACTATTGCAATTCTCCGAATTGGGAGAACACAGATATCATGAAACATAAAGCAAGCATTACGAATAACTTCGGCGCTGCGATTTTCAAAGTGATACCGTGGTGTACAGGGCTACGGCCAACTACCCCTTGACGACAAGCGTCACTGTACCACTTGCCGCAGCACGAGTTTTACGTCGTGGGCGAATCTGGGACACGGAGCATAGCACACCAGATAACGGTCCTCTCCTGCCACGATTCTGGGCTGCTTCGCCGAAGCAATAGCGAACACCAGCTGGTCAGGCCACTTCAAATCTGAACCGAAGCAGACGCAACGTTTGAAACCGGGAGGTAGATACCATTTATCGCATTCTCCGTTGTCGAACCTACGACCACCGCGCACTGAGTGGGGCGTTTCCCCATTTGGCCACGGAATGGCCTGATGTGCAACCGGGAGCTTCCGCGGTCTTTATAAAAGCGCCTTCAGAAGCCGGTTCAAAAACGACAGGAGCAACCCGCGACTCCTCCGAAGTCTCTGCGTCACACCCGTCAGCCCAAGTTTATGCCAGTAGCGGCGACAACGGCGGTGCTCTCTATGATTGCCGAAGCGGCTGCGACTGTTGCTTTGGTCGACGCTTCCGACGGAATCGGCGCCTCCCACGGCCGCCCGGGTCGGCTGTGGTGCCCGACAACAGACAGGGGGGTGGTGTCTGTGTCTCCAGCGGTGCCCACCAGTCTGAGCAAAGACAGTTCCCTCCATGGCTTCGATGGCCGGCGCGCTATGCTGTCATTACGGCGGCACCGTCGTCGCGTTGGACGAGGCGCCTCCGGCCGCCATTGATGCCTTCCACATTCTTCAGTAGGCCACGGTAGGAAGGGAGCTCGTTCACCAGTGGGGGGGAGCTGCTATTGTGTATTGCGCGCGGGGCTGGTTCTTGCATCTTCGTTACTAAGGAGCACAAGGAAAAATGAAAAACCTACTCGCCGTTGGCACCCCCAATGAGTCCAACCCCGCCATGCGTCCGCAAGAGTACGTTCACCATGTCAAGCACCTTGGCCGCCACCTCGGCCCCGAAAGCGCCCACAAAAAAGTTGCCATGGTTCGCCTCCTGCAAGGCGACGACGCGTTGCTCAAACCAAACCATAAACTCGTCAACAAGACCACCAACCCGAGTCGCAAGGTTGGCGCTGTCCACCCGGTAGCAGTCGCGGATTCTTGCTCGCAGCGTCCCGCGGCACCGGTAGTTGAGAACATAGAATAGGAAGCGAGTGGAGTTTGACTTCCACACACCCATTCGCATGACCATGTCCACATCTTCAGTGTAGTTCAGCCAGAACTGGGTGGCACCCCTCCGGAACCCGTACAGTCCTCCCACCCCACGGGCACTCAAGGCGGGGTCGAAAATGAGAACGAACAAGGCAAGGTTCTGCTCCCACCAGCCCTTCGAAACGGGCTCGCCCGTCATGGCTCCGCCGGCACCTGCCGCTCCCGCCACCGGGATGACAAAAAAAGGAAGTTCGGACCTCAGAGTAAAGGCAGGGTCGGCAGCCCTCAATTGAGCGTAGACGTAGGAAAAAACAGGTAGGTCGCACCAAGAAAATGGGCAGCGCACACAGGTAGAGCTGCCGTAGACGTCCGACGCCTCCATTTCCGCTTGCGTACTCAAAACCGACCAGAAGTAGTAGGCGGGGGTTGGTGCGGTTCCCGAAACGTTGGTCTTCAGCTTGGAGTACCGAACACGTACCCACCGTGGTCGGCCGTGGGTCTCGAAAAACGTCAGGTTGGCACCCACCATTGGGGCAAACATGACGTCGTGGCACTTCAATCCGAGGAGGTTCACCGGCCGCAGCATAGTACACCAGGAGTAAACCATAATGACGTAGATTGTCAGCCGGCAGTACTCCTGAACAGTTGGCTCAACGACGACATCTTGGGCGGTGAAGCCGGCCGACGCCAGGTCACACGCTGTGACCATAGTTTCCACCGTCACAGGCGGGGTCTGAGCCGCCTCCTCCCCGAGGCTCGTCGCCCTCTTGCTGGACCCCTGTAGCCACTCCACCACCACGAGGTGCTTCACGGGGCACCCCCGGTGCGTAGCGCCCTCGGCCTCCTCCGCTGGGGTTCTGTCCACGTCGAGGACGGGCACGTACGCCTCGTCCTGGCCCCGACACCCCTTGACGTACGGCTGCTCCCCTGCAAAGTCGCGACACGCCAAGGCAAAGAAGCGCCGTAAAGAGGAGGCAATGTTGCGAATGGTGTTCATGGCAAGAGGTGAATTCTTACCACCAACCAAATGCGCACGCCCCCCCTCAGGCAGCAAAGCAAAGTACCGCCGCAGCCTCATTGGTAGTGCCGCGTCCAGCCTGGTAGCCATCGCCATCGCCTGCTGCTCCACGGGATCAGCGCCAGCCGCCCCAACCACACCGTAGGCACGAGCAAGAAAACGAATAAAGCGTCCGGCAGCTTTGTCCGCACTGGACCACGATTGCTCGGACATAGCAAACGACGCCGCGTTCTGCGATGAGGCTCGGCGCGCGGTCCGCTCATCACTCTCCACCTCAAAGGACAAAGCACCAACCACGGGAACATCACCACCAGAAAGCCGGTCGGCCGAAATGGCACCGGAGCCGAAATCCCCGGCCTCGTCGTTCTCGTCGTCGCTGTCGGCAGCGCCACCGTTGAGCAAGCCATCAGCCGCGGCGCCCATCACATCCATGAATGGAGCATCATCCATGGTGAACTGCAAGCTCCGCACGTTGGGAAAGGTATGGGGGAAAGACAGTGAGGGGTGGTGCGCGCAGGAGTGGAGGGGGTGGGTCGCCGGGCCGGCGAAGGAGACAGCGGGGACAGGGGGAGAGGCGACAAAGAGACGCGGGCAACGAGAGCACGCAGTGACGATGGCGCGACGGTGGGGACACGGCGTGCAAGCTGGTCTGTGGTCACGGCGCGCAGCCGCAGAGGATTCATTGACGCAGGAGACCGTGTCTGTCCATCAACGTGATTGCAGAAAGGTCGACAATCACGAGACAGCCCACATATTTTTATGTGCCCCGAAAAGACTGCCGGGCAGGTTTTGTGCTCATCCGGTGGATCTGGAGAAGGCGTCCAATTGTTTGAATTTCGGCGACATTCGCGCAGTTTCACAGCTGGGTCAGAGCGCCACGGCACTTGGACGGACCGACTGACCGGTGCCATCAACCTGGGGAGGGGGTCGTGCAGCACCAAACGATACGCCGGCCCTGCGTGAGCGCTGCACGCGCGCGTTTGCTGCTGGACTCCTCTCGCTCAGGCCCAGTTCCCGTACAGGGCCTGAAGGGCACCAATGACCAGGGGCTCACCGCGCTATTTAGTCCAGCCTCGCAGGGCAATCAAAGGGCCCCTTACCGCTTCAACTCATACCGACGTCTCGCACGCTTGTGTCCGACGACATACTTTCAGGGCCGATAATCGCTGTCTGTGTGCACCGTCGCCGAGGCGAGTGCGGGCGAGCAGGAGTGCGCGCGCGCGGGTGGTCGAGGACCCCCTTCTCCCCTTCTCACAACAATCCGTCGTCAGGACGGCCACCGTCACTCCCTATGGCGTGGTTGCACTGGGCGTCTGTGCGGCGTTGGGCGGCGACGAGACGGCGACATCGGTCGCGGCCGGCCGCGGAGCTGCCGTGACGGCGAAGACGGCGGGCCCCATCGACCACGGCCGGCGACGCGGCGGCCGCACGCGCCACTGCGACGGCGACGGGGATTGGCCGCGAGCCCGGTGACGACTGAGGTGGCGGGGTGTTTCTGGCCGCCGCCGGCACGTGCGCCGTTACCGCCCTCCACCCCCGTAGCAAGCAGAAGGACGGCGCTGGCACGATGACGGGAGCGGAGACGGCCGGCGGCAGTGCGGCCGCGGTGACCGCTGGTGGCGGGTGAGCCGCGGCGGGCCGGCGGGTGGTTTTCGGGGCGGCGGTTGTGGTGTCATGGGGGGGGGGGTGAAGTTAGGCGGCCGGGGGGTGTTCCCCCCTCGTCACCCCCCGCACGACTCCGGGCACCGCCGCAGCGCCCACCAACGCCGCGGCGGGAGACGGGTCGGTTACTGACCCCGAAACGCCGCCGGGCGCCGCATCGAAGCGGCGAAGGTAGCCCGGGGCGCCTAAGCCGCAGCACCTGTAGTGGGCGGCGCGGTGAGGGTAGCGGGCCCGCCCCCCGGCGGGCGAAAGTGACGGCGGGTGCGTAGATCAGGTCCCCCCCGCCCGCTCCCCATGCCTGCCACGTGTCTTATCCGCCACCGCGCGCGTCGACAGGGCGGTAACGTCAGCCACCGCCGGCCTCGGCGGCGGCGCGCAGCCGGCCACCGCCGTCGCCGGGCGCGACCGGGGTGGGGGGGGGGCAGCGGCCTCGCGCGGCCTCGATGTGGCGGCGGCTGCGGCGGCCGGCAGCTGGGGGGAGAACCTAGATGGCGCCGACGCGGCAGCCGCAGCGGCAGTGGACAACAGCAAGGCGGCGGCGCGCGGGGACGGCCGCTCGGCGGCCACGGCCATGGGCGGCAAGGCGGCGGACGGGCCAGCGGCGGTGGGCGAGCAGCCATAGCCACACGCGCCGCCGGCGCCCGCGGCGGCGCCCCCGGCGGACAGGGGGGTGGCGGGGGGGGAGGGCGCACACTCCCCCCTCCCCTTACCCCGCCAACACCTGGCCCGCCGCCGCCACCCTCCAAGGCCGGCGCGCAGCGGCGAACGGCGATGCTGCGACGGCAGCGGTAGCGACGGTCGGTGGCCCCGCGCTGCCGCTTTGCAGCGGCGCGACGGCTCGTGGCGGCGGTGGCATTGCGGCCGCCGCCACGGCGACATGTGGAGGGCCCGCGGCGGCGGCGGCGGAGGCGGCGGCGGCTGCGGCCGGCGGCGGGACAGCCGCGGGGGGCCGGCTGCCGGCCGGCCGCGGCATCCCCGAGTTTCTTCTGTTGGGGGGGGCGGGCCGCCACAACGGCGGTGGTGTGGCCGGCCGGGCCCCGCCGCCTGCGCGGCTCGTCAACCCGTCGTTGCTGCCCCCCGCGGCGGCAGTGGCGGCCACGGCCGGCGTCGGCCGCCGCCATGGGGTGGGCAACGGGCCGCCCGCGGCGGCGGCCAAGGACGTCGGCTGGGCGGTGCCGGCCCCTGCCAGCACCGCCGACGGCGGCGCCGGCGGACGGGCCGGCGACGACGCCGGCAGCATGACCGGCGCCACCGCCATGACGGCGCCGGGGGAGGTGGACAAGACGGAAACGGCGGACGCCATGACGGGCATCGTGCTGGCGGCGACGGCGGCCCGCGGCGGCGCGGCGACGGCCGGCGTGCTCCTCGGCCGGCGGGCGGCGGGGGCGACGACCGGCGCGGCGGGCGACGACATAGCCGTCGGCGACGCCGAGGCGGCGGTGGCAGCGGACGTGCTGGTGGTGGCGCCGGGCGTCACGACGGCCACCCTCCCGGCGGCGGCGGCAGCGCGGCGCGCGGCGGTGGCGCTGGCCGGCCTCGGCGGCGGCGCGGCGGGGGGCGAACGCCAAGGGCGGCACGGCGGCGACGGGGGACGAGCTCGTCGGCGGCGCGGCGGTGGCGTGGCGGCGGGCGGCTGCGGCGTGGCCGCGCTGGTGGCGGGCGCCGGCGACGACCCGGCAGTCGACGCCAGGGACGTGAAGGGCGGCGGGACGGCGACGCCGGACGGGACGGCGGCGCTGGCCGACGCGACGGACAGCCACGAGACGACGCGGCCAAGGGCGGCACGGTGACGGCGGGGGATGGGCTCGTCGGCGGTGCGGCGGTGGCTGTGGCGGCGGGCAGCCGCGTCGTTGCCGCGCTGGTGGCCGGCGCCGGCGATGGGCCGGCCGCCGACGACATGGACGAGGCCGGCGACGGGCCGGCGGCGGCAGACGCGACGGCGACGACGGCCGACGCGATGGACACCTTCCCGGCAGCGGTGGCGACGGGCGGCGCGGCGGCGACGTCCGACGGCGCGCCGGCCGCACTCGGCGGGGCAGCGGCCAAGGGCGGGGAGGAGGAGGGCGGTGGCTGCGGCGGGGGGGGGGGTTGTGGCGGCGCAGGGGGGAGCGATCCCTCTCCGTCCGCCCCCCCGCCGACGCCACGACCGCTGCCGCCAACCCCCGCGGCCAGGGGGGGCGGGCGCGCGACGGCGGCGCCGCGACGGCCGCGGCGGCGACGTCTGGCGGCGGTGCGGCGGTCGCGGCGGCCGAGGGCGCGTCGGCGGCTGGGGACGCGGTGGTGGGTGCGGGCGTGGCGGGCGGCGACGGTGGCGCCGGGGGAGAAATGGAGCTTGGCTGGGGGGGGCGACCCCCCCCCGCTGGCCTCCCCACGACCGTCTCTGTCGCCACCGCGCTCGCCTGCGTCGCCGGCCGGGCGGCAAGCGGCTTCGCCACGGTGGCAGCGGCGGCGTTGGCGGCAAGCGGCGGCGGGGTCGGCGGCCGGCCGGGCGCGGCGGGCTGGCGGCCGGTTGGGGGTGCAGCGGGTGGCGGCGGGGGCGACGTTGGCGGGGGGGGGGAGTTGCTGGGCGGCGGGGGATGCTTTCCCCTCGTCGCCCCCCCCTTGGCCTTTGAAGCAGCCGCCGCTGCCACCGCCGCCGCCGCCATGGCGCCGCGCGGCAGCGGCGGTGCGGTGGCGGTGGCGGCGACGGGCGGCGACGAGGCGGTGGCGGCGACGGGCGGCGGGCGGGCTGCGGCGCGCACGTCGGCCGCGGCGGGTGGCGGGCGCGCAGGGGGTGGTGGGCCGGGCGGCGGGCGCGGGGGTCTTGGCGGCGGGGGGCACTCCCCTGCCGCCCGCACCCCCACGACCGCAAGGGACCCCCGCCGCCGCCAAGGGGTTGGTGGCGGCCGCCGCCAGCGGCGCGGCGGCGGCCACAGGGTTGGCCGTGGCTGGCGGCCAGCCGGCTGCGGCCGGTGGCGTGGACACGGCGGCCGCCGTGGCGTCGGACGCCGCCGGGGGCCGCCGGGACGCGGAGCTCTTGGCGGGCCGCGCGGTGGGCGCGGCAGCCGGGCGGCTCGCGGCGCGGGGAGACGCGGGCGAGGCGGGCGGCGGGGAGCGGCGAGCGCGGGCAGCCGGGCGGGGCCACATGCCTGCTGGCCTGCCGGCCCTGAAACGTGTCCCCGCCGCCACGGCGCGCGCCGACCGGACGGCGGCGGCGGCAACTGCTGGTGGCGGCGGTGGGGTGGGCTCCGCCGCCGGGCGCGGCTGTGCTGCTGGGGGGGCCGCGGCCCCGCGCGGCCGCAACGCGCCTGTGGCAGCGGCCGGCGGCGGGGTGGGCGGCCAAGACGGCGCGGGAGCGGCAGCGGCAGCGGCAGCGGCAAGGCTGCGGCGACGAGCGGCAAGGGCTGCACGGCAGCGGTGCCCGCGGGCGACGAGGCGGCGGGCGCCGGCAGCGGCGCCCACGGCGGGCAGGAGGGGGGCGGGGTGGGGGGGCAGGTGCCCCCCGCTCCCCCCACCCCGGGGATATGCACCCGGGGGCCCCGACGCGGACGGGGGGGGGGCGGCGACGCGGCCCGGCGGTGGCGAGGCTCGGGGGCAGTGCCCCCCAGCCACGCCACCGCCGGGGGCCAGAGGGTGTTGGGGGGGGTCGCGCGGAGGGGGGGGGGGACGGCTTGCCGCTCCCCCCCTCCGACCCCCTGGTTCCATCTACACCTGGTTGCGGGGGTGCGGCGGCGGCTGCCGCCGCACCCCCACCGGCAGCGCCCCCGCCACCGCTGGGCCCCGTCGGCACCACTGGCAACGCACCCGCCAGCCCCGGGGGGCACCACGCCCCCCCCGCTTGCCGCCCCGCCGGCCGCCGACATGGCGGCCGCCGGTACGAGGTAGCCCTCAAGTCGGCGACAGCCGCCGCCGTCCCGCGGTGCCTGCCACCTCCGAGAAAACAAGTCGTAGAGTTAGTTGTTGCTGTGGAGACTACCCGACTCCACTTTCAGGGACTATTCTGATTTTAAGTATGAAACTCGTGAAAAGATCGTCGAGACGCACTTCCGCTGAGAAACATTACAAGTCCGTGACGGCCTTAAACCGTATCGATCACAGTTACATACGCATCCGCCCAAGTGCCCACGCACTGTAATGATTCAATCTACAATATGTACCCTGGGAACTAGCTAGTTCCCAGCCAATGGGAAAATCGGATTTGGTATATAATCCAGTTCCCATGCGGCGAGTGTGATCGCTGTGACCTGTCCGTGGCGGTGTCGGCGGCGCTGGCGCATTTACCGGGAAAAACGCTTTGCAACCGTACCCGGGAGCAGTTGGACGACGCAATTCGGACGGTGGAGGCTGCGGACCCCAGACTGCGGGTTTGTATTGGGAGTTGGGGGGCGTGCTCCTTACTGGCGCGCTCTCTCGCGGGGCGACCGTGCACGTTGTCCCACACCAACGCCACGACGCCCCTTCCCCCCGCTGTCCCGTCGGCGTCTGCGCCGGGGGTCGGCCCCCCGGCTGCTTTTCCGACGCCCGTGGTTGTTCCGGCGCCCCCCCTCCCCCCCACCGTTACCTTGGCGGCCGCGCCGGGGGGTGGCGCAGTGGCATTTCCTGCTGTCCGGCGGACGTCCGCCGCTGTTGCCCCCCACCCCCCCCACTACGCTGTTTTGTCGGCGGCCGCGTCGCGGAGCGGCGCCGACACCTTTTTTTCTTCTTGGCCGGCCCTTTCCGGCGTCGCCCCTCCCCCTGTCGCCGCCGCTATTGGGCCGACGGCCGCGTCGGGGCCTGGCGCTGACGCCCTCCTTTCTGCCCGACCTGCGCCTGCTGACGTCGGTCTCCTCCCTCCCGCCACTGCTGTTCGATCGGCGGCTGTGCTTGGTGCTGGCGCTGACGCGATCTCATCCGCGGCGGCGGGGCCCTCCACCCCCTCGGCCGACTGCGTGCAATCGTCAGGAGGTGGCTGCGCCGGCGCCAGCTCCTCCGCCGCGGGCGCGCCAGGCAGCTTTTCCCGCCGCAGCAGCATCTCCACCCCCGCCACCGCCAGCCGCACGCCCACTTCCGAGTCCGTGTGCAGCCGCAGCACGGAGGTGACCAGCTCCTGGGCGCGCACGCGGGCGGCCGCCAGCACCTCCGCCACGGCGGGGGGCAGGGAAACCGCCGCGTCGCCACCACCACCACCACCGCCGCCGCCGCCGCCGCCGCCGCCGCCAAAGCCGTCAGTGCCCACCGCAAACGTGGCGGCCGTGACGCCCCCCGCCTGGCTGGTGGCGTCCGTCTGCAGCAGCTGCGTGGCGGGGGCACCCCCGACCCCCACTGCGCCACCTCCGCGGCCCGCTCAAAAAGCGCATTCCCCCGCGGGCCGTCGGAGCAGCTCCGCCAGCGGCGCAACCGCTGCCACGTACGGCAGGCGGGACGCGCGAGGCATGCACACACCGTGATGCATGCGGTTCAGCTCCCAAGAGTCGAGCAGGGCGCCGAAGGCGCCCAGACAGACTGCCAACGGTGGCAATGGCGGCGGTGGCGCCGCCACCGCCGACGCCGCAGCCGGTCCCGCCGCCGCCACAACCAGCCGCGGCCGTCCGCGACCAGGCTCGTCACCCCCCACGCGCGGATGCCCACCAGCAGCCGCCGCCGCGCGCACTCCGCGCCGGCGGTGGGCGGCAGCAAAGAGCGGCGCCTGCCGCCGCCCGCACCCCCCGCGTCGCCGCCGCCCGTGACCGACTGCGCCAGCAGGCGGCCGGCCAAATCCAGGTCCGTGGCCAGCGCGGCCAGGCCGTCGGCGTTGGCGGCGGCCGCCAGGCCGCTCCAGACCGCCGACTGGGAGGCCAGGTAGTCCCCATTGCCGGTGGCGGGGTGAATAAGCGGAAGGGTGCCCGCAGTGCCGGCCACCGCGGGCGACCACTCAGCGGCGCAGGCGGACGCCAGCGCCGCCGCCAGGCTCCGCGACGCGTCGGTGGCCAGCACGGGGGCGGCGGCGGCCGCCGCTACTACCACGGCAACGCAGGCGTGCACTTCGGCGGTGGCGGCGGCCGCGGCCGCCGCTGTGCCATCACTACTGTCTCCGGCCGTCACGCCGTTGCCGCCGCCGCTACCTCCACCGCCGCTGCTGCTCCCACTGCCGCCGCCGCCGCCACCGTCGCCCCCGCCCGAGATTGGTTCGTAAAAATCATCGTTCAGACCGGTCCCCGGCAGGACAGCGGGCAAGCCCGGGCGGTCGGGCGCCCCCGAACCCCGTCGTCGATGCTTACTGCCCCACCACCGCCATCAGACGACGTGAAGCCGCCGCCGCCAAAGTCCTCTGACGACGTGAAACCCCTACGTATTGACTTGCTTGATTTGACGGTTACGCCCCCACTAGGGGGGCGCCGCCGTACTTGTCTTTTGCGGACGGAAAAACTAAAGACTTATGGCACGGACGGCTGAGAGCCGTCACGGCTCACAGCCGTCCGTTGCCGCCCGGCGATCTGCGATCGTCGGGCGCCGGCGCCGCCCCCGCAATCGCCCGATTGTAGGAGCGGCGCGGGTCGGGCGTTGCCCCGCCGCCACACAGGCGGCGGGCACTGGTCTGCGGCTCTGCCGTCCCCCGCCGCCGCGGTAGCCACACCGCGGCGGCTTTGCACGCCCGCCCCGGCCCGCCGGGCATAAGAGGCGGCGCTGCCGCGCTTCCCCTCCTGCCCGCCGGTCTCGGCACGTCCGCTGTTTTTCCGCTCCCACCCTCCTCCCTCGGGTGTTCCGCGGGGCGTGCTCCGCACGTGCCGTCTGTTTTTCGAGGGTCTTCTGCGCGGTGGGTGTGTCCCCCCGCTTTTTTTTTCGACTATGTTTTGTCTCCGGAGCCCGGCTATTAAACAATAGTAGTACTTGGCATACGCGGCCCCCGCCCCATTGTAACCCCCGCCGCCGCCCCCGCCGCCGCCATCACTCGACGCCTCAAACTCGCCGTAGATGATGGCCTTGCCGCCCGCCGCCTGCCGCCCGCTGCCTCCGCGCCGCCGCCTCCGCGCCAACGCCCGCGCCCGAGCCCGCGCCCGCGCCCGCTCTCGCGCCCGCACCTGCCGCCGCTGGCCGCCGCCGCCGCTTTGTGGGCGGCGGTTGCGACCGGCGAGAGGGGCGGTGCGGCCGGTGGCGGCAGCTCCCGCCCCCCCGCTCTCACCCCTTCCGTCCGCCGCCGCGACCGGCTCGTGAACGGCGCTACGGGCTCCCTTACCCCGCCCCCCGCCCCCCCCCGCCCCCCCTCCGCCCCCAGCGCCGCGCTCGACAGCCCTGCCCGCACCGCCACCCCCGCCGCCCCCGCCACCGCCCGCAGGCACTTGCGCACGCGCCCCGTCGCGGCGCGTAGCAGCGACAGTAGCAGGGCGGCCACCGCCTCCTGCCGCGCCATGCATGTGCTGGCGGGCGCCGCCGCCCCGGCGGGCCGCAGGCACGTGGCGTAGAAGCGCACGGCGACCGACAGGCCCGCCTGCACGAGCGTCACCCAACCCAAGGCGGCGGCACTGCCGCCGACGCCGCTGCTGCCACCGTCGCCGTCGCTGTCCGTCTCTGGAGACCTCGTCCCCTCCGGCGTTTTCAGCCGCCGCGCAAGTGCCTTCCTCTCAGCGACCGTCCCCCCCTTCCACCGGCGGCACCTCCACTGGCGACGCCGCTACCATCGTCAGCGCCAGCGTACCACCCGCCGCCGACGCCACCGCTGTGACGGCCAGGCGCGGCGACACCGCCGCCAAGGGCCACACCGGTGGGGCGGGAAGCGCCGGCGGCGGTGGCGGCGGCGCCACCGCCGGCGGGGGGGGTCCCACCGAAATAGAGCGGCAGCGGTACCCAGCCGCCGCCGCTACCGCCGCCTCAGTCGCCACACCAGGGGCCGCTGCCGCCTTCACACCCGAACCGCGAGCCCCAACAGGCCTTTGGCCGCCGCCTCCAGTTGCGCCGACGCAGACGACAGCCGCGCGTCAGCCGCCGCGGCCGCCGACAGCGCGCAGTGGGCAATGGCGGCCTTCGAGCGCGCGTCGGCGGACGCGTCCGTCAGCCAGTAGGGCCCAATGGTGTGGTATGCCGTGGCCAAGCCGGCGTGCTTGATGTACCAAGAAGACTGCAAGGGGAATGGGGGGGAGGGGGGGTGGAGCACCGACGGAGGCGCGGGGAGAGAGCGGGGCCGCAACAAGAGAAAGGCAGGGGGGGAGGGAGTTGGCGGTGGTGCAACCGTCCCAGACCGCAGTTGACCGAGCGCGCGCAGGCCACCCTCGGGCGGCGGCCCCACACACCAGCGCGCGTGTCAACGGGGTGCTTGCGCGCAGCGCCGGCAGGCCGGCGAGGCGCTTGTGGCGGCGGCCGCCCGCGGCGGCCACGCGGCAGCGCGGCCGCCGTCGGCCGCCACCATTGGCCGCCCCCCGCCGCGCACCGACCGCGCAGGGGCGCCGCACGGCACGCCGCGCGCGTGCGCACGGCCGCGGCCGCGCGGCTGGCCGCGGCGGCCGCGCCGCCCGCGCGGCGTTCTCGAGGCCGAAATCACCCGCCCCGCCCTGACCCCGCCACGCCTATGTACGTCCGTGCTCACGTCCCCGGCGTAGGCCCACGCGTCGTCCACAAACTCGGAAGTCGCGCGGAGCGCCCCCCCCACCGCGTCGGGCCGGCCGCACAGCGCCAGCGCCTCGGGCCAGAGCGACTTTACGGGCGCCAGCAGCGCCAGGCGCGCCATTACCGCTGCGTGCAGCTTGTCCACTGGTGTCGCCACCGCCGCCGCCGCCGCCGCCGCCGCCGCCACCGCCGCCGCGGACAACGACAACGTCGGCGACGGGCGGGCCGGCGGCGGCGGCGGCGCGGCGGCTGCGGCGGGCGGGCGGCTGTGGGTGGTGGACCCGATTGACGGGACGGCGGGGTACGTTGGGGGGCGGGCGCGCTACGCGATGGGCGTGGCCGTGCTGGACGGGCGGGGCGTTGCCGCGGCGGGGCTGCTGTTGGGGGGGGGGACGGCGGAGGGCGGGCCGCCGCCGGCCGGGGGGGGGGGGGGGGAACGGCCGCGTCGGTGGGCTCCGCCTGGTCGTCGTCGCCCGGGGGGGGGGGGTCGCGTGGTACACGGCAGACGGCGCCGTGGCTGCGGATGGGGGCGGGGCGCCCTCGTGGTGGGGGCTGGACCCTGGCACCCTGGCCGCGGCGGCGGCGACGGCGGCAACGATCGGCGGCGTCCCCCCCCCCCTTCCGCTCCCGTGGACAGCGTCCGGCCCCCCCCCCCCGGGGCGGCGGCGCGCCTCGGCGGCTCCCGCGGCGCCCTCCCTCCCGCCTGCCTCTGCTGTGCGAGCCTCGTCAAGTACGCGGCGGTCGCGGCGGGCGTCGTTGGCCGCGCCGTCATTTGGGCGGCCGCTGGTGGTGCCGCCGTCGCGGCGTGGGACCACGCCGCGTGGGTGGGGCTGGTCGAGGCCGCCGGCGGCCGCGTGACGACGCTGGGGGGGGGGGGGGGGCGGTCGCGGATGTGGGGGGGGGGGGGGGGGGTCCGCGTGGGGGAGGGGGTCGTCGTGTCGGCACCGGCCGTGGACCACGCCGCGTGGGTTGCCGAGGTGCGCGCCGCGGCGGGCGACGGCGCGTGAGGTCCCCGGCATAACCGCGCGGGGGGGTGGGTCGGGCGGGCGGCGGCCGGGTGACGGGGGGGGGAGGCAAATAGCCTGCTACTCGCAACCACCCCCCCCTCAACACCCGCCCCAACCCTCTCTCGTGGAAAGGGTCCTATATAGGGATATTGTCCCTCGTCTGCGGCACTCCCTGTCGCGGCACCGGTGGTAGTAGCCGATGCACACGTGGCGTTGGACGGCGGCGATTGCGACGGGCACGGCGCCACGCAGAGGCAGTAGCTGCTTGCACGCACGACGCACGCGACCGGGTCGGCGGCCGCCGCGGGGGTCACTGCGGCCGCCGCCGTCGGGAGGAGGAAGCGGCGGCTGGCGGCGCCGGGGGTGGAAGCGGTGACCGGCTGGGGACAAGGCAACCCCGTTGGGTGGGGGCACGGCTTGTTCGAGCGGCGGAGGGGGCGCTCCTACGCGCCACCGTCGGCCGGTCGGTGCAAACCCATCCCCCTTAAGGCCGGCAGCCAGTTGCCCGCTGCCCCCTCCGCACGCGCCACAACTTGCCCCCCCCCGCCTCCGCACGGGGGGCGACTCCTGCCGGCACCCGCCCCCGCCCTTCCCCCCGCAGACCCCCCCTTCTTCCACAGTCGCCCCAGCCTCCCCCCTCCTCAGCACCCGCCTGGACTGATGACGCGGGCAGTCGTGGGTGCGTGGCGGACGTAGTGGGGGGGGGGCAACAGAGGCCTCCTCAGCGGTGGTGGGGAGGGCGTGAGGGATGCAGCGCAGCTTCGACCCGCGGGCGGTGGCCCTACGCCAAGCAATGTAGCAATTCGGGGGGCCCCCCGCCAGATGACGGGCGGCGGCCGCGTCAGCGCAGCGGCGCGCTGACGCCGCCGCCCGCGTTGTCCGCGCTACCAAACCGCGCGGGCGCATACGGCCCCGGTGCACCCCCGCCATGCCCAGCGCGGACGGATAGAAAGTGCTCTCGGGCAGCGCGTGGCGCGCCCGGTGCCCGCTACGCGCGGTGAGGGGAAAAAACAAACACACGCGCCTGCCGCCTGCGCCCGCCGCCGCCGCTACCCCCGCCGCCACCGCTCGCGCCGGCGGCCCCGACGCCAGCGTCGGGCCGATACAGGAGAGCAGCCGCCGTCCACCGCGCCCTCCGCCGCCCCACCCCGCCCCCACCACCGGCGCCGCTACCACCATGGCGCCGTCCCTCCCCCCCGGCCGCCGCGAGGAGACTGCGGTGGACGGCCCCGCCCCCCAACCGCGCCCCCCCCGCCCGCAAAGGTTGCGCCCCCCCCCCCACGTGCCTGCTTGCCTTCACGCCCGCACAACGCGCAGCGGCGGCGACTGCCCACAGGGCCTAACTTATTCTCCTCGTCGCCGCCGCGCGCGCCGTCAACGCCGCCGCCGACGGGCCGGTGGTGCGCGCCGCCGCGCTGTCGCTGGTGCTCGGCGACGCGCTCCAGCCGGCGACGGCCACTACCACCCAAATCGCCGCGCGCAGCGACAGCGGACGCCAGCCTTCGGCGGTCTCAGCCGCCTTGGCAGCGGCTGCGGCACCAGGAGCAGACGCCGCCACCGCTGCGAAGGCAGGGGTTGAAAGGAGGGGGGAGTGCAGCCACCGCCACGGCCGTTCGTGCACCGCGAGCGGGTCAGGACATGCGTGCAGAGAGGAGGAAAGGCAGTCGACGGCGGGGACAGGCGACGGTACGGGGACAAGGACAGAGGCGTCTGGAGGGGTGAGAGAGGAAGTGAGAGATGTCGGTGTGGTGCCTGCCGCGACGGTTTTCGGCGCGCTCGCCTTGGGGTGAAGGGCAAGGGCCTCACGCTGGAGGGACGACAGGCGTAGCAAAAGGACCACTCCGAGCACACCAGGAACAAGCCCCAAACGTGGCTGGGAGTGGTGGTCGCCAACAGAGCGATGAGGGTGACCCTCGAGCGTGGTCGGAAACACTGCGAGGACTCATCTGTCCGAGGGCGTTGGCCAGTCCTGGCCAGAGACGAGGCTCACAGAACCTCTTAGCGGTTCTTTGCAGGTCATGGAAGCCCGGCGGAATCTTCCGCGAGAGCGAACGGGCACGCGTGGCACGCCCTCGTACAACGAGAGACGTCCACGTGGCACTAAAGGCCTCATAGAGACTCTTAATGGTTTTTTGAGCGCCACGACAGGCGAACTGAACGAGATCCAGCCCAGATTGGGTCCGACGGCTACACCTCTCACTGGGCGGGCCCAGTCAGCTCTTCATGACTGATTTCGTACCGTGGCTCATTGTCCGCAGTTCATCTCAAGCCAATGAGAAGCCTCCACACGATCTGCATCTGGCCCCGCACCTAGTGTCTATTCTACCGACCGGATCATTTGATCCTTTTCGGATCAAATGATCCGGTTTTTCAGTGTCTGTTTTCTTCTAGTTCCCGCCACCTGCCGCCTTTTCTGAGGCCAGAAACGAACTCAGCGCCGTCTCTTTGCCCGTGGGGGAGCTTGGGTGCATCCAAGCTTGAGCAGAAGATGAGTTTGCCGCGCTTTTTGTCGAGTGCCCTGGCCGGTGGCGCTGCACCTGGGATCGCCGCCCACGGCACCATGTGCCAGGTCTTGCGCGCCCGCCGCGTGCCGCGGACGCACAGAAGCAGAGAGAGCCTGGCGCGTGCGGGTTCCGCACACCAGGGCCGAGCGCAGAGGGGGGGTCGACGACGGGAAAGGCCCCCTCAGCCGAACGGTTGCCAGTTTACTCCTCTTCCTTCACAGGTCTTCCCCTCTGGCCACCCCCGCGCCACGGCGGCGGCGGGTGCCCCGCCGCTAGGGGGCACCCCCCAGACGCCGGCGCGGGCGGGGGCGGGCGCCGCCCCGGTGGGCGGCGGCGTCCCCAGTGGCGGCACGCCGACGGCGGGCGGCGGCGGCGGGGTGGTGGCGGCGCCGCCGTTTGGGGCCACCCCCTCGACTTATGGGACGCCCTTTGAGGTGCGCCTGCGCGGCGGGGCGGCCACCTCCGGAAAGGGGCCCCTTGGGGGCGCCCTGCTGGGGGGATTTCGCTTTGGCGGCACGCCACCCGCGGCGGCGTCAGCGAGCAGCGTTGCCGCCGCCGGCGGTAACGGCAGCGGCAGCGGCAGCGGCAGCGGCAGCGGCATCGGCGGAACGCCGTCGCGCGCGGCAGCGTCGCCGGCGCCCGCCGGCAGCGGCCGCGGCAGCAGCTGCCGGGTGTTGGCCCCACCGGCGGCCGGAATGCGGGGAGGGCCGTTGCCCTTCCCGCCGGCGGTCTTCTCGCCCTCTTCGTCGCTCCTGCCACCGCCGGCGACGGCGAAGGGGGACGGGGTGGGGGTCTGGCCTCCGGCGGAGGCGCCGTCGTCTCCGCCTCCTCCGCCGCGCAGCCGTCGCCGTCGACGCCGGCGTAGGGGTCGGAGGCGGCACTGGCGACGGCGGCTGTGCCGGCGACGACGCCGCCGCGGCGGGGTGGAGGCGCAACTCCGACGCCTCCGCCGGCGGGGGCGCCGCGGGCGCCCGTGTTCGGAGCCCTCCCGGCACCGGGCAGGGGGCTGTGGTGCTGGCCGTGGCGCGACGGTCGTTTGGGGCGCCCGGTTCGGGCGCACCTGCGCTCGCTGCGCCGGGCGCGCTGACCGCCGTGGCGGGGCCTCTGCCTGCCGCCCCTCTCGTGGCGCCCCTGTCGTCGCCTTTGTGGTCGTCTTCGCCGGCGCTGCGAACGGCGTCGCGGCCGCCGGTCGCCGCGGGCGCCCCTCAGGCTGCGTCTGTAGCTCTCCGTAGCCTGGTGGAGGACAAAAAACCCTCTCAGATGCATGGAATCGACGATTTCTGGTCAGGTCAGGCGAGGATCAAATGATCATCAGGTGAGGATCATTTGATCCTCATCTCCGGTAGAATAGACACTAGGAACCTTCTATGATGTCCCGCCGACTGTCTCAAATTTGGGGATCCTGCCATATTTCTACTGAATCATGACACGGCCACGATCAGAATGAGCCACACCGCGCTGGCGGCCGTGGCGCGACCCCCGAAAGTTGCCACGTCACCGAAGTGCGCGACCCGACCACGCAGGCCCGCGCGCTCTGCGGTCGACCCTCTTCATCGCCAGCGTGACGCCAGCTGCGGTCGACGCGTGCGCCTGTCCATGCACTTGCGCCGTCCTGGGACACCAGTGCGCGGGGTCCTGACGGCGTGGCCCCGCACGGCCGCGTACGGCGGTGCATTCGCTTTCGCCCCCGCACCGGGACCTGTACAGCTGCCGCCATCGAGCGCGGCATTGTCGTCCGCCCCGGATGTAGCAGTACGGCTACGCCGACCCACAACTTGTGGGGGCGGAACACGCACGCTCGGGTCCCAACTTGGAACACCGGAAGCAACCCGTGCAACACCAACACGCGACTTGCGTGTGACGAGTGGCCGACTCGCCAAGGCACGAACAAGATGTGTCGGAGCCAGACGGAGTTTACTTGGCAGCCAAGGGAGGCCCTCCCCGCCTTGCTGTCCCGCGCATATAAACCCTCGTGTGCACGCATGCGCGCGCACACCCCTCGCAAAACACGCAAAAAAATGAACACTCAGACCACCCAATAATAAAGGCTCCACAATCAAAGCAAGCAAGCGTAGAAATCCGTCTGGCTCCCGCGCAAAAATCCCCAAGATACGAACCACTGCAATACTCTGCCAATGGGGTGCCGAAAGTCCCAGTCGGAGTTTCGAGCTGAAATCGGAATATTTCACTCATGGGTCGGGTGAAGTCCATTCTCAATTCTGAGCCACTTGCTCCGAATATTCAAACCCAGATTCGGGGTTTGTCACACCGGAGGCGGCACCTACGACGTCTGCCTTGTGCAGCCCGCGCGCCCGCGCGCCCTGTGCACCGCCACTGACGGCAACGTCCATGCCCGATTTGGCGTGGACGAGCACATGGAAGCGGGTAAGGACCGAGCCGGAGGAGCGGCTGTCTCGGCTGCTGGTATGTGCTTGAGGGTTTCTGCTTGTCGTTGGACGCATGCACTTTGCTTGGTATCCTTCTCCCTTCGCTGTGGGAGGCGTCTAAGACGTCCTTATTGCTGCAGAGCAAGTGTCACCACCTCACTGCGCGATTGTGTGGTTGCGGCGCCGCTTCTTCGCGCCTGGGAGTGCTTTCTCGCATGCAGTATTCTCGGACGCGAACGCTGACTGTTGTCTCTGGGCTTGAGCCGCACCCGTAGTCGATCTTTTGCCATTTTTTGCTCGTCTATGTATTCTTTTTTCTGCTTTGGCACACGCGCGTTAGATGGCGGAGCTGGCTCAGCCCGTGGTGCGCATGACGATGTGTCACCTGATGCGAAGCGACCTCACATGCCGACGCCGATCGCAGCCGTTGAAGGTGGTGCACCGTCGTCGCCGCGAAAGAGGCGTGTCACGTCCACCCTCCCTGCGGCCGCATTAACAGGATGGGGCGCTGCGGGGCCGGCGGCTGGGACGACCGCAGCGCAGCGGGCAGTTGACTCCCATCCGACTGAACGGGGTCATCTTCCGTCGACTGCTTCGGGCAGCAGTTGGCTGCGTGCGCTTCGTGATCGTCGCAAAGAGCTTCGCGACACGCTGGCAGGGGCGGAGCGGGACATCAAGAAGAAAGAGACTGTGAAAGAGACGCTGGCGGAGAAGCTGAAAAGTCTGGATGAGCAGCTGGATCGGCCTGGCCTGCGCGCAGAGAACGAGCGTGATATTAAGGCCCAGCGGCGGATGCTTTATGGCGAGATCGACGTCGCCAACGCGGCTCTTGTTGGCCTATACGAAGACAAGCGACGCACCAAGGACGACGTTGCGGCGCTTGAGCAGGAGATTGCAGCCGAAGAGGCGGCGCGGAAGAAGGCCGACGAGGTACGTGTCTCTCGCCTACTGTTTCGTTGCTTGGCGTGTTTTGCGACTTTCTATTTGTCTCGCTCTTGACCCAGATGGTCGGCATGCTGCACAGCGTCCTCGATAGTCCATTTTGCAACTGTGTGACCTTACGATCAAAACTGACGGCACGACTGTCAACTACTGCGCCTTTGTCTTCCGCGGTGTTCTGTTGATTGGTTTTTTGCCTTGTAGTTGTCAAGTGTTGTGCAGCGCTTGGAGACTGCCAGGCTGCCGGACGTGTCGGTACAATATTCATCGCACCAGCTGAGCGACCGGCAGTTGGAGCTGCGTGGGAGTGGCGACATCGTCCAAGAGCTCCAAAGGTGCGCTCTGGAGAATCTGGCACCCGCCGCAGGACGGCCCAAGGTGCTTGTTGTCAGTGGCCCTGCTGGTTCGGGGAAGACACGGGTTGGGTTTGAAGCGCTGTGCCGGTCGTCTGGGAGTTCTGGGGACCTGCTGAGCAAGCTGGAGCAGTCGTCCGGCTGCACCGTGCTGACCATCCCCCTGTTCATCGACTTCAACAACGGCTTCAGCTACCTTGACGGCGTGGATGGCGGCAACATGGACCAGAACCTTGGAGTTCGTTTGGCTGCCCGCGCTTTGCGCGTCTCTGCAGCCAGTGTGAAGAGGGACAACGGTAGGAGCTTGGACGGCTTGGAGACCGCCGAAGTGCTGACGGCGATCGCCAAGGGCGCCCTACGTCGAGCGTCTGAGGCGGCCGCGTCCCCCCCTGGCGTCATCCTCCTTGCGCTCCACCTGGACGAGTACCAGTTCTACTTGCAGCGGCTGATAACGCAGAGGAGGTACTCTGAGGAGCGGGCGCGTCTGTGCTTCAAGGACATGCTGAGTGCCGCGAACAACTGGGTGAGCTCGGCAAGTGTTGCTGTCGGTGCCGAGCTGGTTTTCTTTCCGGTTGTTACAGGAACGCCTGTGGCTGGTCTGAAGCTGTTGCTCACTGACAAGCTTTCGCAAGTCGCCGTCACCCCCGACCGCTTGCTATTGGTGGAGTCTGCGGAGCTCATCGCTGACGTCCTCACTGCTCATCCGGAGCGGTCACCCCTGCGTCCGGGCGTGCTGGAGGCGCTGCTTGGGAGTGACCAGGCCCGCAACGCTTTGGGTGACACGGACTTCCTGCCGCGGCACGTTGTTAACCTCGGCAAGGAAGCACTCAAAGTCTTGCCTCCAGCCGCTGATGGGGCGGCCATGGTGTCTGGCATCGACTGGGCCCTTGCCATGGGTCCGGTAGTCATGTCGACGGTGCCGGAGGACGAAGTTCGCAACGCTTCTACGCTTGCTCTCCTAGCTCTCTCCCAAGCCCCGGTGGACCTGGACGGGACGTCCTTGCCCTTCGCGCACGATGTGACCGCAGCGGCAGTGTCTGGAGTGGTCAAGCTGGTATCAGTAGGAGACGACTGACACGTTGTGCGCATCCCTCTCATTCAGCTTCGGCGCTGGGGCTTGGCTTCCATACTACCGGCGCACCTGTTGTCCGAGACCACCTGCACGTGGGAGCAGGTGAAGGTGATCGTCGGGTACTGCCTGACCGCGGCGCTACTGCCCGGCTTGCGGTCGTCGCCGCTATTCGTCCAGTACTTGTTTCCTGATGCGCTGGGCTACGACCACCTACCCCCGTGGGAGCTGATCCTGAATGACCCGCGCTCACTGTACGTGGAGCAGACCCAGTTCATCTCACCCAAAAAGCCTGTGCCGCAGAAGCACATGGCGGTGCGAGCTCGGAAGCAGTTCGGGACCGTGCACAATGAGGTAATGCTGACTGGTGGCGTCTTTTTGGCGTGCCGCGGAAACAAGGAGGTCGACATCCGCTTTTCGTGTCCTTTGCGTCGTCGCGGAGAGGAGAGGGGCATGCTGCACGTGTTTGTGCAAACCAAGCACACCACCACGAACCGCAAACTATCCGACGCTGATGTGGATGCCTGGTACAAGAGCGTCGCGCATTCTACAAAGAAGTGGCGCTCCGGCGGAGATCAAGTGCTGTTCGTTTACTTCTCCAGCCAGCATCTGACCGATGACGGAGCTGGCGCCCTTCGCTCCACGCAGTTCTTCGAGTCCCACCCCAGACTCGTGGTGGTGACCAACGGCGAGCTGTCCCGCGTGCTACCTTCCTTTCTCCTGACTCGCGTCACAACAACGGCGCAGGAGCAGGGTTGGGAGATATAGGGAATGGCCCGGCGGCTGATGAAGAAGCAAACGGCCGCGCGGCGGCTGTCATTGCGGACGTGCGCTTGGCCGACGCAGCGGCGGCGGCGGAGGCGTTGGTGGTGGTGCTCACGGTGGCGCAACGGCGCCGCGCTCCCCATCGCCGCGCGTCCCCGCGCCGCAGTCTCCGTCGCCGCCGCCGTCGTCGGCGTCCGCGCTGGCCGCGGCAAGTCGGGGTGGCGGCGGCGGTTGCGCCCTCCCCGGCGATGGGAGCAGCGATTGGGGGATGGGGCGCCGGGGCGGTGGAGGCGGCGGTGGCGGCGGCGGTGGTGGCGGCGGCGGTGGGGGCGGCGGTGGTGGCGGCGGCGGTGGCGGCGACGGCAACTCGCCCATCCCGACTGTGCCGGCGGTGGAGGACGAGGCGCTGGCGACGCTCGTGGGCATCGTGCGCGACCTGCCCATTTTCAGCGCGGAGGCGCGGCGCGGCTCCGCCACCTCCTCCCGGTCGCAGCCGCGGGGGTCGTTTCCCCTACCAGCAGGGATCTACCAGCCGGACGCGCTCGAGTGAGCGGGGCGGCGGCCCAGCGGCGGCAGGGGGGGGGAGGAGGGACCCAGGCTGTGCCAAACCAGATTGAGGGAGCGGTGGCTGCTGCGGCCGGCCGGCGCGGCACGAGGGGGCTCTTGTGCCCTGGGGGCGGCCTGCCATGACTGTTTTTCTTCGTATTTGTTTTTCCGTGCGTGCAAGAAGTGCTGTACTGGCTCCGTTCGTTCTTACTCTTTGCTATTCCATGCATGCACAACAGCCAACGGCACGTAAGAGAAAGAGAAAAGAAAGCTGCACGCAAGATACGCGATCCCCTCCCGCAGGGTGGTCGTCCGTCTGACGCTGCCACCACAACACCACCCACCAACGTGCACGCGAGCTCACGGACGAGCGCGCGAGTTGTGCGTGACGACGTCAAGCGCGATTGGGGCGAGCACAAAGTCCGGAACGGCCATCACCCCTGCCAGCTCCGCCGCCCGCGGCCGCAGCGCCGCGCACAGTTCGTCGACCGCGTCGGCCGGCAACAGGGCGCCCCCCCGCAGCAGCACCCCCCCGATGGCCTCCACCACCGCCAGCGCGTGGAGGGTGCCGAGCGCACCCAGCAGGGGGCCCAGTGACGCGGGCGCCGTCCCGCCCGCCCCCGTGGCCGCCGTGAGCGCGCCGAGCAGAAGCAGCTGCGTTTGCACCCGCGCGACCGCGTCGGCCGCCACCTGGTGCGCCGTGAAGGCGTCAAAGAGGGTGACGCCGGGCGCCGCTGCCGACGACGCAATCGACTGCGCCAAGCGGGGGAGGAGGACCGCCTCTGCGCGGCGCAGCGCACGCACCGCAAACGCGACGGACGCGACGGGCGGGGGGGGGTCGGGCGGGTGGTTGAGGTGGGCGAGCGCGCCGTCAAAACGGCCACCTGCCTTGGCGCCGCGGGCGTACGCGGCGAGGCACGCCTTGGCAACTTGTTGGAGGAGGACTGCGCGGCGCCAACGGTCAAAGCAGACGGCATTACAAGGGGGGTGTCACGCGTGGGACGGCAGTAGGCGAACAGCGAAAGCGCGTCAGTCGGTCGGCCTGCACGGCGACACGCCACCAAAGGGACAAAACGGGCAGACCGCCAGGCACGCAAATGCACCCCGTGCGGCGCCGACGTCTAGTCGCATGACATGGCACAGGCCCGCCCACAGCTCCCCTGGAGCGCACCTGTATTGTCGCCCTCGAACGTTGCCGAGATGTCCTGCGCCGCCCTGCGCAGGGAGCAGAGGAAAGCACGTCACGACAGGTCCGAGAAACCAAACACAGCCGCGTCCAAAGGGAGGCACCGCACGTCCGCCGGTCGGCGGGCGTCAGCGAAACGCTGACGCACAGCGGGCCAGTGAAAGAAAAAAGGGGCAGCCAGGGGGGATGCGCCCACGGACGGCAGCCGCCAAAGCACAGCACACGCGGCTGGCCGTCCAGTAGCAGCGTGCGCTCCGCGCATGGCGCTGTCAACGCCCACACGCAAGCATACCGTGACACGCCTATCCTTCTCACGCTTGAACCCCTGCCCGCCGCACGCCTCACGCGCCACTTGCATCGTCTCCAACCCGTGCCACGTCATGACGGCCTGGGGCAGCGGCAGCGGCAGCACACCAAAGGCCGAAAAACAGCGCAAGCACAACAGAGGGCGACCAGGGCGACAATGGTCAGCAGCCGCTCGCAGCGTGCGCGGAACCAGGATGACAGGCGCACATGCGCGTCCAGGTCAGCACGCGCCCGACCCTTCCCCCCCGCCCCGTCATTGAGCAGCCCTCCATCCCCTCCCACGCCCCGCCCCCGCAGCCACCACCTACCCTGTACGCACACGACGCAACAGGGCAGTCCTTGGCGCCCAGGCTGCGGCTCCAGCCCGCCTTAAGCTTGTTGAGCGCCACCTGGTGCACCACCGTTATCGCCAGCCGCTGCAGCTGCCGGCGGCGGTGCATCGGGTAGTCAAGCAGCAGCGTCTCTGCGGCGCCCGGCGCGCCCGCAAACGCCCGCCGCCGCACGCCGTACCGCACCGCGATGGCGAGCGCCACACGCGCCTGCCCCACCGCCACGGCGGCAATGCCGACGCGCCCGCCCGACAGCGCGCCCATCATCACCCCAAAAAGCGCGTCGGGGGAGGGCGCGTCGCGGGTGTACGCGCCGGCCGCGTCGACGCGCGCGTACCGGCCGAGCAGCTGAGCGCGCGACACGGGCACGTGGCTAAACCATATGCGGCCATTGTCTAGTAGCAACAGTCGGCCAGCAGCACGCCCGCCACGGGCGCCACATCGTCCTCCCGGACGCGCACAACAAACGCGTGCACGCCCCGGCTGGCCCCGTCCCCCGGCATGTACAGCTGCGCAAACACCACTGCCCAGCGGGCCGTGGTCGCGGCGCCCCCAATCCAGTACTTTTGAGCGGCGTCGCCTGACGTGTGCAGCACAAACCCGCGCGCGGCAGCGTCGTAGCGCGCCTCCGTCTCTCCGTCTCCACCCCCCGCGCGTTGGAGCCGTGGCCCAGCTTCGTCAGCGCAAAGCACCCGCGCATGGTCAGGGCCTCCACGCGAGGCAGCCACGCCGCCGCCTGCGCGGGCGTGCCCAGCGCGACGATGCTGCCCCCAAACAGCCAGTAGTGGGCGGACATCCCAATGCACAGGCTTTAGTCCAGCAGGGCCACTGTCTCCTGCACGGCGTCCAGCTTGGCCCGCCCCGCCCGCGCATCCGCCGCCGCCACGGTATCGACGGGAGCCCGGCGGCGCGCAGCTCCACCCACCGCCGCGCCGTGCTGTCGCGCTTTACCTCCTTGCTCTCCCCCGCATGCAGGCGGAAGGTCGGCGCGCCCGTCGGGATGAGCCCGGTCGCCGCCACGCAGCCCCGCCCGGCGGCGCCGCAGCCCTTTTGCCTGCCGTGCGTCTGCCGCGCACGCCCCGGCCGCGCAGGCCCGCCCCTTCCCCCCCACCCCCACGCCCGCCCCCCAGTACAGTACGGCCTCAAAGAACGCCGTACTCGAAGAACGTCCGCGGACGTTCTTCGAGTTCAATTATTCGGAAGTAGCCCACGCACAACCCCCCTCAGCACCGTCTGAGAAGCGATCTGCTCGCAAATTTATTCTGTATCGTGGTTTAGGGGTATGCTACCTTCTCGGTTCAATTGCGGCGTTCTTTGAGGCCGTACTGTACAAGCCGCCGCACCCACACGGCAGCCGCGCCCGCGCCTGCCACTCCCCAACCCCTGCGAGCGGCCGCTTCCGACACCCCCCCCCGCGCGCGTGGCCCGCCGATGCCCCCGTTGGTCGCCGCCGGCGGTGCCCGCCAGCCCCGCGGCAGCGACCGCCCCCGCTGTGGGTCTTAAGCCATAAACAAAAACAAAGGCCGTTTTTCTTGCTTTTCCTTGTCGACTCGAAGGCCGTCGAGTTGCGGCGACCTGTTTTTTCTGCAGAAAAATCTGTGGAGGTCGCAAGGTCTGCTTGAGACTTCCGAATGTGTCCTTGCGAAGAACATTTCCGCACTCCGTGAGGGCTAGGGAAATCGCTGGAAGTAAAATACATATGCAGGGGACGCGCAGACGGCGATTTCCGGCTGGCGTCGGGTGTGCATTAATTGATGCAAAATCGTGCATCACTTGATGCAATCGTCCAGTAGAATAGACACTAGTACACGCCGTTCTCGAGATACGCGTCCGCGAATATTTGTACTGGGCCCTTTTCAGACCATTTCAGCCCAATCTGGGGTGCTGTGTGGTACCAACCACGAGTATCCCGCAGTATACCCCAGTAACAGTGGTACGTTTTCGCGACGATTGGTTTCGGAAACTGCAATTGCACCGTATTCGCGTAATGCTGGTCTGGTTCGGGTGTAACGACGCAACCCTGGCTGAGGCCCGTTCGCAGTTCCGCTTAGTATAAACATAACGTCGCTCTGATTGGTCGACGGCGTTATACGGACGGTATAACGTTATGACATACGCGAACGGCTCGCGTATGTCATAACGTTATACCGACCCCCGCAGCCGCTGGAATTCCAATCGAACGAAGCAGCAATTACGGCAGTGCTCGTGGATTTGCAACGGTCGTGACGGGATGTGCCACTACACGAGACCGACATGGCCCGCCGCGACAGCACTGTCGCTGCACGGCCCTCGTCCGAACAACCACGTTCCAGGCAACCACCCATCCCATCCACTCTTTGCTCCGCCCTCCGATCCGATCCGGCATGGCGTCTCGCGTGACTGTGAAGCAGTTGAAGGAGGAGCTGAAGCGCCGAGGGCTGCCGATTTACGGCAGCAAGAGCGATCTGCTGGAGCGCTGTCGCGTTCACGGGGTCTCGTGCGTGGGACCTGGTGAATCTGCTGTCGGGCCGGTCGCCATGCGCCACCAGGGGGACCGCGTCGGCGCCCCGTCCAGCCCTGCAGTTGCTGCCGTCGCGCAGAGAGGCGACTGTGTGGCGGGAGCAGACGACGCGGACTGTGAGGAGGCTGCCGGGCAGGCAGCAGATACCCGCACTGCGTCGCATGCTACAATGGAGCCACCTGCTGGGCCGGCAGCGGGAACACCACGGGCTGTGACAGCCGCCGGAGATTCGCCTGCTGCACCGGAGGAACGGCCCGATTCCGCTGTTGTGGGCGGATGGAGGACTCGCGCCCCACCCTTCTCGAAGCACGAAAAGGCGCGGTTGGCTCACGTCTTGTGCACTGGCGAAGTGGCGGCCGGCGTGGTGGTCTCGCGAGGACCAATGTCTCGCCGACAGCAGGACGCCCGTGCCCGCCGGGACTCGGTTTGGGTTGTCGTTGTAGCCGAGATGTTCAACGGCACGGACCGATTCTCTATCCCTGCCGATTGTGCCGATGGGGGCCTGGACCCGAACGTTCACCCACATGTGCGCACAGGACTTTTTCTCAAGGCCAAATGGTCTGAGGTAGGTGAGCCATTGCGCTTCCTTTTCGCTTGCTCTCTGCGCACCATCTTCTGTACGCGCCACTTGTTGACGATGCGCATGTTGGGGGCGCTCGACAACCAATATTAACTCAGATGCCCGCTTTTTTCGGTGGCCGCTCATTCTCATGCCGCAGCTCGGTTCCATGTTTTGGCGAACGTACAAGCGATACTCCTGCTCCGGACAGAACAACCCTGCCCTTTGCGGTAGCTTTTCGCAGGGAGATACACTCGTCGACTACCTATTTGCGCTGTTCAAGAACCACAACCTCGTCATGGAGCTGGTCAACCCAGAAATCGGGGCAGCCGGAGTGGAGGGGGATGAAGCCCTCGAGACTGGGGCGGGCACTCGCGACATGACAACCACAAGGGGCAAGCGCAAGCGCGACGCAGCCGACTCGGCATTTCAGTCCCTTGTGGACAGCTCAGCCAGCATGGCTGCCTCTGCAGCCAAGCACTCCAGGTGCGCGGAAATGGTGTCCCTCTCTGGTACCCTCAAGAATCTGCGCGACTGTGGGGCGGACCCGGAGCTGATCAGGCTGGTGGAAGGGCAGTTGGAGGACATCATTCGGGGGAAGAGGACCGACGACGAAAGTGTCCACGTCGGCGCGCGTACCGGAGGGGGCGATCTGAGGCAGCCCCCCATTTTTCTGGGGTCTGATAGAGTGTCGAGGGGGGGGTCTGAGTCGCGTGATGAGAGCGAGGGCGGTGGAGGGAGTCCGAGCGCGACTGGCAGCGGGCGAGAGAGTGGGGCTGCCGATGATCGTGCTGGCAGTCTTGAACGAAATGAATGAGTGGTGCTGTGCGCACCACTGGACCATCGCTCTTGCAGTCACGTGAGTTCCAGTGGCCATCTGCATAGGCTTATGCCAACCGTCATCGGATGGCACCCCTCTCGCGGTGCACCAGGCAACGCTGCCAGCACGGGTCGGGTCGAGGGTATGCCGCACCTCGGCGGCGGGAGTGACTGAGTCCTCGTTTGGCGGGAAGCCACAGCCATTGCTCCGACAGGCCCATTGCACGGGCTGCCTCCAGCGCTCGCCATGGCGACAGCGTCGGCGATGGCGGCGCGAGAGCTACCGAGTGGGCGCGGTCCCAGGGGCACGTGTGACGGTGTTCACTCGCGAGGGTGCGGCAAAGACAACCTGTGTGTACCATAACAACAAAGCTCAATACATCGGTGCGACTTTCGGCCGCAAGATGCCGCGCTCCTCCACCCACCGAGTCATCCGCACCCTCAGGTCAGACCGCTCACAGTCGCGGCGGCGCCCACGCTGGCACACACTGACACTCTCATTCCTCTCAAATGACACACAACCCCCAGCACGGTCATCCCCATAGGGGCCGACGGGAGCAGCCGCCGCACTCGAGTGCGACAGACAAAAATTGTGGAGGCGAAAGCAAGCACGGATGAGGCTAGGACGCTTCTGAAACGGCACCCGCAGCGGGCGCCAGAAGACCCCCCACCTCCAAAGCAGCATTCCGAATGCCTGCTCGATGTGGATGCGAAGGGATGACAGGTAAAAGTTGTAGGCGTCCCGCCACTTGTCGCCTCTCCCACAGCCAGGCCAAGGGACCGCCAGGACCTCGCTGGCGGCATACGCCTCGTCTGCTGCGATACAGTGTCCGTCTCGCGTCAGCGAGCGCGTGAGGGCACTGTCGCGATCCAGCAGCGTTCTCCCCAGGGTCGTGCCAGAGAAGGCAGTGGAGTCGTGGGTCGCTCCTGGACTGGTGCACGCCATCCACCGAAACTTGTACTCAGAATCACAGATGGCCTGCGTGTTGAGAGCGTAGAATCCCTTCCGGGAGTAGTAGTCAGCGACACACGCCACGTCTGTAGGCAATGGCTGCTCTTGCTTGACCGCAATCCCGTCAAGCGCCCCGCACACGTTCCCGAACGGCGAATTGCGGCGGCGTTGGAAGCCCGCGGCGTACCCCAATCTCCGCGCCGGGTTGTCGAGCTGGTAGTCCAGGTCTAGAGAGGGAGAGGAGTTTACTGCGTCTATCACGTCCCACAGGGAGCGATACACAGTAGCGCAGTGCACGCCCAGGGCAGCACAGATGTCTATGTAGCTCCCGCCGCCCAGATACCGGAGGGCAATCGCCACGCGCACCTCAGGATGCACGCCTCGACGAGGAAGGCGCGGCTTCAATAGGTCCGACAGCTCGTGGAAAGCGTTGGCGGGCATGCGCATGGCGCGATCGAAGTGGCCGCCGTACGCTACCTGGACGTCGTGGAAGGACACCCGGGGGAGGTGGTGCGAGGACGGGAGCACGACACCTCTGCGGGCGTACACGGCACCGGCAACCATGGCAGAGAACTGGCCACTTCGTAGCGTCGCGGAGATGTCCATGGCGGACGGCGGGTGTCAGGCTGCGGCAGCGGAGCGAGGGGGTGTGACCGGCACGCCGCCGCACTGGCCTCCACTGGTGATGCGCTGAGGACGGTGCGTGCCGGTGCCGGCTTTAACCAAAGTGACCTGTCAAATATGTAATTGAAATAAGACGTTATGCCAAGCTCTCAACGTTCTTTCGCATCCCAGCAAGTGTTATACCGTCGTTATACCAAGCCCGCCGGGAACTGCGAACGGGCCTGAAGGTCGTGCAGCCTCAGTTCTGGTAAGAAAATTTTGCTGCCACGCTACCGTTAAATTATCGAGATCTCTTGCCAGATCCTTCCTGTACAAGCTCTCTACTCGTAGACTCCACTGCGCGGGGAACCGGGCTCGTCACCTTGTCGCTCCGACGCTGCGGACTCGTTCACACCCGCGCCGCTCGGACCATACCGTCAACGTCCGTACCGCGGTGGCTCCTTACCCCCCCCCCCCCCGCTGCGCCCTGCCATCCCGCCTCTCCCGCCTCTCTCTCATGGAGGAGCTGCCGCCCCCCTACACCCCCCCCGCACCCCGTAAGCTCTTTGTCGGCAACCTCCCCCCCGCCGTCACCGCCGCCGACCTCACCGCCGCGTTTGCCACGTTTGGGGAGCTCGACGCGGTGCGGGTGCCCCCCCCGCCCCCCCCCCCACACCCGCCCGTCACAATCGCGACCGTCTCGGCGCGCCACGGGTTTGTGACGTTTGCCGCCGCGGCGGACGCGGCGGCCGCGCGGGCCAACATGCACGACGCGACGCTGCGCGGCGGCCGCCTGCGGGTCACGTGGGCGCGCGGGCGCGTGCGGGCGGCGGCGGTGGCCGCGGATGGCGACGGGGGGGGGGAGGAAGAGGAGGAGGAGGAGGGGGAGGGGGAGGGGGGGGAGAGCGGTGACAGTGGGGACAGCGCGGACGATGGGGGGGGCGTGGCCGCTGGGGGGGGGAGGGGGGGGGGGAGGAGGGGGGGGACGACGCCTGGCAGGCCGTCGCTGCCGAGGCGACGCGGGCGGCGGCAGAGGACGCGGCGGCGGCGGCGGCCGACGCCGCCGCCGACCCGCCGCCGGCCGACGTGTCGGTGGCGCTGTGACCGCGTCGCCGCCGCCGCCACGGTGGGCGGGCGGGCGCGGCGTGGCGCAGGGGGGCTGCGGCCTGCTAGGGCACCCCCTTCTCCCCCCCCCCCCTCCCCCCGCCCCGTCTTCCCACCCCGCGGACCGTTTCCAAGGAGGCTGTGGTGGCGGGCGCGCCGGCGTTGCGGCACGCCGCCGCTGCGCCCGCCGCTGCCGCCGACGCTGTCGTTGTTGCCGCCGCCGCTGTTTGCTGTCGCCGCCGGTGGCGGCCGCCGTCGGTGGGAGCGGCGTGTGGCGGCGGCGGTGAGTGGGTGCCGGCCGTGCAGGGCGCGGGTTGGGCGCCGGCGGGGGGGGAGGGGGGGGGGCGGGTGCACGACGGTCTCGTCCGCGGGGTGGGGGGTACTGTACGGTACCCGTGCGCGGGCCCCGCGCGTGGCCACCCAGACAATGGTACCGGGCGGACGGGGGGCGTGGCTGGGCGGCGACGGCCGGTCGCTCTTGGCGCCACGGCGCGGGGGGAGAGGCGGCGGCGGCGTGGTGGCTGGGGCACCGTCCCCCCCATCCGCGCGTCGGAACCACCGTTGCTTGCTAGCCCGTCGCGCTGCGCGGCGGATGGCCGGGAGCTGCCACACGCTCCTCCGCCGTCGGTGCGATGGCGGAGGCCGGGGGTGGGGGGCGGGGGTTAGGGGCGGGGGAGGAGAGGGGAGTCGTTGGCCGGTACTTGCCGCGCGCCGCCAGTCTCGGCGCGCGTGGCGAGTCGGACCCGGGGGGGACCGGTGCAGTGCCGCCGCCCGCGCGGTGGCCCCTGCTCTGCTGCGAATGACCCGCCTTCCTTGTCTTTCTTTTGGTATGCCCGTGTGCGCACATGTTGCCCCCCCCTTCCCCCCCTCTCTGACGCGCGGGGTCCTCCGTTTTCCCCTCCACGTCTCATCGTCTTGCCCCCACCGCCACACTGGTTGCCAGCCCGCGCCCTCACCCCCCCCCCGTCCTACAATCCCCCTCTCTGCACCCACGCGGTCAGCACTCCGCGACCCGCCCTCCCCTGCCCCCGCCCCCGCTCTCCTCCTCACGCGGTGGTCCACCGAGGGAGCAGGCGGGCGAGCCGGCGAATCCCGCGCGCCCCCCCCTCGAGCACCCCCGCCGAGGCGTCCACCCCCCCCAGCCGCCACGCCAGCCGCGCCGGCGCCAACAGCGCCGACGCGACCGCCGGCTCCACGGCGGTCGTCCACGTGGACGCGCGCACGCCGTTCACGACCAGGTCGCCATGGAGGGTGTGCGGGTTGACCAGCCCCGCCCGGCCGACGACCCGGCTGGCAACCACGGGCGACGACACCGCCTCGCCCGTCCGGGCGTCAACCACCTCGAGCGCGTCGCCGACGGCCACGTCACCAGCGGGCACCAGCGCCCCCGACGCGTAGACGAGGTGCGAGGCGGTGGCGGTCAGCGCCGCGCCCGACGCGGTGGTCAGCTCGACAAACGGGCGGGTGCCGCGCAGGAGCCGGTGGCTAAACATGTAGACGCGCGACCACGCGGCGGCGCCCGACCCCGCCGCGACGCGGAGCTCGTCGCCGACGGACACGGCCGACAGCGGCAGCACCGCCCCGTCCCGCCGCTGCACCGTCGCGTCAGCGGGGAAGCACACGCCGTCGTCGCCGCCCGTGGACGGGCTCGGCAGCGACGGCGCGCCCTGCCGCTGGAAGATGCAGACCGGCTGGGTGAGGAGGCCCGCGTCGCCGCCCGGCGTGAACGTCACCCACACCGTCCCCGACGGCAGGTTCGCCGTCCGCCCGTCAACGCCCACCCGCCGCGCCTCGACGCCCGTGACGGCCACGACGAGCGTCACCGCCGACACCTGTCGCGACGTGCCGCCGCGGCGGCAGACCCGCCGGTCGGCGGTGTAGAGGCCGACGCGGACCGCGTCGTCGGGCACGTTGTCCACCACCGCCAGCGCGAGCGGGTTCCCCTCGAGCTGCTCCAGCGCGTCGACCTCGGCGGACGTCAGCCCCGCCGCCGTCCCGTTGGCGGTGCCGTTGAGCGCGCCCGCGCCGAGCAGCACGATCCGCCCCTCCCCCGAGCACCGCAGCCCGTCCTCGGACAGCATATCGTACGGGACGGTGAGGATGTCCCCGGCCGCCGACGGCGACGCGATGAGGGAGGTGGTGTTGTGGCACGGCTCCGACTCGGAGACGCCCAGCTTTGGCTCAAACACCGAGTCGAGCCGGTACGCGCCGCTGATCACCGACGCGTTGGCCGCCGTCACGCGCAGCGCGGCGGCGGCCGCCGCGGCGTGGCCGTCGGCGCTGTGGGCGGCGGCGGTGGTGGCGGCCGCCGCCGCCGCCGCCGTCAGCGCCAGCGCCAGCGCCACCACCGCCGGCATGGTGCGCATGGTCAGCGGCGGCCGCGCAGCACACGGTCGGGGGCGGGCGAGCGTGGCGCCGGGGGGGGGGAAAGGGAAAGCAGAGCGTGAACCAACTCGGCAGGGGGGGGTGTACGGGATGGCGGCGGCGGGGCGCGGCGCCGTGCGAGGAAAGCCGACGCGCGTTGGGAGGGGCGGCCCCGCAGCAGCTGGCGAGGCCGATGACCTAGGTGCACCGGCGCGGGAGGGACCGAGGATGGCGCGTGGCAACGCCAGACGCTGGCCACAACGCGTCGGCGAGCGGGGCGGCCACCACGCGCGTACGCGCACGGCCGCGACGCGAAACGGTGGCGGGGCGCGGCGGCGAGCGCGCGGCGGCGCCGCCGCCGCCGCCGCCAAAGCCACACGACCTCAGCGCGGTGGAGAGGGGGGGTAGGGGGGGGGGCGGGGAGGGCGCCCGCTCGGGGCTCCACCGACGATTGCCCGGCAGCTCCAGCCCCCCCCCCCAGCGGGCACGGGCGCCGAGCGGGGCGGCGCGGGGGTAGGGCGAGCTTGCGTGCCACCCTCCTCGCCCCCCCCACCCCACGCGGGTCCACCCGGCGGATTCCACCACCCCCGCCGGCGCCCCGGCACCCGCGCCGGCCCATTGTCAGGGCCCCCCCCCGGCACTGGCACCAGCGGGGTGCGCCGGCGGCGCGGCGCCACGTAGCGCCGGCGCCCATCCCCACCCACTCACACCCACCCACCCACTCCATGGGCAGACGCCCGCCGCCACGACCAGCGGCGGCGCGCCACGGCCGCCGCGGCCGCCGGTCGGCCGTCCGCGACGCGGCCCGCGCCGCCGCCGACTCGCCGCCCGCCCGCGCGGCGGTGCGTATCTACCGTGCGCCGCCGCGGCGGCGCGGAATGTACTGTACAGTACTGGACGGCGGGCGGCGGGCGGCGCGTCGCGCGACGGTTGCACGAACCGATCGACTTTTCAGCGCGACGGCCGATGCGCGATTGGTGGGGGTGGTCGTCGCGCTGCCGGCGGCGAGGCGGTGCGGCGTGTTTGCGGCTCGGCGGGTGGAGGGAGGGGCACGGGGGGGAGAGGGGGCGGGGGGGGGGAGGGGGGCGGCGGCGGAGCGACGTGGCACGTGCCTTCCCCCGCCGACCCTCCCACCCCGGCTTGACGCCGCGCAAGGGTGCTGGCGGTGCTCGCACTGGCCGCACCCGTGCGCCTCCGCTAGCGTGTCCGTACCAGTGCCATGGGAGTGCGGGATGAGGGAATCCGCGGAGGGGAGGGATAGCAGGAAGCAACAAGTGCAGCGTCTCATGCGCACCGCCGCGGCCAGTCGAGATGAAATAGAAAAACACCGCGCCTCGCCCATGCCCATGGGGGAAAACCACACACCCGCACCCATGGCCGTCGTTACTCGCGGCAAGCCGCGACAACGCCAAGCCAAAATAAAAAAAACAGATGCACAGGCCAGGGCTGGGTCGCTCCCCATCACCACCATAGCAGCAGCAACAGTCCAGAGGGGGCGGCGGCCGGAACACCAAGTCCGATGACCGCAGCCACTGCCGCCGTCCCGGCCACCACCGTCAACTGCCGCCGTCCCCGCCGCCGCCGTCAACCGCCGCCGTCCCGGCCGCCACCGTCAACCGCCGTCGTCCCCGCCGTCACCGTCAACCGCCCACCCGAGGGCGCCATCGCACCGCCGCCCCGCCCCCCCCCGGCAGCGGCCTGCCAGTCCATCCACCCGCTGCACCACCACCTCCCCCCCCCTGGCACGCCCCCGCCCCGCGGCCAAGCCTCACAGCTGGCGCGGCTGCCGCGTCTCCGCCGCACGGTCCATGCGCGTCGCCGCCGGCGGCGCGCTGGCGGACTCGTCGCTCGTGTCCGACTGCTGCGCGGACACCACGGGCACGACAAACGGGTCGAGGGCGGCGGGTTCAATACACACACCAACGGGGTCGATAAACTTGGCCAGTGCCGACCGGGGGGTGCCGTCCCGGGTCGTCTGCGACCAGTTCAGCTTTGCTCCGAGGCCCATGACGGCGGGCGTGCCGTGGCAAGAGGGAGGCGGGCGGAGAGGGAGGGAAAAGGAAGGGTGATGAGTACCAAGAGAGGGAGGCCCCAAGGGGCGGTGGATGACAACGTCAAGCTGATGGACGGCGCCGCGTGCGAGCGTGATGTGCACGGCGATGGCGCCTCAGGGCAGGCGGCGATGCGGGGCGTCGAAGGGACCGCGCGGCAGCCGCCACGCAATAGCCGCGCGGCACCCGCCCGGCCGTCTCGCGATGGGCGGAATCCGCTCAGGCGGCCGGTCGACCACAAGGTTCTCCCGATTCGATGTGCGTTGGTTTGGTCTGGCACCAACGCCTGTCGTGTAGCTCGTGGGCAGATCCGAACTCTGGGATCCAGATGCACGGCTCTGAACAGTCTCGTGCCTGGCATCTGTATTTGATCGGGAGGAAGGGAGGCGGCGGCGGCAGCATCACCCCCGCCGAGCGCCGCGGGGGCCTAAGGAGGGGGCGGTGGACGTGCGGGGCACGGGCGCCATGGTTGCCACCGCTGCCGGGAGTCCCGCCGGTAAGGGCGACGGTGGCGGTGGGCTGACGCCGCTGCCGTGGACCCGCTGCCGTGGACAACGCCCATGGTAGTGGTGGGAGAGAGGGGCGCTCTCCCCATGCCGCCTACAGCAGGGGGGGTTACGGCTCCTGGCCCTGCGGGCTTGTGAGGGAGTGGCGGGTGGGATTGTGTCGCATGCGGCGCAGTTGAATGGGGGGGGGGGGTGGGGTGGGGCGCTGACAGACCACGAGCGGCAGCAGTGGCGGCGGGCCCGTCCGGTTGACGCCGCCGTCGCAGCGGGCCCGCTGGCCCCCCGTAGCGGCCGTAGCGTGGTGGGCGCGGTGGACAGCAAGATAGCAAAGAGGGGGCCGCTGCATGGCACGGGAGACCAGACGAAAGAGAAGGACTACTGCACGTACTGTACATACCAAGGTCAAGGGCAAAGCGGTCGGCCTGTCTGTCTTCGCCACACACGCCAAGACGTGCTCAACCGCACGCCCTCCTCTCGCGGCGGGCGTTTTCCCAGCTGCTCGTACGCCCGCAGCCCCCCCTCCGTCCTTTCCGAGCCGCGACCAGACCAAAGCGTGTCGGCGGCGGCGGCGGCGGTGCGGCGGCGGCGGCGGGGAGTGGCGAGGCCCGCCAGGGTGGCGGCGGCGCCAGTCGAGACCGGACCCCGCCGGCGACCAGTGGCGGGGCTTGGCGGGGTGGCGGCGGCGGCGGCGGCGGCGGCGGGGACGGGGCGGCGGCGGTAAAAGGTGGCGGACGCTGGGCGGCGTAGCACTGGATGGCCGCCGGGACACCCCCCCCTCCTGCCCCAGCAGAGGTTGGCGCAGCTGCTCAGAGCGCCGCCCCCCCCCCCCCCCCCACCGCCTGCAGCACCCACACCACCCCCGCGGTCGCGACGGACAGCAGCCCAATGACGGCAAGGTACGCGCTGTCCCCCCCGCCCCCCCCCCCCCCCCCCGCGGCGGCCGCCGCCGCCCGGCGTGCCCGGTACGCCGCCGCCGCCATCCCCTCCTCCGCCGCCTCGTACGCGGCCGCCACCGCGTGGCGGTCTGGCTCGGCCGCCGCCGCCGCCGCGGCGCCGACCGCCCGGTAGACGCCGTCTGGGTAGAGCGCGGCGAGGCACCACGGCGCGGCGAGCGCGCGCTTGACAATCACGCCCGCCTCGCGGGCGACCAGCCGCGGCCGCTCAATGACAAAGACGTTGCGGAAGTAGTAGGCGGTGGCAAACGAGGCGAGCAGCGCGCGGCGGGACGCCGCCTCGGCGAGGCCCGTGCCGCCGGCGCCGTCGCCGCCAGTCGCGGCGAGGCGGGGGTTGAGGAGCACCCACGACGACCCGGGGGGGGCCCCGCCCACGCACCGGCCGAGGGTGCGCACGACGGGGTCGCCCCGCGCGTTGGTCGGCGCCACGACCAAGTAGGTGGGGGGGGAGGGGACGCCGCCGACGCCGCCGTCGCTGGGGGGGGGAGCGGCGCCACCAGCAACCTCCCGCGCTGATAGGGAGCGGAGTGTCACGCCGGCCGGGACGGGCGTGCCGGCGTCGGCGTAGTGCTTGGCCGCCGCCGCCGCGCCGCCGGCGCTGCCAAACAGCACGCGCACATCGGGCGTGGCGGTGCGCCCGCCGCCGTCGCCGCCGCCGCCGCCGCCGCCGCCACCCCCGCCGCCGCCACCCCCGCCGTCGCCACCCCCACCGCCACGCGGGGCGGCGGCGAGCGCGGCGGCCAGCCGCAGCGCAACGCCGTAGAGCAGCGCGTCCGACAGCGGGAACTGTTCCTCCACGGCGGGCGCCAGCCCCGGGCACAGCACGTCCACCCGCAGCCGCTGGCCGCCGCCGCCGCCGCCGCCGCCGCCGCCGCCGCCGCTGCCGCCAGTGGTGACCGCGTCGGTGAGGGCGGCGGTCGCCTCGGCAACGACCGCGTCGACGTTCATCGGCACGTCCACCGCGGGCGGCGCGCCGTCTGCAGCCGCTGCCGCCGCCGCGGTCGACGCCGACGGTGGCGGCGGCGGCGGCGGCGGCGGCGGCGGCGGCGGCGGCGGCGGCGTGGCCGCCGCGCGCGGGGTGGTGGCCCGCCGCCGCACCGCCGGCGGCGGCGGTGGCGCGGTGCGGTCGTGCCGCCGCGGCCGGGCGGCCACGGCGTCCGCGACGCGGCCGCGGCGTGAGACAAGGGGCAGGGGGGCGGTGAAGGCGGGGGATGGCGCCATGGCGGGCAGCGCGTGTGGTCGCGGGTGGGTGGGTGGGCGGGCGGGAGGACGGGCGGGCGGGCGGGCGGGCGGGCGGGCGGGTGAGCGGGGGGGTGGGCGAGGAGCAGGGTTGGGGCGGGGGGCAACGGAAGGGTGGGGGAGGGAAGGGGTCGACCGACGGACGAGAGGGGCGAGGACGAGACCAGCGGGGAGGGGTAGGATCGGGCAACCACCGCGGCGGGCCAAGGCCAGAGGACCGGCTGCCGTCGGTGGCGTCCGAGGAGTGGAGTGGAAGCCGGCCGCTGCGGCACCTCGGTGGGCCCCCCCCAGGACATCCCCGTGGGGGGGGGGTGCCCCCGACGCGACCCCCCCCCCAGCCGTGATCCGTCGGGCCAAAGCGCTCTCGCGGCCGCCACCGCGGCGTCCTGGCACACGTGGCAGATCAGCCCGACAGCGCGGGGGGCTGCCCGCGTGCCGTCGCGGACGGCCGCAGCGCCCCCCCCGCCCCCCCGCGACCTTGGCAGCCCGGCGCACCGTCCCGCCGCGCCCCCGGCGGCCGCCGCCGCCGCCACCGCCGGCCGCCTTCCTCTCGCGCCGCGGCTGAGTCCGTGGCAGCCCCCAGACGGCGGCCCCGCGGCTGGCGGGTCCGTCGCGGTGCCGGACGCGTTGGGCGCGCCGCGGCGGGCGGCCGCGGCCGTCGCCGCCGGCAACGGCTGCTGCCGTGGCGGCGGTACCGACAGCGTCGGCGGCGGCGGCGGCGGCGGCGGCGGCGGCGGCGGCGGCGGCGGCGGCGGCGGCGGCGGCGGCTGAGTCCGACGCGGCGGTGGTCGGCACGGCCGCGACGGCGCGTCGGAGCGGCGGCGGCACGGTGGCGGTCGGCGGGGCGTCGCCGCCGGCGGTGGCCGTCGTGGCGGCCGGCGGCGGCGGGAGCCCCCTGCACGCCGCCGCAACGGCGGGTGACCCTGCCGTGGTGGCGGCGCTGCTGGCGGCGGGCGCTGTGGTGAACGACGTCGACGTGGGGACGCGGCGGTGGTGGCGGCGCTGCTCGCCGCGGGGTCGCCCGTCGACGCGGCCGACGCGGCGGGCTGGGCGCCCCTCCACCGCGCGGCGGGGCGGCGGCACGGCCGCGCCGTCACGGCGCTGCTGGGGGGGGGCGCCGCCGTCGCCGCGGCCGACGCGGACGGCTGGACGCTGCTGCACCGCGCCGCGGCGGGCGGCCACGGGCTGCACGTTGTGGCGGCTGGGCGGCGCGGCCGCGTCGTTGCCACGCTCGTCGCGGCGGGCGCGCCGGTGGGTGGGCGCGCCAAGGACGGGCGGACGCTGGCGCAGATGGCGGCGGCGCGGGGACACGCGGCGGTGGCGGCGGCGCTCGGCGGGTGCGCGCACCTTGACCGCGACGGCGGCTGACGTCACGTCGGGGGGGGAAGGGGAGCGGGAGGCATGTCCGCTGGGCGCCAGCGGCTGCCTGGGGCGGGCGCGTGTGGGGGAGGGTGGGGGGGGGGGGCGGGGCGGAGGGGCGGGACGGCAGGGACGGGCATCTCGAGCGAACTGTGGCTGCTGCAAGGCTCGAAGTGGCCGGCGCGCGTCTACTGCAGTGGCGGTGCGCTGCAGTGCGGTGCACGCCTCATCCGCGGCCGTGGGTGCGTAGGGTGGCGTTGGCTGCCGGCGCGCGGCCGACCGTGGCCGTGACCGTGGGCGCGGGTGTCTGAGACGGTGCCTCATCGGGATGCCGTCGCCTCGGCCGCGGACAGCCAGCGGCAGGCGTATGCCACGCGGGCGGCGCGGCGGGGGGTCGCTCGCGCACAGGCGGGGGACAAGCCACAGGGGTGCCTAGCTGCGGACTGGGGGCGGCCCCGCCGCCCCTCCCCTCCCCCGGCCCCCCCCCTCGCTGCCTACCCTCCCCTTCTTGGCACGTCGCCCGCGCGGCGGCCACACGGCCAACGCAGCGGGCGGAGACACTACCGCACGTCCGTCGCTGCTTGACCGCCAGGAAAGTCGGCAAAAAGAGCAGCCCGTCAGCGTTGGGTGCTGTGGGCAGCGACCGTTGCCTCGAGCGGGGGGTGCGGGGTGGGAGGGGGTGCCCCGCCCATGCGGCGGGCGCCCAGTGCGGCGTCGGCTGCCGCGCCGGCCGGCACTAGCAGCCGCGACGGGGGACCGTCGCCGCCCACGGAGTGCGCTGATGCCCACAGCCGGTGGGACACCACCATGCGGGGGATGGGACGGAGAGCAGCCACCATCAGGAGCTGCCCGTCGGGCTCGACGCCGCCACCACAGGACACCCCCCCCAAGCCCGCGTCACGCCGACGCGAATGGCGGCCTCGACGCAGTGGCGTGACGACCAAGCAGCACGGCCGCTAGTCCCCAACGACTGCGTCAGGGGCAACAGTCCGCGCAAGGAGAGCGGAATACAAGGGATGCGGTGGCGGTCCCTGCAACGGGTGTCACCGACAGCAAGCGGTCGTACGCCTCTCTAACGCAACGACGAGCGCCGCCCCCCCTCCGCCGGGTAGCGTCGCATCCCCAGCGGCGCACAACGCACGTGCGTACCGCCACGCCGTCCCGGTCTGGCCATCAGGACCAAATAGTGCCCGTAACCCGACGGCAAGTGCGCTGTAGCGGCGGCCGTAGTCGGCGACGGTGGCGGCGGCAGCGGTCGGGGCGGCAAAGGGGGGCGACGCCATCCTCCCCCCACCGCCGCTCCCCTTTAACGCGGGGTGCGGCAAGCCTTCCCCAATCCGCCGCCTACGACGTCGCACGAAGCCCGCTCACCCCCCGTCGAGGGCGCCCAGCGCGGCGGTGACGGCCGCCATGGAGTGGTGCGTCACCCCCCCCCCCCCCAGGTCGAGGCATGCAAAGTCGGCCGCCGTCGCCAGGCGCACCCGCGCGCCAGGCGGCGCGCCGGGGGGCGTCTCCCCCGCCGCCACCACGTGCAGCACCGTGCCGGGGAGGGTGAGCTCGCCGCCGGCCGCAAAGAGGGGACGGCGGCGGCGGGCGGCACCCGTCGCCGCCGTCCCCCCCGCCGCCGTCCCCGCCGCCGCCGCCGCCGCCGTCCCGACCGCCGCCGCCGCCGCCGTCGCCGTCGCCTCTGCCGCCGCGGTCGCCTCCGTCGCCGCCGCCGCCGCCGCCGCCGCTCCCGTCGCCGCCGTCGCGGTCGACGACGGCAGGGCGGCGGCCGGTGGCAGCGGCACGCCATACAGCGTCGGCTCCCCACCGCCGGTGTCGGCGTCGGCAGCCGCTGCCGCTGCCGGCGGCGGCCGCGGCACCGGCGGCCGCGGCACGCCCCCAAAGCGCCCACATGGCGCCGCCGCCGCCACCCGCGCGGCGGTCCAGGCCGCCCCCGCGGCGGCCGCGGCGCGGCACGCGGCGGCCAGCGGCGGCGCGAGGCGCGTCGCCCCCCCCCCCACCGCACCCCCCGCCCCCCCCCCCCCCCCGCCACCACCGTTGACAGCAGCGCCAGCAGGCGGGCGGTCGCGGTGAGCCGCCGCGCGAGGGCGGTGAGGCTGGCCAGCGACAGCCGCGGCACCACGTCGCGGCCAACGACGACGGTGGTGAGGGTGAGGCGGCCGGCGGCCACGCGCCGCGCGTCGGCGCAGCCGTCCCCCAGCGCCCCGACGCACGGCGGCGGGTTGTACGCGACAACGTCAATGGGCGCGGCGGCGGCGGCGGCGGTGGTGGGGGTGCCCCACGCGCCCGCCGCCTGCCGCCGCCGCAGCAGCAGGCCCGCCAGCGTCGCGACGGCGCCGCCAAGGGAGTGGGCGGCGAGGACGAGGCGCGGCGGCGGCCGCCGCCGCCGCGGCCGCGCCGTGCTCGCGGCGGCGGCCGCGGGCGCGGCGGCGGCGGCGGCGGCGGCGGGGGCCCCACCCGCCGCCGCCGCCGCCGCCGCCGCCGTCACCCCCGTATCCGACGCAGCCGCGGGCGGACAACCCGCGGTGGCCGCGCCCGCGGGCGACGGCGGCCGCGGCGCGCCGTCCCCCCCGCCGCGCCCCCCCGCCGCGTTGAGGGCGCCCACGAGCAGCCCCTCCACCGCGTCGACCAGCCGCGACGCGGCGCGGAGGAAGCCCGCGTGGGCGGCGACCGCCCCCCCGTCCCCCCCCCCGCGCCCGCCGGCCCCGCCGCCGGCAGCGCGTCGACGCCGCACGTGGCCGAGATGAAGATGTCCGACCACTCGGCGGTGCCGCGGATGGCCAGCACCACCACCGGCGCGTCGGCCGCGTCGGCCGCGTCCGCCGCGTCGGCAGCCGGCGCCGCACGGTCGCCGCCGCCACCGTCGCTGCCGCCGCCACCCTCCCCACCGCCGCCGTCGTCGTCGCCGCGGTTGCCGTCACCGTCACCGTTGCTGGCAGCGACCGTCGCGGCGGCGGCGGCCGCCGCACCACCCCCCTCCCACTCGCCCACGGCGGCCACATAAAACGCGGGCACCCCCGCCGCGGCGGCCCAGCGGGCGCCCAGCAGGCGCCCGCCCCCCCCCCCCAGCGCCGCCGCCGCCCCCCCCCCCCCGCCGCGTACGCGGCGGCCGCAAACGGCGCCCAGCGGCGCGCCTCTGCAAGCGCCCGCGGCGGGACGGGCGGCAGCGGCGGTCGCTCCCCCCCCCCCCCCCCCGGCGGCGCCGCGCACGACGTGGCGGGTGCCGCCACCGCCGCCGCCACGGGCGGCCACCCCCACACGGGCGGCGCGGCGCGCCACACCCGCGGCGCCGCGGCGTGCGCGGCGGCGGCGGCGGCGAGCGCCGCGGCGGGCGGCGGCGCGCCCCAGCCGAGGGCGGGCGCCACGCGGACGACCGCCGCCGCGAGCGCGGCGTAGGGCGCGACCGCCGCGGCGGCCGTGTCGCGGGGTGACAGCCGGACGAGCGGCACGGCGGTGACGGGGGTGGCCGCTGACGGGGCGGCCGGCTCGGCGCCGTCGTTGTTGTCGACGTCGTCGTCGTCGTCGTCGACGGGGTTGTCGGGGGGGGGTGCCCGTCGTCGGCGCCGCCCCCAAACACCCACTCCACGTCGGCCGCGCGGAGTGCCGACGACCGCCGGCGGGAAGTCATGGCAGGGGGGGGGCGCGCGCGCGCGCCACGGCCTGCCTTCCACGGCAGGTGAACGGGGGCCGGGAGGAGGACAGGGGCCAGAGGCAGCAAGGCGAGGCACCCCACACACCGGGAGAAGGCTGCTGGTGAGAGGGTCCACGGGCGTAACGTCAGAGGCACGGAAAGGCCGCCACGCGCTGGGGGAGGGGGGGGATGGCTGGGGAGGACCACGCGGCCGGCAGCGGCCGCCACCCGCACGGGCGGCGGCTGCGGGGCGCGGCGGCCCCCCGCGCAGCGGCGGCCACGGCGAGACGGCGACCGGAGACTCGGGCCGTGGCCCGCCAGGCCGACGCCGCGCGGCAGCGACACGAGCAACTGGGGCGGGCAAGGCCGATGGAGCCGGCGTCGCGGACGTGCCGCGTGCCGTTGTACACGTGGTCACGAGCGGTGACGGTGCCGGCTGCACAACTCCTCGAGATGGACTGGAATTGGGCGAGCGGCTGGCGCGAGGATGGACGACGGAGGCGGCCACCCCCCCCCCCCCCCCCCCCATCGTCCACCCCCCCCCTCATCGTTCCGCAATGGCCCCTCCGGTCCGGCGTCTGCTCATGGCCTGCTTGTCCCAGACGCGCCGCCGTGCGTGGACGCGCCGTGCCGCGGTGCCGTGGCGGCGGCGGCGGCGTCGCTCCTCACCCCCCCGAACGCAGCATCATCCGGGGCGGCGGTGTACGGGAACCTGGCCGCGCCTCCCTGCCTCCTGTTTCCGAGTCGAGCTGCCCGACCGCCGTCTGGAGCGGTTGTTGGGCGCCGCGGCGTGTACGGGGCAGCACGGTATCGTCTTTTTTCTTCTCGCAGCCGTTTGCCCCAGCTATGTTCTGTGCACTGCCGCTGTTGCCCGCGGGGGCACCAGTCCCTCTGACTTCTGCCCCGCGCCCGCCCCGCTCCCCTGCCTCCTCCCACTCCCCCTCGTCCCCCCGCCGAGCGCCCACCCCATTATCCTCACACTACGTACCCTCCTCCCCCTCATCTCCATGCCAACGCGCCCCCCACTGCATCGCCACCCTACACACCCCTCCTCTCATCCCCACTCTGCATCCCCAACCCCCTCCCCTGCCCGAGCGGGCACCTCCACACGCCATCCATCCTCCCCCCCCCCTCTTGCTTCCATCGACGCGGGCACCCCCCACCCCCCCTCCACCCTCTCAGAACGCCGTGTGTCGAGGCCGGCACTGCCAGTAGTTCTTCCCCCCCCGCACGCACGCATACGCCGGCCCGCATTCCCCCCGCACCCCCCCCCCATCGCGGCACGTTGCCCACGGCGCGAGCGCCCCCGGCGGCGCCGGCGCCGCCACACACTGCGCGTACCACCGGCTCTGCCGCTCGCACACGAGCCCCGGCTGGCAGCACCGCGGGCCCCGGTGGGCGGCCCCCCCACACTGGGCCCACTGCCGCGCGCACGGCGGCGGCGGTGACGGCAGCGGCCGCCGCGGCGGCGGGTGGGCGGGGCGGCACTGGTAGTAGCCGGGCGCGGACGCCTCGCACACGTACGCCGCGGAGCACGGACGGCGGCGGTCGGGGACGCCGTCGGCACCCGCGCAGACGGCGTAGGGGGGGAGGGCGGGCGGGACCGCCGCCGGCGCCACGCACTGGGCGTACCACTTGTGGGCGCGGCGGCAGGTGAGGCCGGCCCGGCAGCAGCGGGCGCCGCGGAAGAGGGCGCCGCCGCACTGCGCCCACTGGCGGCCACAGCGGGTGGCCGCAGGGGCGGGGCGGGTCGGAGGGGGGGCGGAAGCCGCCCCACCGCCGCCGCCGCCGCCGCCGCCGCCGCCCTTGCCCCTACCGTAGCTGCCACCACCGCCACCGTCATCGCCCTTGCCACCGCCGTAGCTGCCGCCGCCACCGCCGCCCTTGCCACCACCGTAGCTGCCGCCGCCAGTGGCTGGGCGTCCGCCTGGCCGCCGCTGCGGCGGCGCGCCGGGGGCGGCGGTCGCCACGGGCGGCACGGTCACCCCTGTGCCATCGGGATACACCGGGACGACAGTCGCTGCCACGGGCGGCACGGTCCCGACCGTGCCAGGTGGCAACGCGGGGGCGACAGTCGCCGCCACCGGCGGCACGGTCACCCCCGTGCCATCGGGATACACCGGGACGACGGTGGCCACCACGGGCGGCGCGGTCCCCGCCGTGCCAGGTGGCAACGCCGGCGCGACAGTCGCCGCCACTGGCGGTGCAGTCGCCACGGTGCCAGGGGGCAACGCCGCGGCGGTAGTCCCCGCCACGGTACCAGGGGGCAACGCCGCTGCGGTAGTCCCCGCCACTGGCGGTGCAGTCGCCACGGTGCCAGGGGGCAACGCCGCGGCGGTAGTCCCCGCCACGGTACCAGGGGGCAACGCCGCTGCGGTAGTCCCCGCCACTGGCGGTGCAGTCGCCACGGTGCCAGGGGGCAACGCCGCGGCGGTAGTCCCCGCCACGGTACCAGGGGGCAACGCCGCTGCGGTAGTCCCAGCCACGGGCGGTACAGCCGCCACCGTGCCAGCGGGCACCGCGGGCGCGGGCGTCCTCGCCACGGGGATCACCGTCGCAGGTGCCGCCGCCGGCGTGGCGGTGGCCGCCGCGGGTGCCCCCGCGGGTGTCGCCGTCGGTGGAGGCGCGAGCGTGGCGGTGGCCGTCGCGGCAGACGGTGTGGCCGTAGCCGGCAGTGCTGGCGGTGGCGTCCCGTCCGCGGGTGGCGGCGACGCCGCCGTGGAAGTTGGCTCGGGCGTCGGCGTGCTGCCCGCCGACGGCGTCGGCGTGGCGGCCGGTGTTGGCGTCGGCGCGTCGTCTGGCGTTGGCGTCGGCTCGTCTTCCGGCGTTGGCGTCGGCTCGTCGTCTGGCGTTGGCGTCGGCGTTGGTGTCGGCGTTGGTGTCGGCGCGGGCGTCACGACCGGCGGCCTCGGCCGGCTCGGCCGCGCCCCGACCGCCACCCGGTCTACGTCGAGCGTCACGCGCCACTCCTCCACAATCGGGCTCGTCACCGTGCACCCCTCTGCGCGGCACACGTTGGGCGTCGCGGTCCGCAGCAGCACCGTCAGCGGCGCGCCGACCGCCGCCGCGCGCCCAACATCGAGTGGCAGCACCTCGACCACCCGCCGCCGCCACGGCGTCGTCACCTCCACGTCGGGCGGGAGGAACGCAACCAGCCGCGGTCCGACCGGCGGGAAGTACTCGTCGACGAGCAGCGCCGACGCGTTGGCCACCGCCCCGTCGGGCCCAATCTCGGCAAAGTACAGGCGCGACACGGACGGCACGACGCCAAAGCCGCCCGCGCCGACCACTAGGCCCGTGTTGCCGTTGGGCAGCCGCCCCAGCCCGAGGCCGACGGCGCCAAAGCCGAGCGCGTCCCAGTTGCGGTCGGGCGACACGTTGTCGGGGATGGAGTCGATGGCAAAGCCGCCGACGCCGTCCATGCCAAACGGCTTGGCGTACGCGACGGCGCCGGCGGCGTCAAAGCCAACGACGAGGAGCACCGACTCGGGCTCGGCCGGCGCGTCGCACGTGGGCGTGCCGTCGGGCCGGAAGCAGCGCGCGGGCAGCGGCGTCGGCACGGGCGCGGCGTAGGCGCGGACCGCCACCGCGCCGCCAACGCCGTCGCCGTCCAGGTCGCCGAGCGCGTACACTTGGCCAATATCCGGGCCGGCGGTGGAGTAGCTCGACGTCACCGAGTACCAGCTGCGGAGGTCAACGGTGCGCGTCCGCTTGATGCTCCCGTCGGGCGCCATCAGGTGGAGAAAGATGCGGGGCATGCCAAACTGGTAGCCGACCAGGTCGGGCACGCCGTCGCCGTCCACGTCGCCGACAGCCACAAACCGCGGGCCCGTGTCGTAGCCGACGCTGCCGACGCGGTCATTCCCAATGCCGCACGTCGTAAACGGCCGCTGCTCCAGCCTGCGCGGGTGGCGGCCGCCACCGCCCAGGGCCACCGTCGCCATATACGGCGCGCAATAGTCGGCGGTCAGGTTGGTCTTGACGACCGACGTGAGACCACCCGTGGCCGCGTCGACCGCGACAATGTTGAGCAACGGCCACTGCTGGCCGCTGCTGACGGCGAGCTCGGGAACGCCATCGCCGTCGAGGTCGCCCGCCACCTCGACGCCCTGCCCCCAGCTCCACTCGTCGGTCGTGTTGTACGTCACCCCCCCGACGCCGTGCCACGCCACCGCCGACGACGCCGGCCGCACATCGTCGGTCACCGCCGCCGCCGGCAGCGTGTCAATGCCCAGCCGCGAGTACTCACGGTAGACGCTGCCGGGCGTAAAGCCCGGCACCGCCTCAATGGGCGCCCGCGCGGCGAGCGCGTCGACGCCAGGGTCCGCCACGGGCCGCGCCGACGCGTAGCGGACGCGGCGGCGGCGGCCGCCGCCGCCGCCGCCGCCGCCGCCGCCGCCGAGGGTGAGCGTCGCGGTGGAGCGCGCGTAGATGAGGTCACTGCCGGTGAGGGGGGACAGCCGCGGCGGCACGCCGGGTGCAACGTCGATGGCTGTGGCGGGGGCGGGCGCCCACACGATGGCGACGGTGGCGGCGGCGGCGGCTGCTGCCGCCGACACCAGCCGCCGTCGGGGGGCGCGCATGATGGGGGGGGGTGGGGGGGCCGTCAGGGACGGGCAAGTTGCTGGCAACACAGCCGATGGGGAGGGGGGGGAGGGTGGGAGAGCGGAGAGAGTCGAGGAGGGGGGGCGTACACAGCGCGAGGAGGCATGCACAGCATGCACGGACGCTGCGGCACAGGCCACTGTGCCGCGGCCGGTGTGGTGGGGCCCGGCACGGGCGGGCCAAGGCGCAGCGGCGGGCGCCGCCATGTCAAGGGCCGCGCCGCCGCCGCTCCTGCCGCTGCCGCCCAAACGGGGGCGGCCCCGCCGCCAGCAACCCAGCGTGCTGCCGTCTGGGCGCAAGAGGCGGGGCAGAGGGAGAAAATGACACCGCCAGCACGGCGAGCGGCCGGTCGCTGGGGGGAAAGTTGGGGGAGGGGGGCGAAGGGGGGGAGGGACCGGGGGGGGGGGGGGGACGTGCCGGCGGTGCGTACCGCCGCTGCTGGACCCCGCCGGCCGGGGCGCACGCCCCCCCCGGAACCGCCAGATGGGCGAGAGGTTGTCATCCCAGGGGGCGGCCCCGCGGCGGAGCGGGCGTGCAACAAACAATAGGGGCGGGGGTGGACGAGAGGAGGGGCGGGAGGGCGGCCGCTGGGGGTCGCGACCCGCCCCCCTCCTCCCCCACGGCCGCCCCTCACCGCGTCAGCGGGCGGCACGTTGTCGCCCCCCCCCCCCCCCGCCCCCCCAACCATCCACGCCTCGCACAGGCGCCACAACCCACCCAGCGCGGGAGTACGGGCGGGGGTGGCGGCCGCTGCCGCGGCGGCGTGCACGCCGCGGCAGCCCGCGGGGCGGCCGGCCGCCGCCGGCCGGGCTGCAGGCAGGGGGGGGGTCGGCCCGCCGCCGCGGGGGCGCACCGCGAGCAGACGCCGGCCGCGGCGGTCGCCCCGACGCGGCCGCCCGTGGCGGAGTGTGCTACGTGCCTGTGGCGGCCCGGCGCTGCGGCGGCGGGGCGGGCGGCGGCGGCGGCGGGTGCCGTCCCGGCTGCGACGGGCCGTGTGGCGGGCGGGGCGGCCGCGGCTGGTGACGGAGCGAGGGACGGGCAGGCCGGCGAGGGAGGAAAGGGAGCGTCTGGGGGGGGGGGGGGGGGGGGGGGTGGTGCCGCTGGCGGATGTTCAGCGCCGCCCACCCCCACTCCCCATGGTGGAGGCGTGTGGCACGGCGGGGGGGGGGGACGCGGGACGACCATGGGCGGCACCGCCCGCCGCTCCCGTCGCCCCCGGTCGGCGCCGCCAGCGGGATGATCGTCAGTTCCCACCTAAACCCCATCGAGTTCCCATCCAACCCCATCCACCCCCATCGGCCCATCGAAGGCGCGTTTCGATGGGCGTTTCCAGCCCATCCAAAAGCCCATCGAAAGCGCACTTTGGATGGGACTCTCGACGGGGCCGGGCCCGAAGGGAACACAGCGTTCGATGGGCTTTTGTCTCACGTGCCCCGCAACAGTCTTGGGACACCGCAAGAGGCGCGAGATCCACGCTGCTAGACGCTCTCTGATTGGATGGATCAACAACCTCACAAGGACTCCTCCAGAAATGTTGAAACAACGGCCACTTCGAGCCAGGTTGGAGCAAACAATGACATGTGTTGCGACAGCGGCGCGCCGTTGTCCGCACAGGGGACCTCCCTGAGCCTCTCGGCGCGAAAAGGCTGAGGTCACAAACCTCGATGGGACGTTTCATTGATTTCATGTTTTGTAAGAAGCGACGAACGCGCATGGAGTCGCACCTTCGCGCGGAGTCGGCGTCAGGGCAAAAACGATCTTCCTTCGTCCTTCGGGCCCTGGAACAAGCCTGCTCTCGGCACCATGCATGCTCCTTGTCTTTTACCAGAAAGAGGCTCCGGCGCACTCGGTGTCTCTCTGGTGCGATGAGTACGCTCAGAGTCAGATCTGGTACGCCAAAGGCACCGACAGAAACAGCGATAGAACACGTGGCTGACGTCGCGGCAAGACAGAGTTACAGCGACAGTCAACTTCGTGGTCCGCTTCCACAGAAAGACAGGAGCAACAGTTTTGAACAGGATCAGCAAAGAGCGACCATATGCCGTAGCGTACCGCGGCACTTCTACGCCGCTTAACACAGGAACGGGTACTTCAATCGCAGCGTTTGGTGAGAGTATATATCATGCAGAGACCACGCTGTTTGAGAGAAAACAAATGCGTGTCGTAGTGTAGCCTGTCTGGGCCAAATGTCGACCAGTGTCAGAAATGTCGACCAGCTTACAGCAACCACTGTGTGGCAAGAGTGACTGCAAGGAACAGCGATTGACTCGGCGGTGCCAGTGTTGACCGCCGCGTATCGCCCGTGTGCATATTTCCAACGTTGTTTACTGAGCCACACGGCACAATCACCGGCCGGTGTCGCACCCATCGCATCCGACCTCTCGTCGGCTCCCACTCACTTTTTTTTCCACCTTCCCCCGTCATGTCGTCGCCCCCAACTGGAGGATCTACCTCCACCGACACCCCCGGCGGACGCCCCAAGTGGGGCACACGGCTGACCGAGCAGATGCGGGAGAGGCTCGCGGCGGCGCACAAGGAGCAGGGATTGGCCAGCGTCGCTAAGCTCATGGCCGCAACTGGCGCCTCCCGCTCCAACGTGCGGACGTGGCTCCGAAGCCCGGAGGCGCCCGTCAAGTTGGGCCGCCCTTCTTTTTTCTCTGCGGAGGAGGAAGAGGTCATCGCCATGTACATGGCAGCCTGGACCAAGGGGGGGGACGTCCTGACCTGTGAGTTAGCCGGCACTCTTTTGCGTCAGTACATTGTTGATGTGGGGAATGTGGAGGAGGCGGACCGTATGTTTGGACCAGATGGTATCCCTGGGCGCTCCTTTTTTGACTTGTTTTTGGGCCGCCACCCGGAGCTCCGTCGTGTGAGGCCCACTGCTATTGAGAGCGTGCGAGCAGATGCCTCGACGCCCGAGGCTGTGGCTAAGTTTTTTGCCGCCTTCCGTTTTCTTTGCCGCGACCTTGGCATTACCCGTGCTGCACAGGTGTGGAATACGGATGAGTCGATGATCAACGCCCAAGCCCTGATGGAGACCACCCCCGTGACCGTGCTGGCGCCCAAGGTCACCACCTCGCTCGAGTTTGTCTTCCCGAGCGTGCAGAGTGGTGCCGAGGCGGCCAGCCTCGTCGCCACTGTGTGCGCCGACGGCACTCGGCTGCCACTGTTTGTGGTGGTCACCGGGAGCGGCGGTCGCCTCCCTTTTGCCGTGGAGGACGACGGCAACGGCAACCAGCGCCGCGTCCCGCTGGCTGCCTAGCTGGACGAGGGGGCCGAGGTGCATCGCCAGGAGAAGCCTGGGTTTGATGTGGCGCTCTGGGAGGTGTACGCCGCGTTTGTGGCACGCGCCATGAAGGACAAGTGCCCCACTGAGTGGAAGGTGCTGCTTATGGACGGGTGCAAGGTGCACGCCTCGGTGGTCGGCCTCACGCTGCTGAAATCCGCCAAGGTGGCTGTGCTGATGTTCCCGTCACACCTATCCCATATTCTCCAGGCGCTGGACAGTGACCCATTTATGAAGGTCAAGGTGCACGCACGGGCGGAGCTCCGGTCGATGCTGCCCACCATCCCGCGCAACACCCGTTTTAACTTGTCGCATTTGATGCGGGTGATCAAGGCTGGCGCGTTCCGGGGCTTGTCATCTGTCAACATTGTGAACGGCTTCAAGAAGACGGGCACGTGGCCCATTTGCCCCTCCGAGATTGACGTTGGACGGCTCGTGCTGGGCAAGGGGGCACGCAACTCGGCGCGCAAGGTGGACCTGGAGCTGTGGGCCACCCGCCTTGGCCCGGAGGCGCGGCGGGATATGCGCCAGCCAATCATCGCCTTTGGGTCTGTGAGCACGCGTGGGCTTGCGCTGGAGGCGACCGCACCGGCGGTGCTGGCCGTCTTGGCCTCGCAGGACGCCGAGGCGGCCAGGAAGCAGGCGGCCAAGGACGCATTGCAGGCCGGGCGGGAGGCGAAGGCCGCAGCTGCTGTCGCGTTGGACGCCCGCCTGGAGGCCGAGGCGGCGGCGCGCCGCGCCAGCCCCGAGTTTGTCGCCCGCAAGCGTGACCTGCGAGCGCGCGCTGCACGTGCCAGGGCGGCCGCGGGGGATGTGGCACCTTACGTGTGCGTAGGCGGGACGGTGTTGGAGCAGGAGAGGCGCCGTAAGCGCCGGCGGTAACGGGGGGGGCGGGGGGGGAGGCGGGGGGAGGCGCGCGATGGGCCATGGTCGGGGCGGTGCGTGACTGGGGTGCTGTACGGGTGGGCTGGTCGGGAACTTGGGCGGGGGAGGGGATGGCGGCTTCGTTGGGAAAATATACATTTGCATGGCAATGATGGGATACGACTGGGGATCACGATGAGATGTGCCTCCTGAGCCAGCAAACGACCTGTACCGAGATCGACGACAGGTCCTATCGGATGGTCGACATTAATATGTCAGGAAACTCTGTTCTTATTCTTCTTTATCTCGCCTACGGCTGCGGTCGTACGCATGAAGAGAGCAACATAATGGAAAAAACCGTCCTTCGGACGGGCTTTTTTCTCGTACCTCGAGCGCCGACACGGCGAGTCTGTAGCGCGGACGCGCCCCAGAAATGGTCGACATTTGGCCCAGACAGGCTAGTGGTACATTTAGGGCACGTCTTGACGGCGGAACTCGGGCGTGTCTCAGACAAAGAACAGAGGCAGAGAGCTTTCCTATTGGTCAGAAGTGGAAACATGCTTCGCGCACTCGATGAGCCGGGCGTCTGGGGCACAAGAACTTACTCACACATTTTCAAGTAAAACGAATTGCCAACATGCTTCGTTTGTGGTCGGAAATGCAGTGTGTTTTTCCGACCACAAAAAAACACGCCGTCGCCGCAAAAAAAGATCCGCAATGGCAGACGAGAGAACCTCTTCATGGCTCTCCGAGCCTCCAGGCACGCCATCTCTCCTCGCGCAATCGTGTGGTGTGCAAGAAGGTAGCCCACCCCTCGCCGTCGTATCCCCCAGTCACCAACGATTGCTCGTGCACGTTGTCCAGTCGTCAAGACAGGGCGTGTCTGGCTGCGTGCGCCCGCGGAATTACAGCCTGTGTTTTGTGCTTTCGCAGACACTTTCCAGATGTCGTCAAGATACGCCCTTAGCGGGTGTGCAGCGGGTGTCTGACAGCGAAGGCGAGCGACATTGGCGGATGGCGCAAGATCGACACGTCCATGGAAAACTGCTTTTTTCAGTCTTTCGATTCAATCATGCTTTCTATTGGCTGATGAGACGCTGTCACCAGGGTTGATAGTCCAATGACACGTGCAGAAGAAAAGGCAGCAGTCTTCTCGTGAAAACGTCACATTAGTTCTCGAGATAGCTCAAGAAATATTGACTGTTGGCCAGTTCTCTCGAGTCTTTTGCTCGATGGAAAACCCCATCGAGTCCATCCAAGTGAGTCCCCATCGAGATGCCATCGAAGGCTCATTGAAAAGGCGCTTCGATGGGGCTTCTGAGGCCCATCCAGTTCCCATCCAGGTCCCATCCAAACCAGGCTTTGTATGGGCTTTCATGGGCAGCTGACGATCGTGGCGGAGCCGCAGCGGCCCGCGACGGCGGCGCGGCGGCGCCGGGCGGTCGGCGCGGACGCTCGCTGCCGCCCGCGGGGTCAGCCGCCGTCCCGCCGGGTGTAGCTAAGGGGGGGGTTTGGGGGGGGGGCGGGGGGGGGGGGTCTGCCGGTGTGACCGCCGCCGACCCCGCGGCGCGGCGCACCGGCTCGCACGGCGCGGCGGCGGCGCTCACCACGCGGACCGCGGGCGGCCGTGCCGCCGCAGGGGGCGCCCGCGGTGCGGGCGGCGGGCGCTCTTACACCCCCGCGCACGCCACGGGGCGTGTGCGCGACGGCGGCCGGCGGGCGAGGGCGGGCCGCCGTGGGGGAGGACCGCGGGGGGGGGGGGGGGGAAGCGCGGCTGCGCGTGCGGGGGGAGGGCTGCCGCCTGCCGGCCGCGCGCGGTGCGGCACGCGGCGGCGCGTCGGCGGGGGATAACGTGCGCGGTGGGGGGGGGGCGCCACCCCGCCGCGCCGCGGTGCGCCGCCGCGCGGCGGGCGCGCTCGTGACGGCGGCTGCGGCTCGGTCAATGGCCTCGACCGATCCGCGCCCCGATGGGACTTGCTCACTGAGATCTGCGCATGGTGGATGAGGTGGACGTAGTTGTACCGATGTGATTGTAGTTTTGTCGACGGCCGAGGCGGCGGCGGCGGTTCGGGCGGGGGGATCCCGCCGGCGATCGAATCGGCGCTGTGGTTTGGCGAGCGAAAGAGCTGAGCTCAACCGCGCGCACCGCGGTGGCCTCCGTGGCACGACGGCGGGGCGGGGCCGCCTTGGCCGCCGGCCGGGCGTGGGCGTCGGCCGCAGGCGCCGCCGCCTCCACGCTGCGGCCTGCAGGCGGGGACGACCGCGCCATCCCCCGCGCGGCCTGCCGCCGTCCCATCGTCCACGTTGACGCTGCCGCCACCCCGTCTGGCCGCTGCGCTCGTCAGCGGCGCCGCCAGTCATCCCCTGCCGGTGGTGTGCAGCCCGTTTTGCTGCTCCCCGCCCGCCCCGGTCCCTCCCGCCGCCGACGCGCGCCGCCCGCCCCACCGCTCCGCGCCCCGACCGCCCGCTCCCGCCGCCGCCGCCACCCCTGGGCTACCACCATGCCCGTCGGTGCCCACGCCCAGCGGGGGGCGTCCCCCCCTCCTCCCCCCCTGGTGAGCAGCCCCCTCACGCCCACCACGGGCGCCAGAAGAGCCCGTGGTGACGGCGGCGGTGGCTCCCCGCCGCCGCCGCTGCCGTCCCTGGCGACCACCCGCCGGGCGGCGGCGGCGGTGGCGGCGGCGGCGGCGGCAGGGGGGTCCGACGCGGACGGGGGGTCTGCGCCGTCGGGCTGGGCGTCGTCCTCTTTGTCGGACGCGTCGAGCGCGGGCGAGCTGGCGCCCGCGCCGCCTGGTAGCGACGGCGACGGCGACGGCGACGGCGACGGCGACGGCGGCGGTGACGGCGACGGCGGCGGCGGCAACGGCGACGGCGGCGGTGACGGCGGCGGGATGGGCGTCGCGATGGCGTCGTCGGACGTGCCCGCCGTGTTCCGCGCCGACGCGGTGTCGCGGTACGCGCTCTTCCCCATCCGTCACCCGGCGCTGTGGGCGATGTACAAAAAGCACCAGGTACGGGTCGGGTGGGAGCTGACATGGCGCCTGGGAGCGGTGGAGCATGTGGGGAGGGGGGGTACCGTGTGAGGGGTGCAAGGGATGGGGAACGACGCGGCGTGCGTCGTGGATGGCTGGGAAGCTGTTGTTGTCGTTGGGGAGGAGGAGGGGGGGTGGGTAGCAGGCCGATGGCGGCATGACCAGAGGCGAACACCGAGTCTGTGCTGTGACGTAGCGCCCGCTGCTGCGCGAGCTCGTCTGAGCTCTATTGGCAGCTTTCTGACTTGCACGCGACGGTTGCCCCTGGCGCGAGCTCTCGCCTGCTTCGTCCTGCCCCTGCCCCCCACTGGTCGTATGCTATTGCTCACGCTCCCTGTCTCTCTGCCATTTTTCGTCGTGTACCCCCACCCCCGCCGCCCACGCACGCTCCCTTTGGGGGCTCTGGCTGTGTCTCCTCCCACCCAGGCATCCTTCTGGACGGCCGAAGAAGTGGACCTGAGCGACGACATCCGGGACTGGGAGAAGCTCGACGCTGGCGAGCGGCACTTTGTCACCCACGTGCTGGCGTTTTTCGCTGCCAGCGACGGGATTGTGCTGGAGAACCTGCTCACCCGCTTCTCTGCCGACGTGGAGCTCCCCGAGGCGCGCGCCTTTTACGCCTTCCAGGGCGCCATGGAGAACGTGCACTCGGAGACGTACGCCCTCCTCATTGACACGTACGTCAAGGACCCGGCCGAGCGGTCCCGCCTCTTCAACGCCATTGAGCGCGTGCCGTGCGTGGCACGCAAGGCGGCGTGGGCGGTGCGGTGGATCGGCTCCGCCGCGCCCTTTGCCGAACGCCTCGTCGCGTTTGCGGCGGTGGAGGGCATCTTCTTCTCGGGCTCCTTTTGCGCCATCTTTTGGCTCCGCAAGCGCGGCCTGATGCCGGGCCTGACCTTTTCCAACGAGCTCATCGCGCGGGACGAGGGCCTCCACTGCGACTTTGCGTGCCTCCTCTACGGCATGCTCCCGACGCCGCTCCCGCGGGCGCGGGTCGTCCAGATCATCCGCGACGCGGTGGCGTGCGAGCAGGCGTTTGTGTGCGACGCGCTGCCGGTGGACCTCATTGGGATGAACACGGAGCTGATGAGCGCCTACATTGAGTGCGTCGCGGACCGGCTGCTGCAGGCGCTCGGGTACGAGAAGGAGTACGGGGCGGCCAACCCGTTTGAGTGGATGGAGCTGATCTCGATGCAGGGCAAGACCAACTTTTTTGAGAAGCGCGTCGGCGAGTACCAAAAGGCGGGCGTCACGGGCGACCGGGCGGACCACGTGTTTACGCTGGACGCGGACTTTTGAGCTGCGGCGGGGAGGGGGCGGGCCTCGGTGGTGCGCCGGTGGGTGGACGTCCCGGCGGCGGCGCGGTGAGGTGGCCGCACGACGGGACGGGACGAGCGGAGCGGGGCAACAAACCATGAATATGCACACTACGACCACTCCTTGTGTTATGCGTGGCGTCTCGTGGATCAGGCCTCACCTGTCCAACACCCAGGCCCCGGCCGTCAGACACCCGCCGCCACCCGCTGCCGCGAGGCGGCACCGGCGGTGTACGCGCCCCCCCCCCCCGGCAGGCGGCCGCTGACCCACGGGTTCTGCTCCTCAAAGCTGCCCGCCTTGTACACGACCGCCGCCGCCGGGTCGGCCGCCTTGAGCCAGCACTGGTACTGGCGCTCCGCGGCGGCGGGCCCCGCGCCCTGGAACCCAAACACCCACACCGTGCACCCCGGCTCGGCCACGCACGCCGCCGCGCACGACACGCACGTCGGCACGCGCACCATCCGCAGGACGTCCCCGTCATAGTCGGCGCGCCACTCGGCGCCCGCCGGGCACGCGTTGCGGGGCGTCTCGGGGACGATGGCGGACACCCACGCGCCCGCGGCGGCGGTGCCCGGCGCGATGACCAGCGGCCCGTCGCGGTGCTTGAGCCAGCACTCCCCCGACCGTGGGGAGGCCGGCGTCGCCCAGGTAAAGGCGTTGCACCCGGGGAAGCCACCACAGATGGCCGCGCACGTGCCGCACGCGTCGACGCGGGCGCCCGCGTTGAGCAGCGCGCCGCCCGTGTCGCCCGCGACGGCGGCGGGGCAGCCAGCGGGGGGGAAGGGGGCCGCCGCCACCGCCGCCGCCACGGCCGGCGCTAGCGCCGCCGCCATGGACAGCGCCAGCGCCGCGACGGCCGCCGCGACGCCGGGACGGAGGGCGGCCATGACGGCGCTTGCAGGCGCGCAGCGGTGGGCCCCGGCGTGTGTTGGGGGAGAGAGGGAGTCGACAGGGGCAGGCGGCAGTCGCGGCAGGACAGGAAGAGCTGGCTGTGACTTGAGGCTGCCGCTACCACGAGGTCGGGTGGCCCATGGCGGCGCCCTTTGTACCGACGCCGGTGCCGACCCAGTGAGGCGGCGGCCGCGCGTCGTCCGCGCTCGCCCTGCCGCCGCCCCCCCCCCCCAATCGCCACCCGCCCCACCCCCAGCGTCGGCACCATGCCCGCCCGCCCCTCCCACGCACGCCAGCGCCGCCCACGCCCGCCTCGCCCGCCCCGCCTTCCTTCCTCCCCAACGCCCCTGACAGTGGCAGGGACGCGCGGCGGCCTCAGCGGGGCGCCGCGCCGCCCACTCCCAGCACCGGCGGCTGGGCTCCTCGGCGGTGCCCCAGCACCGGCGGCTGGGCTCCTCGGCGGTGCGGCCACCGTGGGCATGGGGATGAGGCGGAGTCTGGCGGGGAGGGCAGGCGGGGGGGGGGGGGGCGGGCCAGCCCGCCGCGCGGCGGGGCCGCCCCCCCCCGGGACCCCCACCCCGCGCCCCGTTGCGTGGCACCCGCGACCGCCGACGGGCGCCCGCGGCGGCAGCGGGCGGACAAACAGAGGGGAACAGGGGCCCAAGGTGGGGTGGGGAAGTGTCGAGGCGGGCGGCGCGGGGGGGGGGGGGGCGGGACCGGGCGACGGGGGGGATGGGCAAGTCCACCAAGGCGTCAGGGTTGCCGACCGACGCCACGTCGGGTGGCAGGCGGGACGAGCCAGGGAGCGGCACGCGGGCGGCAACGCGGCGGCCGGCCGGGGCGGTGCCGGGCCGGTCGGCGGCGGCGGCGGCGGCGGCCGGCCCGCGCGGGGACCTCGTCATCCCCCTCACGAGAGCGGGCGCGCGGCGGGCTGGCCGCCCGCCCGCCCGCCCCTCCACCGGGCGCGCCCGCCCGCCGGGGGCCCCGGCCGACACGGGCGGCGACGGACACGCCGGCACCGCGCCGGCCGGCAGCGCGCGGGGTGGGTCCACCGCGGCGCCGCCGGCCGGGGGGGTTGGCGCCGCCGCCGGCCAGGGGGATGGCCGCGCCGTCCCCGCCGCGCGGCGCCGCCGCGGCGGCCGGCCGCCGCGGGCGGTGGCGGCGCCACCGCGGGGGATGGGCGCCGCCGGCGGCCGGCCGGCCGCCGGCGCGCCACGCGCGCCGCCGCGACCGGCGGCGGCCGTCCGCAGCGGGTGCGCCGCCGCGGCACGACGGGAGGCACACCACCGTCGGCGGCGGGCTGGCGCCCGCCACCCGCCGTGACGGCGGCGACCGGGCCGGCCGGCCGGCCGCCGGCCGCCGTTCCGCCGCTGCCACCGCGGGCGGCCGCGGTCCAGGGGGGGGGTGGCGGTCGCAAGCGACGGCCGCCGTCACGGGGGCGGCGCCAAGGCCGCCCCCGCCGGCGTCCGTCGTGACCGCCGCGGCCGGTTTGCGCGCGTCGTGGCGCCGCTGCCGCGTCGCGGGTGGCGGCGTGGCCATTCCCGGCAACAGGTTGTGTGGGCCGCGGCGGGCGCTGGCACCGCACCACCGCCCGCGGGAGGCAACGCGCCGCGACGGGCACCGCCGCCCCGGCGGTGCCGGCCGTGCGCCGCGCGCTGGGCGGGGGCGACCCGCACTCGACCGCTGGGCGGACGCCGACGCCATGATGGCACGGCTCTACCACCGCGACGACGTTGGTGACGGCGAGGCCCGCGGCCACCACCGTGGAGGTGGTGCACGCGCGGATGCGACGGCTTGGCGCCGCGCGCCCTCGTGCGTACGTACTGTACGTACTGACGAGCCGCCGCGCGCAGCGGCGTGCCTGGCACGCCGTCTTGGTCCATGGTTCTCTCGGTGCTTCGCCGATCACACACTGTACTACTGAGGATCGAAATCGAGTCAGAGCACTTTAACTACGAGAATTGCTTGCTTGCGGCAAGTTGATTCTTGGAGTTGACAAGAATATCTCTCGGCGACGAGCTGATTGGGCTGCTGGCTCTGACTGCATCGGATCGGCCAGACTTGAGCTCACGTGCGCGCTGCCTCGGCAACGGCGCCACACCGTGGTCGTTCCGGCCACCCTCGGCCTGCACGTCTCGCTGGGACACTTCGCGGTTCGGGTCACCTTCGTGCTGTGTTTTTGGCGCCTTGTTCCACCCCGGAGCGGTCTCTGTTGCCCCCCTCTTCCCTTCGCCCTACACTGCTCTTTCTTCTTCCAGGTCCTCTCCCTTCCGCCCCCCCTCCCCTCTATACCCATGGCGTTTGTGGGGAGCTGCGGGGCCTTAGGCACCCGCCCCGTGAGCAGCCGCGCCCCCACCGCTCGCCCTGCGCGGGTGGTGGCCGCCCCCGCCCCCCGCATGGCGTGGGCCCTCGAAGACGCGTCGCCCGAGGACTATGTCCCCCTGGGTATTGCGGTTTGCTACCAGCGGAACCAGAACAACAAGCTGGACGAGGTGATGGTCGTGGAGCCCCTCGCGACGGGGACGCTGGAGAACGTGACGGGCACGGGCCAGCCGACGTCGTACAAGCGCATCTATGCGACCACCATTGGCGCCGTCCCCGACAGCCCGTCGGGGCTGCCCGAGGAGTTTACGCGCGGCGAAAAGGTGTCGTATGGGGAGAACTTTGCCGAGCGGATGTGCGCGGCGGCGCGGACGTTCAAGCGGATGCCCTCCTCCAAGGACATCCTGCAGTTGGGCCAGGTGTCTACCTGTGAGGATGGCGGCGAGCTGACCTTTTGCACAGACGGCATCCAGCGCATCCTCAACGAGAAGTGGGAGCCCAACTTTGATGACAATGTCAAGCAGGACGGCAGCATTGACGTGTATGGGCGGGGGGATGCGGCGGCCGAGTCGTCAGACGTGCAGAAGCTGTACAACGCCTAGGCAGGGGGTCAGGTAGTGCGGAGGGGCGTGGCGGGGGGGCGCACTCGTCCTGATCATTCCGTGGGGGACGTGGTAAAAAAAAAAAACAGAGTCCATACGCCACGCCACCTCTTTCCACCTAAACCTGTTCTCCTCCAGAACAACGGACCACCGAGCTGCATACAAAGGAGAGACCACAAAACACGCAACCCATGGCAAAAAATGTCGGCCCCAAAAACAACCCTCGCCCCGCCCGCCTACCCCCCCCCCCCGCGCGCGCCCCTAAATGCCAGCCCCATCCTCCAGGACCTCCCCGTACACGGGTTTGCACAGCCCGCTCTCCTTCCCAAACGTGTTCTGCTTGCACGCACTCACAATGACGCTGTAGCAGAGGACGCCAAACAGCGCCAGCACCGTGCCCGCCACGTTGAGCGGCCGCATGCTCGTGCGGAAAAAGAGGATGGAGCTGACAATCACCACCGCCCGCTTGACGCAGTTGCCCACCGAGTGCGTCACCGGGCTGACCCGCTGGAGGATCATGTAGCTGGCAAGTACGTCCGCGCAGCGGCAGAGGCCGCCGACGACGAGCCAGCGGGGGAGGACGCCCGCGGCGAGCTTGGTCACCGCCGGCGTCGCCGCGGCGGTGGACAGGACGAGGCCCTCGACGCCGACCGCGAGCGGCGCGAGCACAACCAGCGCCAGAATCGTGATGATCGCAAACAGGTTGATGTTGTCCAGCCGCTCGTCGTCGCGGGTGCCGGCGCCGTCGTCGCGGGTGAGCTTTTTGGACAACACGTTGCGGCTCTGGAAGGCCACGTTGCTGCCCACCGCTGACAGGAAGCCCGCCCAGTTGAAGCTCGCCTCGGTAAAGGAGGCCAGGCCAACGCCCGCCACGATGGGCACCAGCGACATGAGGATGCCCCAGGTGGGAATGTCGCCGAGGATGCTGGGCGTGAGGGCAACGGAGAAGAAGGGCTCCGTCGCCTTGACCGTGTGCGTAAACGCCACGCTCACCTTGCCAAGGCTCATGTTGGTGAGGAGGAAGCCCGCCGCGTGGAGGCCCGCCAGCGGGGCGGTCATCTTGAGGAGCCGCTTGTTAAACACGGGCGTCTTCTTGATCCGCAGCAGCCAGAGGGTAGACATGGCCACCGCCGCGACCGTGCACTGCACGAGCGTGCACGTGATGGGAAAGGGAAACACGCCCAGCACCCGCTTGTTGTACACGTTGAACGCCGTGTTGCTGCCGTACCACAGCGCAAACAGGCCGAGCAGCGCCGCCGTCGCGCCAATGCCCGAGTCAAACCCGCGCCGCAGCTGGCTGGTCGTCCGCGCAAACGAGACGCGCCGCTCCGCCGACTCGCCGGTAAAGACGAGCCGCCGCGGCAGCAGCGACACGCCCGACGCGCTGCCGTCATCGACTTGCGCGGCGGCCAGCGGCAGCGCCTCGACGCCGGCATCCCAGTCCGCGTCGTCGTCATCCGCGTCGGCGGCCGCGGCCTTGGCGTCTGCCGACGCGGCGGCCGCCGCGGCGGCCGCCGCGGCCGACTCCGCGTCACCCGCCGCGTCGGCGCCCGCGGCGGGGCCGTCCGACCCGGGCGGGAACGGCGACGCGCCGTCACCAGGCACCGCCGCGGTGGCGGTCAGGCGGCCGCCGCGGGCGGCCGCCGCCGCCCGCCGCCGCGGCCGCCACCGCAGCGGCTGCCGCGGCAGCCCCCAGGCGGCAGGCCGACGAGTCGCCGCCGCCACCCCCCCCGCCGCCCCCACCGACGGCCATGGTGGGGTGAGTAGTGGCAGGAAGGCTGCCGAGCGAGAGGCCGCCAGCCGGGGCTGCGCCGCCGCCGCTCCAGCCGCCGCCGCCGTCGCCGCGGCGGCCGCCGCCGCGCGGGCCATGGCAGCGGCTGCCGTCGGGCCCCAAGCCGACGCCGGGCCGCAGGCCGGCCAACGCAGAGACCGGGGGACGGGGAGACAGCGGGGCGGAACCGGGGGAAGGGGGCACCTTGGGGAACGGACCACGCCCGCCAGGTGAGAGACCAGACCTGCGCCGCCTGGGCGTGCGCAGACGCGGCACCGCGGCCCGCGGTCGCCGACGGAGCGGCCGCGCGGCAAAACGCCAGCCGCCGACCCGCCGCGGCGGCGGCGGAATGGCGCGGGCGCGGCGGCCCGCGGGCCCCCATCGGGCGGACGTCACAGTGGGGGCTGCAGCTCCCGACGCCTCAACGCACGACCAGCCGACCGTGCAGCACCACTGACAGAGATTCAGGACAACTCTTTGACGAATCCTTGTCGTGTCAAGTCGCCATGCAATTCGGGTGGACGGAATTGAATCCATCATCTGTGGGCGCGACAGGGCCGCGTCGTGGTCGTGGTCGTGTCCATCGCTCACGTGTGTTGTGTTCCGGACCGTCTGTGCCTCTTGGCCGTGTCCGTATTCGCCACACTCCGTGGTACTCCAACCCTTCCTACCCTTTTCACGATGTTGCTCTCCAGGTCTCTTGGCGCCGTCTGGCGCCGGGCGCCATCTGCTGCCCCCCCTTTCCCATTGCCCACCCCCGCGTCTACCGCCGCTGTTGCAGAGGTCGCTGCCGGCGACACTGTCGCCGCCGCCGCCGCCGGCCGCCGGACGCTGCGCCACGCGGCCGCCTCCTCCCCCTTCTGCTTGGGAACCGCCGCTCTGCTGGGTTACCCTCCCGCTACGGCGCGCCACGCATCCTCCTCTGCTTCCTCCCCCGTCGCTGATGTCGCCCCCCCCCCCCTCGCCCCGGCAGCAGCCGCGCCGGCGGCCCGCCGACGCCGCCGCTGGGCCTGGACAACGTCCTCCGCATCCCCCTGACAGAGGGCGGCGGCGGGCTCATCCCGCCGGCGGTGCTCGCGGCGCTGTCCATCGACACGGGTGCCGCTAGCGACGCGAACCGGGCGGCGATTGCACGCAGCGTAGGGGGGGTGCGGCGGCATGAGCGGGATAGCGGCTCCTCCGAGGTGCAGAGTGCGTTTTGGGTTGGGGGGGCGGGGGTGGGGCTCGTCCCGGGTGTCGCCTTCTTTCTGCCGTGCACTATCGTTGGCCGTTGTTTGTTTCTTTTGTGTGCTGTGCCCTACCCGGGTGGTGGACCTAACATTGACCTGAGGGGTTGCTGGCGGGGCTCTGGCACGGCTGGCTGTGGCGTTGCGGGGCCTTTCTACTGCTGCTATTTGTTGTTGAGCTGTCGCCCCCCCTGTTCTTTCTCTCCTAGTTGCGATCATGAGCACCCGCATCGCCTACCTCACCGCCCACCTGCGGACGCACGCAAAGGACCACGTGACGCGGCGTTCGCTGGTGAGCCTGGTGGCGAAGCGGCGGCGGATCATGCAGTACCTGCTACGAAAAGATCCAGGTGCGGTTGCGGGGCGGGGGGGGGGGGGGGGGGGGGAGTAGCGGGAGGCACGCTTGTGGAATGTGGTGGTGGCCCAATAGCGCGGCTGGCACAACTTGCTGCTGAACCCGCGTCCGTGTGTCGACCTTGAGCTGTGACTGACCTCTGCTGTTGCTCGGGCGCGAGCGTTCTGTCTTGGGTTATCACCCGGAGGCTCTTTTGGTGGCGCTTGTCGATGCCTTTTGGTACCCGTGTTGGTGGTATTGCAGAGACGTACATGCGCACGGTGGCGACGCTGAACCTGAGGCCGACGATGGTCTTCAACCCCGACGTGGGCTCCCGCGGAGCCAAGAAACACCCGACCTTGGCGTTGACGCCGGGCCCGCCTCCAGACGGTGCTGCCGCTGCTACACCTGCTGGCGTCGAGGCGGCAGCCACCTAGGGACTTCGCCGTCCCCTCCCCCCCGTCCCGCTCGGTTCCGGGTGCCGTTGGCCACCATAAAAGACCGTTGGCTGCGTGCATTGCCGACCCTGCGCACCCTCTAATCCCTCCTCCCCCCCCTCCCACCTGTTCGCCGGTACGTGGTCATCCTCGCCAATGACCCCCCCCCCCCATGGTCAACCTCCCCCCCCCGGGTAGCGGAGGCCAAAGAGCCGCGAAAAAATGCCCATCAGCACCCCGTCCACGACGTACACAAACGCGACGCTGCCCGCGAGCGACAGGCTCACCAGCACCGCAATCTTGATCACCGTGTCGATCGGCGGCCAGGTCAGGTGGCGCGCCTCGGCGAGGGAGCGGGCGGTGGCGTCGCCTGCGCGGAGCGCCGTGTCGCCCACCGCCGTCACCACTCGGAGCAGCGGGTTGGCCGACGACGCATGCCGGCTGGGCCGCCGGGGGGGAGGGGGGGGGGGTTGGGCGGGTCCACCGCCGCTCGGGGGGGGGGGGGGGGGGAGGGCGCGCCGGTGGCCGCCGCAGCCGCCAGCCCAGGGGGGGGTGCGCGGGGAGTGGTCGCCGCCAGGAGCTGGTGCTGCCGGTCGGCGTGCGCAGGTCTCGCACGGCTGGCCACGACGGCGGCAGGGGCGGGTGGGGTGGAGACGGCTGGTGCCGGCGACAAGCGTCGGCGTCGACGCGTCGGCCGCAGCCAGCCAGGCTCTGGGGCGGAAGGAGGAAGGCACAGCCAGAACGCAATGGGGCGGGTGGCAAGGGGAAGCGCGTCATGGTGGGGAGCTACAGCGGGAGTGGGGTAGCGTCATGGACGCAGAGGTGGTCGGTCAGAGGGAAGGGCTGGGGACGCTGCCGTTGACGAGGGCGACGAAGACAAAGCGCCAACCACCGCGAAAGCGATCCCGCCGTGCGATGCGACTGCCGACCGGCAGGGCGGGATCAGTGTAATTGATGTCTTCGGATACTTCTATGAACGATGTTGAGACTGGCTCAAAGTGCCTCCTCATTCATAAAGAATCGTAGTCAAGTCTCTCGAAACAATACTGAATGCATGTCGGAATTTTCTAGCCTCCCAGCGGGGTGGTCGGAGCGACGCGGCTGACAAGCGCTGGCGCTTCAGTCCCTTGCTCGTTTGCTCGTGCGCTGGTGCCACCAAGCGGCCCGCCACCGCTCCCGAAGTTTTGCCGTAGCCGTCGGCGTGCGGCCCGTCCCGCCGCCGCAGCCGCAGCGGCGGCTGTGGCGGCCGCAGCGGCGGTGGCGGCGGCCGAGGCGGCAGTTCCTCCTCCCCACCATCGTCTGGGCTGGCGAGGCCGTCCACACCTCTCCCTCCCCCCATTCCATCACCACCTCCACATACCCTCCTCACCCTCTCTTCTTTCCCACCATGTTGTGTCCCTCTGCATGGTGTGGCCGCCCGCCGTTCTGCTCAGGGAGGCCGCGTCGGTTTTCGACTACCGCTGCCGCCACAGCGGTGGCCGCGGCGGTGGCGGCGGTCACGTTGGAGGCGGCGGCAGCAGCGGCGGCAGCGGCCGCCGCCGCTGGAGCGGGAAACGCCCCTCCCCCTCTGCCCCCACCCCCCAGCGGCGCCACCACCCCCTTTGCCGGCACGTGGGCGCGCCCCCTCCCGCCCCCCCCCCCGCTTCCCCCCACACGTTTGACTGCGCCGCCCGCCACGCGCAGGCGGCGCGCTCCGCGTGTACGCCCCCGCGCGACGGCTCGGCGGCCGCCGCGACGGTGCTGCCGGGGCGAGCTGCGCACCACGGCCGAGCCGTCTACGTTGGTGCGTTTGGCGCTGGGGCCGCGGCCAACCCACACGTCGCGCTGGGCGACCACCTGTGGGCGTTGGCGGCGTACCTTGCCGCCTGTGGGGGGGCCGGGGGTGAGTCGGCAGAGCACACCGCCGCCGCGGCGGGTGGTCGTGCGGCCGCCGCGTCAGGGGGGGGGGGGGAGCCGCACAGCCGCTGTGGCTGGTGTTTGGGGGCCTGCCCAAGGCGGCGGCGGCAATGGATCTGGAGGCCCCCATGGCCGACCCCCCGTCGGCGGCTGCGTCGTGGGCCACCGCCACGGCGCTGACGCTGGCCGCGTACGTGGTGCCGCGGGAGCACGTCTTTTTCGCCGACGACCTCGACGGCGGGCCCCGCTGCTTTGATGGCGGCGTCTACACGCTGCGCTCGCTGCCGCAGAGCGGGGGGGGGCAGGACCACTCGGCGTTTCGGGGCATGGCCTACCACGCGTGGCAACCCGACGCGGAGCCACCACCGGGGGGGGGGGACGCCCCGGCTGGCGCGCCCACCCCAGCCGCCGCCGCCGGTTCCAATGCCACTGCCGCCGACAATGACGACGGGGTGCTCGTGGCGGCCGGCCGGCCCGCCCGCGGCGCATACGTGCCCATGTCGCCCGTCGCACAGCGGGCGGGCCTCGACCTCCTCCGCGCCGCCCTCCACGCGCGCTTCCACCTCCACCCCGCCGACCGGTTCACTGGCCGCCGCCGTGGCCCCCCCCCCGTCCCCCTGCCCCGCCACGGCTCCCGCTGGGCGCGCCGCGCGGCGGCCGCGGCGGCCGCGACCGCCCGCGCCGCGGCCGTCGCGTCGCCTGTGCCCGTCGCGGTGCTCCTTGACGCCCGACCCGACGCGCCGACGCTGCGGTGGGAGGCGACGGCGCCACTGCTGGCACGCCTCCGTGGCATGCGGCGGGTGACCGTCGCGGCGGTGCCGCGGGGCCTATCCCGCGCGTCCTTTGGTGCGCAGGTCCGCGCGTTTGCCGCGGCGGACGTGGTGCTCGCGCCGCAGGGGGCGGGGCTGGCCAACCTCGTCGCCGCCCGCGCTGGCGCCCGCGTCGTTGCCGTCTGGCCGTGCTGCTGGGAGGGGGGGGACCTGACCGACCCGGCCACAACGGCGGGCAGCTGGACGGCGGCGGTCGCGCCGCTGCTGCGCGTGCACCTGTCGTACGTCAAGTGCGCCGAGCTGGACGGGCCGTCGGGCGACCGCCTCGCGTCGCTGACGGTGGAGGAGCGCCAGACGCCGGGGTGGGTGTGCCACTGGGGGCACCGCCGCTTCTCGCCGCCCAGGTTTGTGACGCCCGTCGTGCCGACGCTCGAGGCACTCTCCGCCGCGATTGACGCCGTCCGCAACGGCGACGGCGAGGATGACGAGATGTCCCGGATGGGGTCGGCGGCAGAGGCAGGCCCGGGGGGTGGCGGCGGCGGGACGGTCGGTGGCCTCGCACCGGGTCCGGCCTTTGCGCGCCTGGTGACGGCGTACGAAGCCACCTGGGCGCCCCCGCCAGCGGGCGACGCGTCGGCTCGGCGGGCGGGCGCGGGCGGCCTCCTCGGCACCCCCATGCGGTGGCTGTTTGGGGACCGGGCGGTGCTAGTGGGCACCGCCGTCGTCACGCTGGTCGGCGTCACCGCCCTGTTTGCGCTGGTGCTCGCGTCGGCCACCGCGTCGACGCGGCGCCGGTCGCGGCCGCCCGAATGGGATGGCGGGGGGGGAGGGGGGGACGCGGTGTTGGGAGGGGGGCGTCGGGGGGGAGGGACCCGCCGACGCCTGCGGGTGTGACCGCCGACGATGAGGATGGGGGGGTGGGGCCGAGGGTCAAACGGCTTGGCGGTGGGCAGGGGAGGATGGATGGATGAGACTGGTGCTGCAGCGCGGGTGCTACGTCGTCGGATAGGGAGCGGCCAAGGCAATGGGAGAAAGGACAAAGCAGGACAGTGTCGTCCGGTGTCAGCTGTGTGGCTCGGTGGTGTCAGGGCTAGATGCTCCGCGCGGCCACCCGCTGTCCCGCCCTTTCGGCCGCCGCTTCCTGCACAACGGTGGCTCTTCGCGGTCTGTCCCACCCGTCCGCCGCGCGGGGCTGCCGACACAGCGACGCCTCCCCCACCCACGCTGTCAGAGTGCCCCAATAGAGGAGGGTCACTCACTGTCCATTGGGTGGCTGCCACCCTGACAGCACCCGTATTCAATCACAAGCCACACGACGTTCCTGCGGACCGGTGAACCGACACGCAAGATTTCGCTCGAGCAGCCATCCGCTGCCTTCCTCGGCCGCTGGACAGGAGGTCCGGAGGCCGGCTCGGCGTCGGGACCCTCCGGCGGGTCCCGGGACCTGACCCATCCACAAGAAACGGCGCCCCCAGGCGACCCACCCCCCCCCCCCACCACTCAGGGTTGTGCGTGACAGAGACACGCACCACTTGAAAGTGGTCGTGGCGCGAGATCCCGCGCTGTTAACCCCCGCGGCGGCCACCAACCGACCCCCTTTCCACTGCGCGCCGCCGCGCTGCGCGCGTGTCGCAGCGCGTGCACCGCAGCGGCGTGGGGAGGTGTTGCGTTTTGGCGGCCGGTGCCGCCTTGGCCCGCCACCACACACGACCAGGGGGAGCGACGCCGCGGGCGGGGCGCGCTCCCGACCGAGGCCACCCGACGGCTGACGCGGTGTGCCCGCCGCGAGCACAGCAAGCCGCGCCGGCGGTGGCCGGATTTAACGTACCGCTCGTCCAGTGGTGGGCGGCCAACGCGGTTACGTAGGGCGCCACACAGGGTGCTGCGCCCCGGTCGGCAGGCGGGACTACGTATGCACCTTTCGCGCGGGGGGTGAGGCGATGCGCCGCTGGCGCAACACCGTCGCTCCGTGATTCAAAAAGGACTCCAGGACCAAGCGGACCCCCCAACGCAACCTGTCTGGGCACACAGAAGGCCTCCCCCCTGCCCCCCTCCCACACTCCTGACGGCGCCAGCGGCGACGCTCCCCACCGGTGGCGGGAGCGCCGCCCCCCCCCACAGTGGTGGCTTGCCACCCGCGCCACTGGTGGACTCTGGATCAACGCGCCGCAGGCACCTCCGGCAGCGCGCGCGACCGCCGCGGCGGGCGCGCGCCGCCCGCCACCACCCACTGGTGCGGCCCACCCCCCCTCCCCATTCAATCGTGCGCAAAGAGAGCGCGCTCGGGCGGACCCGTCGGGAAGGGGGGGGGGGCTGACAGGCGTGCGTGCGCGCGCGCGGCGCGGTGGGCGGCGCGCCATCCGCCGTCGTCGCCATCCCCCCTGGCCATATCCCCCGCTGTGTGTCCTCTTCAACCCGTCGCCACCGGCGCGGCGCGGACGCGTCGGCGTCCGCCGCGGCGTGGGTGTTGTGTGGGTGGCCACCCCCCGCCGCCCAGTGTCCGCCGCCGGCGTGGGCGGGCGGGTCAACCCGGCGCCGCCCCCCCCCCGCGCCCATCATGGTGCTCGCAGACCCCGCCACGCGCCTCGCGCGCGTGCGGCGGCGCATCGAGCAGCTCCGCGCGAGCAGCCGGCGGTCCGAGGTCGTCCTCCCACCACCGCCGTCGCTGAGCACCGCCGCGGGCGGCGACGGCGGCGACGGTGGCAACGGTGGCGGCGGTCGCCAAGAGGACGCCCCGGTTGGCGACGGTGGTGGCGGCAGCGGCGGCGGAGGTGGCGGCGGCGGCGGCGGCGGCGGCGGCGGAGGTGGCGGCGGCGGTTGCGGCGGATCGAGCATCGGGCGGCCGCAGCCGGCGGCCACCCGGTCTGCGTCGACGGTGGGCCCGGCGGCGGCTCCCCCCCCCCCCCCCCCGCTCCACGACGGCCCGTCCGCGCTCGGCGGCGGCGGCGGTGCCGCCGCCGGCGCCGACGCGTCTCCGCCGACGCGGCCGCCGCGGCGGCCGCGCTTTGCCGCCGCCGCCGAAGCGGCGGTCGCGGCCGCGGCGGCCGCCGACGGCGGCGGCCGGCCGCCCCGCCGCGGCACCGCCCCGTCCGCCACGCGGGCGAGCAGCGGCCGCGGCCGCGGGTCTGACGGGGGCGCCGCGGCGGCGGCAGCGTCGCCGCCAGCCGCCGCCCGCGCTGTGTCCGCGCCCGTCCCCCTCGACGGTGACAGCGGCGGCGGCGGCGGCGGCGGCGGCGGCGGCGGCGGTCGCGGGCGCGGCGGCTCGCTCGCCGGCGACGCGCCCGACATGGCGCTCGCCGCCGCGCGCGACGCGCGCGCGGCGCTGGGCGGGTGGAAGTCGGCGGCGCGGGCGCTCGTGTCGAGCGCCGCCGCCGCGCCCACCGGCGGCGGCGGCGCGGCGGCGGCCGCCGCCGCGGCCGGTCGCGAGGCGGGCGGGCACTCCCCCCCTTCCGGCGCGCCGCCCGCGGCGCGGGACCGCAGCGGCGGCGGCGGCGGGCACCCGCCGCGGCGCTCGAGCGTCGACACGCCGGCTGCGTCGCGGCGGCCGCGGTCGAGTGGCGAGCGCCGCAGGGGGGGAGCGGGGGGACGGTCGGTGAGCGTCGCCGCCGCCGCCGCGGAGGCACCGCCGCCAGCCGACGGGAAGAGCCGCCGGGAGCCGTCCCCGCCGCCACCACCGCCGCCGCCGTCAGCCCCACCACCGCCGCCACCGCCACAACAAGCCCAAGAGGCCACGACGGCAGCCGCAGCGGCGGCAGCGGCGGGCGGGGCGACGGTCAAGGGGCGGCGGCGGCGGAGCCTCGTCGGCGCCACCGCCCTCGTCCGCTCCGCGTCGGCGGTGGCGGCGGCGGCGCCCGCCGCGCCCGGGCCGCTGCGGTCGCGGCTTGCCGCGCTCGCGCGCGCCGCCGCGTCGCGGCATTCGGCGCCCGCGGCGCCCGCGGCGGCGGCGGCGACACCAGCGACGGTCGACGTGGCCGACGATGGCGGCAGCGTGGACGGCGGCGGCGGCGCGGCGGGGGCGGCCGCCGGCGGCCGGCCGGCTGAAAGAGGGGGCCCCGAGCGCAGCGACGGCGGCGGCGGCGGCGGCGGCGGCGGCGGCGGCGGCGGCGGCGGCGGCGGCGGCGGCGGCGGCGGCGGCCAGGCAACGTCGCCGCCCGCATCGCCACGGGGGCGGGCCAAGGAGCGGCGCCGGGGGGGGCGGTGCGCGCGTCGCCGCCCGCGTCGCCGCGGGAGCGGACCAAGGAGCGCCGCCGTGGCGGCGGCGGTGACGCGTCAGCGCACCCACCGGCGCCGGCGGCGACCGCGGTCGCGCCAACGATGGCGGCACCGGCGCCAGCGGCGTCAGCGGCGTCAGCGGCGGCCGCAACGTCCAAAGGCCCCGCCTCTGCGCCGCCCCCCGCCGCCGCGGGCGGCGGCAGGCCCCCCCACGACGGGGAGGAGGCGCGGGTGCCGCGGCGGCCCAGCCGCTGGCGCCTCGGCGGCAAGGCCCGCGGGGAGACCGACAAGGCGGCCAAAGGGGGCGGCGGCGGCCGCGCGCGGCGCGCGGCCGCGGCGGCCGCGGCGGCCGCCGCGGCGGCACCGCCGCCGCCGCCGACCACCGCGTCGCCCGCGGCGCGGCCGGGCGCCACGCCCGCCGCCGCCGCTAGCGGCCGTGGCGGTGACGCCGCCGCCGCCGACGCGCGGGCGTCGGCGGCGGCGGCAGCAGCGGCGCCCGCCGTGGCCGACGCGGAAGGGAGCTCCGACTCGCTCTCCCGCCTCAGCTCGGGCTCCCTCCGCATGCGCCGGCGCGCGCCGCCGCTGCGGGTGGAGGTGGACGCGCCCGCGTGGCGTCCCGCCGGGGGGGGTGGCGGCAGCCCGCCACCGCCGCTGGACGCGCCCGACGGCCGCGCCCGCCCGCCGGGTGGCGGCGGCGGCGAGGACGCCGACGCTGAGCCACCGTCCATCAACCTCGCCGACTGGCTCGGCGGCGGCTCCCCGCGGCGCGCGCCGTCGGCGGCGGCGGCGGGGACGGCGGGGGGCGCGCCAGAGCGGCGGCTGTCGGCGAGCGCGGTGCGGCGGAGCCACAGCGTCAACGTGTCCGGGGTGGCGGCGGCGCGGCCCGCCGCCGGCCGCCCCTCCGCCGACCGCCCGCCCTCGTCGGTGGGCGTGGCGGGCCGGTGGCGGCCCGGCGCGGCCGCGGCACCGCCGGCAGCGGTGGCGGCGGCCGCGGCGGTGGCGCCCGCGGTGGGCGTGCCGCTGTCGTCGTCGGAGGAGCGGCTCATCTCGCTCATGGCGGCGGGCGACGGCGCCGACGACGACGATGCGTCCGAGCTGGACGACCTGCCGGGCGACTCGACCGGCTCGCTCAGCGGCCTGTCGGACGGGGGGGACGGCGCCACCTGGGGTGCGCCTGACGGTGGGGCCCGCGGTGGCGGCGGCGGCGGTGCTGGCACCGCCGCCGCGTCCATCGGCGCCGCCGCGTCCATGGGTGGCGACGGCGACCACTCGCCGTCGGGGGAAGACCCGTCGGCGGTGCTGCTCATGGAGCGCGTCGTCGCGCACGTGGCCCGCGCGGCGGCGCTGCACTCACCCCGCGCCGACGGCACCAACGGCGGCAGCGCCGCCGCGGCGGCGCCGCTGCCGCCGCCGCCCTCGTCGAGGGCGTCGCCCCCCACCGCCGCCGGCTTTGCGCGGCGGCTGCAGGGTGGCGGCGGCGGCCACGCGTCGCCGCCCGGCTCGTCGTCGTCCCTGTCAGCTGTGTCGCCCGCCGGCGGCGGCGACGACCGCCGGCCGCGGCACCGGGGCGGCGCCCCCCGCGGCAGCCGCCCGTCGTCGGGCCGGTCTGCCGCGACGGTCGTCGCCGGCACGCCGGTCGTGCGGCCGGGGGTGGCGCCCGCCGGCGCGCGGCGGACGACCACGTTTGGGCCGCCCAAGGCGGCGACAGCGGCAGCGGCAACCATAACATCCAGCCGCTCGTCGCGGAGCACCGGCGGCGGCGGCGGTGGCGACGACGCGCGGGTGGCGACCAAGAAGCACAGGCGGGTGGGAGTGGCGGGGGCGCGCTCCAAGAGCGCGCGGAGCCTGCAGGGCGAGGCGGCGGCGGGCGGCGGCGGCAGCCCCCACCGCTCGTCGTCGCGACCAGGCAACGAGGAGCCGCCGCGCGATGGCGTCGATGGCGGTGTCGCCGACGCCACCTCCCCGCCTCGCAAGGCCAAGTCCCGGTCGGTGTCCAAGAAGAGCCGCGACTCGCCGTCCAAGCCGTCTCGCCGCTCCCGCGACAGCCGCCGGGCAGACGGCACGGCGGCGCCCGCCGCCGAGGACGGGGTGGTGGCCGACGCGGTCGAGGCGGGCGGCAAGGAGAAGCGGCGGAGCCGGTCCAAGGTCGACCGCGACGGGTCGGGCATCTCCCCCGGCAAGCAGGCCAGGGAGGCGGGCGGCCGCGCCGCCCGCTCCCCACCACCCCTGGCCGTCCTGCCACCGCCACCGGTAGAGGCAACGTCCCCGCCGCCGTGGTCGCCCCCCACCCACTGGTCCGACCGGCGGGCCGGGCGTGCCCCCGCCGCCACCGCCGAAGCCGACGTCGGGCGGGCGCCTCGCGACGGCTACGACGATGACGCCGCGTCTGCAACGTCCCCCCCGCCCCCGCGGGTGACGCCCGCCGAGGCGGTCGCGCGTGCTGCCGCGCGCGCGGCGGCCCATACGAGCCGCGTCAAGCGCGAGACCGCGGCGAGCGTGGCGGCGGCGCGGGAGGCCGAGGAGGAGCGCCGCCTCGCGGCGGAGCGGGCCAAGGCGGACCAGCGCCGCGCGCGGCGGCAGGGCGTCAAGGCCGACGCGGCGGCCGCGGCCGTCGCGTCGCCGGGTGGCAGCGGCGGCGGCAGCAGCGGCGGCGATGCCAAGCGGTCGCCGTCGCCGCCGGTCCGCCGCGCGCCTGTCGTGAATGGCGTGGCGGCCAGCGGAGGGGCCAAGGCGTCGTCGGTGCGGCAGACCGCGGGTGGCGCTCGCGTCGCCGAGCCCCGCTCCCCTGTGGCTGCGACGCGCCGACACGCCGCGGCGCCAGACGCCGCGGCAGACACCAACCCGCCGTCAGCAAAGCCCCGATGGGCGCCGCTGGCACCCAAGTCTTCGGGCCATGCGCCGACGCCACCAACAGCGGCCGCTGCCGCCGCCGCCCACGCCCTGGACGGCCTGGCCGCCGCGAATGGTGCCGCGCCGTCGGATCCATCGCCGCCGGCGTGGCCATTGCCGTCCACGGCCGTGGCTGCCCGTGCCAAGGCCACCGCAACACGACCACCACTGGCACGTGCCGCGGTGAACAATGCGGGCGTGGCCGAGGGGCGACTTGGAAACGGCGCGTTGCCGCCTCGTGATGTGGTCGCCGTGGCCGCCTCTGGCACAACTCTCGCGGCCCTACCATCGGTGGCGGCGACGGACGCTCCACCGGCGGCTGCTGGCCGGAACGTCCAGTGGTCATCCTCGGACAAGGCCAACGTGGCCGTTCGGATGGGCGGCAGCGACAGTGGCGTCGGCCGGGCCGAGCCGGTGGCGCCCGTGCGCATCTCGTCCGTCGGCAGTGCGGCGGACGTGCTCGCCGCCGTCGATGCAGACGATACGCTCGTCGCCAATTCCTTCTCCGTCGAGGTGGTCATGGAGACAGACCAGACCGGCGGGGACGAGCGAATCGTCTCCATCCGCAGCATCCGTCGCGTCAGCACCGACGGGCGGTCGAGCGGGTCGGGCGCTGCGGCGACGGCGGCGGCGGAGGCGGGCGCGGACGCCGATGACGCGTCCGGCGGGTGGGCGTCGGACGCAAGCAGCGTGCTCAGCGCAGTGGAGCCGACCTCATGGGGCGCGCCACCCCAGCCTGGCGGCGGTGCGGGCGGCCCACGCTCCGCGGTCGCCGCGAGCCTCGCCCGCATCGCCGAGTCCACCGACGATGACGCGGGCGGCGGCGGCGACGGGTCGGCGTCGACCGCCGTCGACGCGGTCGACCGGGCGGCGTTCCGGCTCGCCCGCTCCCGCCTGCGGCGGCACAGCACGAGCGACGTGCTCGGCCGCCCCGGCCCGCGGTCGCGCAAGACGGTGCCGACGCGCCTGCAGTGGGCGCTGACGCCCGACGAAGGTATGTCCCCGGCACGGGAGGCGGCCCTGCTCGCTGCCTATGACGGGAGGCCCATGTCATCGTCCTCGGTGGCCTGGAGTGACGTGACGCCAATGGAGATGGGGAGCGTAGATGCTGACGCGGGGTCTGGTGGCTTTGGCGGCGTCGGCGGCGGCGGTGGTGGCGGCGGCGGCGGCGGCGGCGGGGTGGCCGCGCCGCGGCCCGCGGCGAGCCGCGCTGGCTGGTTGGATTCTTGGTGTGTGCGTGACAGGCGCGCAGATGATGGCGGCGGTGGCGCGGCGGAACCGGCGGCAGCTGGCGGCGATGCACGCCGCGGCGGGGAGCCTACCCCCGACGCAGGCGGCGGCGGCGTCGGCGTCGGCAGCGGCGTTGCGGGCGTAAGGCGCGCGCGGCGGCGCGGGCGGCTGGCCGCGCGCGGCGGTGGCGGCGGCGTCGGCACCGACGCCGTCGCAAAGGCGGGCGCCCGGCCCGGCGGGGCGGACCCGCTCGCCGCCGGCCAGGCCCGCTGGGTCGGCCGCAAGCGCCCGCGCAGCCCGTCCCTGTCGTCGGCGTCGAGCAGCAGCAGCTGGGGCGCCCTCCCCGTCGTGTCGCCCGGCCACCCCGGGCGCGGCGGCTGCGCCAAGGTCACCCTCCGGCTCGGCACGGAGCTGCCCCCGCCCGACGGCCGCGGGCCTCCGCTCGCCGCCGCCGGCGGCCGCGCGGCGTCGCGGCGCGGCGCGGCGGCCAGTGCCACGCCGCGGTCGCCGCCGCCGCCGCCGCCGTCGGCGTTGTCCTCGTCGTCGCGGCCGGCAGACGAGCCTGGAAAGCGCGCCCGGCGGGGCGGCCGCCGGCCGGGCGGCCGCGGCTCCCGCACCAGCAGCAGCGGCGGCAGCCCCATCACCGACGACGACGACGGCGACGGCGGCGCGGGCGGCGGCGACCGCGCCTCTGGCCGGCGCCCCGCCACGTCCCCATCACGCCAGACGAGCGGCCCGTTCAGCGACGCCAGCGGCGGCGGCGGCGGCCGGGCACGGTCGACGCGCAGCGGCTCCCGCCCGCGGGTGCCGCTGGTCGTTGAGAGCGCCGGCGGCCCCGGCAGCGCCACGCCCTTCCCCCCCTGTACGGCGACGGCGGCGGCGGCGGGGGCGGCGGCTCGGCGCGCCGCGCGGCGGCGGCGGCGGCGGCACGCGACCGGCGGCGGCGGCACCACGGCGAGTACGCGCACGCGGAGCGGGAGTACCACCACCGGGCGGGCGGCAAGGGCGGCGGCGGGGGTGGGGGGGGGGGCGGCGGCGCCGCCCACCGCGCCGCCATCTACGCCGTCTCGCCGGCCAAGGTGGCCGAGCCGCACGACGGGCTGCTCGCGCGGGGGATGCTGCGGCTGCGCAGCGCGCTCGCGCCGCGGCGGATCGATGGGGGGCTTGGCCGGTAGTGGGAGGGGGATAGGCAGACAAAGAACGCGAAGAAGCTCACACGGTCACAGAGGCGATGGGGTGGGGGGGGAAGGCGCTGTGCCGGTGCCGCGTCCAAACGAAGAAAAGTCAAAGCCACCCCCAGCAACACCCACCGAAACTCGGCTGGCGGGGGCCCATACCCGGCGGTGGCACCCAGCGGGGATGGTGCGCTCCACCCCCGCCGAACGCACACACCACCGCGCACGCCACATGCACCAGCGTCCGCCTACGACTGCACCCGCACACCACGGCGCGTCCCTCTCCGCACCACCAACGCCCTCCCTCCCGTCCACCGCGTCCCCCACGCTCACAGCACGCCATCCCTCGCGAATAGCAAGAGCGAGGAGGAACACGCGTACGCGGCGGGGCAGGCGCGGTCCCGGCGGCGCGTCCAAACGCAACAGTCAATGCCGCCCCCAGGGGCACCCAGCAAAACTCGGCTGGCGGCGCCCATACCCGGCGGTGCCACCCAGCGGGGGTGGTGCGCGGCAACCCGCCGTACGCACACGCCACCGCGCACGCCACACGCACCGGCGCCCCCCACCACCAAACCCGCCCTCCACGGCGCGCTCCGCTGCGTACCACGAGTCCTCCGCCCCCCCCCCCCCCCCCCCCCACGCTCACATCACGCCATCCCGTTCGGGCAGCTCCCGTACCCCCCCCGCCGCCGCCACGTGCGCGCGCACCGCCAGCCGCCGCACGTGGCACGCGGGCGCCAGCACCAGCCCTATGCGGCGGCACACGCGCCGCCGCCGGCGGCGGCCGTCCCCTACCCCGCCGCCGCCGCCGCCGCCGCCGCCGCCGCCGCGCACGCCTCCCTCTCCCCGCTCCTCTCCCAGGGCGTTGGCGGTGGCGGCGGCCGCCGCCGCCGACCCGCCCGCGTCGTCTACCGCTGCCGGCGGCGCTTCCGGGTGGGGCGTCCACTCCTCCGCGTGGCTGAGGATGAGGTTTCCCAGCCCGTCGACGCACTCGAGCACCCCGACAATGGTGCGGCCGTCGGAAAGGCACAGCCGCACGGGCGAGTCGAGGTAGGTGGTCAGCGCCGCCTTGGCCGCCGCCGCCGCCGCTGTCGCCCCGTCGGCCCGCGGGGCACGGGCACCGGCGGGAGAGGCCGCCGCAACGCGGCGGCCACGGTCACCCCCACCGCCGCCTTCACCACCACTGTCACCGCCGCCGCCACCACCGCTGCCACCACCGCCGCCGCCGTCGCTGCCGCCGTCGGCCGCCGTGGACGGGGCGGCGGCGGCGGCGGCGGCGGCGGCGGCGGCGCCCCCCCCCCCCCCCACCAGCCGCCGCGGCCACCACACCCTCCCCAGCGGCAGACGAGCCAGCCGCCGCCGGCGGCGCAGCCGGCACGCCCGACGCGGCGGCGGCGGCGGCAGCCGCGGCGGCCGCCGCCGCCACCGCCGACGCGGCCGCCGCGTCGGCCGCCGCGGCCGCCGCCGCCGGCGTGCCCGGCGGCGGCGGCGCCACCGCCATGCCACCACCCGCGGGGCGGCGCGGTGGCGGGCGCGGCGGGTCGGTGCCGCGTGGCGGGCGTTGGGCGGTGGGGGGGGGGGGGGTGGCGAGGGAGCACGCAGCGTGGCGGCCGGGGACGCTGGGGACGGCGGCAGCGACAGCCGGGCGGTAGGGGGGGGGGGGGCGGGGGAGGGCGGTCGAGCGGCCACGACGCGGGCGGCCGATCCCGCGCGTGCGGCTGCGCCGCCAAAAGTAGCCCCCGTCTGCGGCCCACCACCCCGACGACCGCACCCCCGCCGTGCCGCGCGCGCCTCTCCTGTCGCGGCCGCGGCCGCCGGCCGCGCCGCCCGCGCCGCCATTGTCGTCTGGCGTGCCGCCGCGGGCGTGGCGGTGGCCGCCCCGCCGCCCGTGCCGCGCTGCCCGCGCCTCCCCGCGGTGCCATGCGCGGGCCCGCCCGCGGCGGCTGCGCGCAACGCTGGTGGCTCCCCCGCCCCGCGCCGCGCGGCGCGGCGCTGCCATGGCGCCCGCCGGCCGGCCGCGCCGCCGCGGCTGGGGCGACGCCGCCCTCTACGCCGCCGCCGCGGCCACCATTGGCGCGGCGCACGCGTGGCTCACCGCCCGCCAGGCCGCCCCCTACATGGACGAGCTGCACCACGCGCCGCAGGCGGCGCGCCACTGCGCCGCCGCCGCCGCCGCTGGCGCCGCCGCCGGCCGCTGGGGCCGGCCGGCGTGGCCCGCCGCGGCGGCCGACGCGGCGATATCGACGCCGCCGGGGGTGTACGCGCTGCCGGCGGCGGTGGCGTGGGTGGCGGGCGTGCTGGGGGGGGCCGCCGCCCGCCTCGGCTGGGGCGGCGGCGGCGGCGAGCGCCTCGCCACGGCGGTGGGGGGGGGGGTGTGTGGCGTCCGCGCGCTGCGGCTGGTGGGGGGGGGGTGGGCGCTGCTGCTGCTGCACGAGGTGCTCGGCGCGGTGCGGCAAGAGTGGGATGACGGGACGGGTGGGGGGGGGGGCTGGGGTGGTGCCGACGGCGCCGCCGCCGCCGCCGCCGCCGCCGCCGCCGCCGCGGCGCCAGCCATCGAGCCGGCGGCGGGCACGCCCCGCGGCGGCGGCCGCCGCCGCGGCCGCCGGCGGTCGCGGCGGACTCGGGATGCCGCGTCGCCGCCGCCGCCGCCGCCGCCGCCGCTGCCGGCGGCGGCGGCGGCAGCCGCCGACGCGGCTGGGGGGGTCACCCCGCCCGCCGCGGCGCGCGCGGCGGCGCGCGCGTGGCACCCCCCCCCCGCGCTCGCCCGCCTCGCCGCGGTGGCCATCACCCTCACCCCCTGGCTGGCCTTTTACGCGCCGCTCTTTTACACCGACGTGCCCGCCGCGGCGCTGTCGGTCGCCGCCCTCCGCGCCGCGCGGGCGGGGCGGCACGGCCGGTCTGCCGCCGCCGCCGCCGCCGCCGCCGCCACCCGCCAGACCGCCGTCGTGTGGCACGTCTACGCGGCGGGGGGGGCGGCGGCCGCGACGGTCGGCCGCCTCGTCGCCACCGCGGCGCCGGCGTCGGCGTTTGTGGCCGCCGCCGCCGCCTACACCCCGCACGCCGTCGTGGCGGCCGCCTACGTTGCGTTTTGGGTGGCGAATGGGGGGCGCGCCGCGCTCGGCGCGGCGGCCGCCGCCGACCACGCGCCGACCGCCCACTGGGCCATGGTCGCCTACGCCGCCGCCGCGTGGGCGGCCGCCGCCGCGCCGCTGGTCGCGCGGCAGGCCGCCGGCGTCGCCGCCCGCGGCCGCCGCGGCGCCGCCCCCGCCGCGGCGGCGGTGGCGGTGGCGACCGCCGCGGCGGCCGTCGCGGTCGCCGCGGGCACCCGCGTGCACCCGTACGTGCTCGCCGACAACCGCCACTACGCGTTTTACTTTGCGCGCCGCGTGCTGCGCGGCGCCGCCCGCCGCGCCGCGACGGTGCCGGTGTATGGGGTGGCGGCGGCGGCGGCGGCGGGCGCGCTGCGGGGTGGGCCCGCCGCGCGCACGAGTGGCGGCGGCGGTGGCGGTGGGGGTGGCGGGAGCGGCAGCGGGCGCGCGCGCGTCGGGCGGGTGGTGGCGGCGGCGCACGGGGTGCTGCTGGTGGCGGCGGTGGCGGGGGTGCTGGTGCCGACGCCGCTCATGGAGGGCCGCTACCTCGGCCCGCCGGTGGTCATGTGGGGGCTCGCGGCGGCGCGCGCGGAGCTGGCCGCCCTCGGCCGGTTGGCGTCCGCCCCCGCCGCCGGCGATGGTGGTGGTGGTGGTGGCGGCGGCGGCGGCGGGGGGGATGGCGCGGCCGCCGCGGACCGGGCGGCGCGGGCGGCGGTGCGCTGGTACGCCGCGACGGTGGCGTACCTGCTGGTCGTCAACGGGGCGCTGCTGTGGGTGTTTTTGGAGCGCCCTTTTCCCCGGCCCGTCGACGCGCACATGCCGTCGGACACGTCTCCTGGCCGGTTTATGCTGTGAGGGCGCGCGGGGTCGGAGGCATCGGGTGGTGCATACAGTTGCAGACTGTGGATGGGTGCAAGCGGGCAACGAGTGCGGGTGGGTTTTGGAGGGGGGGGAAGAGCGTATGGGGGTACAGGAGCAGGAGCTACTCGGCCGGGCCCGGCTGATAGACCCGCGGCGGTGCGGGTGGACTGCGCACGCACACGGGCACACGGCTGTGGGTGGGCGGTGGGGACCTCAATGTGGCGTTCGCAATGTTTAACAAGGAGCGGGCCTGTCACGAGACACAAGTGCAGATGTGGTGGCAGCGACGGGGCGCCCCAGTAGCGGCCACCGCAAGCGAACTCGTCCGCGGGCCCGTCACGAGCAGAGCGACAAGCACACAAGGAAACCGTCGGGAAGGGAAGATAGAAACAAAAACAGAGCAGGCAACCCAACCTAGCGGTTGGCACGGGGTCGGTCTAGAGACAAGGCGCCGCGCGTGGCGCCTCATCTCGCCGGGGGATGGCAGATCAGAGCTGGCAGCTGCTGCGCACAGGGTCTGCGGTCACGGTCAATGGCGACACGCCCGCGGCTGCGCGTTGTCGCCCTTTGCGCGAGCGCCCTAGAGGAGGCACGTCTCCACCAGCGCCGCGGTAACCACGTACGGGTCAATGTTGGAGCCCGGGCGGCGGTCCTCAAAGTACCCCTTGCCCGCCGCCTCCACGTCGCGGCCGACGCGGATCGACGCGCCGCGGTCGGCAACGCCCCACGAGAACTTGTCAATCGCCTGCGTCTCAAATGAGCCCGACAGCCGCGCGTCATTGTCCACGCCGTACACCGCAATGTGCTTCTCGTGGGCGGCCTCGAGCTTGGGCATGCACGCCTTGATGAGCTCGTACCCACCCTCCTGACGCATCGGCTCGGTCGAAAAGTTGGTGTGGCAGCCGGCGCCGTTCCACTCGCCCTCCGTCATGGGCTTGGGGTGCAGGGACGCGACACAGTTGAACTCCTCGCACAGCCGGAGCATGATGTAGCGCGCCACCCACATCTGGTCGCCACTGGCAATGCCCTCGCAGGGGCCCACCTGGTACTCGAGCTGCGACAGCATCACCTCCAGGTTCACGCCCGACAGCTCAATACCGGCGTACAGGCACGCGCGGGCGTGTGCGTCGGCGAGCTCGCGGCCAATCGCGCGCATCGCGCCAGCGCCGCAGTAGTAGGGGCCCTGCGGGGCGGGGAAGCCCATCTTGGGCCACCCCAGTGGCTTCCCGTCGAGATCAAGGAGCGTGTACTCCTGCTCGATACCAAACCATGGCTTCTGGTCCGCCACCTTGTCCATCAGCGCCTTGGCCGGCGCGCGGGTGTTGGAGGGGATAGGCTCCCCCTGGGGGGTGTAGCAGTCGCACAGGACGAGCACGTGGGGGGAGCCGCGGAACGGGTCCGGGAACATGGCCACCGGCTTGAGGATCACCTCCGAGTCGTCGCCTGGCGCCTGGCCAGTCGACGAGCCGTCAAAGTTCCACGACGGCAGATCCGCGGGGCTCGACGGCACGCCTTTGACAACCTTGGTCTTGGAGCGGATATCGTCGGGGTCCACGCACTGCTTCACGCCATTCGCGTCAACGGCCGACTTGCCGCCGAGCCAGATGTACTCGGCAAACACCTTGCCGTTGAGCGGCAGGGACGCGTACCGGTCCACGTTGGCCTGATCCACCGACGGGCGCTCGACCATCGTCGGCGCACGCCGGCCGCCGGCCGCCGCCACGCGCCCGCGCGGCAGCGCCGCGGTGCGCGAGGAGGTGGCTGCCGCCGTCGCGGGCGCCACAAACAACGACGCCGCCGAAGCGACACTGCCCACAAAGGCCGCCATTGCAAACAAGGGGGGGGGGGGGGACTGGGACGGGGAGCAGACGAGGAAAGAAGAGGGGGGGTCGGGGGGGAGAAAGATAGGGCAGTGTGGCAAGCCGGGGTCGGGCGCGGGCCAAGTGTGCCGGTACCGCACACAAGACGCTTGATGGAGGCGTCGGAAGGATGCGGATCGGAACGAAGCGGGGCTCACGAGCGGCGCGCACACGCTGAGTAGGGCTTAAATCAGGGGTGACTGGGGGTGGACGACGCGGGCCGTGGGTGGCTGGCAGCCGCCGATCGCTGCCGGTGGTCGCGCGGGCGCCAACTGGGCCGGCACACGACAGGTGGGTGGGTGGCTGCAGCGTGGCCTGGTGGGCCAAGGGACAGCCGTACGGCGCGCACGGCCACTGTTGGGCTCGCCTGCGAGGGCAAATGGATGCACCATGGCGGGGGGGGGGGGGTGGGGGCGTGGTTGACTGCGGGCTCTTCGCAAAAAAAACCGTCGTCAGCGGTTGTGTCGGCCTCTCTGGGGTCGTCTACAGAGGGGGGGGGGAGAGGAGTCCGCCACAGTGGTGGACCGCCCGATCACGGGGATCCAACCTCCCGTGGCCGCGGGCGGCGACCCCGCGCAGATTGCCAAGGCCCGCAGAGGCGCACGCGGCGGCGTCTCTGGCCGTGACGGCTCGCGCCACCGACCGCCGCAACCGGCGGCACACCACCCACCCCCACCGCTTCGGCGGGACGGCGGGATGGTCTCAGCCGTGCATTGCCTGATTGGTCGATATCGGGTCACGCGTCGCGGCGGCGCACGAATCTCATTGGCAAGACGGGTGGTCCTTCGGAAGCGGCAGGTGTAAGGGATCGTCCGACGGTGGTCGAAATTGGGGAGCGACGGCATCCCATTGACCGGACCGGGAAGTGCACGTCAAGTACGACAACCTCGAGTCACTTGGTGCGCGTTCTCCTCCCTCCCGGAACAGGCCAGAGGGGTGCGCCTCCCGTCGACGACGTCTGCTGTCGTCCTCCCTCTACGAGCCTGCTACGCGGCGGGCTGCTCAAGCAGCCTCATGCCCCCTCCCCTTCCCCAGGCACCCCTTCCTCGTCAGCCGCGGCCGGCCGTCGGCGCCAGCCGTCTGCCGTTGGTGCGCTGGTAACGGAGGCAGCGGCGGTGCCGGTGCCGCCGCCATCTTGCCAGCGCAGCGTCCGGAGGTCCGCACAAGCGCCACCAACAGGCCTACAATACAAAACTATATGATAGGAAACGTGGTCACCCACGACCACCACCTCCGTCTCGCAGCACACGCGCCACTGCTCTACCCCTCACGCAATCTCCACATAATCCGCCTCGTGGTCCCGCGCCCATCCCCCCTTGAGCTGCATCACCGCCGCGACCGTGCCGAGCGCTCCCACCACCAGCCACCAAAGCAGCCCCAGCAGGCCCATCGCCCGCGGCGGCCCGGTCGTCCAGCCCGTCACCGCCACCTCGGCCGCCACCGCCGCGCCGGCAGCGCCCGCGTAGGCCAGTGCAATCGCCACCACCTCGGAGCGCGCCCGCCCACCATACAGGGCGGCGGCACCGCCAACGACGCCGCCAATCGCAACGAGGAGCTCCGTGTGGGGCAGGCCGAGCAGCGCGCCGAGGGGCCCCTCGAGGGCCAGACCCGCCACCGCGCCCGCGACGACCCCTCCCAGGAACACGCCCACCGGCAGGAGCTCCATGGCCGCGACGCCAACGCCCGCAGCCGCGGCGGCGCCGCCGACAAGCGCGATGGGCAGCTGCAGGGGGACACCCGCTAGGATGGCGTGGAGGCCCACGTACACTACCCACCCGCCAATGGCGGCGCCAACGGCAAAGAGCGCCGGCCGCAGCAGGCGGGCGCCGTGAAAGGCGGCGCCGAGGCACAGGGCTGCCGCCGCGGCGGCGCCCAGCCGCCCGCGCAAGCCCGTCGTGGCCACCGCCACGTCGCTCCCATCATTTCCGGAAACGACGGCGGCGCGGATGGTGGCCGCGAGGCGCTGCAGCGGCTGGGGGGGCGCGTGGAGGACCACCATGGCGCCCACGGGGGGGGAGGAGCGGGGGGGAATGGGATCAAGAGGGAAGACAGGGGGGGTCAAGACTGGGGAGGGGTGGGAGGCAAACGACAGGGGTGACTGCGGGACAACGGGGGGGAACGAGGGAAGACGGACACAGGAAGAACCAAGGGCGACGAGAAAGACCCACCGCGGCAGGAGGTGGAACGGAGACGGCGGCGCACGGACGACAGCCAAGCCGACGGTCTCTCGCACTAGCAGCGCGAACGGTCGGCGGGCAGCGGAGGTACGGCGGCGGCGGCAGCCAAGAGCCTCCAGCCCCGTCCTGTCCGCGACGCGGTGGGGAATACGAGCCCGTGCGGCAGACGAGCCGCCACCACGCGTCGGGCGGTTTGCGCGCCAGGTCGGGGAGGCACAACAGCGACCGTGGCAGCCCCCCCTCCCAACGGAGGTCCGCACCGGATAGATTACAGTCGTCGCTGAAGAGAGTGCAAACCCTCCCACCCAGAAAGATCCGGAACAACGAGGAGGTACGCACAATTCCGTGTGGATGCAGACAAGCATAATTGACCTCCACTTAATTCGTAGTTGTCTGATTGGCCCACCTCTGGTGGACTCTGTATTATCTCATCAATTGTTCTCTTAGACGGACACCACACACCGAATCGAGAGTTGCTGAGGCTCTGTCTTGACGGCGCGTGCACGAGCACGTGATTTACCTGAATTCAGTACATAAGTCCTCGCACACGGCGTGATTGAACGGGGGCAGTCTTGACGACACAACAAGACACACGACCACGTCACATCGCGGTTTCCCTGTCAAATTGAATCTGTCTTGCGATCGAGGTGCACAGGCGTGTTCGTGCGTGCTCGTGCGCGAGATATTCTGAAAAATCTCGCGCACGTGCACGTGATCGCCCCGAATGTCCATATTCGAACACGTTCCTCCTCGTAAGTACTCCGTGCGCGGAGCGGTGATTCGGAGCACACACAAAAAAAACAATCAGGCGTGACTGGGATGCTGACTTCTCATTGGTTGACGGGCGTGCACGCACGCCGATCACGCGCCGTCAAGACAGGGCCTGAGTGAACACTCCAAGATTGCACGAGCAGAGGCAAAGTTTGCTTAGAAGCCGTTCAATTGCAAGCACACCCTTACCAATTCTGCTCTCAGTCGTCGCTCACGAACTGGTCGTTCCCGAGACCAGAGGGGGGGGGGGAAGCTCGCGGGTCTTCTCGCGTCAGGGGGAGGGGGGGCGGGGGAGGCCACCGTGGCGCCCGACGACGCTTGTGTACAGTGCGTCCTACAAAAAATGGATGTTGACGGTTTGTGAAGGTGCATGGCATCGCCGTCTGGACCAATGAATGCACACATGCACATCCGAGCAACATCCACTTTTTAGTGGAGGCACAGTATTGCCAACCCATCCGGGTCTGTTCACGCTATGGTGCGTCTCACAAACAGCAAACGTGAGAATACTGAGACATGCAGAACCCAGGCAGTGGTTTGTTGTTCTTGCTCTTGTCCGGATCGGTCAAAATTGGGAGAAGTGCAACACAAGTGCACAAAAGCAGCCGCCAGACGGCTTCCAGACCAATGGAGTGCGAGAACGCCACAGTGGTCCCGTGGTGCTTCCACCGAGCGTGTGATGAACCACAACTGCGAGTCCACCTCGAGCAGGGCGCAGATTGGTCCAAACGCGGTAGTGTTTCCCAGCAATCTCCACAGTTTCCAGTGGATCTCAGGCAAATAATGAACCAGAGCACGAGAGCCAGTAGCAATTGAGCCAGTCGTCCCGTCGATCTGGTTTGAAGTCCCCAGACAATCGCAATCAGTCTCGTCTGCTCAACAACTGAGCGCGATACTGAGCAGCTATTGGTTAGACCATCTGAGTGTGGGATATGTCATTGGTCATTTACTGTTGTGCAGTTGCATTTTATGCGCATCCGCTAAAATTGGATCGACAACCATACATGGTTTTGACCCTTCTGCGCAGTCGGAGGGGCTGTCCTCCGCGATCGCTAGCGATATCGCTGTAAGGGGTTGTCACCTTCTTCCACCAGACAGCGGGACAAAGGGTGAATCACCTGGGCTCTCGAGAGGCACAGAGGACGCCGTTGACCGCCACGTCAGTCGAAGCCACACCGCACAATTGGCCGTGTGGCCCTAAGATGGCCACCACATCTTTCCAGCGAGGAAGACCGGGCCTGGCACAACCCCCGCTCCGTCATCCATCCGGCAGTCCGGGACACGTGCCAAATTGTATCCAACTAACCGGCAGGCTGAGGACACGCCCCCCCACATTCCACCCCCATGTGGGCGCCGCCACGGTCAGGCGTCGCCACATCCCCGTTGCAACGCTACAGTGGCAGGTCTGCATGCCACGTGCTCTACTGGCATGCCTGCCGCGGAGGGGCATCGAGACACGCAGGCAGGGTCTGTCATCTGCTGGTGGCCGATCCGAAGGGAAAGGACCAAGCATTCCGCGTTGGTCGCACTGTCGCTGCTACAGCTGTGCACGCTTGGCGGCCGACGGTGGCGGTCTCGCGCGCCCGTCGGAGAATTCTTGCATGGGCGCACGCGTCGTGCCCAGCGCGACTGCAAACCTGCCTGCGCCCGTTCGGGCGCGCGTTGGGTGTGCTCGCGCGGCCATGCGCCGCCGGCGTCGTGGGCGGCCTCGGCGCGGATGTTATCGCCGTCGCTGCTGGCCGTTTTCTGGGGAGTGCCGGCGACAGGCCCTTTTATTGCCTGTCCCTGGGCTGGTACCTGGCTGACGACGTTGGCGCTTGCCACTACCACAGCAGCAGCCGGCCCACGCCACTATCGCCGTGATCGCTTCGAGCCCACCACAACCCTAGACTATCACAGCTGAGCGCCCACCGCCTCTGCCACTGGCTGCATCTCCCCGCTCCCCCCCAACCTCCCCACCTTACCTACTTTTTCGACGGCGACATGGCCGCCTTTGCTACCCCACCCTGCGGTCTGACTGCCGGGATGGCCCGGCCTGTGACTGTCGCTGCCCGACCCACTCCTGCGAGGCTGGGTGCCACCCGATCGCGAATGACGCGGCCAGTGACGGCTGTGCTGGCTGCACCTCGGACGGAGACCGTGACGACCGCCTCCCCCGGCAGCACTCCCCTGGCCGATGCCACCCCTGCCGCCCCTGCCGTGCCCGTCACGGCGCTGCACTCGGCGCAGGAGCTGGTGGCTGCCCTGTCGGCCGACGTGTCGACACCCGGCGCCCCCGAGGCGGTGTCGGTGATCAAGTTTCACGCCCCCTACTGCCGCAGCTGCGCGGGGGTTCGTGTCAAGTATGAGCGCATGGCGGCGGCCTATGCTGCGGCGGCGGCAGAGGATGCGGAGGGCGAGCCGATTGGCGAAGATTCGGCGTCGTCTGCCACGGCTGGCCTGCCGGCGACCGTGACGTGCTACGAACTGGACTACAGCCGCCATGGCGAGCTCTGCACGCGCCTTGGCGTCGACCGGCTGCCCTACTTCATGGTCATCCGTGGCGGGCGCCGCCTGTTTGGCGAGGCTGTCGCGTGGAACCGCTTTTCTGACGTGCGTCGGGCCGTGGACGCGGCGGTGCATGCAGAGCCGTCTGCCGGCGGGGACGAGGCTCCACCTGCCGCCGAGCTCATCGACGCTGCCTTGGCAGCCGGCGTGGCATGAAGCTGGGCGCTCTGCCTGGTCTACACTTTATTGGCTGCGGTCCGTCTGGCACCACCTGTACATATGCCCCAGTTTGTGCGGACGTAGATTGTGCTTGTGGAGGGCTGTTGTTGTGTCTTTGTCGATGCCGTTGGTTGGGGGGCGGGGGGGGTTGCGCGGTGGGGGCCCACGCACCCTTGGAGGGGTAGCGCGCTCCACCGCTGTGCGCGTCGCTGTGGCTGCTCGTTCTGGGCTGTATTTCGTGCCCAGCTTGTACCTGGAACCGATACCCTGGCGAGTACCTTTTTCTCCCGCACCCCCTCCGCTGCCCTGATGTGTCCTCGGGCATTTGGCCTCGGTCCGCAACGTGCGCGCGAGTGTTGGCTATTGCGGTTGTCCCGTTGTCGTGACGGACGTCGCTGTGGACATGTGGTGTTGGGGTGCTGCGGTGGAGTGGGGGGCGTACCCACCCATGAGCCCCCTCTCGTCCTTGGGAGTTGCTCGCGCTGTTACACCGCCTCGGCGGCGACGGCTCCTAGCGAGACGACGCCCGGCGAGGGCGCTGGGGTCGTGCGCGGCGGCGCAGCGCCGTTATCCCTCCTCCACCCGCTCGCGCACCTGCATCCTCCCCTCTATCTCCACGTTCTTTCACATGCCCCCACTGTTGGGTGCGGCGAGGCGTCCACTGGGGCCACGGTCGCGTCACCTCCCATCCATTTCCCTATGTCTGTGGCGTGCTGCTGCCGCAGCGGTTGCCGCCGTGGTGACGGCTGATGGGCTGTTCCCCTGTGGTGTCGTCCCCACTACCTGTGACGGTCATGCCGCGGTCATACCGTGCTGACGCTGATGCCTGCCGGGGATGATGAGAGAGGGGAAGGCACGGCGCGAGTGCCGCCGACGTTTGGCTCTGCCGCTGGCGCTGGCGCGGTGATCTCCGCCGTCGTCTGGCGTGGCGTGCGGGCTAGTTCGTCGTCGCCGTTGGGCTGGGTGCGTGGGCCACCTGCTGGGGGCGGGCGCCTGGAGCAGCGGGGAGAGCGGCAGCGGAGGCAGCTGCAGACGCGGTGGCCGACATGTTGACGGCAAGGCGGTGAGCGTGCACCCGGACGCCCTCTGGCTACGGCCAACCATGGGGGCGCGCAGGGCTTGCTGACGGAGCCGGTGACAACCCTATTCCCCCCCCCTTCGTGACACGGGCCCTCCGACGAGCAACCGCGGGAGGTACAGTGCTGCCGAGTGACCGCCATGCCAGCGGGGAATGAGGGCGGCGTCGGGGGTGCTGCCGGCCGCGGACCGCCCGCTCGACCTCCCGTGCGGTCTGAGAGCGGCGCCCTGACCCGTCGACGGGTGTGCGTACGTGAGGGCACTCCGCCCGATGCCCGTAGGCTGCCGGCTCTCCTCGCTGCGGTGGGCAACCCCACCCCTCGCCCTCTCGCATCTCGCCTGGGGCTGTGAGAGGTGGGCAGAAGGTTTGCCCAGGGGCGCCGGGAGAGGTGCCGTCGGATGCCGACGGTCTGCCCGTGGGCCATCGAGACAACGGTGAGCCCCCTGATTGGTGCACAGCGCAACAACTAGGCAATTGCCACCCCAATGTTGCTCCCACACCGTACCAGCCCACGCACACCCGCACCCGCGAATCCTCTCCTCAGCCCGCTCTGGCTCACTACAGCGACCGCACCAAGACGGTCCCGCCGCCCCCCGCCCGTCCCCTCTTCCCTCTGCTCACAACTTGCCCGGCGTGAACGGGCGGGCAATGTACGCCTTGTCCCCCTCTGTCCGTGCCACGTAGGCAGCCACCTGGGGCAGCGCGCCCACCCGCCCGTACAGGGCCGTCAGCTTGGGGTACCGCTCCTTGAGCCCCCCATCCATGGCCCACATCTGCTCCATCGTGTCATACAGCGTCAGGTCCGCGTACGTGGGCCGCGCCCCCCCCGCCACCCACGTCTTGTTGCCCAGGAACGCCTCGAGGCGGCCCAGGTGGGTGGCCACCACCCCGCCCAGCACGTCCGCGGCGAGCGCGTCACCCGCGGGCCCCGACGGCCCAAACGCCCACTTGCGGAAGCCGAGGAAGAGGTCCGTCGCCTCCTCCTGCACCGTCGCGGCGGCCAGGCGCTCCGCCTCGCCCTCCCCCCCAAAGCCGTACCGGTCGGCGAGGAAGCGGACGATAACGCGGGACTGGCTGACGCCCGTCTGCTGGTCCACCAGCAGGTAGGGGAGGGAGGGGAAGGGCACGACGCCCGTCGCCGCCAGCGGGCCATCCCGGTACGCATGCCACTCGGCCGTGTTGGCAAAGCGGCGCTCCGTGTAGTCCACGCCGGCGTACTCGAGCGCCAGCCGGATGGGCGTCGCGACGCCCCGGAAAGGCCAGTAGCCCAGCTCCATGCGGTGCCGTCTGGGCGTGGCAACAGGCGGGGATGGGGGGGCGCGACGGGTGCTGTCTAGACGGCAACGCGTGGTTCCAGGGCGGCGACGCGCCAGTCCAGGTCGGCACAAGAAGGTGCGCGCAGCCGGCAACAGGGGGCACCACGGCAGAGTCAGGTGGTACTGCACACCGCCGAGTCGATGGGAACCACGCTCCGAGCCTCGAAAGCAGTTTTTTTGCTCTCCTTTGGGTTTGAAACTGCCGCCGCCCACCGACTGTCACGGTCGGCCGTGCGCCACGTGGACGGCCGCCCTCCCGCCCCCCCCCCCACGCCGCCGTCAGCAGCGGCGACCCCCCCCCCCCCCCCCCCTCCCCCCCCACCCCCGCTCCCGTCTGGGCGGCACACGCCGCAGCGGCCGTCGCGGCAACACCCACAGCAGCAACGACAACGGCGGCAGCGACCAGAGGCGGCAGCCACAGCGGCAGCAGCGGCAGCAGCGGCAGTGTGCCGCGGCGGCGGGCGTGCCCGGTTGGCGTCGCGGCCGGCCGGTGCGGGCGGCGGCGGCGGCGGCGGCGGCGGGCCGCCCGCGCGGGCGGCGGCCACGCCATGCCCGCCGCCCGGCCGATTGCGCCGCGGCCGTCGCCAGCGGCGGTAGCGGCCGCCACCGCCGCCGCCGCCGCCGCCGCGGCGGCCGCCCTCGCCACCCCCTACGTGCCGCCCTCCGCGGCGGCCGCCGCGGCGGCCGCCGCCGCGGCGGCCGCCACGGCGGGTGTCGACACGCCGGCGGCGGCGGCGGCAGAGGAGGAGGAGGAGGAGGCGGTGACCGTCGCGGGCGCGGCGTCCGTCGCCGCCGCCGCTGCCGCCGCCGCCGCCGCCGCCACGCCGCCGCTGGTGCCGCCGCCGCCGCCGCCACCTGGGGGAGGGGGGGGTCCCGCCGACGTGGACGACGCGGGCGTCGTGGCCGCGGGGCACCTGTCGCCGCCGCCGTCGCCGCCCGTGGCGGCGCCGGCTCTGCCTCTGTCGGCGGCGCCGACTCTGCCTCTGTCGGCGGCGCCGACTCTGTCGGCGGCGCCGACTCTGTCGGTGGGGCCGACTCTGTCGGCGGCGCCGACTCTGTCGGTGGGGCCGACTCTGTCGGTGGGGCCGACTCTGTCGGCGGCGCCGACTCTGTCGGTGGGGCCGACTCTGTCGGCGGCGCTGGCTCCGTCGGCGGCGCCAGCGCCGTCGGCGGCGGCGGCGGCGGCCGATGCCGCGGCCACGGCAGTGGCGGCGGCGGCAGTGGCGGCACCCCCCCCCCCCCCCCCCCCCCCCCCCCTCGTCAGCGGCCGCAGCGGGTGGCCGGCGCTCCCCCCCCCCCCCCCCTGGACCGTCGGCGTGGCGCCCCCCCTCCCCCCCCCCCCCCCCCCAGCCGCGGTCCCCCCCGCCACGCCCCGCCTTTCTCGTCAGCGGTGCCGTGTACAACGCTGGCGGCCACCGGGTGTGTGGGGTGCGGAACCAGCGGGGCAACCTCTGCGGCCGCGTCGGCCGGTGCCCGTTTCACCCGGCGCCGCTGGGGGGGGTTGTCCACCCGCCCGCCGCCGCTGCTCGGGGGGGGGGGGGGCCGCCGCTCAAGCGCCGCCGTACCCGCAACGGCGGTGGTGGTGGTGGTGGTGGTGGTGGTGGTGGTGGTGGTGGCGGGGACGGGGGGGCGGCCGCGGCGGCGGCCGCCGCCGCCGCCGCCGCCGCCGCCGCCACCGCTACGGCCGCACCCACCGCGGCGGTCGTTGCCGCCAGCGCCCCCCCCCCCCCCGCTACCCCTTCTTCCCCCCCCGCTGACGAGGAGGGCGCCGCCGCCACGCCTCCCGTCACCGGCGGTGATGCCCCCCCCCCACCCCCCGCCGACGGGGAGCACCCCCGTGCACCTGCCGCCGATGGAGACGACCCCCCCCGGCCACCTCCCGGCGACGGTCCAGACGGCGCCCCCCCCCCACGGACCCCCCCCCCCCCCCCCCCCCCGGCGTCGCGAAGCGGCGCTCGCGGCCACCTACGCGCGGCGCCTGTCGGCGCTGCCGACGCTGGCCACCCCCCCCCCCCGCTCCCGCTACAAGGTCGCCTGGTCCGTCCCCGAACACCGCGCCTTCCTCGCCGCGCTCGCCGCGCACGGGCGGGGCCGCTGGGTCGCGATCGCCGCCGCGGTCGGCAGCCGCTCCGCGACGCAGGTGCAGAGCCACGCGCAAAAGTTTTTTGCGCGGGCGGCGGTGCCGCCCGAGCGGCGGCGCAAGGCGTCGATCCATGACGATGAAGGGGGGGGGGGGGGGGGGGAGGGGGGGGGGTCGATGGGGGGGGGGGGACCGTCGCCGCCGCCGCCGCCGCCGCGGCGGCGGCACTCGCAGAGGGGGGGGGGGACCGGTGGCGGCGCCGTCGGCGGCGGCGGTGGCGGCGGCGGCGGCGGCGGCGGCGGGTGGCGCGGGCGGCGCGGGCGGGCCGTACGGGTGGTTCCCGCCCCCCCCCGCCCCCCCCCCCCTCGGCGGCGTCCCCCCCCTCGGCGCGGCGGGGCGGCTGGTGGGCGTCCCCCCCCCCCCCCCCCCCCCACCCCCCCCCCGCCTCCGCGTGACGGTCCACCCCAACGGCCAAGCCGACGGCGGGGTGGTGGTGGATGTGCCCGCCCCGTCCGCCGCTGCCGCCGCTGGGGGTGGCCGCGCGGCCGGCGGCGGGGATGGCGGCTTGGCGCCCTTCTTTGCCGCCGCCACCGCCGCGCTCGCGTCCGCGACGCCGCTGCGCCGCGCGTTTACGCGCAGCGGGGGGGAGCTCGCGGGCGTCGACGAGATGTGCGCGGATGATGAGCTGTGGCTGTCGGATGGGGGGGCGTTTGAGTTTCCGCCCTGACGGGCGTGCGGGGGGGGGGAGGAGGTGGCGGGGGGGAGTCGTGTGGATGGGGGGGGGGAGGAGCAGGTGGGGGGGGGCCAACGCTTGGGACGGCGCGCGCCGCCACGACGCCCGGCGCCCTCCCATACACACGCTCGCCCCGACGAGCAACCGCTGATGATGCACGCGGCAACGCGCGGCCGCCTTCTTACTCCCAGTCATCCCGACTTGCCCCCCGCACCCCCCCCCCCCCACTCCCGCCTCTCCACCCCCCCACCACCCAGTAGCTTCTACCGCTTGCCCTTCTTCCCCCCCCCAACCCACCCACCCGCCCCTCCGCCCCCCCCCTCCCGCTTGGCCTTGGCCCCCCGCTTGGAGCCCTCCCGCCCCGCCCGCTCAATCGCGGCCAGATCCGCGCGCGGCCCGCCGCGGCGCGCCGCGGCCTTCCCCCCCCCCGTCAGCGGCACGTACGCAAACGGCTCGGCGCGGCCAGCGCGGCGGACGTCCCCGCCCGCCCGCGGCGCCTTGTACTCGCCGCCCAGCAGGCCGCGCGCCTTTTTGGCGCCCCCACCGCCGGCCGCGTCGCCGCCGCCGCCGCCGCCGCCGCCGCCGCGGCGGCGTTTGCCCACGCCGCCGCCCGCGCGCGACGCGGCGCGCGTCGCCGCCGCGGCGGCCGACCGGGACGCGACGCCCGCGCCGACGCCGCCGCCCGCCGCCGCGTCGTCGGCGTCGCTGCCCGCCGCGCCGCCGCCGCCGCCGTCGCTGTCATCCGCCGAGTCGGCAAAGATCGGCCGCCCGTCGTCGGCCACGTCAAAGCCGCCGTCAGCGGCCGCGGTGGCCGCGGCGGCCGGCCGGGCCTTTTTGGACGCCCCGCCGGGACGCGCCGTCACCGTCGCGTCCGCGGCGGTGGCCTCGAGGAGGTCCACCACCCCGCCGGGCCGCTCCTGCACGTACACCCGCCGGTCGGCGGCGGTCGCGCCGCCGCCGCCGCCGCCGCCGCCGCCGCCGCCGCCGCCGCGACCACCTGCGACGCCGCCGCCGCGGCGGCCGCGGCGGTCGGCGGGCTCGAGGCCGAGGAGCTCCCCCTCCACGTCCCCCCCGTCATCCTCCTCGGCGGCGTCCCCCCCCACGCCGACGCCCCCGTGGTCGCCCGTCCCCGCGCCGCGGCCGTGGGTCTCCTCGGGCCCAAACGCAAACGCCTTGTCAAACGCGAGCGACCGGCCGGTGCCGCCGCCCACCCCCCAGTCCGCGTCCCCGCCGCCCGCCCCGGCGGCGGCGGCGGTCGCGCCCGCATCGGCGCCATCGGCGGCGGCCTTGCGCGCGGCGAGCGCCCGCGCGTGGCGCTTGCGGATGGCGGTGAGGAGCTTGAGGTGGGCGGGCGGGAAGACCGCCGCGAGCGGCGCCTCCCCACACTTGCGGAGGAGGCGCTCGAGGACGACCCGCACCCGCAGGCGGAGGTCCGCCTTGGTCGCCACCGCCGACGCCGAGACGAGCGCGGGCACCAGGCCGGGGAGGACGGCGGTCAGGCGGGGGCGGTCGAGGACGAGCGTCGCGACCTTGACGACGCCGAGCGCGGAGCGGACCACCTCCCGCGTGTCGTGCGCGAGCAGCAGCGCGACGATACCAGGCGACGCGGTGCCGGGCGACCGCGGCGCCGCGGCGCGTTTCCGGGGGGCAGCGTCGGCCATGGCGTCGCTGTCGGCAGACGCCTCACTGCCGCTATCGCTATCCCCGTCGCCATCGCCGTCATCGTCGTCGTCTTCGTCGTCGTCATCGTCGCTGCCGCCACTGCCATCACCGTCGTCGGCGGCGACCATGGGCGCGTCGTCCCCCTCGTCGCTCCCCGCCTCCTCCCCCCCGTCGGCCACGCTAAACAGCCCGTCCACCGTCGCCGCCAGCCGCTCATCCCCCGCCGCCTCCCCCCGGTAGTCGTACAGCACTTTCGCCAGCGCTGTCAGCGTGGCCGACAGCATGGCGGGCGTGCGCCCGCCGAGGCCCGCGGCCAGGACGGGCACAAAGTCCGCCACCCCGCCCGGCGCCTCGGCCGCGTAGCGGCGGGCAAGGGCGGCAAGCGCCGCCGCGGCCGCGACGCGCGTCTTGGCCGCCGTGTCGCGGGTGCCGAGGGCGAGCTCGGCGAGGAACGCCCCCGCGAGGGCGTCCACGCTCCCCGCCCGCGACCCGATGAGCGCCGCCACCAGCGCCGCGCGGGTGGACCGCGCGCTCGGCGCCGTCGCGCCGACCGCGGCGGCAACGTCGGGGATCATAGCCGCGAGCGCCTCGTCCGCCGCCGCCGCGCCCGCCGCGTCGGCGGCGTCGGCGCCGCCACTGCCGGCCGCCGGGCGGGCGGTCTTGACCAGGTGCGTCAGCGCGCGGTACGCCTTCTTTTGGAGCACCGCGTCGGCGGCCTCGGTGAGGACGGGTGCCATGGCGCGGTGGAGGAGGAGGCGCTCGGGGGCGGCGGCGGGCAGCGCGCCCGAGGCCGCCAGCGCGAGCGCCACGTCGGCGGCGGCGTGGCGGAGGTCCGCCCGCACCGCCGCCTCCTCCACGTCCATCGCCGCGGCCGGCGTGTCGGCGCCGCCGTCGGCGTCGGTGGCGGCCGCCGGCGGCGGCGCGGCAGACGCCTCGAGCAGCCGCCGTACCGCCTTGCGCACCGCCGACGCGACGGTCTTGGGCGCACCCGCCGCGCGGGCGGTGGCGGAGATGGCCTCGGCCACGCCAGGACGGTCCGCCACGGGGAGGGCCTCCATCGCGGCAAACAGCAGCGGCAGCAGCTTCTTTGCGTGGGGGGCAAACGCCGCGCGCCGGCGCGCCGCGTCGGCCGCCGCGGCCGCCGCGTCGGCCGTGTCGGGCTCGTCGGCGTCGGCGTCGGCGTCGTCTTCGCCGCCGCCAGCCGCGTCCCCACCGCTGGTCGCCGCGTCCTTGCCACCCGCCGTCGTCGCGCCCTCGTCGGCATCGTCTGCGTCGTCGTCGTCGCTGCCCGCGTCCCCAACCCCCCCCCCGCCCCCCCCCCCCACGGTGGACCCCTCCAGCGCCGACGTGGCCAAGTTCCGCACCGCCCGCACGCCACTCACGCGCACCTCCACCGCGTCGGCGCGGAGCGCGTCGACCGCGACGGCCACCGCCGCGGCCACCGCCGGCGGCTCGTCCGCGTCGCGCCCGCGGTTGACGAGCGCGGGCAGCGTCGCCCACACCTGCGCCACATAGATGCGCGCGTTTTTCGCTTCCACCGCCCGCCCCGCCGCGGCGGCGGCCGCCGCGTCGGCGGCGAGGCCGTCGGCCAGCGGCCGCAGGCGGGCCGCAAACAGCCCCAGCGGCGACCGCCGCGCGGCGTCGCGCAGCAGCGGGAGCACCCACGGGTGGACGAGCAGCCGCGACGGGTCGCGGCCGAGCGGGATGCCGTCGAGGAGTGCGGCGGCGCCGCCGCCGCGGACGAGCGCCGCAAACGCCGCCTCGACGAGCCGCCCCGTCGCGCGGTCCTTGCGTGCCGCCCCGCGGGCGGCGGCGAGCGACACGACCAGCGGGCGGAGGGCGGCGCCGAGGTGCGGCGCGCCCGCCGCGCCGCGGTGCTCGAGGAACCGCTTGAGGGGGGGGAGCGACGCCGCCCAGTGCGGCTTGAGCGCGTAGCCGAGCGTCGGGATGAGGGCGGTGAGGACGGCGGGCGACAGGCGCGCCGCGTCGGTGCGCGTGAGGCGGGTTAGGTGGTCCGCGACGAGGCGGATGTGGGCGGCGGCCGCCGACGGGGGGGTCCCCGCCGCCGGTCGCGCGCGGTGGGTGCCGCCGCCACTCCGCTGGCCGCCGCCGCCGCCGCCGGCCGCGGTCTCGGCCGCCGACGGCGGCGGCAGCCGCGACGGGTCCATGGCGTCGACGAGCGCCGCGGCGACGCGCGCGAGCGTCGCCTGCACGGGCCCGTCGCCGGTCGCGGACGTCACGGCTGGCGCGCCCGCCGCGGCCGCGACGCCCACCGACGCGAGCAGCCCCGCATAGGCGCCGAGCGCGTCAGCGCCAGCCTTTGGCGGCGGCGCCCCGCCCGCGAGGAGCGCGTCGAGGAGGGCGGCCGTCGACGCTGGCGGCAGCGCGCCTCCCGCTCCCCCGCCGCCCCCACCACCCGCCCCCACAGCCGCCGACGCCGCCGCCGCTGCGGTCGCCGCCTCGGCCGCCCGGTCCAGCAGCCGCGACGCGGTCACCGCCGCGACGGCCGTCACCCGCGGCGCGTGGACGGCGGCGACCGCGGCGAGGCCCGCCGCGAGGCGCGCCACCCCCCCCGCCCCCACCACCGGCACGGTCCCGACAATCGCCACCACCGGCGCGACGCCGTGGAGGGCGGCCGCCGCCGCCGCGCCGTCGGTGCCGTCCAGGCTCGCCGCGACGCGCTCGAGGATGGGCGCCAGCACGCCGAGCGTCACCGCCGCCGCCGCTGGTGGGGCGCCGCCGCCGCCACCGCCGCCCTCCCCCCCCCCTGACCAGTGACCAACGAGCGCGGCCAGCGACTCGCGCGCGCGGCGGCGGGTGCGGGGCGCGACGCCGTGTCCCCCCCCGGCGCGTCCCCCCCCGCCGCTGTCGTCAGCAGCCGCGTGTACGCACGCGCGACGAGCGGCCGCGCCCATGCCGCCGCCGGCAGCACGGCGAGGACGCCCGCCGTCAGCGGCGCCGCGTGGCGCAGCAGCGGCCCGACGGCGGGGAAGGCGGCGAGCGCGCCTTCCACCGACCGCAGCACGCGGTCAGCGCCGGCGGCAACGACGGCGGGGCGGGCCGCGCTGACGGCGAGGCTGGCAAGGTAGGCCAGCGCCGCGACGAGGAGGTCGGGTGACTCGAGGCCGCCGCCGGCCGCCGCCGGCGCGGCCGCCGTCCTTGACGCCGCCGCTGCCGCCGGCGCCGCCGCGCCCGCCGTCACCGACGCGACGACATTGTCGAGGGTGGCCAGCAGCGCCGCGAGGTACACCCCCGCCACCGCCGCGTCGTCCGCGTCGGCCGCGAGCGTCAGCGACGCGGTGACCGCGTTGAGGGCGGCGACCTCGTGCTGGTGGGCGGGCAGGGGCGACGCGTGCCGCGCGGCGACCACGTCGTAGCAGCGGGGGGGTCCCCGGCTGGCCGGCCGCCCGCCGGCGGCGGCGGCACGCGCGCCGCTGGGGGGGGGGGGGGGGGCCACCACCGCCGCCGCGGCGGCCGACACGTCAGCCGCGGCGGGGACGGTGGGGAGGTTGGCGGCCAGGTCGTCCACCTGCATGGCACTGGACGTTGCCTTGTCGGGGGGAATGGACTTGCCGGCGGGCGTCGCCTTGCCGACGGGCGTGGTCTTACCGGCGGGCGTCACCTTGGCGGCGGGTGTCGCTTTGCCAACGGGTGTGGCCTGACCGGCGGGCGTCGCCTTGCCGACGGGCGTGGTCTTACCGGCAGGCGTCGCCTTGCCGGCTGGCGTCGCCTTGCCGGCGGGCATCGCCTTGCCGGCGGGCGTCGCCTTGCCGGCGGGCGTCGCCTTGCCGGCTGGCGACGCCTTGCCAGGCGTCGCCTTGCGGGAGGGCGCCATGGCTGCCAGCACAGGTGGGGTGGGAAGAAGAGGAGGAACGCGGGAAGGGAACAACGGGGGGGGGAAGGGGGTGGGTGTGCGATAGAGGTTACGAAAGACGGGGGCGGTGGGTACCGCCAACCCAGGGAGCGGCGGGGCGGAGTCCGGTGGCAGCAGCGGCGGTGGCGCTGACCGGGGTGCCCCGCGACGCCCGCGCGGCCGAGCAGGGGTGCGCCGCCGTCGTCCCCACGACGACCGGCCGGCGGCGGTCTGAACAAGTAGGCACTTGCTCCTCGAGACCAGGGAAGTACACCTAAAAGAAAGAGGCCCCCCCCCCAACCCCCGCCTCTCATCCAAAATGACTTCCAGCTGTATGACGTCGCATGCCACGTGGCGGCCACTATGGTCGGCCGCTGGCCGGCGGATGACGCGGTGGCCTTCGAGGTGAGGTGTCCCCCCTCGGTTGTCGCGGTGGCACGCGCCGCCAGCGGCGCGGTCGGGGTACCGTCGCGGAGCCGAGTGTCCCGCTGTGGTCGCCGCCTCCAGCAAGAATGGGGCGGTCTCCGCTGACTCCTCACCGGTCCTCGCGGCGCCTGCGTATCCGTACAGTGCACACACTTCGACCGGGCGGACGGGTTGGTTGGATTTTCTTGTCTGTCTTCTTGGGTTGTGACCAGCGGCTCCGCCGCTGGCCGTCGCGGTTGCTCGCGCCGCCGCCAGCTGGGTTGGGAGACGGGTCTGGGTGGCCAGCCGAGTCCCCCACCCGTCCGCGCCGAGGGGGTGTCTCCGTGAGCGCCCCGCGCCGCGGCACGTCTGGAACGGATGGGCGGTCCTTGGTTGGGAGGGAGAGGGAATCCCCATCGTCCTCCGCTCGCAGACCAAGAAGCGGACGTTATCCACACTGCTAGAGGTCCGTCGTACTCCACGGATGGATAGTTTGTACCGCCTGGGCGCGGGGTGGCTGGTCATCTGCGCCTTTGTGCGGCCGAGGCCAGCCGGGGCACTGCCCGTCGCTCATCCCTCTCCTTACCGGTGGAAGGGACCACTCAGGTGGGTACCTGCCGCGGCCAGCCGACCACGTGTGGAGTACTTCCGCGGACGTTACGAGCGGGGCCGGGCGCCGCCGCCGTAGCGCTGTGCGATCGCGGAGCCCTTGTCCCGGCGGGAGCGTTCCCCAATCGTGCGACGCGTCGCGGTCCACCGTCGAGGCTCCCCCAACCTTCACCCTGGCGTTTTGCGCGTTGCTATGGACACCCGGCGACCGCAGCAACGAGCCAGACACTGCGGGATGACTCTTGCCCTGTTTACTTTGTTGTACGTGGAATTTCCTGGCTGCCCTTGGTGTTGTATGTTTCCCACCCCCACCATCCCCGCGCGCCAGCAACGGCGGCAGCGCGCTGGAAGCTGCGAGACGTCGTTGACGATGTTCCTGGTTTCTTTTTTTCTCTCCCTTATTTGTTTCCCAGTTGCGCGGTCGCGCATGGGCGGTCGGCGGCGCTACTTGCTGAGGCGGCGCCCCAACCCCCCCCCCCCTCCCCCCCCCGGCGGGAGCCCCGCCCAAACGACCCGTCCGACGACCGCGTCGCGGCAATCCCCCACGCCACGCCGTCATCGGCCGCAGCCACGCCGCCGCCGCTGCCGCCGCTGCCGCCGGCGCCACCGCCGTGGGGACCCCCCCCCCCCCGGGGACGCTCGCCACGCCCGCCGGGTGCGTGGCGCCGGGTGCGCCGAGCGGGTGGCGGAGGCGGTCGGCGCGGCGGCCGCTGCGGGGCGTGCCGACCGCCGCGGCGGCGGCGGCGGCCGCCGCGGCGGTCGCGGCGGCGGCAGAGGGGCCACGGCGGAGGGTAGCGCGGGGGGGGGTGCCGGCGGCGGCGGCCGAGCTGGTCGTCGACCCGGCCGGGAGTCCCCCCCCGCCGCCGCCCCCACCCCATGGCGATGCCCAGGCGCGGCCGCTCGCGGGCGAGCCCCCCTCCTCGACGGCGGCAAGCAGCGACGCGAGCGCCACGGACGTCGGGTCCTCGGCCGACGGCTCACCCAGCCCCCCGTCGGCAGTCGCCGCCGCCACCGTTGCGCCGGCGGAACCGCCCCCCGCCCCCACCGACGACAGCGGCGACGCGGCGGTGGCGAGCGTCGGCGGGGAGCCCCAGCCGCCGTCGCTACTCCGCCCCACCCTCCTGCCCCCGCCTCCACCCCCCCTCCCCTCCCCGCCGGCGCCAGCGCCGCCCGCGCCACCCGCAGGCGAGGCGTGTCCCCCCCCCCCGCCCCCTCCTCCGCGGCGGCGCCACTTCCAAAATAGCAAGCTCGCCGACGACCGCACGCCGGCGCCGCTCTCCGCCTCACCGCCCGCCTCGCCCCACGCGTCAATGGCTGCATTCGATAGGGGCGAGGGGGGGGGGGCCCGTTGTGAGCCGCCGCGGCTGCTACGCTCGCTGCCGCGGCCGCCGCGGTCGCCGCGGTCGCCGCGGTCGCCGCGGTCGCCGCGGTCGCCGCGTTCGCCGCGGTCGCCGCGTTCGCTGCGGTCGCCGCGGCCGCCACCGCCGCCACCGTCGCCACCACCGCCACCGCCGGAGGTGAGGAGCGGCGGGAGCGGCGGCGGCGACACTGGGGACGGCGGCGACGGCGGCAGCACACCCGCCCCCGCAACGAGCGCCGCGGCGGCCGCAGCCGCACTCACCGCTGGCGGCGCGCCCCAGCCGGCGCCCGGCACGGGCGGGCGGGGCACCCCCCCCGCCCCCCCCGTGCCCCCCGCAGTGGCGGCGGCCGTCGAGCCCCCCCCCCCCCCCCCCGACGACGATGGCGCCCGACGAAAGAGGCCGCGCAGGCCGCGGAGGCTGTGGAACGACGCCTCCTCCTCGGCGCCGCCACCCGCGCGGCCGCCGCCACTCGCCGTCCGGCGGTCCCGGTCGCGGGCGGCGGCCGACACGACCGCCGACGGTGGCGGCGCCGCTGCCACCGCTGCCGCCGCCGGCGTCGGTGGCGGCGACGTGCCCCGCCCGCCCGTCGGCCGACGAAACGGCCGCCGCGAGCGGCCGCGGCGGCGGCGGCCGCCCGCGGCGGCATCCGCGGCCGCGGCCACGGCCGCGGCGGCAGCGGCCGCCGCGGCGGCGACCGCCGCCTCGGCCGTCGCGGCGGGCGCAACAGCGGCGGTCGCGGCCGGGCCGCCGCCGCCGCCGCCAATCGACGCGCGCGCCACGGATGAGGCCCCCGCCGACGAAGCGGCCGACGGGAAGCGGTAGCGCGCCAGGCCGTCTGACGCGCCTGACAACTCCCGCTCAACGGCGGCGCCATTGCCACCACCAGCGTCATGGCCATCGCCGCCGCCGCCGCCGCCGCCAGTGCTGACACCAACGCCGCCGCTGCGCCGCCGCCGCCGCCGGACGGTCGAGAGGGTGCTGTTGGCGGCCGACAGCGCCAGTGGCGGCGGCGACGGCGGCGGTGGCGGCGCGGCCGCGGCGCCCGCGGCGCCCGCGGGCGACCGCGGCGACCGCGACGGTGGCGACGCGGTGGCGAAGCCCACAACCGACGCGACCGACGGGAACGACGGGCGCCCCCCCGCGCCGCCGACGCCACCCCCCCGGGCCGCCACGCGGCGCCCGCCGCGGTCAGGGACGCGGTGCGGTCCAGACGGCGGTGCGCGGATGGCGCGCCGCCCGCGCCGCCGCGAGCGCGCCGGGACGGCGTCGCCGCGGCCGCGGCCATGGCGGCCTTTGTCGCGGCGGTCGCGGCGGTCGTGGCCGCCGCGGCGGTCGCGGCCGCCGCGGTCGACGCGGTCGACGCGGTCGACGCGGTCGACGCCGGCGCGGCGGCGGTGGAGGCGGCGGTGGTGGGCGTGGCCGTGGACGTCCGCCCCCTGCCGCCGCCAACGGCGGCGGCGACGGTGGCGCCCCGCCGCGGCGGCGCCACCGGTGCAGACGACGAGTGGCGGCGGTGGAGAAAGGGCGACGACAGCCGCCGCCGGTAGTCCCGGTCGCCTTCGCCGCCGTCTGCGCGGCGGCCGCGGCGGGTCGTGCTGCTGGTGCTGCTGATAGCGCCGCCACCACCGACGCCGCTGGTGGGCGGCACGTCGCTGTCGACGCCGCCATCGTCAAGGACCGACGTGGCCGTTGACGACGATGGCACCTCCCGCCCCCCCCGCCCTCCACCGCCGCCACCGCCACCGCCACCGCCAGCACCCCCACCGCCGCCACCACTCGGCGCTGCATTCCCCCCCCCCGTCCCCGCCCCCGCCGCCGCCCGGTGCCACGCCTCATCCGCGGCGCCCTCCCCCTCCCCCCCCCCCCCACCAGCCACGGGTGCAGCCGCGCGAGCGCCACGCTCGTCCGCGCCGCAGGGTCGACGGTCAGCAGCCCCCGGAGGAGCCCCACCGCCGCCGGCGGCACCGTATCCGCCGGCAGCTCGAGCTCCCCCGCGCGGAGCGCGTCGAGGAGCAGCTCCCCGTCGGCGCCCACCCATGGGTGCGCGCCGACAAGCATCATGTACGCGAGGACACCGGTGGCCCACGCGTCGGCCTTGGCGCCGTCATAGGGTGTGCCGGGCGCGTCTGCCAGCTCGGGGGCGGCGTAGATGAGCGAGCCGACGCGCGTGCGCATCAGCGGGCTGGGCGGGGGGTCGGGGGGGGCGCCGCTGGTGCCGGTGCTGCTGCCGCCGACGCCGGTGACGCCACCGCCGCTGGTGCCGCCGCCGCCGCCGCCAGTCGCCAGTGGCGGCGGCGGCGGTGACGCGGGCCGCTCGGCGGGTCCGTCACTGTCCTCCCCCCCCCCTTCCCCCCCCCCCTCCCCCCCCTCGGCGGACCCGTCGCGCCCCCCCCCAACCCCAATCGCCCCACACAGCCCAAAGTCAATGAGCTTGAGCCGCCGCCGCCGCGCGTCGACGAGCACATTCTCCGGCTTGATATCCCGGTGCGCCACCCCCCGCCGGTGCGCATAGTCCACCGCGTCGAGCAGCTGGCCGAGGTACCGCGCCGCCGACGGCGGGGGCATGCCCCCCCCCGCGGCGAGGGCGTCGAGCAGCTCCGCCCCCCGCGCCAGCTCCATCACAATCAGCACGTGCGCGGGCGTCGTCAGCACCTCCTTGAGCCGCGGTATCGCCGGGTGCCGCAGCCGCCCAAGGCACCGGATCTCCCGCCGCACGTACTTGGCCATGCCGCCGCCCGCGATCGCGCGGCGCGACAGCACCTTGACCGCGTACGCCCGGTGGGTGGCGGTGTGGGTGGCGGACACGACGGAGGAGAAGGCGCCGACGCCGAGGCGCGCGCCCAGGCGGTACGGGTGGACGGTCGTGCCGGGCGGGATGGTGACCGCCGAGGGGGGGACGGACGGCAGGGCACCGCCGTCAAGGAAGGGGGGGGGGGGGAGGGCGCCGACGGCGCTCGGGCGGAGGGGGGGGGGTCCAGCGACCCGCCCCGGGGGGGGGGGGGGGCGGGGGGGCGTCGCTGCCGCGGAAGAAGGGGACGAGCGGAGGGGGGGGAGCGAGGAGGGGGGCGTCCCCCGGGGGAGGCGACGCCGTGCGTCGCCGGCCGGCGTCGCCCCGGCCGTTCCCCCCTCCCCTACCCCCCCCCGCCGTCCCGCCCCCCCCAGCACCGCTGGCGCCCGGGTATCCTCCGCCGGGGGTGGCGGTCCAGCTGCCACGGGGGCGGCCGCCCCCCCCCCCTCCTCCCCCCCCACTGCCGCCTCCGCCGCCGCCGCCGCCGCCGCCGCCGCCGCCGCCGCCGCCGCCGCCGCTGGTGCTGCTGCCCAACCCCCCTCCCGGGCGCCCCCCCCAATGGCGCCCGCCGCTTCTCCCCCCAGCGCCGCCGCCGCGGCGGCCGCCCATCCCACCCCGTCGCCGACCACCAGCGGCGCCGGCACCACCGGCCGCGGCCGCCGCAAGCGCCCCCCCCCTCCCGGCGGCCCACTCCCACCCCCACCCCCCCCACCCCCACCACCGCCGCCGCCACCCCCACCACCGCCGCCGCCACCCCCATCGCCGCCGCCGCCGCCGCCGCCGCCGCCGCCGCCGCCGCCGACCATGTCACCACAGATGCTGCCGCTGCCGCGGCCGCCGCCGTCCGACCCGCCGCTGACCGACAGCCGCTGCGCCCGCCGGCGCGCCCCAGCCGGCCACCCACCCCCACCCCCACCGACACCCCCGCCGCCGCCGCTGCCGCCGCCGCCACCGCCACCGCCACCGCCACCGCCACCGCCACCGCCACCACCGCCGCCGCCACCGCCACCGCCTGCTGCTGCGGCCGCCGCCGCCGCGGCCGACGCGGCGAGCTGCCGCGCCGGCCGGCCGGCGTGCCGCGGCGAGACACTAATCGTGACGCCGCCGCCGCCGCCGCCGCCGCCGCCGCCGCCGCCCGCGCCTCCCGCCACTCCCCCCCGCGCGGAGAGGACGCCCAGGGCGGCGGCGGGTGGCCCGGTGCAACCTCGACGCACAGCCGTACGCGGGGAGGGGCGGGGCGGTGGGGCAGGGCTGTTGCCATGGGAATGGGGAGACGAGGGGGGGGCGGAGCGGGGGGAGGCGCGAGCGGGGGGCGAGGGCGGAGGGACAGGGATGGGTGGGGGAGGGGGCGGGGGGGAGAAGCGGCGCGGGATGGAGATGGGGGGGGACGCACGAGAAATGACGGCGGCCGGGGGCGCACGCGGAAACCGTGGGAGGTGGGACAGAATGAGAGCGGGCGGCCGGGGCAGAGGTACGCGGGGGTGCCGCGACACGCCCAGAGGCGGGCCCTAGAGCGACGGCCGGGGAGGGAGGGAGGCGCGGCGGGGACCGCCGCCGCCGGCCGACCGCGCCGCCGCGGCGGCGGCGGGGGGGAGGTGTGACCTCGGCGGCCGCCGCAGCCGCCCAGCCGCCGCCGGCAGGGCAGCGTCGAGGGGGCGGGGGGATAGAGACGGAGGGGCGGCCGCCGCCCCGCCGTCGGCCGCGGCCGTGGCGCGTGCGAGCCGCGGCGCGCGGCGCCGCGGCGACGGCCCGCACGCGGGGGAGGAGCGCGGGCCCGCGGGGGGGGGGGGTGGGGGGGGTGGGGGGGGGGAGGGGTGCGGGCGCCGCAGGAGCGGCCGCGCGGCGCGGCGGCGCGGCGGCGCGGCGGCGGGCCGGCGGCGGCGGCGGCCGCGACGCACCGGCGGTGCGGGGGCGTGGCAGCGAGAGCAAACGGCGGGGGTGGGTAGCGGGAACGGGGGGAGGGCGGCGGGTGGGAGAGGTCGGGTATGGGGGAAGGGGTGGGGGGGGGGGGGGGGGGGGGGGGCACCCCACCCACAACCCGCGCGGCAGTGGTGCGTGGGAGGGGGGGAGGGGGGCGGGGGGGGTCGAGCGCGCGACGCCGCTTGGCGGCGTGTGTGCAAGGGCGGGGGGGGCGGCGGTGGGCGGGAAGCGGATGGCGGCGGTAGGGGGTGGTGGGAGGGGGGGGGGGGGGGGAGGGGGGGGCTCACGCACGGCCGCCGCCGCGCGCGGCGGCGACGGGCGGGGTGGCACCCGCGGCGGCGGCGATTGGAATCTCTCGGCGGGGCGGAGGCGGAGCGGCGCTGCGGCGGGGGGGGCGGGGGGGGGGGGGGGGGGCAGCGTGGCAGGGGGAGAGGAGGGGGGGGGGGGGGGGTGGCAGCGTGTCGGGTCGCCCGTCCCAACGGCGGTCGCGGGCGGCGGTGGGGGGGGGGGGCGGCGGGTCGCGGCGGCGCTGCCGACGCGCCGCCGCTGGGGCGGCCCGCCCCGGTGCGTGGCGGCCGCCGCGGCGGCCCGCCGTCAAGGCCTGGCGAGGGCGGGGGGGGTGGGGGGGGGGGGGGTCGGGGGGGCGACGCAGCAGCGTCAGCGGCGGCAGCGGCTGGCGCCAGCCGCGCACCGGGGCGGGAGCGCGGTGCGCAGGCCAGACGGAGAGTCTCGGGCGCCCTGTACTAAATAAAAGTAGTCTGTGGTCTATCCGTCTGTTTTCCGACGTCTGTTTCTGTTTTCTTCTGCTTGTCGCCGACGGCGGGGTGGCGTGTGCGGGGGGTGGCGCGGCAACGACACGCCCCCAGACGGGACGCCCGCATCGTTTCTGCAGGATGGGAGCCCGCCGTCCCCAATGTGTTGTCGGCTGTCCGCGGCGTGGATCACCGTGGCGGCGGCAGGCGACAGCAGGCGGCGGCCCGCGCCCCGAAGTGGGGCGGCACCGCGCATGCCGCCTGAGGAAGAGGTTGTCCATGGAATTCGGGAACCCGCGGCCATCGGCCGCGCCGCTCATGTGCTTCTTGTCTCTGTCAACACGGAGTGAGCTTGTCAACGGTACGCTGAGTTATAGTTTATGCACTTCCGCATGTGGATGGTTAACTTTCGATAACTCGAAAGACACCGACACTTTTCCGGCCTTTCCATATGACTTGGACGGGCTACGACATGACATGGTGACATTTGGCACGCATCGATCAAGAATCCGTACTTGAATACGGAGTCCATGGCAGTGGTTCACGCAAAGTGCGAGCTGCCTCCCCGAAACCATCCAGTGAAGCGGCTTGACCTGCACCGGTCGTTTACTCTGCACAAACCTCTCTCGCCACAAGACTGTGATGCTTGTGACATCCAGTAGCTGCTCAACCCTCCCCACGCTCGTCTGAGTCCGCTCACCACTCCTGATGATTGCTGGTCGTCCCCGCAATCTTGCCGCCCAATGAGCACTTCCGATGAGAGCGGAACGGTTGCAGGGGCGAATGAGGCCTGCGGCATCACTTCGAGCCGCATATTGCCGGGGCCGGAATCGCTGCAGCACGTACGCTGTCACGGCAGGTGAGAGGGAACGACCTTCACGCCTTGGCACCACCGCGTGAAGACCGCCACAGCCAGCGCCGTCGCTTGGGATGACGCGGGCCTCGCAGTGGCACGTGCGGCTGCGCTCGTGGTGGTGAGGATGTCGTCGCCGCGAGCGTTCAGGCGGGCGCGGTAGGGCGGGCAGCACACTGGATACAGAACGACGGGCTTCACATTGGTCGCCAAGGGTACCTCAATGGCGATATTGTAAGTGCGAAAGTAAAATAGAATCGGGACACACTCTTGATTGAAAGTTATTTTCTGTCACAATGACACCTCAATATAGTACAAATGTCGTGTCTTGAATTAATTGAATTGTGGGATCAACACCGTTGTCCAGAGCTCGACCAACTTTCAGAAGAAACCATGATTCACTCTGAGAATATTGCTGCACGAAACGCTCGATAACACCACCCCTGTTATCAAACCCCCCTCACGACCTCTAGGAGGGGGTCGGATAACATGTTATCCAACCCCCCCCAGAGGTCGTGAGGGGGGTTTGATAACTGGATAACACCACCCGCTGTTATCATCATATCCCACTAGGGGGCGTTTGATCCCTTGCGGTCCGGCCCGCCCCCCCCCCCCCCCCCCCCCCCCCCCCCCCGACCCCGCGCCCCCCCCCCCCCTACCCCGCCCCCCCCTTTCCCCTCGTTTTCATCACGTGGAGGCTGCGCTTTTTTCCTGTGGTAGTAGGCTGCAAGACGTGCTTCGACGGGCGTGACGCTGGCGTCGGCCTGCCGTGCTCTCCGAAGGCACCAACCCCCCCCCCCCCCCCCCCCCCCCCCCCCCCCCGACGCCCGGCGGTCCAAGACCATCACCGCTGGCGGGCCTCGTCGTCATTGGCGGCGCGTCGCTACTGCTTGGGCTCACCCGGCCGGCGGTGACCGCGTCTTTCCTCGTCGTCCAGACGCTGCTGTCCATCTACGTCTCCTTTTTGTACGTGTTTGTGCAGCCGGCGGTGCGGGCGTCGGCAGCAGCCGCTTGCTGATTTCTATGGGGTAGGCCGCCGCGTCAGGGGGGGGGGGGGGGAGCAGCCGCAGCAGGTCCCCGACGGTGGGCGCGGCGGCGCCGCCGGGGCTCCAGCCGCCCGCGTCGTCGCAACCCCCCCCAACGCACCCCTCGTCATCCGAAAGCTTCCCCCACCCCCCCTCCTCCGACGCACACGCGGGCCCCGGCTGGCCGGCCGCCACCGCCGCGAGTGGCGGCCGGCCGGCGGGGCGCGTCGCCGGGCGCCGACGACGCGACGGGGGGGGGGGTTAAGGCGGCGCGCATGGCCGCGGCCTCGCGGGGCGCGGGGGGGGGGGGGGGGGGGGGGATGGCGGCGGGATGTGGGACGGGACAGAGGGGGGACGTGACAGTGGGAGTATGGGTGGAGGTGGCGGTGGGGGTGGGGAGCGGGGGGGTCGGAGGGGTGCCGGCAGTGACTCGCACCCCGCGGTGGGCGGCCGGCGGCCGCTCTTGTTTGGTGACAAGGCATCGACGGGGCCCGCCGCCTCGAGATGTGCTGCCGACGTGGAGGCAGCGGCTCAGATTGCCATTCCGCGTAGCTCCCGGTTAGGCCAAAAAAAAACTAGTGCCGGGCCGGCCGTCCCCGCTGCGCCGCGTGCTTCCAGCCCGCTGCGACCCACGCGGCCACGCCCGTCCTACCCCCCCCTCCCCCCTATTCGTCTGTTTCTTCCCCTCCCTTTCTATTCGTCTGTTTCTTCCCCCCCCCCCCCCCTCACCCCCGCGCCCGGCAAGACGGTCGTTTGCCCCGCGCCATGCGCACGCCCTGGCCGGCCGCCCCCCCCGCCCCCCCCCGCCCCCGTGGCCGCGTTTGCCTCGACCGCAGCGGGACCACCGACGGGCCGTGCGTGTCGCCGCCGCGGCAGCGGCGGCGCTCGGCTGAGCGCGGCCGCCCGCGGTCGCCGTGGCGACCGCTCCGCCCGTGCCGCCGGCCGTGGCGGCCGCCCCGCCCGTCTCGCCCGACGGCGGCAGCCCCGCGCGGGTGCCGTCGCCGTCGCCACCTCGGGCTGCCCCGCCCGTGGCCCCCCCCCCACTGGCCGCGCGGAGCCCGTCGCCGCCGTCGCCGCCCTGGTCGCCCGCGTCCTCGGCACGCGTGACGCGGCCGTCAACGCGGCGTCGGGGCCGCCGGCAGCGGGCGGCGGCGTCTCCCCTGTCGGCAGGGCCCGCGAAGCGGCCGCGCCGCGCGGGTGCCGCTGGTCGGAGGAGGGGGGAGGGGGGGGAGGGGGGGAGCGGGGCGGTCCGCCGCTTCCCCTTCGTCGTCCCCGACGCCGCGGCGGTCGTTGCGGGCGCGGACGGCGGCGGCGGCGGCGGCAGCGGTAACGGCAGCGGCGGCGGCAGCGGCATCGTCGGCGGCGGCCGGCGCGCAGGAAGGCGAGACGGCGGCGACGTCGCCACCGCCCCCAATCCCTGTGCCCCCCCCACCCCCCGTTGCTGCCGACGGAGCCCTGCCCCCGACAACGGCGCCCGAGCTGCCGCTCGGCGCGACGGCCCGCCCGACCGGACTTGGTCGCCCGCGCCGGCCGCGGCCGCGGCCGCGGCGGCACCCGCGCCAGAGGTCTTCTGGTGCGATTGTGCCTCAGCTACAGGAGATGCCCCCTGGGCCGTTTCTCAACGACGCACCGTTTGAATGACGAAGGACAAGCACCCGACCATTTGTCTGGCTGCAGCTTGCGGCCGCGGGTGGCGGGCGGTGTCTCCGTCGCCGCCGGGGTGTACGCTTGTGGTCGTAAGACGCTTTCTTTGGGAGCAGGGGGGGGTGGTGTGCGAGCGGCGTACTGATGAGGGGGACCGGGGCGGGACTGCCTCTCGGCTCGGGCCGCACACTGCACGATAGGTACCGTGCGGTGCGTGCTGTATTAGGTGAGCGACTGGGTGGGGCGGTGTCTCCAGCGTGCCACGTGATGTCTCACCGCCGCGGATCGCGCTGAAAGTGTACGCATGGACGCTATGCGCGCTCACGCGCGGGCAGGTCTCCGAGAGCGCGCAGGACTGGCAGACGAATCGCGGAAGGATCCTTGGGAGGGGGGGGGGGAAGGCAGTACACGCGATGCAGTACCGCTGCCGCAGTCGCCGCCGCCGCCTCCACACTTTCGCGGACCGCAGCTAGGGAGAGGTGGGGTGTCGGGCGAGTGGGGGGACGGGGGGGGTGGAGTCCCGGCCTAGGGGCTCCTGCAGATGGTGGCCGGCCCCTCCCCCCTGGGTCGCGGATGCCGCCATCTGAATTCCGGGGGGGGGGGGTGAGAGAGAGCAAGGTCGGGGCGGCGGCCACTGCGAGGGGTGTGTGTGTGTGTGTGTGCACACGGGGTGGCTGCGCCCCTCGCCCTCTGCAGCGACCGTAGGCCCACCTCCGTCGTGAGCGCCGCGTGACGCGCGCGACGACGAGCTGCCGCCGCGGGGACGTCCCAGCCGGCATCGCCACTGACGGCCGCGCGGCGGCGGCGACCACCGCCGTTGCCTTCCGCAACGTGGCGGCGGCGCGCGGCGCGCGGCGTGCCCGTCGCCCGACGGGGCGGCAGCCGGGGACGGCTGCAGCGGCGGCCGACGATGCAGTGGCGGCTCGAGCCGTTTACCGGGCGGTCGCTCCCCCGCCGCCGCCTAGGGTAGCATGAATCGAGACATCCGCCAGTTGCGCCGTTCTCGCACCGGAAGGGGGGGAGGGCAAGGGTGGCGTGGAGGGTGCAGGGCAGGACGCTTCCCCGCGTCCGACTCGATCGCTGTCACAACAAGACACACCAGCAAGCTGTCCCCTTTGCCAGACAGCGACGCCAATGGCCGGCGGCGTGTGGGCAGGCGGCGTCTCATAGCCCACTAGGCGAGTGGTGTGGGCGGGCGGCGGCGGTGAAACATCGACGTAGGGACACGGGGAGGCAAGAGCGGCAGCGTGTGCAGCCGCCTCGACACAGGCGGACAGACGCGGCCGGTATTCTCCCGTCCCGTTCAGAAGATTGGGAAACTTTTGTGTTTTCGGACGGAGTGGGATGCTGTTTTCCATATCTCCTCCCAGCAGCGAGCCCAATGACTCTTCCCGTTACCATCCACAACAGTCGTGCGACGGTCGAGCTGACCACCACAGACCCCGTCGCTGCTGGTCCGTTTGTGGTCGTGTGTGGCCCCAGAGCGGCCTCTCTACCAACCCTCCCTTCCAGCCTGTATGGAATCTCAAGCTTTGAGACGTCACAGGGCCCGCCGTTGTGGGCCACTGAACCGTATCTAGCTCGGGCAGCCGCCCCTCGTCTGTGATTCATGTGGTTTGCACGCAACCGCGCCCCAGGTTGGAAGGTGAGCGGGTGGCAAGGGGGGCAGCGCAGCCGATGACATCTCCCTCCCTCCCCGCCCCCCCCATTGTGGTTCCGGCGTGGGTGGGACACACACGGCCGCGTCTGTGCCTGACATAGCCCCCGACCGCCGGGGAGGCCGTGTGTGGTAGCGACGCCCCCCCGGCGCCGCCGTGCGTGGCGTGCGCCGCCCGCATCGCCCGCGCGGCGTGTGGCCACGCTGACCCCTGCCGCCGCCGCCCAATCCGCCTCCCCGCCGCCGCTGCAGTCCGCGCGTCGCTCCCCTGCCCTCCCCCTGTCGGCCGCCTCGCGGCGCCGCCAACGGCCCTCGCATCCGCCGCGCCTCCGTCGGTGACCTGCGCCGCCACCCCCTGCGCACCGTGTCGACTACGACCGTGCTCCGTACCTCCCGCCTCGGCCACCCCCCACCCACACCGGCTACTGTACCGGCCTTCTACGCTCGTCGGTGACTGTACGACCGCTCCCCCGCTCGGCTGACCTTGCTCTCTCGTCTCCCCACCGTGTCCGTCGCTCTCCCCCGCTTCCCCCCTCCCCCGCCACCCGCGACCATGGCGTTTGTTCCACCACCTGTCGCGGCCGGCGCGTATGTGCGTGCCCCCGCGCTCCCATGGCGCTGCCGCGGACACCCTGCGGCACCCTCCCCGGCGGCGGTCGCCCCCACCGCTGCCGCCGCCGCCACCACCACCACCACAACCGCCACCAACACGCAAGCCTTCCCCCCTTTGACGACTGCCGTGTACGACACGGGCCTCGCGGTGGACACCTCCTTTGCCGTCGCCCTCACCGCTGAGGATGTGGCGGCGTTTGCGATCGGCAATGGCATGCAGCTGCAGCTGCCCCTCCTCAGCACCGTTGCCGCCCCGCGGGTGACACTCGGGATGGCGGCGTCAGGGTCTTCGGGACGGCGACGGTCGGCGGCGGGGGTGGCGTCCCGGTCGGTCGAGGCGGCGCCTAGTCGCGGGGCGGCGCCGCCGCGCGGGGCGGCCAAGTCGTCGTCGGCCATCAAGGTGTCGGCCCCATCCGCCGGCACGGTGAGCCGGGTGGAGGCGGGCGCGGTGGGTGACGCGTCGGCCAGCGCCCCCCCACGCGGGCGGTCGCGGCCGAATGACCAAAAGACGGTCAACACGACGGCCCGGCGGCGGCGGCGTTCGGCGACGGCACCAGGCAAGCGGCGGGTCGGCGTGCCGCCATCGCCTACGGTCAGTGCCGCCGCTGCTGCGGCTGCCGCGGCCGCGGCTGGGGTGGCGGCGCCCACCGCCCGGCGCGGTGCAGCGTCACCGCTGCCTGTGCTGGCGCCTGAAGAGGCTGACGACGCGTCGGCGGAGTCGGCAAAGCCCGGGTCGCAGAGCGGTCCCGCGTGGCGCAAGGACGCGCTCAGCGTGTACCTGTCGGAGATCCGCTCCCATGAGCTCATTGGGCGGTCGGAGGAGATCCGGCTGGCCACGGAGGTGGCGGACCTGGCCGCGATTGAGAGCATCAAGGCGAACCTGGTGGCCGACCGCGGCCGCACGCCGACCGCTCCCGAGTGGGCCGCGGCTGCTGGCATGACCGTTGGGGAGCTCCAGGGGACCCTCCAGCGGGGGGTCCGCGCGAAGAACGCGCTCGTCAGTGCCAACATGCGCCTCGTTGCGTCGATTGTGCGCAAGATCATCAACAGCCGTGGCGGACGCGCCGCGGGGAACAATACCACCGCGGCCACCAGCTCGCTGTCCGAGGAGGACATGATCCAAGAGGGCTGCCTTGGCCTCATCCGTGCGGCTGAGCTGTTTGACCCGAACCGGGGCTTCCATTTTAGCACGTACGCGACCTGGTGGGTGCGGGCGGTCGTGCAGCGGGCGCTGGCTGTCAAGGGCCGGATGATTCACGTGCCCAACGGGATGCTCACGCTCGCGGCCAAGATCCGCAAGACCCACTCAGAGCTGGCGGCCGCGTCACCCACGGGCGACGTGACGGATGAGGAGGTGGCTTTTGCGGTGGGCATCACGCCGGCCAAGCTCAAGTTTGTGAACCAGGTGTCTGGGCGCTTCCCGTCGTCCTTGGATGCAGCGGTGGGTAGCACCAGCGGCAGCGGCGCGGCTGGTGGCGACGACGGCTCTGTTCGCTTGGCGGAGATCCTCGAGGGTGACGACAATGTCGAGGCCAAGATGGTGGAGGCGATGCAGCGGGAGGAGCTGGACCGCATCCTCCGTGAAACACTCCGCCCACAAGAGCGGGCGGTGGTGCGGCTGCGGTTTGGCCTGGATGACGGGCAGGCACGGACGCTGACGGAGATTGGCACACTCCTGGCGGTCTCAAAGGAGCGTGTGCGGCGGATTGTGCTGACGTCGCTCCCCAAGCTCAAGACGCCGGGCGTGAAGGAGATCCTGCAAAGTATCGAGTCGACCGCGTGAGCGCAGTGAGGGGGAGCAAACACCACGCAGCCCGGCAAACTGTCGGCCATGAGCGATGACGGCTGCGCCTCGGCGTCGCGCAGGTCTCTTTTTTTATTTTCCCTCTTTTGAGTGGGACCCAGCGCCGTTTGCAAGCGCACTGCACCGGCTTGGCGACGCACGTGCGGTCCGGCTGCGAGATCCCGGTGCGGTTTATAGAAGTGTGCGTGTGCGGTGGCGCCTCGTGAGACGTCGTACTTTTTTTTTGTCATGCGAGGGTGGGGTGAGCGATTATGTATATATCTCTGTTGGCTGCTTGCCACAGTTTGCTCCATCGCCTGGAGAGTCCAGTGGGCGGTGCGTGCACACGTTGAGACCAAACCCTCTGACCTGTGAGACGCACCCCTTCCCCGGGTGCCTTCTGCCGTGCTTTGCTTCGACAGTGGCCGCCATGCTGGGCACACGCAGGGGCGCTCAAAGAGTGTCTCGCCCCGTCTACAAAAGGGGGCGACACGGCGGTCCGCACAACGGGCGGGACGAGGATAGCAGGTCCCGAGCGTGTTTATGGTACTGTGGCCCGCCACGTCGGGTCAGAACTGTTGATGTAGCGTTGTTGGCTATAAAGGTGGCCGCAGCCGCCGAGACGGCATCACGAGCCGGTGTTGTCGTAGGCGAGCCTCGGTCGGTGCAGCCGGGCAAAGGGCACCATCCACCCACCAGATGAGCCGGTTTTGGCCGTCAAAATAGGGTGCTTAACGAATTGTACTCGGCCTTGTGGTTGGTTGTTTTGGGCGGTTGACCGCCTGGCATCGGTGCGCGCCTTGCTCTGCCGCCCAACGGTCGGCCTCGTGCTCCGGTCGCAGGCTCGCGGGGGCTCTCAACGTGGTTTCTGGGAGCCGCCCCGCCGCTGGCGCTCAGTCTTCTTGTGACAATGGCCGATGGCGCGGGCAACGACGCACTCGAGCCGGCGGTGACGAAGGCTGTCTTTGCGTATGCCGAGCGGGCAATGGGTGGCAAAGATGCATCGCATGACTGGTAAGCATGTGTCGGCCATGTATGTTGTCTGTCAGGGGTTTGCGGGGGGGAATGCTTTTGTTTCTTTCTGCTTTTTTCTTCTGGGTAGGGAAGAGACGTGGTCGTGTTGGTGCTGTAGCCTAGGAGAATGCAACTAACTGGTGCACTCCTTCTGAGGTTCATGCCTGCCTCTTAAACCCCTAACCCTGGTACTACTCCATTGTGGTTCTTTGCGCGTAGGTCGCATGTGCAGCGGGTCATTGGGATGGCGCGACGCATTGCCAGTGCAGAGGCTGAGGAGTTTGCTTCTTCTGGTTGTCCTCTGGACCGCGCGCTAGTGGACGTGCTTGCCGCCATCCACGACCTTCGGGACCACAAGTACACGCCTGGTGTGGGTGCAGAGTACGTTTCATCCCTCGACGTTGTGGGTTGGCGTCTTTCCCTACCCTACGATCGTGCATCTGCATGCCTCTGATGTCCACTCACTAACTTCCTGTCCGTTGTTACCTTGATGCTCTTCCCCCCGTTGTTCTCAATCTCCTCAGAACGGAGGACGCTGTTCTTGCCTCGTTGGTCGCTGCTGGCGTCCCCGCCCCGACTGCCGCCACTGCTGTAGCGCTGGCGCCGCACGTCTCCTTCAGTCGTCAGTACGGCCCGCCGACCCCTCCTCCCGCGCCGCCGGTAGTGACCACTCACGCCCGGGAGTTGGCGGTGGTGCGCGACGCGGACCGCCTGGACTCGATGGGTGCCGTCGGCGTGGCCCGGGTGTTTGCGTACGGGGCGGCGGCGGGCCGGTCTCTGGCGAATGGGCTGACCCACTTTGACGACAAGCTCCTGCGCCTGGTCGGGTGTTTGACAACCAAGTCGGGACGGGCGATGGGCCAAGAGCGGCATGCGATGCTGGTGCAGTTTGCGGCGACCATGCGTGATGAGCTGGCAGGGGGTGCCGGTGTGTAGGCAGTCGACCACGCCCGACGATACCGCCTTTCCACCAGGTTGCGCATGCCCTCTCTGTTTCCTGCCTCGTGTCTTGTCAGGCTGGACTCCGTCTCCCTGCGGCCCATCTCCTAGTGGACCGCCTTCTTGCTGTGCCTCGCCGAGAGCCTTTTTCTGGATTGGGAGTGGGGCTTGCTGAACGGGCGAGAAGCTTTGGCGTCCACACCCACAGTGGCGTCTGCGAAGAGACCGGCCACCGCGTCTGTGGGCAGACTGGCTGCAGTTGCAGCACGTGGAACAAATACAAGTGAGAGTGAGTTTATCGGGCACCTGTCAGGTGGCGTCGTCTTCCCCGTCCTTGACTCTATCCTCCAACCGGGGGGGGTGTCGAGTGCGGGCCCGTTCGGGTGCCCCCGAGATCGGTATCGCGGCTCTGTGCGGCTAGGCGGTGATGGTGCGGCCCGGTTGTCCGTCCTTGCCGTCGCGGCCCTTGGTGCCGCGACGTCCCGACCGGCCGGCGGGCCCGTCCCCGCCGTTACCCCCGTTCCCGGCGTCCCCGCCGCTGCCGCCGATCCCCGAATCGCCACCGTTGCCGCCGTCGCCGCCGTCGGCGGCTGCGCCACCGTCCCCGCCGTCGCCGCCGCGGCCGCCGTCGCCGCCAACGCCGCCGACGCCACCGTCGCCGCCGCGGCCACCTGGCCGGCCGGCCACGTTGCCGTCGCCGCCCCGGCCGCCGGCGCCGCCATTGCCACCAGCGCAACCGGCGCCGCCGTTGCCGCCACGGCCGCCGTTAAGGCCGGGCAGGCCGTCCCCGCCGTCGAGGCTGCCCGTCTTGGCAAACGTCTCGGCCGAGCAGTCCTTGCCATCGACGCCGTCAATGACAGGGCGGAAGTAGTTGTTGAATACGGTCCGCAGGTACGAGGGCTTGAACCCAAAGAAGCTGTCGCCACCGCCGGCGGTGGGCGCGGGCGACGTGGTCGGTGTGGGCGACGTGGTGGGCGACGTGGTGGGAGTTGGGGTGGTCGCCGCCGCTGGCGCGCACGCAGACAGGCAGGTGCGGCCGTCGGTCGTGGTGGCGGCCGCCTTGCACGTCCACCCGAGGGTGACGGTCGGGTAGCAGGCGCCGTCCTTGAGGCGGAACGCCGGCACCCCACCCCCGCCCGCGCACGGCACGGCAGCCGCCGACGGGCGGGCGAGGCAGAAGAGGCCGCTCAGGGTTGTGGTGGTGGTGCATGCAAACGGCGCGCCACAGGGGGTCGTGGCCTGCGCCACCGACGGCGTCATGTCGGCGGCGGGGGCAGCGACAGCGAGCGCCGACACGGAGACGAGGACGGTGGAGGTGGTGGCCAGCGCGACCGCGCGACGGGTGGAGGGCGCCATGGCTCGACGGGAGTAGGTGAGCGGGGTCGGAGGCTGTGACGTGGTGTGATGTTGAACGAGCTGGCCAGGTGAAGCGAGTGTGTAGGGGGGAGTAGACGGCGCTGGTGGCTGTGAGATGAGGGACTGGATAGAGACGTAGGAGGCTGGCAGTGGGGCCTCTTGTACCGCCGCGACCGCTGTTCAGCGGCGCGGCGGTCGCGGCGGCGACGGGGGCGTGCCACTGCGATGCGGCGGGCTTTCGGTTCCCCGCGGCTCGTGCGGAGCGCGCCATACTCTACGACAGCCGCTGGAAATGGCACCGGGACCGCTGCCGTGGTAGGGGCGCCACCGCTAGGCGAGCTGCAACGGCGCGCACGGTGGGCCCGCACGTTCCCCCATGTTCCCAGATTGGGGTGGCGCGAGTCCACGCCCGAGTCCACGCGCCAACAACCCACCGCGACGGCGCTCGCCCTGCCGGGACGCGCGTCGGGCAGGCTGGGTGGGTGCCGGTCGGGACGCACGCGACCTCGGTGTGGGAGCGGCGCCACCGCCATTTAGCATACCACACCCAACGCGCGGTCCGTGTGCGAAAAGCAGCTGCGGGACGAAAAGCAACCGAGCTATGGCCATGGAGTTTTTTATTTTTTTTTATCGGCGCTCCTGGTGTCTTTGCTGGGATCCCCCGTCCAGGCCGGATCACTCCTTTGGAGTCTCTGGCCGCTGCCGCCGTCGCCGCCACCGCCGTTGCGCGCTCGGCGCGATAGGCTCCCACGCCGCACCTGCCACCGCTGCCTCCCCCTCCCCATGCCCCTCCCCCCCAACCGTCTACCCCGTTCCGCCCCCATCCCCCCCCGCCGCCCCATTACCACTGCCCCTCTCCTCTTCCCCCCCCCGGTCCCCCACCCCCGCCCCATGGATGACGAAGCCGACGACTGGATGGCCGCCGTCGCGGGCGTGCTGCTCCCCCCCCCCGGCACTGCCGACGGTGCCGGTGGCACCCCCCCTGCGCGCGAGGCGCCGCGTAGCCGCCGCTCGGGTGCCCGCCGCCGTGCCCGCCTGGCCGCCGCGGCGCGGCCGCCGCGCCCGCCGCGGCGGGTGGCGCTCGCGTTTCCGGGCGCCACCGCCCTGCCGTCGGCCGGCAGTGGCGGCGGCGGTGGCGGCGGCGGCGGCGGCGGCGGCGGCGGCGGCGGCGGCGGCGGCGGCGACGGCGGCGGGGGTGGTGGTGGTGGTGGTGCAGCCACCGCCGTCGCCGCGGTGCCCGCCGCCGCGGCGACGGCGACGACCCCCCGGAGTGGGGCGGCGGCGGGCCCCCCCAGGGAGGCCCCCGGGGAGGCCCCCGCCTGGGACGCCTTTTACGCGGGCCACGCGGGCGCGTTTTTCAAGGACAAGCACAACCTCCGCCGCTTCTTTCCGCAGCTGATGCCCGCGGCCGTCGTGGCTGACTGGTCTGCGTGGCACCCGCCGCTGGACGCGGCGGTCGGGGGTGCGGACGGCGGCGGTGGCGGCGGCGGTGCTCACAGGGACGGCTGCGGCGGTGACAACGGTGGTGGCGAGGGTGCCGCAGCCCGCGCGGCGGCGCCCACCCCCCCCCGGGCGCGACGGTGCTCGTCGAGGCCGGCTGCGGCACGGGCGCGTCGGTGTACCCCCTCCTCCGCGCCAACCCCGCGCTCTTTGCCTACGCCTTTGACGTGTCCGCCGCGGCGGTTGGCCACCTGGTCGCGTCCCCCGAGTACGCCGCCCGCCGCGTCTCGGCCGCCGTCCACGACGCCGCCGCGGCGCCGTGGCCGCTCCCGCCGGGCACCGCCGACTTTGTGACGCTCGTGTGGACGCTGTCGGCGCTGCCGCCGGCGCGGATGCGCGACGCCGCGGCGGCGGCGTACGGCGCGCTGCGGGGGGGGGGGCGGGTGCTGCTGCGGGATTACGCGGGGGGGGACCTCGCGCAGGTGCGGCTGGCGGCCAAGTGTGGGGTGCGGGGGGGGGGGGTGGCGGCGGATGGGGGGGCGGTGGGGGGGGCGGTGGGGGGGCGGTGGGGGGGAGGGGCGGGGGGGGGGGGCGGCCGTAGCACCCGGGGCGGGGGTGGGGTGGCCGCCAGTGCCGCCGCGGAGGGGGTGACCGCCAATGGCGGTGCGGGGAAGGGTGCGACGGTTGGCCATGGAGGCGGCAGTGGCGGCAGCGGCGACAGTGGCGGGGTTCTTGGTGCCGGCGGTGACCGCGTGGAGGGCGACGCGGACGTCGGTGACGTCGACGGTGTGGGCTGTGTCACTGGCGGTGGTGGCGGCGGCGACGCCGCGGCGGGCGGATCCGGTCGGATGGGTGCCAATGGCGACGCCACGGGCGGCGCGGCGACCAACGGTGCCGCCGCCCATGCAAGGCGCGGCACCGCGGGCGGCGGCGCCACCGCCGACGACGATGGGGGCGTGCGCGCGTTTGCGCGCGCCGACGGCACGCGCACCTACTTTTTCACGCAGGCGGAGCTGGCCGCCCTCTTTGTGTCGGCCGGCTTTGCGGTGGAGGAGCTCCGCACCGCCCGCGTGGAGCACGTCAACCGCAAGGAGGGGCTGACGATGCGCCGCTGCTGGGTGCACGCGGTGTTTCGAAAGCCGGTGGGGGGGGGGGGCGGGCCGCCGGCCTGAGGCGGCGCGGCGGCGACACGCCGGGCGGCCGGCGGGGGCGGCCACGGGCGGCCGCCGCCCATCTCTTGGTGTGCTGGGTGGGCCCGCAGGTGGTACGCGCCTCGTGTCGCTGGCGCGCGCTCTGGGTGTGCGTCTCCCTCTTCCACCCAAACGGGCGTCCCGGAGCGGTGTTGCGTGCGGCCGGCCTGCGTCTGTCACAGCCTCCACGGCAGTACAGGCAGACGTGACGAGCCGCCTGCGGGGCCCACCAGTACCCTGCACTGGCGGCTGTGGGCGTGCAAGTGGCATCGAAGCGTATGGACCCTACCAGTCGTAGACGCGAGCCCGGGGGGGTAGGGTGCCAGTGGCTGCGTCGAGGCCAGACGGTCGGCGTGGGGGGCCTGCCGATGCAACCAGACGTGCGTCTGTGACTGGCCGCTGCGACCACCGAGAGCCGCCTCGCGAGCTTGTCTTCTCCGCTCGCCGTCTGTCGTGGTGTGCAGCCTGGTGACGGCGCCCCCCGTTCTGGTCTGCGGAACTCGCGGGCGGGCGCCTGGGGGTGTCCTGCCGCCCCGGCCGCCGCCGCCGAGGGGTCGCCGCCCTGCCGCCGCCGGGCGCTGTCGGCTGCCCCTCTTCCCTTTCCTCTACCGCTGTGCTCCTTTCAATGAAGGGGGTATTTCATGGGGAGCAGTGCTTCGTCTTCCCCCGGTGCGACAGTCATCACCATTCATCGGGCCGACCCGCCGACTGTGGGCGCCGACCGCTATTGTCACACTCACCCGGTCGCCCCCTCTCCCCCACCGCACGTCCCGTCCCCTCCTCCCCCCCCCATCGATTCCACCTGGCGCACCGCCTCGCTCGCGTGCTAGTTCGTTCCCCTCCCCCCCCCCACCCCGTCCCCCCTCCACCCCCCAGCACCGGCTCCCCACCCCCCCCATCTACCTCGCCACCGCACCGCCGCTGTCGACGCGACCCCCCCCCCCCCCTCTCACGCCCACGCCGCCGACGCAGCCGCGACGGCGGCGCGCACCGCCTCGGCGGCGCGCCCGCCGCCGCCGTGGAACGCGCGGACGCTCCCCCAGCGGCGGCGGTAGGCCCACGCGAGCGGCGCGAGCAGCCGCCCCGCCGCCGCCGCCGGCACGGCGGTCGTGCGCGTGCTGACGCGGAACCCGTCGACGGCGATGTCCACGCCGTCGAGGACGCGCGGCGCGTGCGGGCCCGTGGCCGTCACGGGCGGGACCGCCACGACGGGGGTGGTGGCGGTGGTGGCGGTGGCGTTGCCGCCGCCGCCGCCGTCCCAGCCGGCGCGCGGCGGCGGCACCCGCTCGGGCGTATCCCCCACCCGCACCGCGCCGGCGGGCACCCACGCGCCCGACGCGTAGATGAGGTGCCCCGCCGACGCGGTGAGCGCCCACCCCTGACGCGGTCGTCAGCCGCACAAACGGATGGCCGCCGGTCCGCAGCCGGTAGCTCCACAGAAAGAGCCGCGACGCGGCGCCCGGCCCATGCCACCCCGGTTCTCAGCCGCCTACGACACCTGCACCTTGGCTGGACGCGCCACTTCCTCCACCCCGCGCCACCATGTCCATAGCGTCAGGCCCTGTCCGGTGAATACACTGCACAAACGTGGGGAAGTATACTGCCGAGCAAAGTCTTCCACTCTTCGCGGCACCTGCAGGACGCGATCCGCGACCACGAAGCGGACCGGGAAGTGTAATCCAAAAGTGTGATACAGTGCATCGCTCGAAACGTGGAACAGCGCGTTGCCGGGGGTGGCTCAGGAAGCAATCGTAGTAAATTTTCCAAATTGTACCCAAATTTATATGAATTTGGATCGTTTGTCGGTTTTCAGTGTTGCGGCACGACTAGACACCGGGAAGACTTTGTGCGCACCTGCCAGCGCGGTGCACAGCGACCGTCGCGCCGCCGCGGTGTGCGGGCGTGCATGACTTGGCCGCCGGTACGCCCGTCGCGGTGGTGAGGGAGGAGCGCCTGGGGTGGGTGGTATCTCCTGTGCCCTCTTCTTGTCTTTATCGTCGTCGGGCCTGCTTGGCGTGCCGTGTGGCTGGCATCGTCCGCGGGGAGCCGCTGCCGCTGCGCGCCGCGGACGGGCGGTGGCGGCGCGCCGTCGTCCCTGCCACTTCTCCCGCCGTCCACGGGAGCGTTCGTTCTCTGCTCTGTCTTCCACTGCTCCCGTTTTGATCATTTTTGTGTTTTTTTTTTGTGTGTCTGCCAAGCCACGGCTGGACTGGACAGGGAGCGTCCTCCCCGCCACACCTCCGCATCGTCCGCTCCCCGCGCGCCCTCGCCATGTCGTCGCACGACATGCTCGGCCCGGCGACGGCGGCGGCGGCGCGGCCGGTCGGGGCGGGCTCCAATGGCAGCGGCGGCGGCGGCGGCGGTGCCGCGGCGGGTGGTTCGGCGATGGCCGTCACTGCCGGGGATGAGCAGGGGGGCCATGGGGGGAGGGCGCCGACCGCGGCGGCGGGCGCAGGGGGGTCTGGCGCGGCGGCGGCGGCGGCGGCGGCGCCTGTAGGGGGGGGGGTGTTGGGGGGGACGCCCGCCGCCCCTAGCAATGTCGGCGTCGTTGGCGGCGGCGACGGCGGCGGCGGCGGCGGCGGTGGCGGCGGCGGTGGGGGTGGGGGTGGGGGCGGCGGTGGTGGCAGCGGCGGCCGAGGCGCCGCGACAGAGGAAAAGGAGCTTGCCGCGGCGGTGGCGCAGCTGGCGGCGGCGGCGGCGGCGGTGCCAGAGGACCCGGCGTCGGTGGTGGCGTTGCGAGAGGTACGGACGGAGTGTCGTGCGCATGGGGAGGGGGGGGAGGATGGCGTGGTAACCTGCGACAGGTCGTGCTGCGGCAGAGGCCAAGGTGTCACCCTGGCGGTGGGAGCAGCCGTTGTCTGGTCCATTGGCGCTGCACGGGGGACTGCTCTGTTTTTTTTTTCTGTGGATGCGCTAACGCCCTCTTCATCTCGTGCGGACCCGCGGCTGGTCCGGACCCCGTCGGCTATCCCCTCCATCTGACTGCTCCTTTGCCCCCCCCCCAACAGGCAGACGCGGTGTTGGCCCACCTCGCGGCGACGGTCGGCCTGACCACCCTGGACCGGGCGCTCGCCGCGTCGCCGCTGGCGGCGTCCCCCCTGGTGCACCTGGCCCTCCTCGCCGGCCGCCTCGGGCGGGAGCCCGTGGCGTCCCCCCCCACCGCCGCCGCCGCTGCCCTGCTCCACCTGTACGCCGCGGCCGTCGCGGGCATCCCGCCCGCCCTCGCCCGGTCCGTGCCCGCCCGCTACGCCGCCGCCGCGCGGGCGGCGGCGCGGGTCGGGGCCCCGCCCGGGGCTCCCCCCGGGACACCCCTCCGGCTGCTCCGGCCGCTCGCCGCGGCGGCCGCCGCGGCGGCGCCCACCCCCGACCACCTCACCCCCATCCACGCGGACCTGCTCGGCGTGGCGCTCGCCGCGGGCGCCCCCGACGCGGTGCGGGCGCTCGCGCTGGCGCGGCCGTCGCACATGGACGCGGCGGCAACCGCGCTCGCCGCGACCGACGTGCAGCTCTACTACTACTATTGTGGGTGCGTGGCGGCGGCGGTGGGGCGGCTCGACGCGGCGGCCGCGGCGCTCACCCTCTGCCTTACCGTCCCCGCCGACGTGCCGACCGACGTGGCGCTGGCCGCGCACAAGAAGCGCACGCTGGTGGGCCTCCTCGCGACCGGCGCCGCGCCGCCGCTGCCCGCCGCCGCGTCGGCGACCGCGTCGGCACTCGCCGCCGCCGCCGACGCGTACGCGCAGGTCGCGGCCGCGTTTGGCGCCGCCGTTGCCGTCGCGACGCCCGACGCGCTCGCCGCGGCGGTGGCCCCCCACGCGCGCACGTTTGCGGCCGACGGCAACGCGGGCCTCGTCGCGGCGCTCGGGCCCGCCCTCCTCCGCCGGCGGGTGGTGCGGCTGACGCGCACCTACCTGACGCTGCCGCTGGCGGACGTGGCGGCCATGGTCGGCCTGCCCGACGCGGCCGCCGCCGAGGCGCTCCTCCGGTCCATGGTCGCGGACGGGGAGGTGGCGGCGGTCATTGACAGCGCGGCGGGGATGGCGTCGCTGGCCGCGGCGGCCACGGCGGCCGCGGGGAGGGGCCCGGCCGGCAGTGGCGGCGGCGGCGAGTCGGGGGGGAGGGGGGGGGGGGGGGGGCGGGTGCGCCGGTGGCCGTGCCGGGCCTGGCCCTCCGCGTCGACGGCGCGGGCGAGGCGAACGAGCGGAGCTTGCGGCAGCTCCGGTGGGCCGCCGCGCTCCTCGACGAGCTGCACGTCGACCCGCAGTTTGTCGCGTCCGAGGTGTTTGGCGCGCCGCCGCGGTCGCGGAGGCACGCGTCCTAGGTAGGGGGGAGCGGGAGTGGAAGGAGGCGGGGAAGCTGGGGTGGGGGGGGGGTGGAAGGAGGACGCGTCGCGTGGACCGCATGGTGCATTCTTGTCTTCCTCGTCCCATTCTGCTGCACGTGGGCGGGTGTGCTGGGAATGCGGGTTGGTAGGACGGGGGTGACGGCGACGCCGGCGGCCGAGCTCTGCCCGGATCGAGAGCGAGGGGCGGTCCCCCACGCTGCGTGCATTCGTTGGCGGGTGCCGTCGGGCAGCGCCGCCGTGGCGGCCGTGCGGCACCCCCTGCGGCCGTCGACCGTACGTCGGCAGCGCGTGGACAGACGCAAGCACAGCGCGGCACTGGAACCAGACGGTTGCACAGGTTGGAGTCCCGCGCGCTCGCCGCACCGGCCGAGGCACCGCACCCGCGACAGCCGCGCGTCGGCGTCCACAGCCGGGCGCGCCCCGCCGACACTGGCGGGAACAGCGCACCGCGCGGGCAACCACCCTGGCAAAAAAAAACAAAAAAAAAAAACGCACACCCGCGGGCAGCTCCGCCATGCCCGCCGCCCCACGTCCACCCCGCAAACAGACGACAAACGAAAAACCCCCAAACCGTGGCGGCCCCGCGCGCGCAGGCGCACGCGCCGACCGGCCATCAACGCAGGCAGCGCCCCCCACCCCGCGCGCCGGCCCACGCCGTCGGCGCGCGCCGCGGCGGCGGGGCCGCGCCCCCCACGCCGCGGGTGGCGCGGCCATCCCCCCCCAAATCCGCACCCCCCCCCCCCCCCCCTCCACTGTGCCCCCACCGCTGGTCCACCCCCCCCACGTGGCACTACTTGGCCTTTGCTGCGACAGCCGCCCCCGCCTTGGCCGCCTCGGCCGTTGCCGGCGCGGCCGCGTCGCCCCCGTCACCCCCCTTGGCCGTCTCCCCCCCCCCCTTGGTCGCCTCCTTGGTCGCATCCCCCCCCCCCTTGGTCACTTCCCCCCCCCCTTGGTCGCTTCCCCCCCCCCCTTGGTCGCCTCCCCCCCCCCTTGGCGGTCGCCGCCTTGGTCACCGCCCCCTCCGCCACGGGCGCCTCCTCCGGGTCCCCCCCCCCCGGCGCACCCCCCCCCACCCCCGCCCCCACGCCGCCTCCCGCGCCGCCCGCTTTGCCGCCGCCACCTCCTCCTTGGCCCGCGCCTTGACCTCCTTTGCCGCCGCCGCCTGCGCGTCGCGCTCGGCGGTGAGCTGGTCCACCCGCCCCTGCAGCGCCGCCCGCTCCGCCGTCGCCTTGGCCGCCGCCGCCGCCGCGTCGGCGGCCGCCGTGTCCACCCGCCGCCGCGACGCGGCGAGCGCCGCGTCCCGCGCCGCCACCGCGTCGGCGGCCGCCGCCTCCGCCGCCCGCACCCGCGCCGCCGCGTCCGCGGCGGCCGCCGCCGCCCGCTCCGCCGCCGCCCGCTCCGCCGCCGCCACCCGCGCCTGCGCGTCGGTGCGCACCGACGCGACCTCCGCCGCCGCCGACGCGGCCGCGTCCCGCGCGGCCGCGTCGGCCGCGGCGAGCCGTGACGCCGCGTCGGTGCGCGCGGCGGCGAGCTCCGCCGCCGCCGCCGCCGCCGCCTCGTCCGCCGCGGCGTGCGCGTCGGCGAGCGCCGACGCCGCCCGCGCCGCCTGCTCCGCCTCGGCCGCCGCCACCCGCCGGTCCGCCGCGTCGCGTGCCGCCGCGGCGGCCGCCTTGGCCTCCCCCGCCGTCTTGTTGGCGTCTGCCGCGGCGGCCCGGGCGGCCGCCTCGGCATCCCGTGCGGTTACCAGCTGCCGGCCCAGCGCCTCGACGGCGTCGGCGTAGCGCGCCTCGGCCGCTTCGGCCGCCTCGGTGCGCGCTTCCAGCGCCTGCCGGTCGGGGACGGCGGCCGCTTCGGCGCGCACGTCGGCAAGGTCCGCGGCGAGCGCCGCCACCTCGGTCCGTGCCGCCCGCAGCGCCGCTTCCGCCGCCGCCCGGGACGCCGCGGCCGCGTCCTTGGCCGCCGCCAGGCGCTCGGTGAGCGCGGCGGCCTCGGCGCGCGCGAGCGCCGCGTCACCCGCCGCAGCGTCGGCGCGGGACCGTAGTGACGCGGCGACCGCCCGCAGGCTGTCGTCTTCGTCGGCCAGGCGCGTCGACACGCCCGCCACGGCGAGCGGTGAGCCGTCCCGCGCATCGATGAGCGTGACCGTGTCCCAGCCGAGGGGGTGGGCGGCGGCGTAGGCGGCCACGGCAAACGCGCGGGCGTCGTCGGGGGAGAGGCGGGAAAAGGCGGCGCCGGCCACGTCGACGCAGACGGTGGGGGTGGCGGCGAGCGAGTCGACACGGACGGCCTTGATGAGGGACGCCTGGGGAGGGGGGACGGCCGTGCGGATGGCGGCGGCCGCGTCTGCCGCGGTGGGGGCGGCGTCGCGCGTGAGGGAGGAGGAGGAAGAAGCGGGGGCCACCACCGGGGGCGACGGCTTTGTCGTCGTCGGGCTGGGCGGGGGAGGGGCGGGCGTCGGCGCCGGCGGGGGCGTCGCGTCTGCCGTCGACGGCACCGCCGGCGCCGCCGCGGGTGGCGCGGGCGCGGTCGCCGCCGCGGGTGCCGCGGGCGCGGGCGCCGCCGTAGATGCCGGCGGGGGGGGTGCTACCGCGGGTGCCGGCGGCGTGGGCGCTACCGCCGTCGTCTTGGCCGCCCGCTGCGCCGACGTCGACGACGACGACGACGACGACGACGACGGCGGCGCCTTGGCCGGCGCCGCCCCGTCGGCAAAGATGGTCGACGGGAAGAGTTCCTCCTTCGCCGCCGACGGCGGCGTGCGCTCCCGTTTGGCCGCCAACTTCTTCTCCAACGCCGCCGTCTTGGCGTCGATCGGCGGCGGCGGCGGGCTGCGGCGCGACGAGAAGAAGACCGGCGGCGCGAGCAGCAGCGCCACCGTCAGCGCGGCGACGCCCGCGCTGACCGCCGCGTCGGGCGCGCCACGCAGCGGCGGCGGCAGCACCGACGAGCGCAAAAACGCCACGACGGTCGCGTCCCAGGCCGCCGCGACGCGCCGCGCGGCACGCTGCGGCGCCGTCGGCTCGGGCGCACCGCCTTTCCCACTACCGTCGGCGTCGGTGGCGGCCGCGTCGGTGGCGCCGCCGCCGAGGGCCACCTCGACGCGGTCCCGCGCGGCGGCGCCCGCGGCGACGGCGCCAGTCGCCTTGCCGGCGGCGGCGAGGAAGCGCGCGACGGCGGCGACGAGGGCATCGCTCTTGGCCGCCGCGTCGGTCGCCGCCGACGCGGCGTTGGTGGTCGACGCGGCACCGGCCGTCGCGTCGGCAGCGGCCTTGTAGACATTGCTTTTGGGGGCAGCCGTCGCCGCGGGGTCCCCGGCTGGCGCGTCGGCCGCGGCGGTGGCCGGCGGGCCGGCGGAGGTGGCACCCGCCGCGTCGGCCTTGGACGCGGCGCCGCCCCCACCCGGCGCCGCCCGAGTCGCCGTCACGGCCTCCCGCGGCGCAGCGGCGCCCCCCTTGGCATCCGCGCCGCCCCCGGCGGCTTTCCCGGCAGCTCCCCCCCCCCCCCCCCGCGGCCGCTGGCGCCGACGCCGCCGGCGCGCGCACCCGCACCGTCGGCCGCGGGTGCCCCGTCGCGGCCGCCGCCGCGGCGGCGGGGTCCGTATCGCCGGGTGGCGCCAGCGGCACGTCGCCCACCTCCACCCGCGCCGCGGCGGCGGGGGCAGGCGGCGCAGGGGCAGCCGACGCCGACGCTGCCGTTGCCTCGACGGCCGCCTCGGCCTCCTCACCGCCACCGCGGGCGCTGTCGCGGCTGCCGCTTCCGCTGGTACCGCCGCTGCTGCTCGCGTTGCTGGCGGCGGCGCGGGCCGGCGCCGCCGCCGCCGACGGCGGCGACGCTGAGGAGCGCCCCTCCCCGGCACCGCCGGTGGGGCCGCTTTGGCCACCACCACCGCCACCGCCGCCGGCAGCGTCGCCGCCCAGCGCGGCGCGCACACCGGGAGCCGCAACGATGACGGCCGCGCGGCGGGCGCGGGCGGGCGCCAACGGCGGCCGGCGGCCGACGCCCAGCGGCGGCCGGCGGAGGAGCGCGGCGGGGGGAGCGACAAACGCGGCCATGCCGGCGGGCGTGGAGGGGAGGGGTGGGGGCAGCCGGAGGACGGCGGCACGCGCGTGCGGCGAGTGCGGTGGAGGGCCCGCCTCGCGGCGGCAGGGGGGTCGCCGGCGGGAGTGGACCGCCGGCGGAAGGAGGGCGTGGGGCGGGGGGGGGGAAGCGAGGGGGGGGCGAGGTCGACGAGGGGTAGGGTCGCACACGCGAGTGTCGAAGAGGAGGCGCCCGAGGGAGGCGGTCGCGTGGCGGAGCGCCCTGGCGGCGGAGGCCCGTCCTCGTGTGACACGCCGAGATCGGGGCGAGAAGCCTCCAACGAGGGTCCTGAGAGTGCGGTGGCGGTCCTGTGTGGGCCAATTGTGCCAGGTCATGCTGCTCTCGGCCTGTCGTTTCTTGTGGGGTCCCCCTCGAGAGAGGCGTTGGCGCGGGCTTGACGTCGACGGGCCCGTGGCATGCGTTCTAGCAATGCGGGTACGGAGATGCAATTGGCTGTCACGGAGTGGCTCATACTCGATCAAAGGAATTGATAGACGTGCCGTGGTTCATCCACTTTTTCATTCTTAAAAGCTCAAAGCTCAATGTTCACAGATCAGAGAGGGGCCGCGCGCCACCGGGTGCCTGCGCTCCCCGACGCGACCGCCAACGCGCCACGGGCGCGGCGCCCTTCACCGCAGGGCCGCCGAAGCGGCCGGAGCGACGGCGACGGCGGCGGCGGCGGTGCCAGCCACCTCGCCTCCCCTGCTCCTGCGTGTCGACACCCACTCATATTTCTTCCACTTGCGTTCATCTTCTTCCCCTTGTGCTCTTCCACCTTGCGCGCAGCCGTCAACTCTGCCCAATTCATCGTCCACCCCTACCCCAGCCCAGCCCACCACAGCGCCGCGCCTAAAACACCAGTCGCCGTGCGGCAGGCGGCCGCGCCACCCCCCCCGCCGGGCGGCACCCCCCGCCGGCAGCAGCGCCACCCCCACCCGCCGCCGCCGCCGCTGCCGCCGCGGCGGCGCGAGGCCCGCCGCCGCCGCCGCGGCGCGCGCCACTGCCGCCGCCACCGCATCGGCGTGCGGCGGCGGCGTCGCCGGGGGGGGCGGGGAAGGGGGGGGGATGGGGGGGTTGTTGGCGTCGCCGCGGGGGGGAAGCAGCCAACGGGGGGGCGGCCGCCGCCGACGGGGGGGTGTGAGGGAGCGCCACCGCCGCCGCCGGCGGGTGCACGGCCGTGACGGCGGCGGCCACGGCGGCGACCGCTGGTGGCGGCGGCCGCAGCGCGGACCGTCCCGTGTCGGGGAGGGGGGTGGCCATGGGGGAGGTAGTTGGGTGACGGCCGGAAGCCAGGCGGCGGAGGTGGGGCGGCACCGAGGGAGATAGGTACGGGTGCCAACAGCACAGGGAAGCCGCCGCAGCTGAGGAGTGTGCTAGTGCGGCGATAGGAGGACAAAGGGAAGACCACCCTGGGTCAGGCGCCGTTCAGCACTGGGTGGGAGGGGGGGGAAGGAGAGGGGAGAAGGGAGCAGGGGGGGAAAGGGGGGGAAAGGGGGAGGAGGGAGAAGATGGGGTAGCGACAACACCAGGAAAGTCTTGGACAAGTGCACGCGGTGGGGCGGATGGGACGGCGGCGGGACGGCGCGTCGGGTGCCGCCTCCTCCGCGTTCGGGGTTGAAGAGAGGACAACAGGGGCGCCGCGACCTGGCAGGCGCCGCCCGCGGCCACAGCGTCTGTCTTGCTGTCCTGCCTTGTCTGCCCAGCAACAGCGGACGGCGATGGGGAGCGACGGGCGGACAGCGGGGGAGGGGGGGAAGGGGGGGGTTGGCAGCCGCTGGCGGCTTAGAAAACAGGGGGTGGGTGGCGGCGCGCGGCGCCTGCTGACACGCCACGGGCCGGGGGGGGGGAGGAGGCGAGGGAAGGCGGTGTGGCCACTGCCAAAAGCGCGCGCAACGCCAGGGGCCAACCCCCCCCGACGGGGTCCCGCTCCACGCCTCGTGCCTACCCGCCGGGGGGGGAACGAGGGGGGGGGCAAGGGTGTGGGTAACCACCGGAACCCCCCCCCCTCGCCTGGTCCGTTGGACGCGATCGGGGGGCTCCCCCGTGTGCCCCCCCACCGGCCACCGCCGCACGCAACGGGGGAGCCGGTCGAGGCGGGACCGCCGCACGACCGCACGCGCGTCGCACGGAGGGGACGGGTTCTTGGCGCCGCCGCCCTCCACCGGCGCGCCCAGCGTGCACGACGCCAGCACACCCCCCCACCTCCACCGCCGCCTACCGCCCCCCCGCTCGAAGGGTCCGTTTGTGGGGGCGTTGGGCCAACCCCCCTCACTCCCCCGCGCGCCCACTCTCCAGCCGGTTGCCAGCCAGACACGCCTCGTGGCGGCCGCCCTCCCCGCCGCACTCCGCAAGGCAGCTGGACGGGGGCTGTCGCAGAAAAATTGGGCGGGCGGCGGGGGGGGAGGGGCGGAACGCGCCTCTCCAAAAAAAGAGCATGGTGGCCGGGTGAGCGGGGCAAGCCGTGGGGGGCCCACCAGAGACACAGCCCGCACAATGCGTGGGGGGGGGATTGGCCTTGGGGTCACCCCGACGGTCGGGGGGCGCACAACAGCGGCTACAGAGGGAGGCTCGGCGGCGCCGACTGCCCGCTCCCCAAGTCGCAAGCCGGCGGTGGGGCACAACAGCGACAACACGGCTTGCGGTGGCGCCCCACGCCGGTCCACCCTCCTCTTGACCGCGCGTCGTGATTTTTCCCGGGCCGATTGAGGGGGAAGCCCCGCGGGCCGCGGCCACGGCGGCGGCGACGGGACGAGCGCCGCCCGCGGCGTGGCTGGCAGTCACCCGCGTCCGGCGTGGGAGGCGGTTGGTGACAGAAGTGCCACGTTACATAGAAAAGCGGCCGATCCAGCCCACGGAGCGGCGTCCCGAGGACCCCTGCGCCGGGTGTGCAAATCTTCTCTGCCTCGTGGTCACGGTCGTCTGGCAAACGAATGCGACCAGCGCACGGGCGCTGCTTCCGTGGAAGCCGAACACGCCGGCTGGCCGCGGTGCGGCTGTGGGGGACCGGCGCAACTGGCAGTCGACGCGCGTCGGCAGAAAAAAATCTAGTTTCTCGGCGTTCTACGCGGGCCCACGTCGCACGTCACGTTGTCGTGGCCGAGACCTCCTCTGTCATTGGCGGAGGAGGACGAGGCCGGCGGTCAAAGTCGATTCATCCCGGCACGATCCCGACGGGGTCGCCACCCATCACCCCCTGCCCTGCCTCCCGCTTTCCGACTGGCTCCTCAGGGGGGCTCTCCTTTGAAAATTCAAATATGGCCGCGCCGGTCAGCCGGTCACCCGCGTCCCCACTATCGGCCGCGGGGCCGTCCCCACTGTGGGGCTCCCCCAACGGCACGCGGGGAAAGCACAAACGCAACGCCCACCCGTCGGACAGCACGCACGGCGGAGGGAGGCGCCCGCACCACCGCCTTTGTCGCGCGCGCGTTCCCGGGAGAGGGACCGCCGGCGCCGAGGCACGCCACGGTCAGCAACCACTCTGCTGTATCCATTTCTCATGATCAGATGTGGGAAGATCTCACGACGCCCAGTGAAACTCGTACTTTGAATCTTGACGATGTGACTTTGATTCAGATGCATGGAAAGTGGCACTCGCGTGACAGCGTACACCATCTTGATACTTGATGAGTTGGACTACTGAAAATCCCGCCTGACAGAACGATGAGATTCTGCATATGCTGTGGTGAGTCACCTTCCCGAAGGGCGCCTTACAGTACCATACACGCGCAGGGTGGCCTCCCCGCGCTCTGCGCACGAATCGCCCTACAGTGGGTGGTGCGCCGCAGCCACTGAGCCTACCTGGGTGAGGTATCCCCTACCGAGAGTGGTGACAGGCGACAGGGAGGGCACTTGCGGCCGTCGGGCCGAGCCTCCCCAACAACACCCTACGCAGGTTGCCAAGAAAAGGCAGCACGCGGAAAATGGCCCCTACGAGCATACTCGACCGGGGTTGCACGAGCGCGTGGTTCCAGGCGCGCGAGGGCCACGGCGAGGGCCGCGCCTTCTGCACGAAGGCGCGCCCTTCGTCAGCGTCTGCCGCGCGGGCGACGCGTAGCCGGTGGTGGCGGAAGAGGCGCTCGATGGGTCGGCGAGAGAGGTGGGGGCTGCGAGCCGCCCTCGCCTTTGCGGCCACGCCACGTCCATGGAAAGTAGTCCCGCCGCGTGTGCTGCCAATGTGCGAGGATGGGATGTGCGACGTCGGGGGGACCCGGCACTCTGTTGCCCCTCCCCCATTGGTGAAAGCTCGAAATGGTGGCGAAATTGGCGTCCATGGTACCGCCGCTGTACCGTGCTAGGAATGGATGCGCGGGAAGGCCTCTCGAGAGAGAGAGAGGACACGCCTGTCGTCCGCCAGGCTCTGCTCTGAGTGGACGACGGTGGTGGCGACCAGGAAACCCGCATGCAAGCGCCTCCCAATGGCTGGATAATTCGCCGGGACACACTGTACAGCGCGAGGGGCACACGGGGTGAACCAGAAAAAACAGTGGCCACACCACCTTTGGAGGCGGGTGGGGGCGACGGACCGCCGTCGGCGCCACCCGCTCGGCGCGTGCCGCCTGCACCGGTGTGGGAACCCCACCCGCGCGGCAGGGGCGGCAGCTGGCTGGCAGCACCCAGCGGCTGCGCCACGTCGGGGCGGCACGCTGGCGCCGTGCCGGCGCTACCGCCCGCCGCGGCGGGCTCCCCCCACTCGGCGTGCGCGTGTGCCGGTGCGTGTTTCTCTGCGGCGCTCGCCGTGTTGCCGTGGCTGTGGACGCGGCCGCTGGGGCGGCCCCTCGCACGCAGCCAGTGTTGTGCCCCCCCTCCCCCCCGCCTGCAGTGGAAGCTGGTGCTGGCTAGTGGCGACGGCGGGGACTGTGGGCTGCCGCGTGAGGCGCACCGAGCGTGCGCGCGGAAGAGCGGGCGGGCCGGCCGACGTGGCCGACGGGGTGGTGAGGCGGCGAGCGGCCGGTGAACAGCAGGTGCGGCGAGGTGCCAAGGAGCGGCGGGCGGGTAGGGAGCGGCAGTGTGGCAGGGAGCTGCGGGGAGGCAGGCAGCGTCGGGCCGACGACGAGCGGCGGGTCGGTGAGTCGGCGAGGACCGGCGCGTCTGCGGGGGGTTTGTCGGCCACCCTGTCCAGCCGGCACACGACACGCTGTCCGCTGCGCGGCGTCGGCAATGTCTTCGAGTACAGGGCGCCGGCCGGGGCCGCGGCGGGGCATGGAGGGGTCCCTGCGGCGGTACGAGCCAGACATGATGTCTGCTATGGTAGGCTGGGCGCGCGACTGAGCGGGGCCCGGAGGTGGCGTGTGCGAGCAGGGGGCGTCTGCTGCTGAAGACGGAGTGGATGCCTGGGTGAGTTTAGAGGGGAAAGTCGCCGCTAACGCTGTGTCCCGGTGCCATCCCGCTGTTTTCTTCTTCGTCGTCACGACACTGTCTGCACTGCTGCTCCTCCGTGGCCTTTTCGGGCGGCCTCCGCCACCTGTACGCGCCCCCCTCACCAGGTGACGTGTGCCACAACCTCACTGGGCTTGGCTTCTGCCCGCACCCTCCTCCTTCGTGGCTTCCGTGTGGTCATGCAAGACTCGGACGTGGACGCGCTCAATGACGCGGTGGCCAGCCTAGGCGACCTCGCGCGCCGGGATGCGTGCTACCCCATCTGCTTTGACGCGTCGTCGGACTCGTCGGTCAAGGCCGCCACGCTGCGCATCACCCAAGACGCGTGGCCCGTGTACATTTTGGTCTTGGGCGGCGGCCCCGTCAGCAGCGGCGGCGTCGTCGACACGGACCTGGAGGCGTGGAAGGACTCGTTTGCCACCCACGTGGAGCCCGCCTTCCTCCTCGTCCGCGCGATGCTGCCAGCCATGCGCAAGCGCGGCTGGGGCCGCATCATCACCACCTGCTCGCTGGCCGGCAAGACGGGGGGGGTATCGGCAGGCGTCGCCTACTCGACCGCCAAAGGCGCGCTCCAGACGCTCACGTTTGCGCTCGCGCGGGAGACCGCCAAGGACGGCATCACCGTCAATGGCATCGCGCCGGCGTACGCCAACTCGGGGGGGGCGGTGGGTGAGCCCGCGGCGATTGCGCGGCTGCTCGAGGTCATCCCGGTGGGGCGATTCCTCGAGCCGGAGGAGGTTGCCCACACGGTGCTGTTCTTGTGCCACCCGCTGTCCAGCTTTATCACTGGACAAATCATTGGTGCGTTGCGGGAAGTGGAGAGCACGGGAGGTGGTCGGCGAGGGGGGAGTGTCAGAAGCGGGGGCGTCATGACTGGACGTGCGGCTGCAAGATGCATGCTATCGTGCGCGGGACTGCTTTGGCGAGCTGGGACCGGCGCTCGAGGACGTTTGGCTGGACTGCGGCCGCACCCGCTGGCGACTCGGCCCCCCCGTTGATGTTCTTCCTCTGACTCGTCCACTCTGTGCTCGGCTGGGTGCTGGTGTCGGGATTGCTGCGCGCAGACCAAAACGGGGGCCTGCACATGAGTTGACCACCCCGGGAGTGGCGGGGCATCTGCTGTGGCTGCGGGGGCGCGCCCAGCTGGATGGCCGGCCTGGCGGGCAGGCGTGGGTTGCTCTGCCGTCATCCCTTCTCGCCTGTCTTTGCATTGTGGCTCGTCCCGTTTAGACTCGCGACTCTTTTTTTTTCTTTTTGTCCCGCTCTTTCCCCAACAACTTTTTTCGGCGCGCGCGTCGTGTGTAGGTCGGTGCATACGGCCAGCAGCCTCGGCCGGCCAGGTCACACCGCGCATTCCGTCGAGTCTGCGGCATAGGCCGACCGTGCGACCACCCGCACCCATGCAATCACGCAGCGGGTGCTGCAGGGCATCGCCGACACCGGTCATGGGCGACGCTTGTCATCGGTGCTCCTTGGACTCAGTCAACGGCCACGGCGGCCGCCGCCGGGGCGCGGCCCCAGCAGCAGCGCACGGTGGACAGCTGTTCCCCTCCTCCCTCTCAGTCTGTCACGCGGCAAGGGCGTCCTTCGTGGTGGGCGCTGCGGGCGTGCGCATGACGGCCACGGTGTGGCAATCAAGGATGGTGGGTGGCGTGGCCCGGCGGTCGCGCCCGTAAACGCAGGCGGCCAAGGCCCGGAAGTCGTGCGATGGTGCCGGCGACCGCACGGGGGTCGTGCCTCGCGGCGGCGCCGCCCCTCCGCACCAACGACCACAAACGTCCGCGTGACTCGGTTTGCCCCCCCGAGAAGCATCCCTCCCTTCTCCCAGGACGCGCCCGCCCCACGCGCCGCGGCATGCAACGAATCGTGGACGCGGCCGTGCACCAGACACGACGCACCCCTTCTCCGGGAACCCCCTGAGAGTGCGAACCTTGCTACTTACGACCGCTACACAGGCCAGAGGTCGTGCGGGGGGTTTGATAACAGGGGGGGGGTGTGATCCCTGTGCGATACGGTATGCATCCGGATCAAGGTCTTGGCAACTACTTTGGCAGTCGGCCGCTGCGCCGATGTCTCAAACAAGTACTGTGCTCCATGGCTCCTCCCTTGCAGCGTCCTCTTCCCGCGGCCGTGGCCTGCACGCCCAGTGCCATCCGCGTGCTGGGTGCGCCGCCTTTGCACGTCCGCGCCTCCCTCTCTGCCTGCTGAGCCGCTCTCCCACCGCCTGCCTGTCTCCCTCTTCCACCTTGTCCTTGCGGTGCGTTGGTGGGGGTCGTCTCGCCCCCCCCCCACCACGCTCGCCCCCCATGTGGTACCTCCTCCACCCCGCCACGCCCGGCAGCGGCAGCCCCCCCCAGCGCACCTACCTCGGTGGCCCCGCCGCGGCGCCGGTCAGCATTGGCCGCAAGGCCGCGACCATCCGCCCCGCCGGCGCGTCCGTATCACGCCGCCACGCGACCGTGACGGTCGCGGCCGCCGCCGCCACCACCGCCGCCGATGGCGGCGGCGGCGGCCGGCGGCCCGCCCGCCGGCCGACGGTCGTCTCCCTCCACGACGCCTCCGCGCATGGCACCTGGGTGGTGCCCGCCGCCGCGGCCGCGGCGGCACCCCCCACTGGCGCGGGCGTGGCGCACAAGGCGCCCGCCGGGACTGCGTACACGCTCGCCGAGGGCGACACGCTCGCGTTTGGGAGCGCCGCCGCGGGCGCCTACACCCTCTGCTGGGAGCCGCTGGTCGTGGCGGTCGCCGCCGATGACGACGCGGCGGTCGGCGCGACGATCCGCGCGCACGCCGCGGCGGCGGGCTTTGCCACCCTCCCCGCCGCCGCCGCCGCGGGCGGCGCCGCGGCGGCAACGGCGACGGCGGCGGCGGCGGCGGCGGCGGCCGGCGGCGGCGGCGGCGGCGGCGGCGGCGGCGGCGGTGCCCCTTCCCCCCCCCCTCCCTCTGGCGCGTCGACGTGTTCCCCGCGGCCGCCGTCTGGGCCGCCCCCGGCCGCCCCGTGACGCGGCTGCTGCGTGCCGCCGCGGCGGGCGGCACGCCCGTGACGCCCGCATGGACGGGCGCGGTGGTGGATGCGGTCGCGGCGGCGGCGGCGACGGCGCTGCCGCCGCCGCGGCCGTACGCGCCCGCCGTCGTTGGGCTTCCGGGGGTGGCGGGGGGGGGGACCCCACCCCGCGAGGTAGCGCCAGCGGCGACGCGGCGAGCAGTGGGGGTGGGGGTGGCGTCGGTGGCGGCGCGCCGCCGCCGCCGCCGCCGCCGCTGGCGGCGTGCTTGGCGGGCGTGCGCGTGGCGTTTGAGCGCGCCGACGTGGCGGCGGACTGGGCGCCCGTCGTGGCCGCCGCCGGCGGCGCCACTGTGGCCGCCGCCGCCGCCACCGCCGCCGCCGCCGCCGGCGGTCGCGGCGGGGCGGCGCGCCTGCTGGTCGTGGCGGGGCCCCCCGAGGGCGTCGCCGCTGCCGCCGCCGAGCCACCACCGCCCGCCGCCACCGCCGCGGGGGTGGCCGCCCGTGTGGGGGTGGCGGCGCTCGCCGCCGCGCTGCTGCGCGGCGACGTGGCGCCGCTGTTTGAGGTGGCCGCCACGGCGGCCGCCGCGCCGGCCGTGCGCGGCGGGCCGTCCCCGCTGGGGGGGGGGGGGGGGGGCGGGCGCCGCCGGCCAAGCGCGCGCGGGTGGGCGCGGCGAGTGGGGGGGGGGGTGGTGCCGCCCCCGCTGGCGCCACCGCCGCCGCCGCCGCCGCCGCCGCCGCCGCCGCCGCCGCCGCCGCGCCGGCGCGGGTTGGGGTCAACCCGCGGGCGCGGGCGCTGGCCATGCTGGGCTTTGATAGTTCGTCGGACGACGAAGGGGGGGGGGGGGGGAGCGGCGCCGCCGCCCCTGTCGCCGCCCCGGGCGCCGCCGCTCCCGCCGCCGCCACTGTCGCCGCGGTCGCCCCTGTGGCTGCCCCTGCGGGGGGGGATGTGGGGCTGGGCGTGGACGCCGGCGCGGGGGGGGGGGGGGCGCCGGCCCGGCCGGCGGGCCCGCCAGGGGTGCCGGCGGGGGGGCGGCGGCGATGGACGTGTCGCCGCCGGCAGGGGTTGGGGTGGGGGTGGCCCCGCTCGCGGCCGGCGGCGGCGACGCGGCCGGCGGCGGCGACGCGACCGGCGGCGGCGACGCGGCGGGCTGGCCCGGCGCGGCCGACGGCGGCAGCGGCAGCGACGCGCCGTCGGCCGGCGCGCCGTCCCCCCCCGACTCGCCCGTCGCGCCCGGCTTTGTGCCCGCCCCCGCCGCCACCCGCCGCCACCGCCGGCGGCGCGACCCCCACCGCGGCGGCACCGCCGCCGCTGCCGACGCTGCCGCCGACGGGGATGGCGGCGGCGTCAACCGCGTCGTCGTCGCGCCGCTCCTCACCGTGGCCGGCGCGGCGGCCGGCGCGGCGGGCCGCCCGTACCGCGCCCACCCCGGCCACCCGTGCTCCCCGCCGCGTGGGGGGCGGCGCGGCGGCGGCGGCGGCGGCGGCGGCGTGGACGTGCGCGTCTTTGCGGCACGGCCGCGCGCGGCGCCGCGGCTGGTCCCGCTGGTGGCCGTCCGGGGGGGCGTCGCCGACGGGGGGGGCGGTGGGGGGGGGGTGGGGGGTAGGACGCTGGAGGGGGGGGGTGGAATAGAGGGGGGGGGGGGGGGGGGCGGCAGGGGGTGGAGGGACGGCGTCGCCCTTTCTCTTTTTTTCCAGCTCGGGGGGGGGGGGGCGGACGGCACGGCGTGGCCCCCCGCGTCGCGGCGAGCAAAGACCACAGACGCCCGCCTTGGCGAGACGCCATGGGCGCGAGGCGGCTCCCCAGTGCCCCACGCTGCGCAGCGCAGCCGCTGTCCACGCCCTGCCACCCCGGCGGCTGGCGTACCCTGGACGGCTCCTCCCCCCCAGCCAGCGGCGGCCCCCGTTTGGGACGCCCGCCCCGCTCCCGCCGCCGCCGCCGCCACCGCCGCCGCCACGCCGCCGCCGGCAGCCAAAGCGCGTGGCGTGGCAAAGAGGCAGCGGGACCAGCTCGGGGCTGCTCCCAGCGCCGTCCGGCGCGCCCAGCGCCGCGTCGGCGACGCGGAGCGAGCCCAGCGCGAGGCGGTCGCACCCCACAAACCCGCCGGCAGCCCCCACCACCGCGTGCGCGGGGGTGGGCGCCCGCGGCGCGCCGCACCCCATGCCCACCCGAGAGTTTGTTCTACGCACCCCGCCGTGGGCGTTGAGGCTGCCGGCGGGGCTCGCCGCCAGCCGCGCGCGGCAACCGCCGCCGCCGCCGCCAGGTGGCCGTCCCACACCAACCTGACAAGGCGGTGCCCGGCGGCGGCCGGCCAGACGGGGGGCCCCACCGGGTGGACGCCCCTGGGATGGTGGACGCGCTGGTGCAGGCCGCGTCGGCGTGGGGGAGCGCGCGTCGTCCGCGGCGGGGGCGGGCGGGCGCGACGGGGAGCCGACGGAGCGGGCGACCACGACGGCCGTACACCCCCCAGCAGAGGACCTTGGTGCCCAACACGGGTGGCAGAGCCGCCCGTGGGCGACGTCGTGGCCCGCGCCAACGCGCCGGACCAAGCATCCCGCATCGGCGGCTTCCTGGGCAGCGTGCAGCAGGGTGTCCCCCGCGTCGTCACGCTGGCAGTGGCGGCTGCGGCAGGAGTGGATGGCGGCCGCGCAGGCGCAGTTGGTCGCGGCCACCCCAAGCGGGTGCTCCAGCCGGCAGTGTGGCGTGGACACGAAGACCAGGGAGGCACCGCCCAGCTGCTTGACGTCCTACAGCCGCTGCGCGTGGGGCGTGTTGAGCAGGCAGATTACGTGGGTGGACAGCTCCTCAGCGCCCGAGCTGGCGTCGGTCCATCGTTTGACCCGCTTCGGCGCGGGTTTGGTATCCACAGCACACAGCAGCCCATTCTTGGCGGGCATGCGTTGGGGAGAGCGCACCAGCCAGGCGGGAACGGGGAGGGGTCGCACAGCGGCTGGGAACGCCACGTTAACAATATACGAGGTGCGCCTTGGTGGAAGCGTCTCGCGCGTCAGGTTTCGGGTCGGGGTCATGTCAGTGATGACAGCTGCCACCCGTGGTGTCGGAGCGTGTGGGGTCGGGTGGGCTCGCTGACAAAGAATGGCGAAAAGATCGCATGAAAAATTAGTTTTATTGTCGAGATGGCCCGCAGCAATCAAAAGACTTGCACGCCTGCGCAGTGCTACCAAACCCGTGGACCCCTGGCGAGCGTGCGGGACGTGAAATCAGCACGACTCCGGCCCGAAGTTGTGCATGTGCGGCACGCGAGGCGTGTCAGCCTTCGTGAGCGCCGCGTGCCGCCGACGTGAGGGGGCGTGCAGGAGGCTGCTCCTCCTCGTGCAGCGGCGTGCCTCAATTCGGCATTGCCTGAGCATTTTCGGTCTAGTGCGGGCCAAGCCCTCAAAAGGCACACGGCGACTTGGGCCAGCCACAGCTACAGTCTTCTGAAGCTATACTGCGACCACGCTGCACTTGAGTTGCATTTATTGCCAAGGTCTCCGACAGCACCAGCTTCGCCAGATATATACACTTCATTGTACGCTCACATTCGTCAAAAATGGGTGCCTCATACCAGCCGCTGGTAGCTGCCGCTCCGCCGTCGGGGGTGCGGCGGGGGCCCCGACCCCGCCACGAAGGGGGGACCGGTGGGGGCGGCACCGGCCGCCGGCAGCTGCCGCGCCGACGTCGCGGGGAAGGGTGGCGGCGGCCTCACCTTGATGGGGGGGTGGGTCTGCGTCATCTACCAAACTGCGGCCTTGTGGGGAGGGTCTTGACGGGGGAGATGCTTGCGACTCGATGTCTTCTTGTCGCGGTAGGGTCGTGGTCGTGTAAAGAGCACGGGCGGTGTCGGGCGGTCGCTCAGACAGAGACGGGTCGCGGGGGTTGGGCCTTCATTGGTGGGTCGGCTGCAACGGCAACGCAGGTGCTGGTGACTTCCGCGCCCAGTCAGTTTGCTGCACGAGGTATGCGTGTGGTACGGGTGGGGGGGAGTGCTTTCACTTGTTGAGTCGACTTGCGTTTTGGTATGAGGTCACAACAGATTTCGGAAATGGGAGGGTATGACTGTGTGAGGCCGTAACGTCCTTGCTGATTGGGCAACCGCCGTGCAATGGGCTTCCTGTGTGGGCCATCTGATGGTCTTAAGATCGAGTCAGTCCATCATGTCGGACAAACAGCACGGAATGAAGGGCTCTCTGGTCGGGTGTACCCAGTAGTTTCTGGAAGGCCTGCTCACATGGCGACGCATTGTCGCGAAACCGTGCATCATTCCGGGTTAAATGTGACCGACTTACGCACGCGTTGCACGATCCTCGGCTGGGCCGCGTGCGGAACTCGTGCATCGCCTGCACGACTCCAGAATAACTGGTGCATCGGCGGCACGAGTTACAGGCGTCCGCGTGCACTGCGATTTGTCGTTCGGCGGGGAACGACGTGCACGCCCTCCGGTAATATGGTCGAGGTCCATCACGAGCTCCAGTACGCCCTCCATGTATGGGTGGAAAAAAAGTGCACCGGAGCCCGTGCACGGACGACTGAGCGGCGCTATAGGGCAGGTGTTGGAAAAATCGGCCTCTGCGATACCGTAGAGGGGGGTTTGCACGCCGCTGCACGCCCGCGCACGCCCGATTCCGGCCAAATTTTATTCTCCAGGGGTCCACGGGTTTGGTAGCACTGCGCTGTCCGGTCGCCGGAATGAGACGTGATAGGCGTGGCCGGTCTGCTGTCTGGAGAACACAGGAGCCGCTGCGACAGCCGACCATCCACTATTTTGGGGCCGCGTAGCAGGGGTCTGCGCAGGCCGCGTTTGGCCTGTCGTCGACCAGTCTGCCGCGACCCACGGCTCGCGACGTACGTAACGGCCGTGATGCATAGGAGCCTCCAGGCAGCAGCAGCCAAGGGTTCTACGCCGCTGCTGTCAGGGCGCGCTCCACCCCGCGTACCCGACCCGCTCCGTCGGTTGGGTGCGCGGCGTGATGGGTGGCTGTGCTAACTCCCGCTGGGCTGTGTGCCTACCTGGCGAGACCACTGTCGGCGCCCGCATGAAGCCGCTGCTCTCCTCTCTTGCAACGGCGAGTGTCCGTATCGGCTGTACAGCTATGATTTGCTGTTGTACCTGCAAGGGAGCGCACCTTGAGTCATCGTCGACTGCACCGGGTGGTTTGCTCCCTCACAGGAGAGAGGAAGCACCCATCATCCATGGAAGACAGTGAAGCTCGGCAGCGACAGCCATCCGCGTCAGCCGCTGAGGCACGCTGTGGGCGGACACATCGTCGTACCAGAGCCATCGTGGTGGCGCCAAAGCTGGCCCGTTGTGCCTTGTCCTCGCCCGAAGCTGGGCGTCCCACACCGGCGACCACAGTTGCCGTGCTATCTGCTGAGTGGGCGCGTCGCGCGGGCGCGCAGCCGTCCCGCCCCGATAGGGGCGGCGGCGCGTCTGTCGAGCGGGTACTTAACGAGGTGCAGCCGGTGGTGCCTGGCACTCGGTCCATCACCTCCGTACCGTCGTTGATCGCACACGCGTCTGTCTTTGAGTGCCATTCCCCTCCCGCGCCCTTTTTCTCACACCCAACGCTTTCCAAGCACACCGCCGGCAGTCACTTCCACATCCCCCCACCACGATGGGTGCCTCCCGCCGCGCCGCCGTCGCTGCCGTCACGGGCGTCCTCCTGTCCGTCGCGCTCGTCGCCGCGGTCACGGGCAGCGCCCGTGGCGGCGCCCCCCTCGTCCGCACGACGCTCGCCTTCCACGAGCCGACGGCCGCCGACGGTACGCTCGCCGCCCGCGGCGAGCGCATCCCCTGCGACTACGAGGTGACCAACGAGGTCGTCGTCGATGCGCCCTGCCGCGGCAAGTGCGGCCTCGGCCGGCAGTACCGGGTGAATCAGCACATCAAGATGTGGGCGCCCGGCACGCGGCGGACGGAAAAGCCGCTCTTTGGCTTTACCCACGACTGGCTGTGCACGCCGACGCGGGCGCTGGCCGGCCCCGCCCGGTCGGGCAAGGCCGGCCGCCACGCGCTGACGTGCCTCTCCATGTGGTTGCCGGCCTTTAAGGAGCTGTGCGCGCACATGCCGCGGGCGCCGGGGTGCGGCTGGAAGACGACGCCGCGCCTGACGGCGGCGGCGGCGGCGGCGCTCAAGGCGGCGGTGCCGCCGCCACCGGCGCAGCATATCACCCAGTGCCGCCGCGAGCCGGCCACGATCTAAGGCGCGGCGGCGTGGAGGGAAAGACGGAGAGGGGGGGGAAGGGTCCAGGAGGAGGGAGAGGGAGGGGGGGACCAGGGCGAGCGTCACAAAAGATCCCGACGAGGGCCACCGGTGCGCGCCGCTGTTGCCGAGCAGACAGGCGCTCCCAATAGGGGACGGGTCGTCTCTGTGGGGCGCGCACCATCGCTCCAACGACAAGAGGAGCACGTAGCATAAGACGTCCCGTGTCGACCGGGAGACAAAAAGTCGTCCGGCCGCTGCGCGCGGCCGCGTGCCCAGCGAGCGAACACCTTCCCCGGCCCATAGGGCTATCGGGGACGCCAGCCAGGGGCTGCCGCCAGCACGGCCGCTGCGCGCGCAGTTGCCGGGCACGCGCCTCCGCAGCGGCGGGGTTGTGGCCATCGCCGCGGGGGATGCGGCGAGGCTCGCAGGGGGGGGTGAGGGGGGGTGGGGGGGGGGAGGGGGGGGGGGGGGGAGGGGGGCAGACGCTGCCGCGCGGCGGCGGCGGCGGCGGCGGCGGCGGCGGCGGCGGCGGCGGCGGCGGCGGCGGCGGCGGCGGCGGCGGCGGCGACAACGGCGGCGGCTCCGAGGGCCGCGGCGGCGGCGATAGCGGCTGCGGCGGCGGGCACGGCCGCCGCCGACGCGACCGCTTCCCCGCGACACACCCAGCGGCGGGGGGCGGGGTCTGGTTAAGCAATGCGACGGCGGGGCACGGAACACTCGCCAACTCCGCCGGCCGACCCGCCACTGCCGCCAGAGGCGCCGCCGCGGTCGCCTGGCGGCGGCCACGGCGGACGCGTTGCGGCTGCCGCCACCACCTCTGCAATGCCGCGGGCGTCGCCGGGCCGGGGAGCGGGCGGGTAGGGCGGGGGCGGGAAAGACGGGGGCGCGTCCCGCGGCGGTACCCGATAGACTGTTGCACACGTACACTAGGTAGAACCGCGTGCGTGGACCCCCCCTGCACACCGCGGCGGCGCGGGCCTCTCTAGAGCTCCGCCTTGCCATCCTCCTCCTCCCCCCCCCCCCCCCCCCCACCTCTGCCGGCGGCACGTACCGGCCTGCGAGCCTGGCCAGCGCGCGCGCCAGCACCTCCACCCCCCCCCGCAGGTGCGCCACCTCCACGTGCTCGTCCGGCCGGTGGCTGACCCCCCCCCGGCACGGCACAAACAGCATCCCCGTCGGCGCCGCCCGCGCCATCAGCAGCGCGTCGTGGTAGGCACGCGACACGAGGCGGGTGGCGGGGAGGCCCGCCGCGGCGGCCGCGTCGGTGACCGCCGCGACCACCGGCGGCGCCGCCACGGCCGGCGCGTCCGCGACCGTCACGGACCAGTCGAGGGTCAGGCGCCGCGCCGCGGCGGCGGCCGCGGCAGCATCGTGGAGGGCCGTGACGACCGCGTCACGGACGGCGCCGTCGGGGTCACGAACGTCCCACGACACGCCCGCCGTGGCGGGCACCGCGTTGACAGCGCCGGGCGAGACGGCCCAGACGCCCACCGTCGCGACGGTGCCGTCGCCGCCCGACGCTTTGGCCGCCGCCTCGGCGGCGAGCGCAAACGTCGCCGCCGCCAGCGACGCGTCGGCGCGGGTGGCCATGGCCGCGCCGCCCGCGTGGCCGCCGCCGCCCGAAAAGTTGGCCCACCCCGCCGCGGGCGCGGCGATGGCGGTGACCACCCCAATGGGCGTGCCCGCCGCCTCGAGGTGCGGCCCCTGCTCAATGTGGAGCTCGAGGAAGGCCGCGTACGCACCCGCCGGCAGCGCAACGTCCTCGAGCGGGCCCGTGTAGCCCGCCGCCGCGCGGGCGGCCGCGAGCGTCACCCCGTCCGCGTCGACGAGGCGGTCCGCGGCGGCCGGGTCGAGCGCCCCCGTCAGCAGCCGCGAGCCGAGGCAGCTGACGCCAAACCGCGTCGGCTCCTCCGACGTAAACGCGATCACGTCAATGGGCACGGCGGGCGTAAAGCCCGCCGCGCGCAGCGCGGTGACCGCGGCGAGCGCGCCCACCACCCCCACCGTCCCGTCGTACATGCCCGACCCGGGGATGGCGTCGGTGTGGGAGCCCGTCCCGACCGCCCCCTCCCCCGCCGTCCGCACCGGCGGCAGCGCGCCGCCGTCGGCGGTGTCGTTGACGGTGGCGGGCGGCACGCCGCCCGGGTGCCACCGGCCAAACAGGTTGCCGACCGCGTCGGCGCGGACGTCCAGGCCGGCGCGGCGAAAGGCGGTGATGAGGTACGCCCGCGCCGCCACGTCTGTCGCGGTAAAGACGACGCGCCGCATCGCGGGGGCGGGCGTGTCGCTAAAGCGGGCGAGCGCGCGGAGCGCGTCGAGCACCGCCCCGCCGTCGACGGTGAGGCCGTCGAGGCCGTCGGCGTCGGCCGCACCCGCGGCGGTGGCCGCCGCGGCGGCGACCACGGGGGTGAATGCCGTCGCGGCGCTCACCGCCACCGCCGCCGCCGCCGCCGCCACCGCCGCCGTCCATGGCCAGCGGCGGCGGCGGCGGCGGCGGCGGTGGAACGCGGGGCGGCGCGGCGGCGCGGCGCACGCGGACAGGTCCATCCGGGGGCGCGCCGGCAGGCGACGGGGAGGAAGGCGTGGCCGACGAGTGGCACGCCGCAGCAAGCGGGGCGGGCCACGGCCGACACGGCTCCACCGCGACCGCACCGCGGGCGTCCACGGCCGCGGCGGGCGCGCGCGCGGTCCCGGCGGCGGGTGCCGCTCGCGGCGCCCACCGGCGGTCCGGCCGCGGCCGGGTGGAGGCACGCCGCCCGGCCGCGGGTGCGGCGAGCACGCCAGCGCCGCTGCGGGGCGCAGCCGGATCAGCCGGGCGGCCACCGGCGCGCCGACCGGGCGGCGGGAGCACGGCCTTTCCACGTGGCAAGCACCCCGGGTGGAATTGTGCACGGAGATTGACGACCGCGCCGGTGGCGTGGGAGCCCTTCCCTTTGGGGCGCGCGGCCGTGACGCGCGTGAAATGGGGGCCGTGGCGTCGTCGGCGTGGCGGGCCGACGCGGGCCGCGCTGGGGCCGCCGCCGCCGCCCGCGCCACGATCTGCCGACGGCGTCCCGCGCGTACGTCCCACCGCGCACCTCCCCCCCCCCCCGCGTCGTCAACGTCCAACCTCGTCTGGGGTGTGGCGGCTGCCGCGCCCCCCTGCCCTCACGCCCCCCGTCTCTGATGGCGTCCGCTCCCATGATGACCGTTGGCGCCGCCCGCCCCGGCCGGGGTGTGGTCCCCGCCGCCGCCGCCGCCGCCGCCGCCGCCGCCGCCGCCGCCGCCGCCGCCGCCGCCGCCGCCGCCGCCGCCGCCGCCGTCCCGGCCGCCGCCGCCGGCACGGCATTTGTGCCGACCGCGGGGAGCGCGGCGCTGCGGCGGCGCGGCGCCCCTGCCTGTAGCCGCCGCCTGGCGCGCGCGCGGACGCCGCGGGCGGCGTCGCCCCGGCCGGGGGCGCCCCGCGTGTGGGCGGCGGCGGCGGCGGCAGCGGCGGCGGCGGCGGCCGCCGACGATGGCGGGGAGGCGGCGGCGCCCCCCCCGCCCACCTCCCCCTCCCCCTCTGCCTCTGCCTCTGCCTCTGCCTCTGCCTCTGCCTCCGCGTCCCCCCCCCCCCCTCCCCCCCGACGGACGAGTACGACCTCGGCCCCGGCCAGGTGGGGGTGCGCTTCATCAACACCCCCTCTGGGAAGGACGTGCTGGCGGTGGCCAACCCCGGCGAGCGCCTCCTCTCTGTCGGCGACGGCGTCGGCCTGTCCATCCCCCGCTCGTGCGTGTCGGGCCTGTGCGGCAGCTGCACGTGCGAGCTCCAAGACCCGTCGTGGGTGCCCGACGCGGACGTGGCGGACGGCAAGCCCGGCTGGCAGACCATCCGCGCGTGCAGCACGGAGGTGCGGCTGCTCGACGGGTGCACCGAGATGGTCGTGGACGTGGTGCGGATGCGCACCGCGGGGCGCCGCGGGCGGGACCCGTTTGCCCGCTTTGACGGCCTCGACACGGGCTACGAGGCGGGCGCGGCGCCCAAGATGCTCGGCTCGCGCGTCGAGGCGGACTGTGCCACCTGTGGGGGGCACGGCCGCCACACCTGCTACGCGTGTGACGGCACGGGGTGGGAGGGGGAGGAGGAGGACGAGGGGGGGGTGGGCGGGCGCCGGTCGTCCCCGACGGGCGGGCCGGCGCTGCCGTGCTCGGTGTGCATGGGCCTCAAGGTGTTGCGCTGCGCGTTTTGTCAGGGCAAGGGCACCCGGTTGGGACGGTGAGGGGGGGGGGGGGGGTGAGGCTGGCGGGTGAGGCTGGGGCGGGGGGGGGGGGGGTGGGGGGGGGGAGGGGAACGTTGGAGGGAGCGTGGAGGGAGGGTGGCCAGCACAGGGGGATGGCTGGCATGATAGGCAGCGGGGGGCGGCGCGGGCCCACTACCCCGCGGGTCGGCGTCGGCGGCGCGGGGCCGCCCGCCCCCGCCGTCCCCCGCCGCGCCGCCCGTACGCGGGGTGCGTGTGCGTGGGCGGCGGGCCGACCCCGCGGCGCGGCGTGCGCGGCCGTGGCGGCCGTGGCCGTCTGGCGTTGCGACTTTCTTCGTCTCCCGCGTCGCCGTCCCGCCGCCGCCGCGGGCGCGCGGCGCGCCGGCCGGTGCGCCCCGCCCGCGGCGGTGGGCGTCTGAGGGGGCCACCGCGAGTGGCGTGCGTGCCACCCCCGGGGGGTGGCCGCCGCCGCCGCCGCCGCCGCCGCGGCGGCGGCGGCGGCCGCGGCGGCGGTGGCGGCGGTGGCGGCGGCGGCGGCGGCGGCGTGCACCGCGACGGCGGGCGTCGGGCGGCCGGCGCGCCGCCCCACCCGCTCGCCCATCACCGCCCGCTGCGCCGGCGGTGCCGCCGTGGCGGCGCCCGCCCGCCGCGTCGTGCGCGTGGGCGGCGGTGCGCGTGGGTGGCACCCGCCCCCCCCCCCCTGTCGGCCAGCCGCCCAAAAGTGCCCGCCCGCCCGCGCCACGCCGTCCGACGCGTCCGCCACCCCACCACAGGCGGGCGGGCGGGCGCGCTCGTCCCGCGACGGGCGCCGCCCCCACCCCTTCCCCCGCGTCCATCCCACCCAGCCACGCCCGCCGCCGCCTGCCGTCGCCGCCCCCCCCCCCCCGCCCTCTTGGTGGTCGGCGGGGGCGGCGCCCCCACGGGCGGCGGCAGCACACCCCTACACGCCGCGGATGGCCGCCCACCACCGCCGCGTCGCGGGCCGCCCACGGTCGCCCCGCCGACGGGCACCCCCCCTAGCTGTGGGAACCCGTGCGGAGGGGCGGACCCCGCGGCGCCGCCTCGCCCCTCGCGGTCGGTCACCGTCGGCACAGCGTCGACGGCGCCAAAAGAGACCCGCGTCCACGCGGCGCGGCGACGCCGGCGGCGGCCAGCGGTGGCGCATCCTCCCCCCCCCCCCCCCCCCCCGCACCACGCCAGCCACGCCCGGCCAGCCAACGGCCGCACCACGCACGCGGCGGCAGGGTCGGGGAGCCGGCGGCACGCCGCCGCCGCCGCCGCCGCCGCCGCGAGCGCCCGCCGCGGTCTGGGAGAGCCCGCCCGCCGCGGCGGCGGCGGCGTGCCCCGCCAGTGGCGGCGGTCGCCGCCGCCGCCGTGGCGTGGCCACCCGCGCCGCGTCGACGGGCAGTGGCGGGGGGGGGGGGGGGGGTGTGGTGGGCGACGGTCGCGTGTGGGGGACCGCCGACCCCACCGCGCGCGTGGGGGGAGAGGAGCTCGGTGGAGGGGGGGAGGGGGGAGGTCGGGGGGGGGTGGGTGAGACGCGGTCGCGGAGGCGGTGCACGCTGGACACCGTGCCAGCTGGCGGGCTGGCGCGGCGGGCGCACCGAGCACCAGGCGGTTTCGTAGGTGGGCAGGACGGGCAGCGGCCGACCGCGGTGGCGGCGGCGCGTGACGAGACCCAAACCGCGGTCGGGCGCGAGGGGTGGGATCCGGATCCCGACGCCCGCCGTGCGTCGCGCGCACCAGACGCTCGTCGCTTGTCCTAGTAGTAGAGCGCACCCCACGACAGACGGTGGGTGCCCCCGCCGGGCGCACCACCGGCGGCGCCGTCCCCCCCCCCACCCTCCCCCTCCCCCCCCCCCAACACCGCCCTTGACCCGGCCCATCACCCCGCTCCCAGCCCCGGCCTATGCCGCAGCGGCGGCGCGCGACGGCGGCCGCCGCCACGGCACCGGCGGCGGCGGCGGCGGCGCGGCGCGCGCGGGCGGCGGCGGCGGCGGCGCCCCCCCCCCCCACGGACGCCGCGACCAGGCGCGGAAACGCCGTCGCCATACCGTCACGGCGGCACGCCCGTGGCGGCAACGTCCACCGCGGCGGCGGTGGCGGCGGCGGCGGTGGCGGTCGCGCCACCGTGGCCGCCACGACGGGCGGTCGGCGCGGGCAGCCGCGGCGGGGGCACGGGCGGCACGGACCCGACCGGGCGGCCGCACGGGCCACCGACGGTGGGGCGGCGGTGGGTATAGAGCGGGGGGGGGCCCGCCGCCACCCCGCCGCCCGCCGCCGCGGCGGCCGCCACCCGCCGCGGCGGCCGCCAGCCGCCGCGGCGGCGGCGGCGGCCGGCCGACGCGGCCGCCGGCGGGCACCGCCAGCCGTTAGCGGCGGCGGCACCACGCGGCGGCGGTGGGGGGGGTGGTCGCGTCGCGGCCGTCGCCGACGCCACGGGCGGGTCCCGCCGCCGCCGCTGTCGTTGGCGTGGCGCCACCGCTGGGGGGGGGGGGGGGGTGGTGGTGGTGGGGGGGGGGGGGGGGGTAGAGCCGCCGCCGCGGGCGTGGCCGCCGCGGGCGGCGGCCGCAGCGGCGGCGGCGGCGGCGGCCACCCCCCACCCCCCCCCTCGCGGCGGCGGCGGCGGCGGCAGCGGCGGTGGCGTGCGCCTTGGACCGCAGGTGGTGGCCGACGCTGCTGCGCCATTTGAAGGCGCGCCCACACCCGGGGATGGGGCACGGGATGGGCGTGTCTGGGGCGTGCTGTTGGGGGGTGGGGGGGGAGGGAGGAGGGAGGAGGGAGGCGGCACCGCCGGCGGGACGGCCGCACCACGAGGGACCACCGCAGGCAGGGATGGACAGACTGCGTGAGTGCCGCGCGGCGGGCCGCTCGCGTGCGGGCGCGCCGCCCTTCCCCCCCACGCCCTTCCCCTCATCCCACCCCCCCACGCCCTTCCCCCCATCCCACCCCCCCCGCCCTCCCCCCGACCGCCCGCCACCCCCACCAGCCGCCGGCGTCACCCCCCAACGTACCTTGCGCAGGTGCACCGTGCGGTTGTACGAGCGGCTAAAGACGTCCCCACACACGGCGCACGTGTAGGCGGCCGCCGCGGCAGGCCGGCCGCGGCGGCGGCGGCGGCCGCCGGCCAGCACGCCGCCGGAGGGACCACCGCCCGGGGGGGAAGACCGGCGCGCCGCCGCCACGGCGGGGGCCCCCCGGCCGCCGCCGCCGCCGCCGCCGCCGCCGCCGCCGCCGCCGCCGCCGCCGCCGCCGCCACCCCCCCATCCGTCGTTGCCGCCGCCGCCGGCGCCGCCACCCCCGCCGCCGCCGCCACCGGCGGCGCACCGCCGCAGCGGGTGCCGACCATCCCCCCCCCCACCCCCACCGGCCGCGTCCGTACGCGCACGGCGGCGGCGGCGACCGCGGCGAGCCGCGCGACCGCCGCGGCGGACGCGGGCCACCGGTGGCACACGACCGCCGCGGCGGCGGCGGTGGCGGCGGCGGCGGCGGGCAGGGGCGTCGCGTGGCGGCGGTCGCCGCCGCCGGCGGGCGCGTCGAGCAGCGGGGACGGCACGTGGGCGCTCCCGTACGTGCCGGCCATGCCGTTGAGGAGGGCGGAGAGGGCGCGGTGGCCGCCGCCGCCGCCGCCGCCGCCGCCATCCACCCGCCCACATCCGCCCCACGGGCCAGGTGTGGATGCTGCCGCCGCCGCGGACGCGGCGGCGGCGGCGGCGGCGGGGGCGCCGACGCCGCCGCCAACCCCCCCCCCCCCCCCGGCAGTTTGACCGACCGGATGCACCAGAGGAGCGTCGCCCCCCCCCCCCCGGCGAGCGTGCCCACAGGCTCTGCGACGCGAGCAGCCGCCCCCCCCCCCCGCCGCCGCCGTCCACGTCACGTACGCGCGGCCGTCGGCGGTCGTCCCAAACAGCAGCCCCTCCCCCGTTGCCGTGTCAATGACGCCACGGAGGCGCGGCGGCAGCGCCGCGACGTTGCCGTCCACGTCGGCCAGCTGCGTGCGGTACTCGGCGGCGACGGCGACGGCGAGGAGGCGGCCAGACGCGTCGGCCACGACGGGCACGTACAGCGCCGCGCGGGAGAGGACGAGCGCGCCCGCCGCGGTGGCGGCGGCGGTGGCGGCGGCGGCGGCGGACGACGTTGTCGGTGAGGGCGGCGGCGACGGCAACGACGGCAATGACAGCGACGGCGATGACGGCGGCGACGGTGGTGACGGCGGCGACGGTGGTGGCGACGGCGACGGCGGCGACAGCGGCAGGGCGCTGCTGCCTGCCGGCTCCCCCCCCCCCTCCTCCCCCCCCCTCCCAGCGGCGGCACCGCGTAGACGGCCAGCTCCTGGCCGACCGCCGCGGCGATCGCGGCGGCCGACACGGGCCACGCCGCCGCGGCAGCGTCGGCGGCGGCGGCGGCGGCGGCGGCGGGCGCGACCGGCGACGCGGGCGCGAGCCACGCCGCCACGGCGGGCGGCGCGGCGGCCCAGAGGCGGAGCTCGGGCCACGCCGCCGCGAGCGCGGCGGCGCTGACGGGCGCCGCCGCCGCCGCGGGCGCGGCGCGGGTGATGGACGAGGCGAACGGGCCGAGGGGGGGGGGGGGGGGGGGGGGCCATGGCCGCGGCGGCGTCGACGGGGGCGGCGCAACGGCTGGGGGGGAGGGCGAAAGCAACGGGGGGGGGGGGGGGGACTGATGGTCGGCGGCTGTGGGGAGGAACCAGCGGCCGCCGTGGGGTGCCGAGGAGGGGGGGGGGGGGCAGCGGTGGGGGCGGCAAAGGAGCGGGAGACGTGCTTGGACAGCTCGGCCGGCTAGTCGCGGCGGCGCCGTACGGTAGGCCGGGCGTCGGCACGCGCGCGGGCGCGGCGGCGGCGGTACGGCGGGGGCGCCTCACCGCGGCTGTTGGACGATGAGCGTTGGCCACACCTGCCCACCGTGGCACCGACGGACTGCATCCAATATCTGCGGCGCGTAGCAAACACGCCGCCGGCACCTCGCTGTGGCCGCGCCGGCCGAGGGGACTCGCGCAGGCAGCCTGGAGCGGGGCGAGAGCGAGGCGAGGCGCGCGCGCGCGGTGCCGGCCGCCTGTTCCCCAGCACGCGCCCCGCTGTGCGTTGCGCGGCGGGCGAGGCGCGGCGGCTTCGGTCGGAGCGGTGCATGCTGGTGGCCCTACCCCGCGGATCGGCTCGTGCGTTGTGGGCGGGGGCATGGAGAGGGGGCCAGGCGGCCGGGGCCCGCCCGCGCTCTATTGGAGACGTGTGTGCGTCTCTATCCTATGTTTTTGATGGCAGGTGGCGGATGCGGCGGGGTTGTGATGCCTCCTCTGTCGGCCCCCCCCGCACGCGTCCCTCGTGCGCTATCATCATGGGCCAGACGAGGACGGGTACCTCCTTGTCAGCCGAGCCCTGCTGGGGCAAGCAGGTGGCGCGGCGGCGAGCGACCTCGCCGGGGCCGCACGTGCGTAGCGCGTGCTGAACGTGAGGTGGCGGACCCGGAAGAGGCGCGGCACGGAGGGCCTCGCGCGACGCGCCCGCTCCAGGCCATGGCGGCCGTGCTGCACGTGGCGCACAGCGTTCCAGCCAAATCCCCCCATCGATAGTCGACGCGCGGATGGCGGAATCTTCCTGATCCGCAACAGAGGCCTTGCGCTCACCCAATAGAGTAGAGTGTCACAATATTGCAGTCCTCCCAATTTTGTCCGATGTGATCAAAGTCAAGACTGGGTCTCGTCAACTTCCTATTGGTTGATCCGTTTTATCCGTCTGCATGGATGGCTGAGACGCAGTTGACCAGCTCTGGACCCGGCTCTTGACTTCGACCAGATCGGACAAAATTGAGAAGACAGCAATACTCTGTTGGGTGAGCGCACGGACCACGGAGAGACACGGAGAGACACGGAGAGCTGGTGAACCGGTCGGTGAGTCTTGCACCGTAGGGCAGGTCGCGTCGGTGGCAGTGGCTGTGGGAGGGGCTGCGGGACTGCGAGGATGGCGGCCGTGCACGTCTGCCGCGGCAGCGGCCCAGAGCGGTCGCTGTGGCGTCCGTTGTGGCGTTGGCGTGTGTCCGCCGTGGCTATGCTGGTGGCCGCCTCTGGCGGCAGCAGCAGCAGCCGGTGGGGTTGCGGCGGCGGCGGTGGCACTGCTGGGGGAGTGGAGCGGTACGCGGCTGTTGGCGCTGCTGGTGGTGCGTCGGGGTGGTGATACCATGGGCACCTGCGCTTGTGGTTATTTTGGAAGAGAGGGACGGCGGCGATGCTGGGGGGGGGGGGGCAGCAGAAACGGCGGCGGTGGCGTGGGTGCTTGCCAGGGTGGCAAAGGGATGGGTGCGGTGTGAGCGTTGGACGCGAGGGCGCCGACTGTGGCGCTCGTCGTGGCAGTGGGGGGGGAACGGTGGCGGTGTTGGCGTCATTAGCGTGCGCCAGAGTCGCAGAGGCCGGCTGGCAGCGCGCGGACGGGCGCCCAGCGGCATGGCGCCGGCCCCATCCGCCGTCGTTGCGCGACGCAAACCGGCGGCGAGCCGCCGCGGCCCTCCCGCAAGGCTAGGGTGGCCCCCAGGCTGGCCGTATTGCCAGACAACATTGAGCGGCCCGACGCCGCCCTCGGCTGTGCGGGCAACGAGCGCGCCATCCCCCCCACGCTGCCCCCATCATCCCTTTCCACGCTCCTTTCCGTCTGCCTCTTTTCCCTCCCCCCGTGCTCCTCCATCGCCGCCTGGTAGCGTCCTCCCCCCCTCCCAATCATACCACCGCTACGCCCTCCACCAGCCAGCACCCACGGTAGGCCCCTTCCGCCTGGCGCACCATGCCCACCCGCACGAGCACCGGCGGGGGCCGCCTCCCCCCTCTCCCCCCGCCGTCGCCCCCGTCGCCGCTGCCGCCGCCACCACCACCATCCCCTCGTGCTGCCGCCACCGGCGCGGGCCATACCCGCACCAGCTGCACGAGGCGGTCCTCCTCCGCCCACGGTTCGCCGTCGGCGGCGGCGGCGGCCGCCACCGTCGCGGCGTCTGCACCACCGCCCCTCCCCATCGGGGCCTCCCAAAACACGGGCGGCCCTTCCAGCGCCACGTGCGTGGCGTGCAGCAGCACCGCCCCGGGCACAGCCGCGGCGGCGGGGCCGGCGGCAGCGGCGGCAGCGGTGGCGGTGGCGGCGGCGGCGGCGGCGGTGGCGCGGTCGCCCCCCCCCCCCCCCCCACATCGCGCTCATCCACAATGGCGCCCAGCACCGCGGCGGCCCACGCGGAAACCCCCCCCCCCAGGTAGGTCACCCCCCCCCCCCCGGGCGGGCGGACCAGTCACTCCGCGCCGCCCGCGCGTCCGCCGCGAGCGCGCCCGGCGGCGGCGCGGCAAACGCGTACGCGGTGGCCACGTCGCCCGCCTGGAGCGCCTCGAGTGCCGCCGTCAGCGCCACGTGGGGAGGCACCAGCGCCGACGGCCGCGGCGGGGTGCCCGCCGTGGCGGGCACGCCCCGCCGCACCGCCTCGCGCGCAAAGCGGGTCGCCAGCGCCGCCGCGTCGTCCGCGCCGCCGCCGTCCGCACCACCACCGCCGTCGCCGTTGTTGGCGTCGCCGCTGCCGCTGCCGCCGATGGGAGTGACGCTGCCAGCTGCCGTGGTCGCGCCGCGGCGGCGGCGACGGCCGCGCCGCGGCGGCCGCGTCGGCCGCCGCCGGGCAGTGGGCGGGCCGCCCCAGCCGCCGCTGCCGACAGACGATAGGTGCGCCGGCACAGGGAGCATAGGGAGAAAGGCCATGACGCCACGGCCGTCCTTTGGGGGGTGGGGGTCGAGAGCGGGGGCTGAGGTCGGGCGGACGGGCGGGGGGGGGGGGGGGGGGGGGGAGTGGGCGGAGGGGGGGGGAGCTGCCCGAGCGCAACGCCGAGAGGGCCAGAGACGCTGCAGCCGTCACGCCCGAGACACTCCGCGAAGTCCCGGATCAGGATCGACGAGATCCAGCTGTAATGGGACCCCTTTCGAATCGTTGGATCATGTGCACCCAATCAGTTTTTGACTTGAGTTTTCTCCTTTTTGAGCAATTCTCTTCGCTGCCCTGACGAGAAGAAAAAGCAAGAAGATCTGGCGCCTGTGGTCCAACACGCCCGCGTCCCACCACTCTTTACCCTGTGGACAAGCTGCACGGGCTAGGTCATGCCGTCCTCGCTCCGCGCGCAACTGCGAGCTCTCCCCTCTTGATGCAGAGGCCGCGGCGCCGGCGGTTATGCGTGCCGCTGTAGCGCCGCCCCCGACCAATCCCGCTCGTCCAACGGCGGGCCGCCCGTCCCTCTCCTTGCTGCTGGGTCCTGCACGCCCCTTCCCACCGCCCACGTGGCGACGCCGGGTGCGTGAAGGGGGAAGACGAAACACCATGTGTTTGCTCGTGGACGTTCCGCTCCTGTGGTTGTCTTCCCGTCGGAGGGACGTGGGCTTTGCAGTGGCTGTGACGTCGGCTGGGCCCACCTGGGCTGCGCGGTCGGTGGGGTGGCTGGTGGGCCGAGCCGCCGCATCTACCCCTTTTGTGCGTCTCCATTGCGAATAGAGAGGACTGGCCAGCATCCTCCCGTGGGTGGCGGCGCCTATCAGCGTCTCCCCCACTCTTGCGCGCCGTAGAGGACCTGCTTGTAACGCTGTTCAGGTCTCTCGAGGGGGGGATTGACCTCTGCCAAGCTCCCATGACGGACGGCCCTGGCGCCGCTGGTGACGGCCGTAGCGCTCCCCACTCCGAAACCGACCCGCCCCGTCGGCGCGCCACCGCCGCCACCACACCCCCACCGCCGCCCCCCCCGCGCCCATCCCCCCACGGCGGCCACCGCGCCCACCGTCCCGCCCGCCACCATCCCCGCGCCGCCCGTCCGTGGCGGCCACCCGCAGCAGCAACGCGGGCCGCGGCGCCGCGGCGCCGCCCTCCCCGCCGCGGACGCGGCGGCTCCCCGCGGTCCCACCCGCACGCCCGCGCAGTGATGTCAACGCCCCGGACGTGCTGGCATCGAATTTGGGCCGCACGCGGCGAGTGCGAAGCAGGTGACAACCCATGAAAATCGCGCTCACAGGGTGTGTGAGGGGTGCTTTTTTTCGTACTTTCGCGCACAGGCGCTGAAAGCCATCTTTGCACTGTTCGCACCTCATTTTTTCTGCGCTATGAGCTGCTCCTATCGATGGTGTAGGTGTGGGACGGTGTGGTGTACGTTTGAGGCTCAGGTCCGGTTACTGCAGACAATGCGAAGGGGTTGCGTCGGCTACGGAACGTGAAGAACGCACAAAACCGTGCGCAGTCGAGCGTAGGGGACGCACACACGGTGCAACGCATCGGCACAAAAAAGGGGGATCACGAGCGTCTCACCGTTGCAAAAGGCCCCTAGAGATAGGATTGAGCGGCATGATCCCCCCGATCAGCCTTCGCGTTGTGCGTGCTGCTTGCACAGAACGGCCAAACATGTGCGTGCGCTCCAACGGGGAGCGCACACGCCGTGCGCTCTGCCTTGAGGTCCCCCCCCTCTGCGCAGTGGGGTCTAAACCGTGTACCTTACAGACCGGCGATTTGACGTGCAGCGGCGTGTTCGACCGCTGCAGATGCCCTGCAACGTGGCCTCAGGTGCCTGAGAACGCCGTTTTTCCCCTTCCTGCATTGCACGTCTCCTCCATTGTCGCTCCCCCCAGAAGGGGAAGCGCCGGCGAGGCGCCGTTTTTTGGGAGGAGCATGAGAACGACCTTGTCGAGGTACGCACGAAGCAGTTTTTCTCGCCGGCTCTTCCGCCGTCTTTTATCGTCCTTTATGTTTTGCAGCTGTCGTGCAGAACGTGCAATCTTGCACGCGCAGCGCGCATTCATGCACGGCCATTGCTCCCACGTTGCATGATTCGTGGGCCATGCGCGGCAAAAAATACAGAAGGCCTGTTTGAAATGTGCACTCATCTGCACCAGACCTCTGCGAACGTGCGCTGCCATGCAGCAGAGAAGCATGCGCGCAGCACACCTACACATTTGGTGGGGTAGGCCTGCTGCGCGAAGACAGCACTGCTCATCAGAGTTGAAAATTCAACTACGCCGATGCGGGGCATGCCCTGAAGGCTGTCCAACTGTTTGCTCCATTCCCCGGATCGCGTGGACGGTTCGTCCACCTCGCCACACGCTTCCACACCTCGCGACTTCGACCCCGACCACCTTGACTCTGCTCCACGCGCTGCTGCGCCCCACCGCCGCTCCCTCTGGCGGCGCCCCGCTGCCACCTTTCCCTGGCGGGGACTGACGGCCGGCCAGCTGTGCTGCACCTGCTGCGGCGGGGCCACATCACCACCCTTTCCTAACGGCGGTCGGCGGCCGTCCGTGCTGCTGCTACTTCTGCGGCGGCGGACCACGACGACTCCTCTCTGGCGGCGGCCGGCCGCCGGCCGTGCGGCTCCCACGGTGGCCCACCACGACCCCTCCCTGGTGGCGGCTGGCGGCCGGCCGTGCTGCTGGTGCTGCGCTGGCGGACCACTTCCACCCCGCCCTGGCGGCGGCCGGCGCTCGGCCGTGCTGCTGCAGCTGCAGCGGACCACCATAGACTCCCTGGCGGCGGTCGGCGGCCGGCCGTGCTGCTAGTTCTGCAGCGGAGCACCACCACCCTTCCCTGGCGGCAGTCGGCGGCCGGTCGTGCTGCTGGTGCTGCAGCGGACCGCCATCGCCCCTCCCTGGTGGCCGCTGGCGGCCGGCCGTGCTGCTGGAGCTGCGGTTGCCGACCACCACCCTTCCATGGTGGCCGCTGGCGGCCGGCCGTGCTGCTGTTGCTGCGGTGGCGGACAACCACCACCTCTCCCTGGCGGCGGCCGGCGGCCAGCCGCGCGGCTGCTGCGCCTGCGGTGGCCCACCACCACTTTTCCCTAGTGGCGGCCGGCGGCCGGCCGTGCTGCTCCTGCTACGGTGGCCGACCACCACCCTTGCGTGGCGGCGGCCGGCGACCGGCCGTGCTGCTCCTGCTGCGGTGGACCACCACCCCCCTTGCCTGGTGGCGGTCAGCGACCGGCCGTGCTGCTGGTGCTGCAGCGGACCGCCATCGCCCCTCCCTTGCGGCAGTCGGAGGCAGGCCGTGCTGCTTCTGTTTTGCGGTGACCCACCACCACCCCTCCCTGGTGGTGGCCGGCCGCCGGCCACACCGGCACCAAGCTACCGAGAACACATCGTCAGTGTGTCACCTTCCGGGATCGCCAGGACGTTGCCGCTGTCACGCCACTGATGTACGTCGGGGTTGCTGAAAGCGTGAATCCAATTAAACGACAGCCTCAGGGTGGTACGCTACGTGAATGGGGGCATACTGCACCGTGAGGTACAGACACAACCGCACGTGGTCACGTACGTCCCTCAGAGTTCCTGGTATGCCACAAAGAAAGCACCAGTTGCAATCACGCCTGTTTTGACAGTAACATCCTCGTGCGTATGGCCACCAGCCTATCAAGGATGCGGTTCGCCGCCTCCATCAAATCCTCCCGTGGCACTCGCTCCGCAACTGCCCACGATACAAACGCGTACGACTTGGTGCGCTGCAACAGCAGGCGCATAGCCGTAATCTGCTTCCGCAACTCCGCGTCGCGCTCACGAGAGGAGGCAGGAGCGGTCGGTACCTCCGCATTCCACCTCCCACCCGCAGCGCGAACGACAGCCTCTGGCAGCACCAGCCGAAGAGCCCACCGAGGGGGCACATGCGTCGCCACGGCCGCAACCACCCTTGAACGTGAGCCAATCTTGGGCTGCTGGGCCCTCTCGCCGCCGGCAGGTTGCCCGCCGAGGGCTTCGTCCTGCGAGGAGATTGCGCCCGGGCTAGACGCGGACATCCCGCTGCACGTATCGCCGTGGTAGGCGCCCGACTCACAACCACTGTCGGCGGACCCAGGTCCACGGGGAGTACTGCTTCCTCGGCGTTGAGCAGGTTCTTCAGCAGCACTACTGCCCCCCGTTGCCGACCCTGCTACCTGGTCAGGTGCAGCCGCGCCTCGGCGCTTCTGCAGAAGGAACTCAACCAGGCGACTCTTCTTGCCGCCGAGATTTCCACAATGGCACGCATCAAGCACTCGTTGGCGAAAACGAAGCCCCCGTCGAAGGGTCTCCTTCTTGCCCAAGAGAGGCCTACCCTCACTCGTCGTCCGCCGCTTCCCGTTGGCGTCGGCGCGCCCATGCAGCGGAAGTGTCACCACGAGTACGTCCTCCGCTCCACCACGCACGACGTTCAGATCTGCGTCGTCCTCCGCCACCTTCCGGATGGCCAAAAAGTCCTCATGCCCGCCAGGCGACAAGCTGGTCCAGCATTTGCAGATGCGCATTTGCTTAGTGTAGACCAAGGAAGACGGGTGAGAACGCGCCGTCACAAAGCCAAGAGCAGCGTCCTGCACCGCGGAGAGGTCGGAAAACAGTGCCGCCTGAGAAGCATTGTTGGCATTGTTGTGCAGGAAGCGACCAACTCCTCGGAGGTGACCTTCCATGTTGTCGTCGGTGATAACGGCGGGCCCGCCACGTTCGGTCGAAACACCATGGCGCACGTGCGCGAGGGCCGCGTGCATGTACAGCGTCGTTACCTTTGCAGCCTTCTTGACGGGGTCCAGAGGCTTGAGGTTGAGGTAGAGAGGGCCCAAGACCAGCGCGGCCAGACGGGCGATGGCCGCCGCCCCAGAGCGGTCCACGTCCGTCGGGTCCGACAGCGACGCACGCCATGCGGCGTTGAGAAGCTGCACAACTTGGAGCATACCGAACAGAGCACTGTCAAGGTCCTCCGTGAAGATGGCGGGGCACGCGACCGCCGCCGCCACAATCTCGCGGAACTCTCTCAGGTACAAACTCTCCACCTTGCCCTTGGAAGTGATAGCGGAGATGACTTGGCGGGCCGTGACGGCGACGTCCTCGGGCAAGCATGAGAGGATGAAGTACACGAGCAGCTGCGCGATGCTGCCCGTACAATGTAGCACCGGTGCATGCAAATGTACAGGCATGCCACGAAGCAAGGGGTAGCAGCGCACACCCCCTGCCAGTCGGCGGCAAGCGTTCAACGCCTCCGTCATGGCGGTGTTGGAGACGCTCACCAACACCTGCACGGGCCGGTCCGCCCCCAAGCAGTGGGCGTCCCTGCAAAACACAACCCCACTGCCCTGCACGCGCTCGGAGGAGTACGGAATGTTCCGCTTACACGCCGGACACCGAATCAGTGCCTCCCCGTCGCGGAAGGTGACCACACCGCCACTGCCAACAGCCGCCCAGTTCGCAAACGTCATGGCAGCTAGTTCCCACTGTCCGGCGATAACATCCGCGGTCCGGTCCTCGCGCTCGACGATGTGGTACCGCGGCAAGAGGAATTCCTCCCACAGGCACGCGACGCGGAAAGGGCAGCGACCGAAGTCGCTCCCACCGGTAAGACCCGCGATGTTGTGCAGCATAGAGAAGTCCCCTGTGTCAGCCCACCACGACCAAAACGCGAGCCCTCACACCACGCAACAGATTGTGACAGCAAAGGCAAAAGAAGTTAGAACGTGCACGCACAGGTTGGCATCATACCGTAACCACTGTGCTACCATAACGCCCCCTGCCACGTGCGTGCGCATGTCAGCGATGCCTGCCACCCACAACGGTAACTGGAACGTACCACAAACGTGAAGAACTGGGTGCCAGAGCAGGGGCGCTGTGCGGCTACCACAGCCGTGTCCGACGCCACCTGCCTCCGTCAAAAGACCCTCTGGATGGACCGCATCCCCATCAGATGGTAGCACACAAATCACAGGCACCTGCAGCGTACTCGCATACACGGCTGCCAGTTGGTCCCGTACCCACTTGGTCACGGCACGGCTCACCCGCTTCTCGCCCATGAAGACGTACAGGATGGGAATCAGGTCGGTGCGCTCCTTCAGAAGACATGGGGTTGACACCGACAAGGTGTACGCGGTGACGCTCCGTCGTCGCAACTCGCCCCCGTCCGCTGCAAACGTCAAAGCAGCGCGCGGGAAATTCTGGACCTGGTCCGCAGTCAAACCCGGGACAGCTTCTTTGGCTAGGGTCTGCTGCAGAGCGGCAGTGACGTCAAAGCCCACCCCCAGCACCAAAATCTCACCACTGCCGTCGTCGTTCTCAAGGAAAGACTGCGAGCTGGCGATGAGCTGCTCAATCGCGACAGGGTCCTTCTCCTCCGGGGCGTAGCACCCGTTCAGCTCCGCGTTCGTGTTGTCGAAGTACACGCCGTCGTCCTCGTTCTCGGATACGTCCTCGTCATCACGCGTGCTGCGCCTCTGGTCCCAGTACTTGTTTGTGTGCGACCGGAGGCGCCTTTCCATACCGCATGCCGTATGGTACCGGCGCACGCCCGCCGACCCCGACCCAACGACGTAGTCCCACCGAAGAACGCCCCCCTGCGCCGCAGTAGTGAGCAGGTAGTGGGCCACGTTGCCTGGGGCGTCGATGGACTCCCGCCGGATCTTCTGAAGCTGCTTTCGAGACGGCAACAGTCGCATCTGGGACAGGCCCCACGAGACGCGCAGTCGCGTGGCCCGCGCGCCAGGCCCGCTGCTAGGGTGGAGCTCAAGGTGTCGCCGCACACGGCCAATAGAGCCCGCGCCGAGGATGCCAGTCAAACCTGCCGTCCTCCCCCGCATCAGTGCCGCGCCCTTGTCACGGTAGTCTGCAGCTGCGCGTATGGACCGTTTACGCAACAACGCACGCACCGCCGACTTCAGCACTGCGTCGCCCCGGGCGTTGCCTCTCTCTACCAAGGACACGTAGCCACGCTGCAGCTTTCCCTTTGCTGCTACGAGGGACGAGGATGCGCGCTTGACGACCTCCTTCACATCCTTGTCTGTCAGCTCTGCGTCAGCAGCCAGGCCCCGGAAGGAGCAGCGCATGGAGCCGGAGCCCGAGAGGGCGGTGCTCTCGTGGCGCTTGCACCCGACGAACCGCACAGAGTTGTACGCCGTAGTGGACCGCGCGTATACAGACGGAACGAGGTGAGGTAGTGCACGAACGTACACCTCCGCCGCGGGCATGCTCGGTGTCGCTCGAACAATGATATTGGTCGTCAGACGTACGGCATCGTCCGACCATCCGAGCACTGGCCCGCGGATGCGCCACTGCTGGCACTGCGCGCCCCCATGGGCTGCACACCTCGGCTTGGCAACGCAGCCCGACAGCTGCCCACAGGTGGCCGGCTCGAGCAATGTCTGCTCAATGATGGGGAAGGTCGCGGCCTGCATCTTGCGGCGGTTGCGCAGGACACCGGTGAACGCGCCAGTCGCACTCCGCTCTGCACGAGGGTCGCTGCAGGCGGCGTCCAAAGTCCCGTCGGGATCATCCCCCGCCAGGTTCAACTGGCGGGACTCCTCATCCAGGAGCTGAAGACCGGCCAGGCCTGCAGCACCAACCTTGTCGTCGCCCAGCAACCCATCAGAAGGCGCATCACCGAGCTCTCGATCACCAACGACATCTCTTGGGGCGCCACGACGCACAGCCGCCCCAGTGCCTTCGTCTTTGGCCTCGGTTCCGCTGTCCGTGCCCCGCCCTCCCGCAGAACTAGACCCCGACGCATCCTCGGAGGCACCGTCAGAGGCTTCCCCGGTGCGCCACATGCATACGCGGTAAATACGGCACAGCAGGGGAGGGACGGCGCGGTGGCGGCGGCGGCGCTGGACTGGGGGGGGGGGGGTGGCACCGGTCGCGGCGCGGGCGGGGGCGCCGCGGGGGGGGGGGGGAGGCGGAGGGGGGGGGGGTGTGGGGGGTGCCTGGGGGGGGGGGGGGGGGGGGGGGGCGGCTGACGGCCGCCCGAGCGTAGATGCGCTGCTGGAGGGGGCGGTCGCGGCGGCGGGGGGGGGGCGGCTGGGGGAGGCGGCGATGCTCGCCCGCTGGGCGGTGCGGGTGGCCCGCGCGCCCGCCGTGGGGCGGGGGGGGCGGGCGGGCGGGGCGGGCGGTCCCGCTGGCGGGGACGGCCCTGACGGTGGTGACGCCGCCGCCGCCGCCGGCGGGGATGGTGCCGACCGGGATGTGCCGGCCGGGGTCCCCCGGTGGGCGGTCCCCCCCCGGGTGTCTCCCTCCCCCCCCCGCATCACCCCTCCCCCCCCCCCCTCAGACGGGGGGTCCCCCCCCCACCCCTCTCCCCCTGGCCCCTACCCGTGGGGTCTCATCAGCACGGACGAGGCGCGGGCGGTGTGCGCGGCAGCCGCCTACGCCACCGCCGCGGGTGACGGCGGCGGGGGCCTGCGGGCGCTGGCGTGGACGCACGAGGCGCGGGCGTACCCGCCCACGGTCGAGGGGGACCCCCCCCCGGGCGGCGGCCCCGTCCACCCGGGGCCGGTCCCAACGTCCCTCCCAGAGCTGGACCTCCTCCACCGCACCCTCACCGCCGCGGCGCTGCCGTCCCTCACCGCCGCCGCGGCGGGGCCGTCGCCGGTGCTTGCGCCGGCGGTGGTGCGGGCGGCGCTCGCCACCGCGGCGGGGCTGGTGGGGGCGGGGCCGCCGCCACCACCACCACCGCCACCACCGCTGTCGCCTTTGCGGGGCGCCGCGGCCGGGCTGGGGGCGGGGGCGGTGGCGGGGGCGGGGGCGGGGGTGGGGGCTTCCCCGACCGCCGCCGCGGCGGTGGCGGCGGCGGCGGCGGCGGTGGAGGCGGCCGTCCACGCCGACGCCGCCGCGGCGGCGGACGCGGCGGCCATGGCGGAGCGGGCGTCGGTGGCGGCGCGGCGGGTGCCCCCCGGGGCGTGCGGCGGGGAGGCGGCGGTGGCGACCGCCGAAGCAGAGGTGGCGGCGGGGGTGGTGGCGGGGGGGCCGGGGGCGGCCGCCCTGGGGGGAGGGTGGGGGGGGGGCTTGCTGCGCGCGCGTGGCTCGTCCAGGCCCGCCGCGAGATGGGGCACGCCTTTCGGGCGGGGGGGGGCCGGAGGAGGGGGGGGGGGGGACGGCCCGAGCGGAGCGGCGTGGGGGGGGGGGGAGTGGGGGGGGGCGGCGCCCCCGCCCCAGCGGCCCCCGACGGGCCCGACGGCCCCGAGTGGGCCCGCTGCCTGGCGCGGTTCCGGACGGCGGCGGCGTCGGTGGGGGACGTTGCCACCGTCCGCACCGCGTGGTACGTCGAGGCCCGCGGGTGGCTCCAGGCGGGGGAGGGGGGGCGGCGGGACGCGGCGGCGCGGGCGTTTCGGGCGCTCACGCCGGGCTGACGTGGGTGGGAAGGGGGGGGGGCAGGGGGGGGGAGGAGGGACGAAGGAGGGGGGAGGAGGGGGCCGGTCGGCGTCCCGGCGGGGGCCGCCGCCGCCGCGCGCAACACGGAAAAACACTCCACTTAGCCTGGCATAGGGAACATCTCTGGTCCTGAGACATCCCCCCGTATGACTCAGAAAGAGCCCCGTCGAGACAGGGGGGCTATCTTTACCTTCGATTCCATGGTCTGCAGGAGGGCCCGGCCTCCGACACTACAGCTGATTTCGGCTGCGTGAAGAGGGGTCAATACGGCATGCCGTCCAGACACGCGACTCCTGCACGAGCAGCGCGGCCTGGCCGGGCCCAAATCGCTGCGGCCTCGGATGGGGCCTGGGTCGGAGCTGCGGCGGCCCGGCCGACATGCAGTTGTTCATCTGATACTTGTTTTAGATAAATCACCGGTCTCAAAGAATTTCTTCTCGATCGCCAGAATACGCGCCGATCGGCGATGGCTGCCAGCTACCCTATTGGCTGCCTCCAGGATGCATTTAGCCTATCAGAACCGCGCATTACCGCATCGATTACGGCGGTGCGGCCGCCCCCAGCGGGCGGGCGCCCGCTGCCGCCAGCGCGCCGCCCGCCGCGGGGGGCCGCCCGCGGCGCTTGCGGCCACCTGGCGTTGCTCTGGGATGCGCGGACGTCCTTGGGCACGGCCCGCGTCGTCTGAACCCGGCCGCGGACGCCTCGGGCGCCGCCGGCGCGGCACGCGCCCCGGGCGATCCTGCGCGGCCCGCGCCGCCGGCGCTCCGGGCGCTGCATGCGCGGCCCGCGCCGCCAGCTCCACCGCGGCGTCCGTGTCCCCAGCGTTGCTTTTGCCAACGGCAAGGCCGCCGTCAGCCGCCGGTCGGCACCAGCCGTACCGCTATTTTTTGGACGTATGTGGCAGCATTCTTTTGTGGGCGTGCACATGCGGTCATCTGGTGACGCCTGCGCCTGCGGGCGCCTGTGCCTGGGGCTGCACGCCCGTGCATGTTCCATGTGCATTGGCGGCGGGGGACCGCTTGGGTGCCGCCGCCTGAGCGGCTGTCCCGGTAGTCCTCCTCCGGGCGCTGCTTGAATGCCCGTCTTGCGCCATTTATCAAGAGAAATTCAACAGAAATTGAAACAGATGAGTACAAGTTCAAGTTCCGTATTGTACGAGAAGAGGAACACTTATCTGAACGAAACGTAAGTCGTTGCGAAACCCCTCGCCCCAGGAATATCAATGAATTTGTGTGAATTATATCAGTTGTCCTTAATTAGCCGACGTGTTTCGTCTGCATAGAAACTGCTCTTTTTATTGTCACATGAAGTGGACCCCGTGACGGTTTCAGTCGTCAACCCGTCCTGCGTGCGCTGGCAGGTGCTGGGCTCCCTGCCGGATGGCGCTCTGCGACGGATGGCGCGCACGACTGTCACGGTGCACTGCACCACCGGCACGACGCAATGCGTCGATTGGTACCATTGTCGCAGGCCGTCTGCCGCGCGACCATCACAGAGCGGTCAGGTTTGTCCCTGCCATCTTCCCGAGAACGGCGACGTCCACATGCTCCTGGACTTCTCCGTCGGTTGGCGCACGTGCCGGGCGGCTGCGTCGACATTGTCACCCAGGACGCGACACGTGCGAGCCGTCGCCTCGCGCCCGCACTGACCGTTCCCCTTTCCCAGCTCTCGTTCCCACCGTCTTCCGTTACTTCCCTGCCGACGTGCGCGTGCTGCGGCGGGACGACGCACCTGCCCTTCCCGATTGAGCGCTGCGCGGGCGGTGGTGTCCTTCCGTCTTCGGGCGGACTGCCTCCAGCGTGGCCGGTCCGCACTGGGCGGCGGCGCGGATCACCCTCTAAACTTCGTCGCTGTGCCGCTGTCCGGTGTCCATCCATGTGCTGGCGGTGTCTAAGAGCTTCTGTGAGGTGAATCATCAGCTGCTTCCGTTTGTGTGCTGAGCTGGCGGACGTGAGCGTGAGATCCGGCGAGGCCGCTGACTGTTGCTCGCCGTTCTGCTCAGTCACTGCGCTGCCTCGTCGGCGGACATGCCGCTGTCGTTAGATGGAGAGAGCAATCGATTGCTGCTCATTATGCGCTTCATCGGTAAGATGTGGGAGCAGCATGCGCAAGCACGGGGCGAGCGGGTGCGCATCTCCGTGTTGGTTCACCAAGTAGGCGATGAACCTGGGGCCGACCAGTCTGTCCTCCATGTCATTCCGTCATCACCTGCCGATGGGGACATCGACTTTCTTCGCGAGGTATTGCGGACGTACACTGACGCTGGTGGTCCGGAAGCCTTCTCTCGTGGCGTATCCCCATTTCCTGGCTCGACGCTGTCCAACCCCCCCAGTTCGGGGCAAGGCGATGCACGCGGGAGCCAGCCCCCGCTATCTGCGCCGGGAGCACCACCCATTACCAGTGTACGAACCGCGTCGCGAGGCATCAACGAGTCAGCGGTCAAGAATGCGGCTATTGACCAGGCTAACGCTGACTTGGGTGCCCAGCGCGCAGCCGCTGCACCGCAGCACGAGCGGGGGGTGCAAGCACTCGCGCAAGGTTGGCAAGGTCCGCGTGCATTGACATACACCGACCTACTGCCTGTGTGCCCTGCGTTACCTCTTCTTGACACGCAAAGCCGTGCAGCAGTTGTGCAGTCACCCATACCTCTGCAGGATGACCATGTGGCCGCATTTCTTCAAGCGATTGGCGCTCCCAACTTGGCTGCGTTCAAGTGGAAGACGATCGTCCTGTTCACATCCTGTGTCCGTACACTTGTGAACTTCTTTGCACCAACACGCAACCTGAACCGGTCCAAGCCATGGCATGAGATTGGCCCCAATGTTGCCCACAAGTATACCTACACGGTGGGCACTGCATCGTACGTATCAGTGTCGGTGAATCAAGCCATGGTCAGGAGCTCCGGAAAGCACAAGTTAGAGCGTGCCGTCACGTTCGCTGCTCTGTACACGGAGTCTCCGTTTTGGCGTGCGGCGTGCGCAATCTTTCGGACGTGCAACAAGGACCTAGTGTGGGACGATGGTCAAGATCTTTTGCGACCCAAGCCGCGAGAGACCGCAGAAGACAGCGACGAAAGCTCACCCGGAGCTGGTAAAGGCGGAGACGACCTTGGTGCTCTGCTGGCGGACGACGGAAGCAGTCCTTCTGGGAGTGATGACGATGAGGCAGTCGGTAAGAGACTGAGTAAGCGTCGCAAGACAGGCGACAGCCGAGAACGCAAGAAGGGAGGTTCCCAGAAGCAGACCGGCAAGAAAAGTTCGGCGGCAAAGAGACGATCTACCAGCTTCGGCGGCGCCCCTGGAGGTGTCCAACACCCGGAACTACGCCGCGATTTGTGGGTCGACGCACCTGGACTGGATCTTGCGAACCGTCCGAAGACCCCAACGGAGCTGCAGCGCAGCCGATGCTCGTGGTTCTGGACGAACTTGCCTAAGATGGGGGCTGCATCGCTTCCATTGAGTGCGTATCAGACGCTTGGCGGGCTCTTCCACGACCGATGTGCTAAACAACAATTCTCCGTGCAGCCGAGAACTTTCGCGCGCTTGTACGACGTGCCAGGAGATGGGGACTGTTTCTACCACGCTTTGGCATGTGGGCTCATGGACCGGGTGACACAATTTCCCGACATGCCGCGCAGTCCCTTCTGGAAGGAGGTTGGAGTGCACCCTGGTCTTCTTCGCTGGGCGGTGATCGCAATGCAGCGGACCATCCTGGAAAGCAGCCCGACAGCACTCGAGCTCTTGGAGACTTGGGGATATCTCACCAACATTGGGGAGCCCTTCGACCAAGCGGCGGTCCGAGCGCAAGTTCAGGACGCCATTAAGCTCTCTGAGGCTCATCATCTGTGGATGGGAAGGTTCAATGGGGACTACTCACTCATGGCGAACGTGCTGCAAGTCATCATTAAGGTTTTCCGGACGCGTGGGTGCCAAGCGAACGGCAGCGTCGTGCAGGTGCCTTACAATGCGGATTTCGCGATTGCTGACGCTACCCTGAACGTCGTTGCCAATGAGAATGGTGCGAACGTGGGACGAGTGCAAAGCGGCAAGGGCGCCCTCACCTTCGAGGTCTCCGCCACGCATGTTCCCATTTGCTTCGTGAACCAGGCAAGGACTGCCAGCTTGAGCCTGCCCGCCGGCGACCAGCTGTTCTTCATATCTCAGAAGTCATTGGAGCTGGCGCGTGTGAGCGGATGTGTAGTCATGGGAGTTGTTCACAGCGGTTCAGATCACTTTATGTACCCTCACGTATACCGCTCTTTACTCTCTGAGTTCACCGGTGCATCACTTCCGGCATATGCCATCTGAAATGCTGCTCAAGCCACCCGCGCAGAGAGATAAATCAATGTCTCCAGGCGGCGTCATCTCACCACCATAGAGCTTCAGTCACTGTTTATCAATTGCGGCTACCACGAGAAGCCTCCCGCTCCTTCAGCTTCGCGATGCTCCATACGTCTAGAGCGTCGGCCACCGAAGTGGCTATCCTCACAACGTTCAGAACAGAAATGATCTGAATGGCATCCCCCCTTGTATCATACAACTCCTTGAGGCCGGACATGCGCTTGGTGGAAATGCCATCCAGAATCTGCACCGCGATGATGAACGTCCGCACAGTGTTCAAAACGATGCAGTTCTGCCTGCCCTCGTCGGTGTCCATCAATCGAGCAAGGCGAGATGGTCCGTTGGAGTTGGCCATGCCAGTTTCTGCACCGCCCTCACCGCCCTGCTCGGCACCAGACGTCGCTCCCGAGGCAGCACCCAACGAAACAGCAACCAATCCACTGGCCGCCACTCGGTGGCAACAGCGCGCAGCTAGCAGCTCCTTCAAGTCGTTCAAAGCCTGTGACTCAGGTAAAGGGCTCGTAGGCACAGGCAGAGAACGATACGCCTGGTTAACTGCCGTATCAGTGCTGCCGGGACGAGACCCAGACCCGGAAGAAGCCGCAATGCCTGCTGCCTCGTCACCAACAGGGCCGCTTTCCTCGCACGCCGCAGCGGATGCCTCTTCCTCACCCGCAGTAGAAGAAACGCAGTCGTCGGGTGCGTTCTGGGAACCGACAGCATCGGGCGCAGGCGCGACAACGTTGGTCAAACGGGTGGATGCCGAGCAGCGCCGGCGTCCATCAGGATGAGCAGACGGTAGTGGACGCCTGCTTGACCCGGCAGCAGCAGACGGTGTCTCCAGCTCACTCGGAGACGGAGGGACCAAACAGACGGCCTCGTCCGCGCCAGCTGTAGCCATGGGCGCCTCCTGCGCAGAACCAGAGTGAGGCGCCGGCGGCATCGGCCCGACACATTGAGAGCCAGCGGAACGAGAACCTGCCTGCCCGGTGGAGCCCCCGGCCCACGCCGATTGCCAGCGTCGCAGCCGACCGCTGGTCGGCAGTTCCCACAGACCACGGGCCTCTCCGTAAATGGCGACGGTGTAGTAGATTGGATCCCAAAGGGCAGCGTTCTCGTCCTCCCCGTCAACAGGCCCGACCTTGTCGTATGCCTGGAGCGCCTTCAGCAGTGGTAGCCACTTGTCCACCTCGTCCTGCGCAAAGGACAAGGTTTTTGCTGCCTCCTCAATGCGACGACGCTCGCCCGCAATGACTTCCTCGACCATTGTGACGACGTCGGTCAGGTCGTGAGGAGGACCCACATCCGGATCCATTACGCAAGTGAATGGCGGTGGCAAGGAGCAATGCGACCGTGAACAGGAACGTAAGCAGTCAACATCCGCGACGCGGCTGAAGAGGCACGAAAAATGGCGCGCGCGGCCCTCAAACCGTCTGTTGGGCGGACGTCGCCAAGCGGCTGCTGTTCAGTAACGCCTAGGTCGGATCAGGCGTCGGCGCGCAGTGGCTGACGCGTGATCGGGCGACGAGAGACCGGAGCAACAGAGCACGCAACCGATTCCGTGTGGCATACAGTGACTCGTGCGTGCAGAGTTGCAGTCGCGCAAGTTTGCATGCGCCGCCAAACGCACTTACACAGAACAGCACTAAACCTTGGCGTTCAAATTCGAATTTGGTCCACCGGCGGACAGACCTGGTTCCCCAATCGTATTTGTCCGGAGTACAGCGAGGACAGCGCCAATACTATCCACCCTCGGCAATGACCAGGATGCCAGTGCGGCCTCTCCGCGGCGCTCTGCGTGGGTGGTGAGGGCGAGGCGGTAGCTGAGGAGGTCGGGTTCGCCGTGGCCGCGACTCCTCAACAGCGAGTAGACCAGCACGAGCGACATTACTGCTGACACCCCGTCCGCACGCTGAAGGTTACCTTCAGCGCGAGCATGGCGGAGCGGACGTCGGCGTTGGCATCGCTGGACCACAGAGTTGGAAGATCCGGTGTGAATGGGGGAATGCCTGGCAGCTGCAGGCACGCACAACGTGCACGTGAGGTTTCGCATGAGTGGGGACATGTACTGATGATCCACTGGACTGCCCGACAGCATGAGGCACGCGCGGTGAGGGTCGTGGTCTATTGCTGATCCAGCCGCCCCGGTTGTGGTCGCTCGTTGGACAATAGGCGAAGGACCACTGCGTGGACGTCGATGCGCCTTTTCATCTGCATCGGTGCCACAAGTTGCTGGAGGGTGTCGGTAACTCCAGCCGGTATGAAGCGTCAAGACTTTCTTTGCGCTCGTAAGCGTTCGCAGGACGTTCGGCAATTCCCGACCATGGAGGTTTGTGTGGCGTATTCAGTGGCCTTAACGGAACGACTCTTTTCTGCGACAAGACGTTCAGCTGTGCCCAGTGCCCTAGCCGCTTGCGTGCAAGTTTACCATGTGTCCATGGGAACACGATCACGCAAGTTCCATAGCAGACTCGTCTGCAGTGCGATGTCTCAGGGATTGCGTCGCACGCAAACTGCGCAGCTTCTCATATGACTAGCCCGCAGCTGCGTAACTGTTGTGGCTCTAAGTCGCGAAGGCAATGCCGACGTCTACAAGCAACACGCATAGAAAGTGGCGCGCGTTTTACTGTAGTCATCCCTGCCTGCTCCTCTTGTTGCCCTCAAAAGACTCACGGTACCACAGAGGCCACCCGATAAACGAGACGCGAGCGCCGGGCAGCGCTGCATCGCGGTCTTTCCGATGCAAGGACGCAATGTTACACACTCCCTGCTGGTACGCCGAAAAAGTGAGGAAGTTCCTCTGGTTGAGCAGCCGAATGAACGGCTTTAGCCGCTTGGTCGCTGCGTTCCTCTGCTCGGCGGAAGACGTGTTGGTGCCGCGAAGGGACTCGTACGCGTTGGGGCTTGATGCCGCTGAGCAGGTCTTGTGACCCTTACGGAAATGGAACACGTCCACAACAGCCTTGACAAAGACGGCCACGCGCGGCGTGCGGCATATAGCTGACTTGAGATAGCCGCAAGCAAAGTCGTATATGACGTTCGACGGCAAGGATGGGAGGCGTGAGACGAGAAAGTCTAGTGGCATCCGTGGGCCCTCGTGACCGTCCATCATAATAACAGCTACGCACATGGGGTGACTGCAACAGCAAAAGACGCCAAATGTGCCAGCCGTCCATCCTGCCGCACTGAGGAAGTCCTTCTCACAAAGGCTGTCTTCTTCCGTTAGCCTACCGCCGTCGACAAAGGAGAAGCCAGGCCGCAGCAAAGGCAGAGCAGGACTGTAAACGCCTGACTGGTGGTAGTCTCCCAATGACGCCACCAAATCCGCACCGTACACCTTGGCCAGCTCGGACACGGGAATTCGAGGTGCCAGCCATAAGGCGTCGTACTCAGCCGGAGTGAGCGCGCGGGTGAATTCAGGGCTAGCAACCTTCACGCGTGAGAGTGGCGGGTCTTCCTCATCGTCCACGTCTGCGTCGTTCTTGACAAACCGCAGATACCGGCGGAATGCCGCTCGGGTGGCAATCAGAACCTTCCGAAGCGCCCGCCGACTACGGTCCGATGACAACAGAGCAGGTGCGAGACATGCAACGGCGCCGCGCAATACACGCTGCTCTCGGACTCGCCGGTCTTGAAGCACCGCCTGCAAAGCCTGCTCCGTCCAATTGGGGTCGTCCAGAACGTTGGCCAGCGCGTCCACGGCACCCCAGTCGCCTTGCTGGCACCACACGAACACGGGCTCGGCGCACAGCGCCCGCACAAACTCAATAATCTTGGCAGCACCGTTGACCGTACTGGGAATGCTGGCGTGCAGTCGTACTTTTGAAGCATGCTGCACACGGTCACCTCGCGTCCCGCCGGTGTCCGCGAGCGCAGGCTCGTCGAGGGCCGCGGCGAGTCGTGCGTTGGGCCGCTGTCCGATTGGAGAGGACGCTTCGTCCTTGTCGTTCGAGCGCACGAATTGCGCGAGGGTTGGCACAACGCCGGCAGGTAACTTGTCGCGCACCTTAGCGGGAGCGTTGACCACAGACCTTCCGAGTTGCACGGCGACGTCCTGTCCATGTAAAACCTCTCGGACGAATGCCACCAGCGCGCGGTCCACTTTTCCGTCACCGACGGGGTCCCACTGACCAGCAACAGATCTGGAAACGTCCTCGTCCTGCCTCTCTAACGCTTCTGGGTAGAGCATGGCTATGGCGTAGATGGCGCCGGTGGCAGCCCGAATCGACGTCGCCCGGGGATGCTCCGCCTTGCCGTTGCTGTCCGCCGTCGCCTGCCGGAGCACTCGTGCGAGAGCGATGACGATGGCGCCGTCTTTCACAAGACTAGCAACTGCCACGGCACCGCGGACCATTCCGATGGGCAACCTGATGCGCTTCAGCTCCCGCCGGTGCTTGGCCCGAATGCCCATGTACAGTCCATCAAACGACAGTGACTTATAGGACCCACTCGGCTGCGCACATGTTGAACAGCGGAACACAGAAGCAGGAAGTCCCTCTACGACGAGCTCCAAGTACAGCATCAGCGCTTGTCGAAACGTGGGGAGCGTCCGCACAGCGTTCGCCTTTAGCGGCAGGCGCTCGGCGCCCGAGAGCTGAATGACGTGCTCGCGCAAGGCGACCGTTGCGGACACGCACGAGCCGTTCGAGACCAATCCAGCAGCGACGTTGAATAGGAAGGGCTCCGTGTAGCCCGTCTCAATCGAGCCAAATATGATACCATGCTGGGAACCGTCGTCAAACACCTTCACGTTGCACCGCTGGCATATCCACCATTGCACGTCGCACGGAGCGGCGCCTTCTTCAAACTCCACCACAGCCTTGACAATACCGGATCGCCTTTCCAACTTGTACGCACGTAGACAGCCAGGCACAGGGCAGAACTTGGGAGCCTCCAAGTCAAACGGCGTATCCGTCAAAGCGCAACTGCGCAGCTTTTGCTCGGTCGCAAAAGCGGCGAGTGATGGAACCGCGAAGCGTGGACGGTGCGATCGCTGATACTTGACAGCCAGCTCTTTCCGCCAAGAAGTTTCAGTGTCTTCTTCGTCGTCGTCCGACACGTCCGCTTGGTTGTCAAGAAATGAGCTGTACGCTGCTCGAGCAGCTGCGGCATGAGAGCAAAGCAGGCCCTGCTCCAAACAGGATATGCAGGTCCAGAAAGCGGCGCGTGACTTGCGTACCAGCATCCAAGGCCAGTTGCCGCCAGCCCCACGTACGACGCAAAGAGTTTCTCCGCAAATGCGGGCATCCCCTTCCACCAGCGGATCGCCAATGCGCTTGTACATGGCGCGTAGGAGCTCAGCTGGGGCGACGGCGCAGGCGAGGGAGACGCGCCGCCACGCAGACTTGACCGCATCGGCATGTGTGCAGCCCACCAGCAGACACTGCTCGGGAGAGCTGCATGCGCACAACAGCTCGTCATTATGCTGAGTGCGGAGCTCAACAACGACCGCCAGCTCCGGCCCATCAGCATCACGAATCTCATCTCGACCAAACTTGGCGATGAGACCCACACCAGAGAAAGGTACAAGAGAGAAAGAGCGATCAGACATCTTCTTGTCACTGCAGTGCGCGTGCTGCTGCCGCAAACCTGCGACGGACGCCAGTTGCTCGGCAGACACGAGCCTTGACGGCTCGCCTTCGGAAAACATCTTCATCAAGTCGCGGCAAAAGATGACGAGCGCGATCTCCTCCAGCGAATCCCGCACATGAAGGCCTGTGCCTCGTGGACGTCCTGGTCCAGCCTTCGGGTAGCCGGGGAGGCCGGCAGTCGAAGACCAGAACTGTTTGCTCGGCATCTGGTCAGGGACTTCCTGACGCTCCTCATTTGGTCCATGAAACTCCTGCGTGGCATCCGCCTCCTCCTCATCAATAGACGCGGATGAAACAGAGACAAAGGCGTCCGGGTGTAGTGCGACCTGAAGCTCAGGGGTGTGCAGTACAACCTCACGAGCACCGGGATACAGCGGCGCTTGCGAAGAGGAGGACGCAGCATCCAAATCTACCGGCGCCGGCGAATGAAGCTCAACACACGCCCCGTCCTCACGTAGAAATGAGCGAACTGCACGCAGTACGACTGCCATCACAAAGCGTGCTCAGCCACCGCTCGCAGCTGACCTCGTCAGGTGCGTCGACGAGCCGGTGCTCGTGGACACCGTCAGCAGGTCGATGGACACCGGCCGGAGGCACAGCGAAGAAGTCGAGGGGTGATGCGCGCCGCCGCTCAGTGCGGACCGGCCACGCTGCGGGCGGTCCGCCCGAAAACGGAAGGACACCCCCGCCGGCGTGGCGCTCAAAAGGGAAAGGCAGGTGCGTCACCGCTGCACAGCACGGACACGGAAGCAGGTGGAGAGCCGCCAGCTGGCGGCACGGTCGCAATGTTGGGCCCGTCGTCCGACTCAGCTCTCGCAGTTCGCACGGCCAGCGCCAAGTGCGCACCTACTCGAACGCTAACGCAATAGGGACAGCGCGCCGCTCATGCGCCTGGGCGCCCCGCCTCCGTAGCACAACGGTTGACGGCACCAACAAGTAATAAAGAGACGAGGCCGTGTACAGCCACCAAGTAGAAGCGGCGACGAGCAGCAGACAGCCGCGGCGGCGTGCCGAGTGCGTCCGCCGCACCGATTCAAAAAAGCAAACCGCGCCAACAGGTATCGCCTAAGCAGGACGAGTAGGTGCGGCAACGCGCCGGTGTTCGTGGGCGCTGGCGGGTCGATGAACACCGGAGAGCGGCACGGCGACGAAGTTGAGAGGGTGATCCGCGCCGCCGCCCAGTGCGGACCGGCCACGCTGCGGGCAGTCCGCCCGAAGACGGAAGGACACCACCGCCCGCGCAGCGCTCAATCGGGAAGGGCAGGTGCGTCGTCCCGCCGCAGCACGCGCACGTCGGCAGGGAAGTAACGGATGACGGTGGGAACGAGAGCTGGGAAAGAGGAACGGTCAGTGCGGGCGCGAGGCGACGGCTCGCACGTGTCGCGTCCTGGGTGACAATGTCGACGCAGCCGCCCGGCACGTGCGCCAACCGACGGAGAAGTCCAGGAGCATGTGGACGTCGCCGTTCTCGGGAAGATGGCAGGGACAAACCTGACCGCTCTGTGATGGTCGCGCGGCAGACGGCCTGCGACAATGGTACCAATCGACGCATTGCGTCGTGCCGGTGGTGCAGTGCACCGTGACAGTCGTGCGCGCCATCCGTCGCAGAGCGCCAACCGGCAGGGAGCCCAGCACCTGCCAGCGCACGCAGGACGGGTTGACGACTGAAACCGTCACGGGGTCCACTTCATGTGACAATAAAAAGAGCAGTTTCTATGCAGACGAAACACGTCGGCTAATTAAGGACAACTGATATAATTCACACAAATTCATTGATATTCCTGGGGCGAGGGGTTTCGCAACGACTTACGTTTCGTTCATATAAGTGTTCCTCTTCTCGTACAATACGGAACTTGAACTTGTACTCATCTGTTTCAATTTCTGTTGAATTTCTCTTGATAAATGGCGCAAGACGGGCATTCAAGCAGCGCCCGGAGGAGGACTACCGGGACAGCCGCTCAGGCGGCGGCACCCAAGCGGTCCCCCGCCGCCAATGCACATGGAACATGCACGGGCGTGCAGCCCCAGGCACAGGCGCCCGCAGGCGCAGGCGTCACCAGATGACCGCATGTGCACGCCCACAAAAGAATGCTGCCACATACGTCCAAAAAATAGCGGTACGGCTGGTGCCGACCGGCGGCTGACGGCGGCCTTGCCGTTGGCAAAAGCAACGCTGGGGACACGGACGCCGCGGTGGAGCTGGCGGCGCGGGCCGCGCATGCAGCGCCCGGAGCGCCGGCGGCGCGGGCCGCGCAGGAGCGCCCGGGGCGCGTGCCGCGCCGGCGGCGCCCGAGGCGTCCGCGGCCGGGTTCAGACGACGCGGGCCGTGCCCAAGGACGTCCGCGCATCCCAGAGCAACGCCAGGTGGCCGCAAGCGCCGCGGGCGGCCCCCCGCGGCGGGCGGCGCGCTGGCGGCAGCGCACGCCCGCGCGCCCGGGGCGCGGGCCGCGCCGGCGGCGTCCGAGGCATCCGCGGCCGGGTTCAGACGACGCAGGCCGTGCCCAAGGACGTCCGCGCATCCCAGAGCAACGCCAGGTGGCCGCAAGCGCCGCGGGCGGCCCCCCGCGGCGGGCGGCGCGCTGGCGGCAGCGGGCGCCCGCCCGCTGGGGGCGGCCGCACCGCCGTAATCGATGCGGTAATGCGCGGTTCTGATAGGCTAAATGCATCCTGGAGGCAGCCAATAGGGTAGCTGGCAGCCATCGCCGATCGGCGCGTATTCTGGCGATCGAGAAGAAATTCTTTGAGACCGGTGATTTATCTAAAACAAGTATCAGATGAACAACTGCATGTCGGCCGGGCCGCCGCAGCTCCGACCCAGGCCCCATCCGAGGCCGCAGCGATTTGGGCCCGGCCAGGCCGCGCTGCTCGTGTAGGAGTCGCGTGTCTGGACGGCACGCCGTATTGACCCCTCTTCACGCAGCCGAAATCAGCTGTAGTGTCGGAGGCCGGGCCCTCCTGCAGACCATGGAATCGAAGGTAAAGATAGCCCCCCTGTCTCGACGGGGCTCTTTCTGAGTTATACAGGGGTATCTCTCAGGACCAGAGATGTTCCCCAGCTCAGGCAAAGTAGAGTGTTTTCTTGTGCTCCCGCGCGCGCCCCTCGCCGTGCGCGGACCCCGTGGTGGGGGGTACGCCACGGCAGCGCGCCACCCGACGCGCCGGCAGAGGTGCCTCGCCGCCGCCGCCGCCGCCGCTGCCGCCGCCGCTGCGCGGACTCGGCGGCCACGGCGGGGCCGGCCGGGTACCCCGCCGCGCCCCGCGGGGCCGCCGCCGCGGCCGCCGCCGTCGCCGCCCGCCGTCCGCCGCCATCCTTCCTCCTCCTCGGGGGGTGGGGGTGGGAGGGCCCGGCGGTGCCGCCAAGGGGTGGGCATGGGGGGGGGGGGGGGGGGGGTGGGGCCCCACGGGGGAGTCAGCGGCGGCCGGCCGGGCTTTGGGGGGCGCCTGTCTGCGTTCCGGCACCGCAACTTTGGCGGGGGGGCGGCGGCGGCGGCAGCGGCGGCGGCGGCGGCCGCCGCCGCCGCCGAGGCGGGCGCACCCGGCGGCGGGGGCGGTGGCACCCCCGGGGGTGCCCCCACCGGCCGATTCGTAGCGTCCCCCCTGCGGCGGCGGGCGAGCCTCTACCGGGGCGCCCCCGGCGGTGGCGGCGGCGGTGGTGGTGGCGGGGACCCCTTCCGCGGGGGCCCCCGCCGGTGGGGCGCCCCCGCCACGGCTTCGGCGAGCACCGGTGGCGGCGGCGGCGGCGGCGGGGACGTGGCGCGCCGCGAGGTGTGCCGCTCTGGGTACGACCCGCTGGCGCTGCTGCGGCGGCTGCCCGCGGGCCTCGCCTCCCCCGTGGAGGTGCGGGTGGCGGGCAGCCGGTGGCTGCCGCACGCGTGGACACCCCACTGGGCGGAGCTGCGGGGGCGGGTGGTGATGCTCCTCGAGGCGGCCGACGGCCCGTCCTGGGGGGGGGGAGGTTCCCCCCCCCGGGTGCCAGTGCCGACAGCGGCTTTGGCGGCGGCGGCGGCGGCGGCGGCACGGACGCGGCGGTGCGGGCGCTTTTCTCCACGCACCGGCTGTTTGTGTCGCGCCGCGGGCAGGGCGGCACCACGCTGCGGCTGCGGCGGGCGGCGGGCTCCGCGGCGGCCTCCGTGTGGCTCCGCTTCCTCGACGACGCCACCGCGGGGGCGTGGGAAAAGGCGTTGGTGCAGGCCACCGCGGCGCGGGTGGTGGGCGTCTCGGACATTGTGTTTGTGGCGCCGATTGGGAAGGGGGCCTCGGGCAAGGTCTTCCTCGTGCGGGACCGGGTGACGGGGGAGCGGCTCGCCCTCAAGGTCATTGACAAGCGCAAGGTGTTTGATACGCGGTCGGGCTTTCGGCACGCGGTGGATGAGCGGCTGGCGCTGCAGCTCACCGCGGGGCACCCCTTCTTCACGCAGCTCCGGTACGCGTTCCAGACGCGGGCCAACCTGTACGTGGCGCTGGCGTTTTGCGACGGGGGGGACCTCTTCCAGAACCTCCGCACGCACGGGGGGCGGCTGCGGGAGCGGCAGCTGCGGCTGGTCGCGGCGGAGGTGCTGCTGGCGCTGGAGGAGCTCCACGGGCTGGGCTTTGTGTACCGGGACCTCAAGCCGGAGAACGTGCTGCTGGACCGAGACGGGCACGTGCGGCTGGCGGACTTTGGGCTGTGCAAGCAGCTCCGGGGGGGGTCCGCCCTCACCTCCACCATCTGCGGCACGCACACGTACGCCGCCCCCGAGACGCTGTCGGGGATGGCGTACAACACCTCCATCGACGCGTGGGCGCTGGGCATATTTCTGTATCACCTGCTGCGTGGGCGGACGCCGGACGAGGCGCCGACGCTGGAGGCGGTCATCCACAAAATGTCCCACAGCCGCCCGTGGTACGGGGAGGCGACCTCCCCCGAGCTGGCCGCCCTCATCCAGGGGCTGCTGGACTTTAAGCCCGCCGCCCGGTTGGGGTGTGGGGTGGGGGGGGTGGCCGCCCTGCGGGCACACCCCTTCTTTGCGGGCGTGCCACCAGCGCCGGCGCCGACGCGGCGGGGGGGCGGGGGGGGGAGGTTACGGGGGGACGCGCCAGCGGCGGCGGCGGCCCCTCCGGCCTCGGCGGCGGAGGCGGCGGCGGCGGCGGCGGCGGCGGCGGCGGCGGCGGCATCCGCGGCGGCGGACCCCCCGGACAGCATGCAGGACGAGCTCCGCAACTTTGACCTTTCCGAGTGGGGCCACGTCTCCATTGATAACGACCGGGACGACGCGTCGTACGGGGACGATACGCTGTGGCCGCCCGTGCGGGCCCGCAAGCGCATTGCCGACGAGCTGTACGTGGTGGGCTTCGCGTACGCGTCGGGGCGGGCGGGGGAGGGGGGGAGGGGGGGGGGGATGGGTGGGATGGGCGCGGCGGCAGGCCGGGGGGGGTGAGGGGGGTGTCGTGTGTGGGGGGGGGGGGACGGGTGGGGGGGGTGAGGGGGGGTGTGTCGCGCCTAGTGTTTTTTTTTTTTTTTGTGCGCCCTGCTCAGCTGGGGTGTGTGGGCGTGAGTGTGGTGTTGTGGCCTTACCTTGTACTGTTTGTCTTCTCCCTGTTGGGTTTGCTCCCGCCTGTACCCGGCGGGGTGCCCGCCCCTCCCGCCTCCCTGATGGCCCGCCGTCGGGTGGCGGGTGTCGGTTGTGTCTCTTCCACGTCATTTTTTTTTTTCTCATCGTCCTCTCCCATTTTCTTTTTTCTTTTTTTCCTTTTCTCTTGTCGGCGGTGTGGGCGTTGCCGCCACACCGCGGTGGGGACCGGTGTGGGCCAGTGGCCCCGGGGTGGCGGGGGAGGGCGCCGCCCGTCCGCGACCGTGCCTCGACGCGACGCCCGTCCCCGTTGAGGGAGTGACCGCCGCGTGCCGCCCAGCCGCCCGCCTCGGCGCGCCCCGCGGGCGCGGGGTGCGCCGCGACCGTGGGCCGCGGCGGCGGCGGGCGGGGGGGGGGGGGAGCGGGGCCGTCGCCAGGGCGAGCGGGCGCCCGCCCCCCCCCCCCGGCCCCGCCGCCACGGCGGGCCTCCCCCGTACCCCGCCCCGGCGGGAAACCCATCGCGGGTTGGTGCCGAGCCCGGCGGGTGGCTGGAGGGGACCCCCGCCACCGCGTCTGCTCCCCGGCGGTGGCGGCCGCGGCACCGCCCCCGGCGGGGGCCGGCCCCCCGCGGCGGGGGGGGCCCTCGGCGGGAGGGCCCGCGCCTGCCGTGCCGGCGGTGGCCACACACACGCCCCCACCCCTCGCCGCGCCGCGCACGTGGCACACCCCCTCCCCCCCCCCACTGCGTCGCCCGCCCCGTGGCCCACAGCGCACGCGCGGGTCACCGCCGGCCGCCCCCGCCGCCGCGCCCGGGCGTGCGGCGCGTCCCCCCCCCCCCGTTGGCGCGCACCGCCGTGCCCGCCGACCCCCCGCGTGTGGGTAGCCGCCCGTGCCGCGGGCGGGGTGGCCCCTTCCGTCCAGGCGGGCGGGGGGCGGGCGGGAGCACGGGGCGGCCTGCACCCCAGGTCGCCCCCCGCCGCCACCGGTCCCCGGCGGGGCCCGGCAGCCGCGGGCTGCCCACCCCGCCCCGGCCGCGGCGGCCAAGCGCGCCCCCCACCAGAGGGACGCGGCCGGAGGTGGGACGGTGGCAAGGGAACGCGGGACCGTCGTCCGCCCCCGTGAGGGCGACCGCTCTGCAGAGTAACCCGTCGCCGCCGAGGCGGTGTCGGCGGCGGTAACGGAGGCGGTGGCGGCGCCGCCGCCGCCGCCGGGCCGCCGCCAGAGCGCCGTGGCGCCCGCCGCGCCCCGTCTCCCCCCCACCGGCGGCGGGCGCCCAGTCCTCCCTGGCGCGCTCCCCCCCATCCTCTACGGGCGCGGCCCCGCCCGCCGCCACTGCCACCACCGCCACCATCCCCCGCGGCGGTCAGCCCTCGGTGAGGGTGGTGGCGCCAGCACCTCAACCCCCCCCCCCCCCCCCCCCCCCCTTCTCAACACCGCCCTCGACCCCGCCCCCCCCTCTCCGCCGCCCCCAACGGCGTTCAGCCCTCGGTCAGGATGGTGGCGCCCGCCCCGCCCCCCCTCCCCACCCCAACCCCCCCCCCACCCCCCCCTCCCCCTCCTCCTCTCAAAACCACGGGTGCGCCAGCGCCCCCGCCACCGTCACCCGCTTGGCCGGGTCCACCCGCAGCATCCCCCGGATGAGTGCCCGCACGTCCGCCCCCACCCCCCCCACCCCGCGGCGGGAAACGGCACCCGCCCCCGCCGGATGGCCTCGAGCGTCTCGGCCGAGTCCCGTCCCCACAAACGGGTACCGCCTCGAGAGGGTGGTGTACGCCAGCACCCCCGCCGCCCACACGTCCACGGGCAAGCCATACGGCTCCCGCTCCACAATCTCGGGAGCCACACAGTGCGGCGTGCCGACGGCGTCGGTGAGGCACGCGTCTGGGCCCGCCGGGTGGCCCCCATCCACCGCCACGGTGAGGGAGGTGAGGGCCACCAGCGCGGAGGACACCACCCCCTCCGCCCCAAACACCGCATTCTCCGCCCGTACATCCCGGTGCACGACGCCGTGCGCGTGGAGGTGGGCGAGGGCGCCCAGGACGCGGCGCATCAGCTTCTTGGCGGCCGCCTCGGGGAGGCGGCGGGAGCGGCCGACGACGCCCAGGAGGGAACCCCCGGGGACGGCGCCCCGCACAATCGCCACGGACGTGGCCGACTCAAAGACGTCCAGCACGGGCACCACGTACGGGCAGGGGGGGAGGGTACGCGCCAGCTCCGCCTCCCGCGCGACCATCCGCGCCACCCGCGGGTTGGCCTGCACCCGCCGCAGCACCGTGACCGTCACGGGGGCGCCCGTCTCCCGGCACACCCCCTCCCGGGTGGTGCCGCCACCGCCGCCGCCACCGCCCCCACCGTCGCCGCCGCCGGCGCCACCGCCAGCTGCACCACCAGCACCACCCCCACCCCCCATCATCAGACCCCCCCCCACCCCCCCCTCCCCCAACGCATAGTACGCGTCGACGCGCCAGCTGGTGGCCGCCACCAGCGCCAGCAGCCACGTCCCATACGCCTCCTCGTCGCGCATGTACAGGCGCACCCCCCCCCCCCCGTGCGCCCCCCCCCCCCTCCGCGCCCCCCCCCGCGGGGCGGACGCTGATGGTCAGCGCGCGGGGCTTGCCCGACACCGCCGCGTCCAGCAGCCAGATGGTCCACGCGGGGGGGGCCCCGTCCGCCTCGGCCGGCGACGCGTGAGGGGGGGGGGGGGGGCGCCCGTCAGCGCCGACCCGGCCAGCCGCAGGCGGGTGGGCACGCGGGGGGCCAGCCGCCAGAGGCGGATGGCGACCGTGGCCGCCAGGGGGGGGGACGGATGGCGGAGGTGGGACATGGCGGGTGGGTGGGGGCGAAGGATGGGGGGGGGGGGCGGCCCGCACACGGGGGGGGGGGGAAGGAGGGGGGCAGGGGGGGCCGGGAGGGGGAGGGAGGGAGAGGGGGGGAGGCCTGCGCAGGGGGAGGCAGGGCTAACGGGTGTGGGGGGCAAAGGGTGCGGCGGGGGGGGGCGAGGGCGCCACCGGCCGGGGCAGAGCGGCGGCCCCTAAGGAGCGGGCACCCCCACACAAAACAGGCAGCGGCGGCGGGCCGCGTCGGGCGTACGGCGCCGGGCCACGCAGGGGGGTGGGGGGGGGGAGCGGCCCGCCCCGCGCCGGGCCACCACCCCCGGCCCCTCGCTGTTGCGCCCCCCCCCGCCCGCCCGCGGCGCACCCGCCGAGCCGCGGCGGCTGCCGACGCGGCCGCCGGCAGCACCACCGCCAAGCAGCCGCCGCGGGCGCCGACGGCGGGGCGGGGCGGGGCGGGGCGGGGCGGGGCGGGGTGGGGCGGGGCGCGGCGGGGAGTGGCGCGGCGGGTGTCGCGGCGGGGGGCGCCGACGATGCTGTGTGCCGGGGGAGGGGGGCGATGGGGGGATGCGGCGGCGGCCGCCGCGCAAGGGAGAAGCACGACGGCACGCGCGTGGCGTGACGCCTGCCGGATGGAGGGGGGTGACGGCCGCCTCCCGGGTGGAGGGGGGGTGGGCACGCCCTAGGGCGAGCGCCGCCGCGGGTGCCGCGGCGGACGACGCGCGGCCGGTGCGCCGGGCACGGCGCCAGCGGGGGACGGGCATGGCACGCCGCCGGCAGGCCGGCAGGAGGGGGCACGCGCCACGCGAGCGCGGGCGGGCGGCGGGCACAGACGCAGCCGGGGATGGGTGGGGGCCACCCCCACCGCCACCGCCCCCACCGCCACCGCCACCGCCACCGCCACCGCCACCACCGCCGCTACTGCCACCGCAGCCGCCACCGTCACCGCCACCGCCACCGCCACCGCCACCGTCACCGCCACCGCCACCACTGCCGCTACCCCGCCACCGCAGCCGCCACCGTCATCGCCACCGCCACCGCCACCGCTGCCGAGAAAGTACCCGCCCCGTGCCTAATGGCGCCCCCAATGCACAGGCGCCACTAAGATCCCGGGATGACCGTCGTGTCGGCGACCGCACCCAGCGCGGCCGCCGGTGACGGGCACGCGGGGGCCCACAACAGGTGCTCGCGGCCGCGGCGTCCAACGGCGCAGACGCCACGCGCGTCGTGGCGCGACCACCGCCGCCACCGCCGCCGGGCCGGCCGTCCAGGCGAGCACGCCGCAACCGCCGCGTTGCGGCGGCGTCCGACCGGCCGAGCGTCCACCCGCACCGCCACAGGCGGCCGTCAGGGGCGGTAGGCGCAGAGTGGGAGCCCGCCTACGCTCCAGTCCCCGCCACCACCCCAGCCCCCGCCACCTCCCCCGCCGCCCCTCTCGCCCCGAAGCCCACCCATCTGAGGGAAGCCCCACAATAGCGGCGCATCCCCGACGGGGAGGGCGGGGAAAATGCCGGGGTGGCAAAGGAAGGGGTGAAAGGTGGGGGGCGGGGGGAAGGGTTGTCGGTAGAAGGGAGGGCGCAGGGGGGGTGTCGCCGCCCCCGCCGTCGCTACAGCCAAGTCCCAGGGGGCCTGGAACGAGTCGGATCTGAACGAGGCACCTCCTGACACCTCTCGGGCCACACGAGTGGGGACCACTTGGCAAGCTCACTATTTTCCCGGAGCAGTTGCCACGACACTTGGCTTCAAGGAGCACCTCGGACCAGGCTGTCGGCTGGCGGCCCAATCACATTCCGGATCCTTCGTCCAGCCATGCCACGTGGGGAGCAAACGGGTGGCGGGTTTGCCCTCCGATTTCTGCTCCTGGCCAGGGTGGCCGGGGCCATTTCAAACCTGACACCCCCAGAGGCTCCATACTAGGACTTCATTAAAAACCCGCCGCCTAGATTAGGCCCAGAGTGGCGGGTATGGCCGACCCATTTCGGAGAGGGTGTAAACGAGACAGACAGTAGCCCCCTTCGGACCACCAAAGGGCTCCCTTCCTTGGAGTGCACTGTCGAGACCTGACCCGTGGCGCCTGACTGCGACACAGATGACACAATCCCGCCACTGAGGGCTCGTGTGATCACGCGTGATCGGCCCTGAAGCCGTCCTGTGGGGGTGTGGCGGGTTTGCAGTGGGAAACCCGCCATCCAGGGCGACCGCAGACAGACCCAGGCGAGGTATGAGAAAGTTTGATGCACGACGGCAGGATGTATAAAAATTAGCGGACGCTCAATAGTACACGTGGCTGCCGTTTAAGGCTTAAGTGGAAGGTCGGAACGACGTTGGTGGGTTTGCTTTAAGGCGGGCCACGCCGCGCCCCTCGCCGCAGACAGGCGGGGCCAACCGTTGCCACGCGCCAGCCCTCTTTGCCGTGCTCGCCAAGTCCGCTCCTGCGCAGTGCCCCTTATCCCGGCGTCGCGCGCAAGGCCCGAATCGGCTGTTTTTCTTGTTGAACGGCTTGCGGAGGTCTGTGAGAGTTTGCGTGTCTCAACAACCGCTGTGGGACTCGCCAAAAAGTTGCGCTGATGAAGCCGATAAACTCTGCCGTACACTGGGAGATTTTCGCCCAGACGCCGCTTCCGCAACACCTTCCGCATCGCCTGTTGATCTCAGCAGGACCGTGTTGAAATACGCATGCGCCCCCGCTTCAGCTCTTTGTTGAAGCGTTTGTGATGGAACCTTGCCAGTCGTTCCGACTTGAGCAACCGGTACCTCTGTGATGCGCAGGTCCTTGCGCTTCACACCCATCGACATGCGCAACTCGTTATGGCTGCGCAGTGGCTATCACAGCGTGTGACAAAAAAAGTAGTGAAAAACCGCGACGGAATCATGCTGTGGGAGGGCCCGCAACGCCTCGCGCATCGCTTGCGCACTGGATTTACACGATTTCCGCGACGCCGGTTTAAGGGGCACTGCGCTGTGCTGCCGCAGCCCTGTCAACGGCTCCACGCTGCTGAGTACCTCGGCGGTGGCAGACCCCGTCCACGATACTGGTGGCGGCCGCGCCCCGTGGGGTTCTGTGGGTGCGGTGGTCGCAGCGAGGCGGTCGGTCGGTATGTTTACGTACAGACGGGGGGAGTGCCAGCGGCAACAGCTGGTGACCGTGGGGGTGGCGGTTCGACCGTGCGTTTGTAGGCGGTCTCAGTGGGATTGCCGCATGATGTGAGCATTTGCCTAGAGCACACACTTCCGTTCCAGTCGAGCAACACGACATTGCCGGCCGCGGCTGCTGCCTGACTGAGGGTCGTTGCGTTGTGGCGCCTCTCTGTCCTTCGCCGCAGCGAGCGTGATTACTAACCACAGAGATGAGCGCCGCGTTGCTCACCACGGACCGGACTGCTGCTCGCTCGTCCGCCCCGTGAGCACTTGATTCTTCCCCGTGGTTGCATCCTGTCGCTGTTCAACCTGTGGACGTGTGCCCGGCTCCTAGTAGTTATGGCTTCACTTGTTGGTTGGGCGGCCCCGCATTGTTCGACCTCGACGGCACGCCTCGAGGCACTCCGTCCTTTGACTTGCTGGACAACTCCTGTTTGCCGTGTGTACGTGCAAGCGGCTGGCCGATGCCGCTGGGCTGGGATTTCAACTACCTCTGTCCGGCAGCAGCGTGCCCACCTTGAGAACGCGACGTCGTACCCGTCTACATCCCGAGGCGTGGCCACTGTGGCTGCCAGACGGCGACTGACGGGTGGTGCGTGGGCGCATCCTTTGGTGCCATCCGTTGGCTTGACGACCTTTGTGGTCTCGGGGGCGCGGACGCGCAGCGGGTGGGCGAAGGAGCCGCATGCTTCGCGGCGTGACATTGCTGTGTGCAAGTCAACAGAGTCAACCTCCCCTGAGCCGCTCGACGGGTATGGGTGGTTGGACACCTCCAAGATCTGCCACACGCACCTGTGCCGCGCCGCTCGGAGGTGCCAGAGTCGACCTGCTTGGCGTACCGGCGCGGAGATGCCGTCCAGCTATCAAGTTTGCCGTCTGTGCGCGTCGCTTGGCGCTGGGCGGCCGGGTATTGCTGCCGCACCGGTGACGGTTGAGCATCAAGCCCTCCCTCGGCCCAGAGACGGACAAGTGGGGGCGTCTTCCTTGGTCGATGAGGGCCTCGCCTTAACGGCACTGATACGTGCTCGTGGGTGGGCTCGTGACGACCAGGTGGTGCCAGCCGCAGACGTGTTGTTTGGGTCCCATCCTGAACGGCTGCCGGTGGAGCTGCTGGTGTCTGTGGAGCAGCTGATCGAGAGTGCTTTCGAGTCGCTGGCCACGGAAATCATACCTGGCCTCTGTCGCGGACAGCTGGCGCGCGGCCGGCGCCAGACGGGCTTCTACATCCGCGCATCTCCGGGCATCGGCAAGACGTTCCTGTTCCATGAGATCTGGAGCTGGTGGCTGGCGCATCGTACACCTGACCAACCAACTTCCCCCGCCGCACTGCTGGAGACCCTGCGCACCCTGAGCGGTCGGCCCTCGAGCATGGCTGCTGTGTCCGAGTTGTTTTGCGTTGGATTCAACGGCGATACGGCCGTCAGTGACACGGAGGTCTCGTGGGGGGCAGATTCAGCGACGCCCATTACCTTGTTTGAGAACCTGCGGCTGTGCTACAACGAGCTGGTGGACCCCACGGCCGTCGACTGGACCGACTTTACGGAGGAGGTGGATCGTGCGTTCCGGGCCGAGCAGCTGAGTACCAGTGCAGTGGCTGCTGCTGCCAAGCGCGTCCTTCGATACTGCCGTGGACGACCGTCGGCGTTTCCCATCCTGCTCGTTGATGAGTTAGCCAAGGTCGATGGGATCTTCTCGCGTGACTTCCGTGCCCTGACGGGTCAGAACGTGCCCAAGCTCACGGGGTGGCCTGACGCGGTCCGCTCGCAGGCCTGCCGCCAGATGCAGTTTGCTGGCGGGACCGTGCTCTTCACGACGCTTGACGAGGCGTTGATGGTTGCCGAGACGCGATCCTCTGGCCGTAGGATGGTTCAAGCATGTTTGGCCGGCTACCGCCCCGCCCTCGCGTACCGGAAGGCATTGGAGTTTGGCCTGTCACCCTTGGTCAACGATCCCGACGTCACCTACGTTGCCGGGAAGGTGCTGCGACTCACCCCTGACGGCAAGAGCTACCTTCCCTCGGGTTTTATTGACGCGCTCGCGCTCCTTCTGGGCGGCCACAGCCGCTTTGTCAACTTCTTTGTGCGCATGATGAACAACCCACGAACGAGGGTCCGCGACTGGGTGGAGGCGGAGGTGCGCAACAAGTTGAACCAGCCGGAGGGGCCTGTCAACATCTTCATGGGCGACGACGTGGCGGAGGCGATCATCGGCGACAAAGTATGCGAGGCTGCCGAGGTGTGCAACCTGCTCCCATCAGTGTCCAGCTATCCCAACGGCGTGGAGGGTGTCTTGGACGTTGTCGCGCACGTACTGCTTGGCCGCGTCGTGGCGCCGTCGGCGGTGGCGGCTGCCGACCAGCGCGGCAACGAGCTCACGTGGGACGCCGTTGCGTCGCGTGGCCTCATCGGCCTGCTCCCGCGCGGTAAGGCTGTACCGGTTATGCTGCCGTGGACGCTGTTTGCGTTGAAGAAGGACTTTGAGTGCCCGCCTGCGCCCACGTTGCGCTCCGCCCTGCATGGCTTGCTCAAGTTTGACGGAGACCGTCTGACGGGGACGTGGATGGAGACGTTCCACACGGCCTGGGAGGTCATGATCTCCCACGCGCGAGCGCGGTTCCCAGAGACGTACTCCTCCATCTCCGTGGCGTCGCTGTTGACCTCCCAATCCCCCGGCGCCTACGTTGGCAGCGGATGCTTGCTGCAGGACGTCACTATCAACGCTGCCACTCCCCGGCGCAAGGGCTGCACCACAGGTGTGCTGAAGGACCTGCTCAAGATCTCTCCCAGCCAGGCGGGTATGCTTGATGACGTTGTATTCAGGCTCCTGGCATCCAATGCGACGCCCTCCACCGCCGTCGACGCTGCCGTCTTCCACCGCGTGACGCAGGACTTTCAAGTTCCCGACAGCGACGTGGTGCTTGCCAAGGACTCCGCGGTCGCCGTCGTGTACCAGGTGAAGGGCACTTCCGCGGACTCGAAAGTCCCGTCGTCTGCGGCTGACGTGCGGAACTGCGTTGCCAGTATGCGGTCGGTCGTCGGGGACGCCAACTGGGAGGTGTGGAAGGACCGCATCATCTTTGTGCTGATCGACCGGCGGGCCGGCCGCGTGTGCTCAACGAACTGCGAGAGCACGGTGGCCTTTCGCGACTCCGCTATGGGAAGGCAGTCTGTGCTGCTGACGAATGATGACCTGCCGGGGCTGTTCTCCACCTCCCTGTACGACATGTTCTGCGTGTCGGAGTACCTGAAGAACGGGGTGGTGACCAACTTGAACCGGATTGCGGGGTTGGAGCGCACCGTGACCAAGTGAACAGCCTCCTTGCTGTCGTTCCGCGGCTTTCCGCTCTCGCTGGTGATTCAGGGCGGTGGCGGCCTTTGTGTCCGCTGCGCTCGGCGGAGGTGTTCTCCAACCGGGCTACCGTGCCGGCGGCGCAGCGGCAGGCGGTCTACGTGGGTAGTGACCCACATGTGCGGCGCGCGGCTGTCGGCGGTGCTTGGCCTTCAGGCAGGCGGGGTCGCGCCGGGGCGGCACGGTGGGGGGGTTGTCGGCAGTAAATGCGGCGGTGGCGGCGGCGACAGTGGAGCGGGAGGTGGGGGTGGCGGCGGCCGCAGCGGCCGCGGCGGCCGCGGCGGTCGTGGCGGCGGTGGCTTTGGGGGCGGGGGGCGGGGGGCGGAGGCGCAGCGCACTGGTGCGGCAACGCCGCTGCTCTCCGTCTCGGCCTTTGTCCTCAAGTCGTACACCGCCCTCAACCCGTCGCAGCTGCAGTTCAGGGAGGGCGCGCACCTGGCGCTGGCGCCGCTGGTGTTCAACGTGAGAGCCCCCTGCTCGACTCTTTGGTCAAGCTCGGGGTCGGCCTCGGCGGGGGGGTCTCCACCTCCGTCGACGGCTTTCTTCACCGCGAGAGCGGCGCGCACCGCGAGGAGTACCGCCCGCCGTCCGTGCGGCGGTCTGCGTCGTCGGCGGGCGGAAGCAGCGCCGGCCGCTCGTCTGCCGGCGCGGCCGCCGTCGCTACGGCCGCCACCGCCGCCGCCGACGCGGCGGCCGGCGGCGGCGGCGCGCCACCCGGCGGCATCGTCGCGCTGCTCGACCCGCCCGGCTGGGGCCCGACCGCCAAAGGCACCGCCGTCGGGGTGCAGTCGCTCGAAGCGGAGGCCGAATTGGTGCTCGCGCCATCGTACATCCGCATAGCTAGCGTGTCGCCCCTGACGGTGCTGCACTTGTATGCCAACGCGGGGCAGTACGTCGGCGGCGGTGACGCGGGCGTGCCGCTTGCCCTCCGCCACGTGCTGCGCTTCCTTCCAACGCTGCGGCACGTACATCTGGCGGACGCGGGCGTCGCCGTTGTGAGCGCGCGGTATAACCCGGGGGAGCTCGCCGCGCTGCTGCTGCGCCACTTTGCGACAAATGGGCTCGCGCAGCTGCGCAGCATCATTGGAGGACTGACCTGTGCCAAGCTGGACCACGCGCTGCTCGGGGGGGGGACTGCCGGGGGGGGGGGGAGGCGTGCCGGCGGCCGGGGGGGGGGGTGGATACCGACCCTGTCGCCGCCGCCGCCGCCGCCGCCGCGGGTGCCGAGGGGGGGGGCGCCGCCGCCGCGGGCGGCGGCCGCCCGACGGCGGGCTGGCGGCGGCGGGGGCACCGCGGCCGTGCGGGCGGGGATTCCCCGTTCGTGCTGCCGGCGGACCAGGTGAGCTCAACGGACAGCGATGGGGGGCAGGACGCGCGGTGGGGGAGCTGGCGAGCCGCGCGACAGTGCGGACATTCTTTTACGAGGAGCCGGACGGCGGGGACCACCGCCACCCCGACGACGGACTGGGCTACACGGCCGAGGTGTAGGTTTTTGTTTGGGGGGGGGGGGGGCGGAGGGGGGAGGGAAGGGGCGGGGACAGGTGGAAAGAAAGGAGGACGCTGCGCTCCGCGAAAGCAGCCGGGGGGGGGGTGGGTCACCCTGGCGGACGTGTGGGTGTCGAGAGTCTGGTGACCACGCAACCGCGAATACAAACATTGCAGTGCAGCAGACGGTGACTGCCTGGGTGCTCCGAAGCCACTCCAGAGTCGCTGTTTGTCGCTGCAGCTGGCGAATGAGGCGGTGCGCGACTGCGGACGCGCTCACCCCGGCCACTGTGCAGGCCGGCGGGGGCGGCGCCCCCCGCGGCGCCCCTGCCCCCCCCCCCCCGCCCGTCCCCCCGCCGCCACCCGCCGCCGCCTGGCGTCACCCCCCCCCCCCCCCCCGCCGCTGCCGGCGTCTGAGTCCCCCCAGCTGGACGCCCCCCCGTCTGCGGGAGGCCACCCACCCCCAGGCAGCGTCGCCATCCCGCCCCCCCCCCCCACCCCCCCCCTCGTCCCCTGCCCCTCCCCCCCCCCCCCCATCACCCTCCTCCTCCTCCGCCCCCGCAGAGCTACACCTCCAGCCTTGCGCGCACGGGCAACCCCACCACACCGGAGCAGGTGGCACCACCACCCCCCCCCCCCCCCCCACCCCCCCGCCCCAGCGCCACCTCCTGCCACGCGCCCACGCGGGACCGCAGCCACCGCCCCTCCCACTCCCGCCGCGCGTCGGCCGCCGCCACCGCCGCCGCCACCGCCGCGTCCACCGCCGCCCGCACCGCGCCGTCCGTCCAGAAGCCACCGCCGCCGCACCCGCACCCGCCGCCGTCGCCGCCGCCGCCGCCGCCGCGGGCGTTGCCGTCACCCTCGACCACCCAGCTCCCGTCCGCCGCACCCCCCACACCCGCACTCCCACCGCCGCCACCGCCGCCACCGCCACGCCGCGCCGGCGTCGCCTCTCCCCCCCCTCCGCCAGCAACGCCACCCGCGCCAGGCCCACCACCCCCACCCCCACCCCCGCCGCCGTCGCCACCTCCCCCCGCCCCCGCCACCACCCCCACCTCCGCCCCCACCCCCACCCGCACCCCCACCCCCCCCGCGCCGCCGCCACCACCCCCAGCAACCCGTCCAGCGCCCCCGACGCGGCCGCCACCTCCGCCACCACCACCACCCGCCGCGCGCGGGCGCGCACCGCCGCGGCGTCGGCGGCCGCGTCGGCCGCCGCCGCCCGTGCCGCGGCCGCGTCGGCGGCGGCGGCAGCCGCCTCGGCGCGCAACGCGGTCTCGCCGGCGGTGGCGGCGGCGGCGGCGCGCCGTGCCGCCGCCGCGTCGGCAATGGCGGTGGCCGCGGCGGCGGCGGTGGCGGCGGCGGTGGTGGTAGCGATGGCGGTCGGGCGCGCCCGGTCGTCAGGCACAGAAGGGGCGGGGGGGGGGGAGAAGGGGGGGAATGCCCCACCGCCGGCGCCGGCGCCGGCGCCGGCGGGGCGCACGGGCGGTCACCCCGCTGGCACCGCCCCAGCCCCCGCCGCGGCCCCAGCCCCCAGTGCCGGCGGCGGCGGCGGCGCCACCCCCGCCGCCACCGCCACTCCCACCCCCACATGCAGGGCGGGTGGCAGTGGCCGCAGCAGCAGCGGCGGGTGCCGTCGAAAGCGCATGGGGGGGGTGGTTGGGGGCTCCCCACCCCCACCCCTACCCCCACCACGACGCCTCCAGCGTGGCGGCGCCGCCGCGGGCGTGACCAGGGAGGGGGTCGCGGGAAGGGGGGGGTAGTACGTTGCGCCGCCGACCCCCCCCCCGCCACCCTCGCCGGGGCGGGAGGGGGGGGCGGCGGCCATTGGCGGCGCCGCTGCCGACGGCGGCACCGCTGGCAGCGGCCAGCCGGCGGTGGCCGTGGCCCCGCCGCCGCCGCCGCCAGACCCGGCGCTGCCACCACCGCTGCCGCCGCTGTCCCAGCCGTCGGCGGAGGCGCCGCCGCTGCTGCCGCCGCCGCTGACGCTGCTGACGCTGCTGCCGCCGCCGCCGCCGTCGGTCACGGCGGGCGGGGTGTCCCGCGGTGGCGGGGCGGGACCCCGCGCCCCGCGCGGGAGCGGCGCCGTCTCCAACGCGACAGAGGTGGGGCTAGGGGGGGCATGGGCGCGGCAGGGGGGGTGCCTTATGGCCGGGGGCGGGAGGAGGGGGTGGGGAAGAGGGGAGTGGGGAGGTGGAGTTGGGGGGGGGGGGGCGGGGGGGGGGGGGGGCGCCAGCGGACTGGGGTGGGCGGCGACTTGGCCCAAGTTGTGGACGCCCCGACGGTGGGGGCGTCCGCGACGCGCCCGGCCACCACGGCTAACTCCCCATGGTGCGGGGTGAAATTTTTAGGAAATCAAGATTTCAAGACGACCTAGGGGGCCACCTAAGCCCTCCACGTGGCAGCTGTGTAATGGGATTCTACCTTCTGAATATTCTGTGCTTCAGGTTTTCCGTGGGTTTATGTGCGTGGGGGGACCGGCAGGTAAATTGTAGATTTGTTCACGCGGTGTAAGGAGATTTTGAACCTTAGCACAGCTCCTTCGGAGCCTGTTTGCTTCGGTCCCTCAAAATACTTGAGAACCACTTCCGGGTCGAGAGTACCCGTCAACGAGTCCTGACAGTCCCCCCGGCGGTCCCCCCACGACATTTACAGTCCCCCTACAGCCGATAAAAGGGAATAAAAGTCGGAACAGCTGTGGGGGGACCGGCTCAACACTGACGGGATCCGTTCGACGGGCCGAAGATCATATAATTCCTAGCCCCAGCCCGCACAAGGAGGTGCTTGCACGGCAGCGTGCAGCGGGGAGCTCCCGCTGGCGCGGGCGCGGGCGCCGCCCGCTCGGGCGACGCGGGCGGAGCGCCCCCCGGCGCTGGCGCAGACGCGGCCGCGGCCGCGTCTGGTGCGGACGACCCGTCGTGCAGCGCCACGCCGCAGGGCGCGCCGCGCTCCGCCGCGGCCGACGCGACGGCCGGCGGAGGTGGTGGCGGCGGCAGCGGCGGCGACTGGAGTGGCGACGGCGGCATTGGCAGCAACGCGGCGGCGGCCGCGGCCGGCGCGAGGGAGCCACCACCGAGCAGCCGGCGCGCCTCCCCCGGCGCCAGTGCGTCGTCCCCCCCGCCGCCGCCGTCGTCGTCGCCGCCACCGCCACGCCCACCGCCGTTGCCGTCGCCACCACCGCCACCCCCGCCGCCGCCGCCGCCGCCGTCTTCCGCGCCCGGTGACCCCTCCTCCCCCCCCCCGCCCCCCTCATGATAGATCAGCGCCAGCGGCACAAACAGCTCCGCCGGCCGCGCCAGCGCGGACGTCCCCGTCAGCAGCACGCGCACGCGCACGCGGCGGAGGAGGGTCACCGCCGCCGCCGTCAGCGGCGTGCCCGCGTGCCGCAGCTCGTGCGCCTTGTCGACGAGGGCGACGCCCCACGGGACGGCCGCGAGCGCGGCCGCGAAGCGGGCGGCGAGCTCGTACGACATGATCGCCACGTGCGGACCGCGGCGGGGGGGGGGATCACCGGTCCCGGGGGGGGGGGGGGGGGGGGGGCGCCGCCGCCGCCCGCCGCCGCCCCCCGCCGTGGCCGCCGCAACGGCCGCCGTCGCGGGGCGTGCCGCGGCGGCGGCGGCCGCGGCGGCGGCCGTTGCGCCCGCCTCGTACGCCGCCACCAGCGACGCGACCGCCGCGGCGCTGGACAGCACGTGGATGCCCGCCGCGGCGGCCGCCGCCGTGGCCGCCGCCGCCGCCGCCGCGGGGGCGGGGGCGCCCCCGCCGGCGGCCCCTCCCCCCCCCCCCTCCTCCCTTCCTCCCCACGGCCGTCCCCCCCGGCGGGAGCGGCCGCCCCCAGCACGCCACTGCCCGCGGCCGCCCCCAGCACGCCACCGCCCGCCGCCGCCGCCGCCGCCGCCGCCGCTGCCGCCGCCGCCGCCGCGGCGCCCCCCCCCCCCGCCCCCCGCCCCCCGCCCCACCGGCGGCGCGCGGCGGGCGTTGGCCGGCCGCAGCCACACGGGCACGGCACGCGCCCACGGCACGCGCGACGACGCCGGCGCGAGCACCAGCGTCGGCGCCGCCGGCGTGTGGTACACGCCTGCCAGCGCCAGCGCCGTCGCCTTCTTGCCGAGGCCCATCGCGTCGGCGAGCTGCAGGCGGCCGCCGCGGGCAAAGCCGGCGGTGACCGCCGCCGCCTGATGCGGCAGCAGCCGGCCGACAACGTCGGGGTGGAGGGCGGCCGCCCAGGGGGGGGGGGAGGGGCGGCCGCGCCCGCTGAGGGGGAGGGGGGGGGGGCGCCGGCGAGGGCAAGCGGCGCGCGGGGCGGTGCGTCGACGCCGACCCCGGCGGCGCCCGCCGGGGGGCACCCGCGCCGCCCCGCGCGCGCGGCGGAAGCCGCCGCCGCCGACGCCGGCGGCGGCAGCGGCGGCGGCGGCGGCGGCGGCGGCGGCGGCCACCCTGGCGGCGTGTACCCCGGCGCCAGCTGTGGGGCGAGTGACGCGACCCACCGCGGGAGCGGGAGGACGCGGACCCCCCCCCCTGCAGGGCGGCGGCCACTCGCGGCGCCGCCGCCGCCGGGAAGGTGAGTGTGCCGGGGGCGGCGGCGGCGACGTCGCCGGCCGCCGCCACCGCGTCGGCGGTGGCGGCCGGCAGCGCGCCGTGGACGCGTGCGGCGAGGCGGCGACCGTGGGCGACGTCCAACATCACTGTGGCGAGGGGGGGGGGGGTGGGGGCGCCGCGCGGAGGACGCCCCCGCTGGCCCGCCTGTTGGCGGCGGCGGCGACGGAGGCCGCACCCCCTCACTGGCGGTGCGCGCGTCGCCGTCACACCTCCCCGCCTCGGCAGGCGCGGCGGCGCCGCCCGCCGCCCGGCGCTCCGCGGCGGCCACCGCCGCCTCGATCGCAGCGACCTCGTCGGTGGCGAGCACCACCCCCTCGATCGCCGCCCCGCCGGCGGGGGCGGCGGGTGGGGATCCCTCGGCGGCGGCGGGTCGGCACCCGGCGGGACCGCCGGTGGGGGATAGGTGGGGGGGGCAGGGGCGGCGGGGGCGGCGGGGGCGGCGGGGGCGGCGGGGGCGGCGGTGGCGGCGGGGGCGGCGGCGGCTGCCGGCAGCAGGGGTGCGGCGACCGCCGCCGGTGGCGGGGGGGGGGGGAGCGCCCCCGTCACCGACGGGCGGGCGGCGGCGGAGCCGCCGTCCGCGGCGGCCGCCGCCCCCATGGTCGGGCCGCCGGCGGCGGTGGTGGCGAGGAGGACGGCATCGGCGGTGGTGGCGGGGGTGACGGCAGTGGCGGCGGGGGTGCCCGTGACGGCGGTGGCCGCGACGTTTGCGGCCGTGGCGGCGGCGCAGCGGGGGACGACAGCGGCGGCGGGGACCAGGAATGGTTTCAAGCGGGCAGCCGAGCCAGGACTGGGCGTAGGGAAGGGGGGGGTGCAGCAGCGGTCGGCGGCACACGGCGCGCGGGCTGTTGTTGCTGCTGCCGCGGCCGTCGCCGCGGCCGCCGCTGCCGCTGCCGCGGCTGCCGTCGCTTACGGCACCCGCCACCGCGCCGTCGGCCTGCCCGTGGCCGCGCCGTCGCCCCGTCGGCGGCACGCCGCCACAGAGGTCGGCGGCGGTTGCTCTTCCGCCCCTTCCCGCCCGCCCTTCCCCCCCCTCCACCTCCCGCCCTCTCCTTCGACTCCTCCTCCCTCGTACGGCCCGTCGCGGCCATGGCCGGGGTGGACTGCCCTGTCGGGCGGGCGCGTACCCCCCCCAGCGTCCCCCCCCCGCGGCGGCGCACGCGCTGGCGGCGGCGGCCGCGGGCGTTGCCTCGGGCGGAGGCGGCGGCGGCAGCGGCAGCGGCCGCCGCCGCCGTGGCCCTCGCGGCGGCCGCCGCCGCGTCGGCGGGCGCGGGCGCTCCCCCGAAGGCGGCGGCGGGGGGCGGCGGCGGCGGCGGCGGCGGCGGCGGCGTCCCCCTCCTTCCAGCGGCGGCGCTCCACCCCCCCCTCACCACCGCCGTGCTGCGCCCCCCCCCGGCGGCGGACCGCCCACGGCGCGCCACCGGCGGGGGCGCCCCTTTCCCGCCCCCCCGCCGCCCGCTTTGGCGCGTCCGTCTGCCTGTCGCCCGACGGGGCGACGCTGGCGGTGGGCGCCCCGTCCGCGGGCGCCTACCGCGGTGCCGTGTGGGTCTACACCCGCGCCGGCGGGGTGGGCGGTAACGGCGGCGCCGCCGGGAGCCCCCAGCGGGGCGCACCCACGCGCGTCGACCTGCCCGGCACGGTCGCGGCCGAGGCCGGCCGCCCGGCGGGGTCGCTGACCCTCCCCGTGCGGAGCTCTGGCGCGGGCTACGCGCGGGGTGCCCGCCGTGGCGGGCACGCCCCGCCGCACCGCCTCGCGCGCAAAGCGGGTCGCCAGCGCCGCCGCGTCGTCCGCGCCGCCGCCGTCCGCACCACCACCGCCGTCGCCGTTGCTGGTGCCGCCGCTGCCGCTGCCGCCGATGAGAGTGACGCTGCCAGCTGCTGTGGTCGCGCCGCGGCGGCGGCGACGGCCGCGCCGCGGCGGCCGCGTCGGCCGCCGCCGGGCAGTGGGCGGGCCGCCCCAGCCGCCGCTGCCGACAGACGATAGGTGCGCCGGCACAGGGAGCATAGGGAGGAAGGCCATGACGCCACGGCCGTCCTTTGGGGGGTGGGGGTCGAGAGCGGGGGCTGAGGTCGAGCGGACGGGCGGGGGGGGGGGGGGGGGCGGGGAGTGGGCGGAGGGGGGGGAGCTGCCCGAGCGCAACGCCGAGAGGGCCAGAGACGCTGCAGCCGTCACGCCCGAGACCCTCCGCTAAGTCCCGGATCAGGATCGACGAGATTCAGCTGTAATGGGACCCCTTTCGAATCGTTGGATCATGTGCACCCAATCAGTTTTTGACTTGAGTTTTCTCCTTTTTGAGCAATTCTCTTCGCTGCCCTGACGAGAAGAAAAAGCAAGAAGATCTGGCGCCTGTGGTCCAACACGCCCGCGTCCCACCACTCTTTACCCTGTGGACAAGCTGCACGGGCTACGTCATGCCGTCCTCGCTCCGCGCGCAACTGCGAGCTCTCCCCTCTTGATGCAGAGGCCGCGGCGCCGGCGGTTATGCGTGCCGCTGTAGCGCCGCCCCCGACCAATCCCGCTCGTCCAACGGCGGGCCGCCCGTCCCTCTCCTTGCCGCTGGGTCCTGCACGCCCCTACCCACCGCCCACGTGGCGACGCCGGGTGCGTGAAGGGGGAAGACGAAACACCATGTGTTTGCTCGTGGACGTTCCGCTCCTGTGGTTGTTTTCCCATCGAAGGGATGTGGGCTTTGCAGTGGCTGTGACGTCGGCTGGGCCCGCCTGGGCTGCGCCGTCGGTGGGGTGACTGGTGGGGCGAGTCGACGCATCCACCCCTTCTGTGCGTCTCCATTGCGAATAGAGAGGACTGGCCAGCATCCTCCCGTGGGTGGCGGCGCCTATCAGCGACTCCCCCACTCTTGCGCGCCGTAGAGGACCTGCTTGTAACGCTGTTCAGGTCTCTCGAGGGGGGGATTGACCTCTGCCAAGCTCCCATGACTGACGGCCCTGGCGCCGCTGGTGACGGCCGTAGCGCTCCCCACTCCGATACCGACCCGCCCCGTCGGCGCGCCACCGCCGCCACCACACCCCCACCGCCGCCCCCCCGCGCCCATCCCCCCACGGCGGCCACCGCGCCCACCGTCCCGCCCGCCACCATCCCCGCGCCGCCCGTCCGTGGCGGCCACCCGCAGCAGCAACGCGGGCCGCGGTGCCGCGGCGCCGCCCTCCCCGCCGCGGACGCGGCGGCTCCCCGCGGTCCCACCCGCACGCCCGCGCAGTGATGTCAACGCCCCGGACGTGCTGGCATCGAATTTGGGCCGCACACGGCGAGTGCGAAGCAGGTGACAACCCATGAAAATCGCGCTGACAGGGTGTGTGAGGGGTGCTTTTTTTCGTACTTTCGCGCACAGGCGCTGAAAGCTATCTTTGCACTGTTTGCACCTCATTTTTTTTGCGCTATGAGCTGCTCCTGTCGATGGTGTACGTTTGAGGCTCAGGTCCGGTCACTGCAGACAATGCGAAGGGGTTACGGCGGCTACGGAACGTGAAGAACGCACAAAACCGTGCGCAGCCGAGCGTAGGGGACGCACACACGGTGCATCGCATCGGCACAAAAAAGGGGGATCACGAGCGTCTCACCGTTGCAAATGGCCCCTAGCTAGAGATAGGATTGAGCGGCATGATCCCCCCGATCAGCCTTCGCGTTGTGCGTGCTGCTTGCACAGAATGGCCAAAAAGATGCGTGCGCTCCAACGGGGAGCGCACACGCCGTGCGCTCTGCCTTGAGGTCCCCCCCCTCTGTGGTCCCCAAACGGGCCACTGCACGAATCGACGACGTCCACGGGTTTGACACCACTGCGCCGCCTGTGGCGGGCGCGCCCGAACGGGCTTGGGCCGGCCGCGCTTGCACGCAAGCCCAATTCCTCGCCTCCGAACGCAAAGGCGGGGGTGGAATGCAAAGAGCAGCAGACGCCAGGACGCGAGCGCGAATCGTTGGAGGATCGTCACAGGAAGCGACAATAGGACGAAATTGCGAACAGGAGCGCACGACAGGGTGTTCCCGAACGCTTGAAATTTCGGCCGCGCCTCGTTCCGCGAACAAAGGCCTGGACAAACGTAGGTGCGTCAGCCCTTTTTGGGTAGCTCTCGAGGGCCCCAATCGCAGGAGCCCTCGGCTGTTGCGAGCGAGTCTCTTGATCCTGCCTTGCTCGGAGCCGTCCCGTGGCCACTCTGACCAATGACTGTCCAGCACGATAGCCGCCGTTTGAATTAGGGCACGGGCTCTCTGGTTAGTAACCGACTTGGTTGTGTGGGGCATCATCGAACAGGGACTTGGTGGTGTGGGGCTTCATCGACCAGTCGGCAGCAGGCCGACCGTTGGGCGCGTCGCGGCGGTGACGGCGGCGGCCACGGCGGGATGGCGCGTGTTGGAGGTGGACTTCGAGCGTAAGGCAACCTTGAAGCCGCACGGTGGGGCCATAGCAGTCGAGATGGGAAGGGCCCCGGCGTGACGGCCGTGGCCGGCCCGCTCGCGAACGCGGCCAACCTGTGCTGTCGCGCAGCTGCGGTGAAGCAGGCGGGGCGTTTTCAGTGGAGCTGCGGACGGCAGACGCAGCAGCCAAGGCCGGCTGATGGTGACTCGGAGCCTTGTCTGCTCTCCAGCGAGGACAGCGCGCGGATGGGCACCTACGGCAGTGGTGGGGACGGGTGTCGCGGCGGCCGTGCTTTGCCTCTATGCGGTGCAAGCAGTTGTTGTTTTTGCACATTTCTGATGCAGGCGGGAGGGGCGTCGCAGTGGGTAGGTGTTGCTGTGGCTGCGGTGGGCGTGTCCAGCCAGGCGGAAAGGGGAGGTCCGTCGCTGTGTCTCATGGAGATGGCTCGTAGGTTAACACAGGAACGGTGTTGCTGCCACGCTACAGAGCGTGTGGGATAAGTGTCTCTATAGAGAGGGAACGTCAAAGAGACCTACAACTATTCTATCAAAGCAGGTAGACGATGCCGACAAGGACGACGGAAGCCAGTTCCGTCGACCGCAACCCACGCACTCACTCAACACAAAAACAAACTAAAAGACGACTCGCGCAGCGCAGGACCACGCCTACAAAGGAAGCGTTACCACGAACAGCAACACCACACGCCACGAACGAGGGTCATTGTCCCGCCCCTCACGCACCACCAAGACCATGTCCAGCGCCATCTAGGCCCCGCCCAAGCCGACGGCACCGCGAGCGATGTCATCGCCGCCGACGTGCACACCCGCCAACAACGGCCGACGCCAGCTGCAAGAAGCCTGCTCACGATTGCTTGCGTGACGTCCAAGGGTAAAAGGCGTTCACAAAAAACCGCGCGTCACGTCGCTCTGCCACGGTGAAGACCCTCTCTGAGCTCATGGTGTCGATGCCACCGCGGTCCGCCATGTCCCTCCAGTCCGGCAACACATGCTCGAGGCGCAGGATCTGCTCCACGTCAACGATCGCCACACTCGGCCACAAGCTGCCCGGAAACGGTAAATGCCAGGCCAGCCGCTGGCAGCCGTACGCCGAAAGAACGCAACCTGGGCGCGCCTCAGCCCGCCGCATGCGCCAAACCACAATGCAATGGCGGGTGGTACGCTCAACGCGTCGCAGCACCAAACGAGCCTGACCCCAGCGAACCACGCCATCCGCGTCCAAGTAGCGCAGGTGGTCATACCACGGGCGGCCATTAAACGACGGCGTAGCACGCAGGTGCTGCACGTCGCGAGCTGCGTCCCACTCGAACCTTGGCTCAAACAAGAGCGTCTTGGCAACCGTTACAGTAGTCGCTCGGTCAACCTCCAGCAAGTCGGGCAGGTTTGACAAGCCGGGCAGACCAAGCACGTCCTCCAGCGCGAACCGAATGCCACGAGTGCTCATCTGCAGCACGACCGGCGGGACGTCGGCGACGTCCACGACATGACCGTCTCTTGCCGCGTGACGCCGTTCCGTAGCCTCCTCGTCGTCGCTCTCGTCCGCGACCTCCTCGTCATCGCTGCCCTCATCGTTGACCATACCGCGCAAAATCTCCGTCTGGCTCTGCTCGCCGCGCATCATCTGCATCGAGAGCGTGGGACCGCGCTTGTTTGAGCGGGTATACATCTTCTTGCAAAGCTTGTGAAGCGACTCGTTTACGCTCGTGTCGCCCTCCGACAGGTTCCCGCGGTTCTGCAACTCAGCAGCGAGGTGAAACATCAACCGGTGCAGCTTCGACGTGTGGACCGGCCCCAGAATGACCTGGATACAGTGTCCCAGCTTGAGAGCCGCCGCCGCAATGGACTCCAGCTCGTTGCCGGAAAGGTAGACCGTTTCCGCGACATTGTCGCCGAAAAACCGGCCGCTCAGTGACGCGGCTTGGCAGTACATGTCCTGTACTGCGTCCTCCACCGGCATCTCCCCGAAAAGGGAGTGGTAGTCCGACCCCTCGCCCATCTCGAAGCCGCAAGGAGCTGGTTGATCTTCCTCCTCCAGCCGAGGGCTCGCGTCTTCCTCGTCCACTTCAGCACGGAAAAGCGACTGCGCCCTCACCCGCTGACTGCGACGCAGCGACGACAAAAGGCGCTGAGGATCCGCCGGGCCCGCCAGTCCGGCAACCATGAACGGCCAATGAACGACGAAGTGCCGCCAGCTCTGGCCATTCATGGTGGCCTGTTTCTCCTTCGGCGGCACAAAGCACCCAGGAGGCGCGGGAGATGCACGACAGCGACGCCCAAGCCGGAAGCCGCGCAGGTTGATCACGTCCAGCGTGCGCTGCACAGTCCCCATCCTGGCGCCCGCCTCAGACGTGTGGCATATATACGCCTGGGGGGCGCGCAGGGGCCGTCCACGGCTAAGTGGACGGCACGCGCCGCAGCCCCACGGGCGGCCACACCCGCCGAGGGCGTCGTTGCAACCCCTCTCCCCGACCCCTGTAAAAGGGTCGGGCGGCGCACCGGGCCCGAACGGTCGCGTCACGGGTGGGGCTAGCCCCCCCCCCTAGTGTCTATTCTACTGACAGCATCATTTGATGCTAAAAGGATCAAATGATGCTGTTTTTCTCCTCCTCTTTACTCTTACTTCCCGACGTCACCTGCTCGTTTTGACCTCAGAAATGGACTCAGCGGTGGCGGGTTACTCATGGGCGAGCTTGAGAGCATCTCACTCAAAGGAGAACACATGGTCAGGCGAGCTTTTGTGCGCGCTTCTGACCGGCGCGCTGGCACCTACGGTGGAGAGGTGCGGGGGTGCTGCGGTCGTGCCTGGGGGTTGCTGCTGCGTGGCCGGTTGAGGGGGCCCCCCCGTCGGCAGCGGCGGCGGGCGGCAGCAGCGGTAGCGGGCGCAGCAGCGGCAGCATCCGCGGCAGTGGCTGCGGCGGCGGCGGTGGCGGTGGCGGCGGTAGAGCAGCGGCGGCGGCGGTGTCGGCGGTGGTCCCCCCTCCCCCCGCGGGGTGACGCCCGCTTCCGCGGGGCGCTGCTGGTGGGGGCGCGTGCGCCCGGCGCCGTCGTCGGCAGTTTGGTGCCCGCCATTGTCTGTTGCCGCCGGCGCGGCCGCCGACCACAGGGGCGGCTGCGGCCGCGGTGGCCGCACCCCCGTCGCGACAGCGGCGCGGTGCGGAGACGCGGCGCGGCCGTGGCGGGCCGGGGGGCGGGTTGTGGGGGGCGCAGTGCGACGGCGTCTGCGACGGCCGCCGCTGCGGCCGTACCCTCCCACGCGCCCAGGCAGTCGTCGTGGGCACAGGCGGAGGGGGGTTCCACTCGCACCCCAACCGCGCGCGCGGCGGCGGGCAGCCGCGGTGGTGGGGCGGGAGGCGGCTGCTCGCGCCGCCCCCGCCCGCTGCCCCACGGCCCCGCGCAGGGGCGCGGGGGCAGGTCTTACTTGCGGTGGCGCGTCGCTGCCCTGCCCTTCTCCTCCCCCTCCCCTCCCCCTCGTCAAAAAGAGTCTGGTCATGGGGCAGCGGCGGCTCGTGAGCTTCATGATGAGCTATAGAGCACTCTGTTCCTCCGTCTTTTCTGGACGTGAACAGCACGGGAGTGACTTCATAGGTACCAAAGCAGCCAAAATCGTGCTCTCAGGTGCCGCAAACGGCGATTCCTGAGAGGATCAAATGATGCTCGCGCCAGCATCATTTGATCCTTTGGCACAGTAGAATAGACACTAGGTCGCTTGTGATTGGATCGAAGGCGAGCGCCGGCGGGCGATCCTTCGATCTGAGGGACAGCTCCCGGGCCGGGGGAGGACGGCCGCGGGAGCTGGATCGAGTACTCCCTGTGACGATCGATAGGATCGACCTATCGATTGTGGTACGCCCTTTCGGGGGGTACTCACCAATTTCGCATGCAATTATCGTCTTGGAGGGATTTCGCTTCTATTTCTTAGGACAGGTCGACCCTGCTCGGTCGACCTGCCCGATCGAGGGTCGTGGCGGGCGCGCGCGTGCCTCTTCTGGGCACGCGACGGCGTTCTCGCCCCGCTCCTCCCTGCTCGTCAGGTCTAAACGCATCCTTCTTTGTCCCGCTTACTTGCCATAGTCTTGGCACTGCGGTTACGGGTTTGTGCGTCAACCCTCCCCCCTGACTACGGTACCCTGTGGACACCCGACTTGCCACAGACGTACAAACCGACTTCAGAAAGGCAGGCAGACGCTGCGCCATCATCCGCAAGATGCCCAACTTCCAAACGTGCAAAAGGTCGAAGGTGATGACACGGAAGTAGTTCAGGTTCCCCGTCGAAAGGCCGTGCACTGCACCCAATGCCGGTACAAAGGCCAGCGCACTGTGGGCGAGGGCGAGGGGTCCACGGAGGGAAGCGCGCTCGTCGACTAGTCGGCGCTTCGCTGCGTGCAGTTGGGCCTCCAACGTCTCAACGACGTCGCGTGGATGGGCTTCTCCAGCCTTTGCATCGCAGCAAACGGCACGGCTCACCCGGCAGTGCGAGCAGATCATGTTGCTCCGCGTACCTCCAAGGGCGTACAGAGCGCGTTCCTCGAGGAAGTCCACAACTACGCCTCCAATGCGTGGCACCAACATCCGCATGCTCTCCCCACCCACGTGGACAGGGAAGCCTCGCTCACTGGCGCGCACGAACCGGCGCAGCAAGACCGCCAAACAACGCTGTAGCAGGTCGTTGCGGCCGTCGCTGGCCGCGAGCAGCACCTTGCTGCCGTGCTCCGTCGGCCGCGCTATATGCGGGACGTACCCGACGGTGACCCAGCGGCCGCCACCGTTCACGCTTGGAAACTCAGCGCGGATGGGGAAGACATAGTGGGCGCCACTCCAGGAGACGAGTGCTTCGTCGGCGTGCAGGTTTGCAAACAGGGGGCGTGCTTGCGGCCCGTGCAGGTTCTTGATCGAATTGGAGTCCTTGATGAACAGGTCTGAGTCGAGGAAGGTCGACCGGCGCCGAGAGCCGTCCGCGGCGTCAGAAAGCGCGCCGCCGTCGAGGTCGACTTTTGCCGCTGACTGCACCGCCTCGACGGCCGTACTCAGCAGGTCACGGTAGTAGAACATGTGAGTCTTGTTGTTGACGACGATGGGGACCTGCAACCAGCCCAGCCGTGCAAGCACCCTGTTCTGCTCCGTGCGGATGCCCGCGGCGAATGACGACGGCGTGGGAAACAGGGACTTGAACACGGCGGCCTCCCCGTCCGAGTAGTCAAACTGGGCCTCCACCGCGTAAAGCGTCTCAGCCAGGGAGTACTGGTCGACCCGGGAAAGGCCGCAGCCACCCGCCGAAACGACAAACTGGAGAACTTTGCGCATACCTGCGCCTGTGAACTTGCTTGCAGGCAGCCCCTCCGGTCGACCAGCCACAGACGTCGACAGGGACGCTTCCGGCATCTGCTCATAGTAGTCTCGGATGCGTGCGGCGACGCTCGAACTAAAGACGTGACGCACCGCGGCCGCAGGTGGCCGCGGTCCAGCCAGAGTGCCCCTGGCCACTCCTTCGTTGCTGTCACGGGTGCGTGACTCTTCAACGCTCTGGTCGACGAAGGTGGACGCCGCAGCAGCATTGTCGGCAGCTTCAGCCGCCGTGCCCTCCGTCGTAGGATGCACAGGATGGATGTCGTCCAGGTCGTCCGCGCTGCCACCGTCCAAAGATTTGCCCAGCACGCCGGAAGAAGACGAGTTTCCCAACGGCCGAGCAGGGCCATCCTCCTCTTCGTCTGTGTCGGGCGGCGGCGGCATCAGAAGCTGCTCCCGCACGTGCGCGACGTTCATGTGGCGCTGCCTCGTGGCAGCCGACGGGAAGCACCGGCAGCAGAACGAACACTTGTGCGCATTCTTGGAGATGGAGCCGCCGGGAGCCGACATACCGCCACCGCGCGTCGTGGACCACAAGCAGGAAGGAGAGGTGAGTGGGGCGGCACTCAATGTGTAGTGGGATAAAAGAGAGATACTGCAGCGGAGGGGGGTACGATTCCAGGAGAGAAGCGCAATGCCGCGCCGCTCAGCGTGCTTAATAGCTCCTCCGTGAAGCTGTTCCCCGCGTACCTGCGTCAAGCGCACACCCATGGTGCCGCCGATTGCGAACGCGAACAGCAGCACAGACAGACTGCCATGCAATCCTTCCCTGCCGCCCCGCCGACCGCAGTTGTCAACACATGCACAGCTGCCGCTGCCCCACCCCCGGCCGCCGCCACACGAAACCCGACCGTGCACAGTTCCGAGTAGCCACCCACCGCGGTGAACCCCAGACGATGAGAAGCAGTGCTGCAACCGTATGACAACAGCAGCAGCTGCGCGGCACTGCACGGGGTGGCAGCCGGCCACGCCGTCGTAGACTACCATGTCGTCGTCGGCAAAGCAGCAGTCGCCGCACCGCGCCGGCGTGCCGCTTCCGGCGGTGGCACCCGCCGCCGCCACCGCACCCACCACCGCTGCCGCACGCAAGCCGTCTGGTGCCCATGTGCCCTGGAGGCCACCGCCTGGGCCATACAACCCGGACGATGCTGCACCGCACCGCCCCCGCAAAGCAACAGTCACTCTTGCGCCACACCACTCGTGGCGGCCCGTCGATAGGCCGTCCTCGGTCAACGCGTCGTGGTGGTAGATCCAGCCGCCACAGCACCTCACATGCGCTTCAATGCCGCCGCCGCCACACCCACCCCCGCTGCGGCTGACCACCCGGCAGAGCACAAAGTCGGGTGGATGCCCGCAACCGCGGTGAAGCCCAGACGATGGCATCACGGCACGCTTTCCGCACGACGACAGCACCAGTTGCGCGGCACCCCTTACGGCGGCCGCCCGGCAACCCGTCGTGGACGACCGTCTCTTTGTCGTCGACGAAGATGCCGCCACCCCGCACCAGTGCGTCGCTGGCAAAGACGGCACCCGCCGTTGCCGCCGCACGCACCCACCGCTGCCGCCACACTCAAGCAGGCAAAACAGAACGCCAGATGGGCGCCCGCCGCCACAAACACACACAGACGATGGCGTCCCCCAACGGCACCCCCACGACGACATCACCAGTCGCGCCACCCCCATCACGCCGGCCGCCCGGCAACTCGTCGTGGATGACCGCCTCGTCTTCGTCGCCGAAGATGCCGGCACACAGCACCGGCGCGCTGCTGGCAGAGATCTCACCGGCCGTCGCCCCCCGACACACCCACCGCAGTCGCCGCACGCAAGCAGGCAAAACAGAACGCCAGATGGGCGCCCGCCGCCACAAACACACACAGACGATGGCGTCCCCCAACGGCACCCCCACGACGACATCACCAGTCGCGCCACCCCCATCACGCCGGCCGCCCGGCAACTCGGCGTGGATGACCGCCTCGTCGTCGTCGCCGAAGATGCCGGCACACAGCACCGGCGCGCTGCTGGCAGAGATGTCACCGGCCGTCGCCCCCCGACACACCCACCGCAGTCGCCGCACGCAAGCAGGCAAAAGAGGACGCGGCTAGGCGCAGGCCACAGGAATGAAGTCCGGACGATGCGCGTCTGCAGCCTCCTCGTCGCCGTGAACGCCGCCATGCGCCACCCTACGTGCGGGAGCTCGGCTTCCCCCAGTTGGCCGCTCCTACGCCAACCTCCATCGTCCGCCGCGGCGGGAGAAAGGAAACACTGGCCGCCAGGCAACACGGCGCATCGTCGGCCAATCTTGCACGGGCCGACGGCCAACCTCGAGTGGCCCGCCATACTGCGTCGGCGCCGACCCGTCCGCAACTAACGCCCTTCGCTGCTCAGGCCCGCTAAAGGGTACCCGTCGCGCTTCCCGGAGGAACGGGGCCACAGGCCGTAGTGCAGCCGCCGCAGAAGCACCACCTTCAGGAGGATAACGCCGAGGCGCCCCCCCGCAGGACCCCCAGTGTCGAGGAGCAACGGTCATGTAGCTCATGGGCCAGATGGACGGCTGGAAGGTTGCGTGTCAGAAAAACATCCAAGCGGATCGTCTGAATCCCAGAACTGTTTAGTCGGCAGCAATTCCACAGGGGAGTTTTGACGAAAGCTTCAGGCTGTGTGGACCACTTTCGGTGCAGATCACCCAATCAGATGGGCTGGTGTGGCGAGATTTGACTGTTGTTCGCATCAAATGTGGAGATCGTGCCGATAAGGCTCCTCGTGGCTGTCCTTTGTGCCGCCGTCGCCACGTCCATTTACCAGATTCCTCTGCAGGCCGACGGCTGTCCACCCCCGCTGTCACCCACGAACACTTTGCCGCGACGCCAGCCGCGCAGACCTTGCCCGAGCTGGCCTCGGTCCCTTGACACCGGTGGCCCGGGCGGGTCATGCCCCTGTTGCAGCTGCCGTGGCTGCCAGTGTCTACGACTACTCGAGCGCAGACGACGCCGGCGATGGCTGCGCCAGCCGCCCTCCTGGATCGGTGGCGAGAGCGGTGGCGACCGCCCGCCCGGGTCGCTGGCGAGAGCTACGCCGACCGCCCGCCCGGATCGCTGGTGAGATATGCGCCAACCTCCCGCCTGCATCGAGCCCGCGGCGTCGCGAAGCTCGGAGCACGATGAACAAGATGGTTGCAGACGTACGTGTCCAATAGGCCACATCGTGCGGAGTGACGGCGGGTGGGGCGTCGGGTGTGTGCACGCTGGCGGAGAGAACAACGATCCTGCGACATGAGGGGCCGACTGTGTGAGTCCAGCGGAGTGCCTGTCACCCGGAGGAGTTCGCGTATAAGACGGGCCTCTAACGTGCACCCCGTATCGCCAGCACCCGACACTCACTGGTACATGCCACTGCCTCCTCGCCGCTCCGCCGCTCCACTTTCGCTCGTGCCCACCCAGAGCCCCCCCCTTTCTTGCCCTTCTCCCCGGGTGCTTGACTGTCCAGGCGTTACGATCACCTATGTCTTCCCGTGCACCCCCGGCAGCTGACCTGCCGGCCGGCTTCTCCTTCTCGCAGGACGACGGCCGTCTGGCGACGACGATGCACACAGCCAATGGTGGCGCCTCTTCGGCTGTACGTGTTTTCTACGACTCGCGCGGAGCCCCCCTGGCAGACCCCGCACGCGGGTCATACGCTCACGGAGTGCTTCCTCCAGGCCTTTCTCCTTGGCCGTCTGCGGGGCCCACTGGCGCGCCGCCTGCCGGAGGTTACGCCGCGCTACCCCCGTCACCTGCTCGTCAAGGCCGTCAGGAGCCTGCCGCCGCGCGCCGCCGTAGTGCCACTGCGTCGCCGCGGGCGCGCTCTGCCTCCCCTCGTCGTGCCGGAGGCGCAGCCGCAGCTGCTGACAACGGAGGCACGGTGGGGTCTGATGCCGAGCCGGCGGTGCTCTCCAATGCCGACGTGGTTGAAAAGATCAAGCGCAGCTTCGCGTCCGTGCGTGCTGGCCTGACCGAGCAGCGAGCCCAGTCCGTGGAGCTTGCTCGGCAGATGGCTGCCGGCATGACCAAGATCGACCAGTTGACCGTCGCTCATGAGAGCGCCGCCACCGCCCGTGCCGCTGACCAGGCCACCATGGCCGCAGTGATGCAGCGCATCAACGAGGTGAAGGAGTTGCTGGCTGTCACTGACGACAACGATGGGGAGGTTGATATCTATGAGGAGGAGGACCCCGATGCTTGGGTGTCTATCGTCAAGGTACGTTCTGTCTTTCTTTCTACGGGCGACGTCACGGGGAGTTGAGTGCAAGCTCTTGCATTGCCAGTTGGCCTCATGCGACCGCTTCACGCCACCTGTTCGCCTGTTTGCTCTGTTTCAGAAACTGACGGCCACTGGTCTCTGGACAGCGTTTTTGCGCACTTGCTGTTCTCCTGATCTGCCTCGTAGAAGGACCTGTCCACGGCTCTCAAGAAGGACTTCATCGAGGCGAAATGCGCGTGGGACGTCTACAAGCCCATGGACGTCCATAACGCAACGCTGGTCGACCTGGTGTCGAACCGCCTCGAGATCACTACCGGCGAAGCTAACGCGAAGCTGATGGGGCGAGTGAAAGTGCCGAAGCGGAAGGCCGACGGCAGGTCGGACACGATGGTCGCTTATTGCTACCTCAAGCGGACAGTTTCGCACTTCTACGAGGGGCTGGGAAGGGCGGCGGTCAAGGCCTTCATTTCAAGTGTCAAGGAGAGCACCGGTATGGGGTCAGAGGTGGCAGTACGGGGCAGCAGGACGCGCACGGTTCTGGAGCTGTCAGCGGACGAAGCCGCGTTCTTCCTCATGAACGATCGCTTTTTCAACGAGCTGTACGGACACGTTGCGCTGCTCGCCGGGGCGAGGAGTATGTTTGCATCTTTGAACGCGTGTCACTTGTTCTCGGAGACGGTCCCGGAGACGCGGGCCAACACCGTTGTGTGCCTGTTCGCGCAATTCGCGCTGGTGGTCACTAAGGTGCGCGAGCACCTCAAGCTGCGCGCCGGTGCTGGGCCAGCTGCGGCCGTCGTCAGCCACCCTGGCGTCAACGAGGGTCACCGGGATCCATGGGTGCGTGAGATGGCGTCCCTCGACCTGGCGATGTGGCGGACGCCGCTGACTATGAGGGGGCTGCGTCTCGTCGACGCGGCAAACCCCGCCCGGGCGTCTGCCCGGCGCCCTTACGCTGGCAACGGCGACGCAGCAGCCAGTGGTGGCGGACCGTCGGGCGGCGCAGCCAGTGGTGGCGGACCGTCGGGCGGTGTAAGGATATGCCCCTTAAATCCCCAAGACTGGAGCCTAGGGGATAAGGACTGGGGCCTCTCCTTCCCTGTCCTTCTCAGCCAACTCCTTCCAAGACGCATCAACTCCAAAGTAATCTGGGGCATGCCGCGGTGTCCGTCCGATAATCTACTACTAACGGACGGTCAGCACGGGAGCCGCGGATTGGCTAACCGACACTACCCTGACTCATCTGCCGACGGGTACAGTCTCCAACGGATCAACGGACTAACGGACCAAAAGACGAGCCACATCTCTGACGCGTCAGCAAGCCGGAACAATCTCCCCGTGGACCAATGGGAGCGACAAGACTTGCTGACCCACGGGAGATATTCGACCCGAAGACTGGCGTCTGCTTACACGCCTCTGAGGCTTTTCGGGTCGAATGGCGCGTGGGGCCAGCCGCGCGGCGCTACGAGCGCCGCACACCGTCCCCCCCCCGTTTGGGGCTTTCTGGTGGGGCGTCTTGGGGCGCACACGCCCACCCTTGCTTTGTTCTGAGAGCCCATGCTTTGTTTTGAGAGCTTTGGTGCCGTCCACCGGCACGACGGGCAATCGCATGCTTTGGGGCACCCTGGGTGCCCCCCTGGGGGTATATAATGCGTGAGTGTGGGCTCCACCGGGAGAGACCTCGGGGCGAACAACCACAGACAGAGAGACAAAGACCTCCTTTACCTTCGACCCCCTCGACCCTCACCGACGTCACGCCCATCCTCTTCCCCACCCCCATCACCGTCATCCCACCCGTCACCTTCCCCGCGCCCGGCATCCTCATTGGTGCACGGGTTGCTGACACCGGCGCCAGTACGTTGAGGGCTGCCCGTGTGTGGGTGGTGCCTCACAGGCGGCGCAGCTGGTGGTGGCGGACCGTCGGGCGGCGCAGCTGGTGGTGGCGGACCGTCGGGCGGCGCAGCTGGTGGTGGCGGACCGTCGGGCGGCGCAGCTGGTGGTGGCGGACCGTCGGGCGGCGCAGCTGGTGGTGGCGGACCGTTGGGCGGCGCAGCTGGTGGTGGCAGACCGTCGGGCGGCGCAGCTGGTGGTGGCGGCTCGTCGCGCGGCGCACCTGGTGGTGGCGGTGCGTCGGGGGAAACAGCCGGTGGTTGCAGTGCGTCGGGCGGCGCAGCCGGTGGTGGCGTTGTGCTGGCCGGCGGGGAAGGTGACGCGGTCATCGTGGCCGGCGCTCTCATGGAGCAGGTTGACTAGGACGTCCGGTGGCGATGTGGGGGTGTGCGGTCTTAGCAGACCAGGTTTGCGAGGCTTGAGGGATGGCGGTACGGTGACACGCCAGTCGCACTGGACTGGCCGGCTGAGGGGTGCCGGGTGGTGCAGCTCGCCGGAAGTAGGTTGAAGGCTGGCATCCAGGGCAGGGAGAGGCTTTTATTGATTGACTGTTGATGGGTGAAGGGCGGGTCGCATGGAGCTTCACTGGCACTCATGTACCGGTGGGTGCCGGTGCGGCGGGCGGCAGACGAGTGGGTATGCGACGCTGGATGGGACGAGGTCGGCTGCGAGGAGGACGGTTCATGGGTGGAGGTTGATGGTCCGCCATGCTGCATTTCGCTTGTCCTTGTCGCACCGCTCCCATAAGAAAGGACATGGCCTCAACAGCATGTGGCCGTGCACTGCACATGACGCCCGCACCCCCACCCGGTATCGCGCGGCGCTGCCGCCCACGCGTGGGACGCCGACCGTAGCGGACGCATGGCCGCATTAGGCACGCAATGGGTTAGCTGAATGCGACCGCGATTAGTGCGTCGTCACCGTGGGGCGCGCCAGCTCAGCTCACGCGAGTCTCTGCCTTGGTCTGCCGCTTTTGTCGCGATAGGGTCTCGGGAGGGGCGAACATGTCCGCGACTATTTTCCGACCGTGCTGTGACTCCACGATTTTGTGCCGCGACAGAGATGCGCCCGAAATTGGGATTGTTCAGGCCTGCAACTTCTTTGACGATGGGTGGCGTCCCGGCCGCGTTGCCGTCTCGCTCGCCACACCTCCACAACCAAAACCGCCCGCCCGCGGATGGCAGTGTCATGGTCGCGCCTCCCGCGACGCGCCCCCCCGCCGCCGCGTGCCGACGCGCCGGCCGCGGCGCGCCCGCGGCGGCGGCGGCGGCGGCGGCGACGGCCGCCACGGCGGCGCCACCATGGGCCACGCCCCCCGCCGACGCCGCGAGCGGTGGCGTGCGCCGGTCGACGCGCCGGCCGTCGGTGCGCGGCCACCCTGCGCCGCGGTTGGGGGGTGGGCGTCGCCGTCGCTGCCGCCGCCGCCTCCCGCGGCGGGATGGCGGAAAGGCAGGCGCCGCCGCGGCGTGCGGCGCCTCGCCGCCGCCATGGTGGCGCCGCCGTGACGGCCGCTGCCGCCTCCCGTGTCCTCACGCCGTGCCGTTGGGCACGCCACGCTGCCGTCCCCCACCCCCGTCGAGCGCTCGGCCGCCCTTGCCTACCCCGTCGAGCGCTCCGCTACCCTCCCCCACCCCGTCCAGCGCTCCGCCGCCCTCCCCTTCCCCTTCCCCCCTCTTCCGTGACACTGGTTCCCTCTGTCAACTGCGCCCACGCCGGGCAGTCCAACCTCCCCATCCCCCCCCCCCTCCCCCCCCCGCCCCCCCCCGACTCCATCCCCATGGCCGCTCCCTTTCAACGCTACCACCCCCCCCACGCGGGTCCCCCCACCCCCCCGCCGCCACCACCACCACCACCGCCGCCGCCGCCGCCGCCGCCGCCGCCGCCGCCACCACCCGCCTCGCCGCCGCCGCCGCCGCCGACGACGCGGCGGGCGTCGCGGCCGCCGCCCGTGACGCGGCCGCCGCGGCCGCCGCGCCGGCGGCGCTCGCGCGCGTCGCGGCCGACTGTGACGGCGTGCGTACCGGCGGCGGCGGCGGCGGTGACGACGACCCGGTCGGCGCGTGGCGCGCGCGGACGGCGTCGCGGGTGGCGGCGGCGTTGGTGGACCGGGGGGGCGGCGTGCCGGGGGAGGTGGCGGGCCTCGTCGACGCGCTCGCGGCGAGCTATGGGGCCCCGCCGCCGTCGAGGGGGGGGAGGGAGTGGGGGGGGGGAGCCCCGTGGGGAAGGGGGGGGGGGGGTGGCCCCCGCCAGGCGTGGACGCCGCCGCCGACGCGCCGCCACTCGTCGGTGCCGGTGACGGCAGCGGCAATAGCGGCGGCGGCAAGCGCCCCGCCCGCCTCAGAGGCGGCTGGGCTGGCGGTGGCTCCCCCCACTACGACGCCGCGGCGGACGCGCCGTTTCCGAGCGGCGGCGGCGGCGCGGCCGCCCGCCGCGGCCGGCCCGTCAAGGACGCCTACATTGCCGCCGCGGCGGTGGCGGTCGCGATTGGCAGCGTCGTGCTCGTCGCGTTCCTGACGCGCGACTTTGTCGCCGCGCAGCAGTCGCCGTCGCCGGTGCGGGAGCTGCGCCTCGCGCCGGGTGCCGCCGTTGGCGCCGCCGGGGGGGGGGGTGACTCCCCGCCTGGCGTCGCCCTCCCGGTCGTGACGGTGTGCGCGTCGCAGGCGGGCCTCCCGTCGAGCCGCTTCCAGATGACGCGCCTGCGGCCGCCGGGGGGGGACGCCGTCCCGCCGGTGGTGGGGGAGAGCCCGCGGGACGTGCGGGGGAGCGACGCGTTCCGGGGGTACACGCAGCGGTTTTGGGACAACCCGCGGGGGGAGGTACGTTGGGAGGGACGTTGGGGGGGGGGGGGTAGGGGGGGGGGGGGTGGAGGAGGTGTGGGAGGGGACGGGAAGAAGGGAGGGGCGAGCGTTTGTTGAGCAGAGCGGGCTTGTGCAGTCTCCGCTAGGATGCGGTGGGCGCCCGCCAGCGTCTTTCGTGGCGACCGTGGCAGGTCCTAACCGTTCTCGCCCGTCTTGTTGCGGTGGCGCCCTGTGTCCCGGTCCATCGCGGTGGGTGTTGCCTCTTCCCCCCCCCCCCCCCCCCCCTCTTCATCCCCTCCCCCCCAACGTCCCCTTGCCCCACGTCGGCTCGTGCCCTCAGAACTGTGACGCCACCGCCGGCACGTACTTCCCCTTTAACGTGAGCGCCCTCAACGCGTTGGCGAACCCCCCCCCCGGGCGGCGGACCCCCCCCACCGCGTGCCGGCCGTGCATCCGGTTTGGCCACCAGACGCCCCTCCGGTCCGCGTCGACCGACATTGCCGCCGCCGCGCGGCTGACCTTCCACAGCGACGTCTACTTTTACGAGTGCGTCTTCCTGGCGGCCGGCCTGCCGGCGGCACACCTGGCGGACCTCCGCGCGGACCTCCACGCCCGCCGCGCCGCCATCGCCGCACAGACGCCGCCCGCCCTGACCGACGCCACCGCCGGCACGGGCGGCGGCGGCGGCGGCGGCTCCGTCGCGGACCTCCCGGCCGCCGCGTTTGCCACGCTGACCAGCGCGCAGGCGTGCAACGTGGTGTACTTTTCGTTTTGGCCCCGCGTCGTGGACGCCGCCGCCGCCGCCGCCGCGGGTGCGGACGGCGTCCGCTACGCGTTTAACGGGAGTGGCTGGGCCGAGGTGGGGCCCCCGGCCGCGTACTTTCGGCCGCCCGCCACGTCGACGGCGTTCCCGCAAGACGCGCTCGAGGTGCGCTTTTCCGCGGTGGAGGACCTCGCCGCCGCCGCCGCTAACGGTGGCGGCGGCGGTGGCGGCGGCGGTGGTGGCGGCGGTGGCGACGCGCCGACGCGGCTGGTAAAGGGGGTGCTGGAGGGGAGCGACGCGAGCCTCCTCGCCCCAAACAGCCTGTCGCTCGTCCAGTTCCGGGCGGTAAACGTGAGTGGCGAGCTAGTCGGCCGCGGCGGCCGCGCCCGTGGCACCGTCCAGTACCCGTTCCGCGCCGCGACGAGTGCCTACCTCACCGGCAACTTGCAGTTTAACTTTGGCTACTGGGTACGCTGCATTGGCAGCAGCCGGGGGGGGGGGCACGGGGCTGGGTTGGGCGGGACGACATGAAGGGGGGGGGGGGGGGGGGGGTGAGAGGCGCGCCGGGGGGGGGGGGTGGGGAGCGCCACGGCCGCGGCTGACGCGACGCGTGGGCGGCCAGGGACGCGGCGCGGCGCGGCGGGGCGCGGCGCGGGGGGTGGCTGCGGGCTCGGCGACATGCTAACGCTCTTTCTCCCCGCTCTGTGCAGCGCGCGCGCCCTCCTCGCTGAGATCGCAACCCCCCCGCTGTCCCCCCCCCCCCCTGCCCACACTCCCCCCTAGACAACCTACGACGTGCTCCTCGGCTACGACTCGTTTGTGACGGAGCGCGTCTTTGCCGAGCCGTCCATCAGCTGGTCCCAGTGGGGCGCCGACGTGTCGGGCTACGTGTCCCTCCTCAGCGGCCTGTCGGTCTTTTCGGTGCTGCTGCTGCCGCTGAGCTTCCGCTTCTTCCGCCGCTTTCCGGGGCTCCTCGGCGTCGGCGCCACCGCGGCGGTGGTGTCCACGGGCGGGCGCGACGCGGGCGATGACGGGTGGTCTGCGTCGGCGGCGTGAGCGGCGAGGGGGGGAGGCGGAAGGGGACAAGGATGCTATATAGAGGAGACAGGCCAGCGGAGAGGGGGTGGTGAGGGTGACGTGTGCGCGGCACACCGGCAGGCGTCCATATTCGTTTGCAATTAAGTCCGTACTCCTTGCCTCGGCAGATCCGGCCCAGCCGCCTGTCCTTCAGCTCACCCACCAGACAAGAACCGCCGCAAAGGAAAATCCAAGATCGACCGGCACGAATGCATGATAGGGTCATACGGCTTGGATCTGCGGCGAACGCAAGCCGTATGACCACTTCGGCACGTACGATCGGCACAATGTTCGCGCCGAATGCGCCCTCACGGCCCATTCAGAGGGGGGGGGGGGGGGTCTCCGCACGTCTCACGTGACCGCGTCACGTGCTGGAGCCGTTGGCGAACCGTGATGATGTCACACATTGCCCGATATCGGTCTGTGCTTGTGTGGCCAGGAACGCGAATGGGAATAACTATCATGCCAGTCTATTGGCACACGTTCTATGTAAAGCAGCTCCCTCGACCAGTCAAGCTGCTGGTACCCTGGATCTATTTTGCATGCGAAGCCGTGTGCATATTGCGAGAGGGCATATTCCAGGGCTGCATGCCGCGGTCGTAGGGCGCCGCGCCTGCCTGCCGTACGCGGGAGAGGGGGGGGTGTGGCCATTGCCTGGGGTGTCTCTGCCTGCCCAGGCGCCCTTTTCCGTCGCCCGCTCTCGCCGCCCGCTCTCGCCGGCCGTGCTCGGGGGGTGACTGCGAGCGAGCTAGCGCGGGGCTGAGGTCGGCGGGGCCTGCGGCGCGGAGGGACCGCCTGTGCTATTGCGTCGATGAACGTGGGAAGAGTGCGCTGGCGCATCGTATACAAAGCACACTGTTGGAGGAAAAGTGTCAGGCATGCCCCATTACCATCCTGCCAGCCAAAGACAAAATAGCCAGTGGCCGCTGGCGCCGCAGGAGCGGCCGAGACATGGCCACGGACACATGTAGGCCCCATCGGGAGGGGGCACAGGGGCAACACCAGCCACGGCCGCCGCCGAGCGGAAGAGGAGAAAGGGCCGACGGCTACCAGAGCTTGTGTGGCCTGAAGGGGGGCGAGCGCGACCGGCGGCCGCCACCGGTCGTAGAAGCTGAGGCGGCGCACACCGTCACCCGGGCGGCGCTCATGTCGCCAGTTGCCCCAGGTCCCGCCAGCACCCCCTGCCGGTACTCGGAGACCTCCGGGGGCATGCGCCCTGCACCGATCTTGGCGACCTCCCGGGGACCCCGCCGGCAACCGGTCGTGATGGCTCCGGGGGCTGACGTAGCGAAAAACACTGCATAGTGCAGTGTAAGGGCAGGTGCGCGATCCGGAGCACGGTCAGAGGCTGGGTCTTGGAAGGGACAGACGACGATCACGTCGCAAGTGGCCGCCGTCGGCCGGAGTGGGGCGTCCCGGTGAGTGGCAGCCCAGTGATGACGTGCGGCACTCCATCGTTGAAACGCCGGTTGCAGGGGGGAGTGCGAGGAAGCGTGTTGGGAAGGTGAGGGGCAGCAGAAGGGGTGAGGAGGAGCTCAGGGGTATGAAGATCGGGGTGGGGAGGGGCTCAGGCGGGTGAAGATCGGGCACGACGTACCTTACGGCCGCAGGACGACGACATGCGTGCTCGGGTGTGGCACTTATCCGCGCAGTGAGGGCCCAATAACAGAGCTCCTGCGTGCGTGCTGCCTTGTCGCGTACCGCCTTATCCACGCCCGCCAACAGGAAGTGCCAGTTCGGCACTATGTTGCGGCCGGAAGCTTCCGGGCACATCGTGCGGAAAGTCGCGGCGCGCGGCAAAAGGTTCGCAGACGTGGCCATGGGCAGCGTTGGATAGGCGCCGTAGGTATATCAGTCACGCGGCGACCCTGCGAGGCGCTCGACTGGGAGGTCATGCATGCGAGAAAACTGTGCGCGAGCAGCAGCCTTAAGGGATATGCTCGATGGGTCAGCCGTGGAATCTGTGCACGAGGTCTACACCGTGGGCAGGGTGGGACCTGCGTGGCAAAGAAGACGTTGGCCTGAGGTGTGTGGGGGAATAAAATGAGGCGGGAAAATGGAACGCAGGCGCGCGGGACACGGCTCGAGAGCGGCCGAGGACTATGATCGACATCGGTGGGGCACGCACATTCTCCCGTGCGTAGAAGCGTAATTCGTGTCGGGGGACACGCCATCGGCGGTTGGGCCATGGGTGCGAGGAACAACCTGGCCAGTGTGCGACGCATGCTCTGGGGGCGGCTTTCTGCGAAGAAAGAAAACCGCCAGGGCGGTCCTGGCGTTCGGGGCTGCCCGAAATTCGGCTTCGGTCGGCCGTCCACAGATATAATACTGCTCATTTCAGGGTCCCACCCGTTCTCCCACCCAAATGCGTAAAAACAAAGCACGAAGTCCAATTTCTGAGATGTCGCTCGTGGCTGAGACCTTCGTGCTTTCGTGGACTCGAATGCAAGTGTCGGCACGTTGTGCGAGGGCGTGCTTTCGGCGCAATGCAGCAGAGCATGGCAGAATAGCCGTTTCAGCCCAACACGTGGCAACTCACTGACGTCGGCAAGATAGAACCTCGGCACAATAGGCACCGCAAGGAGGCGCGCCCGCTTATCTGGTTGCCACGGGTGTGCACCGTGTTCATCAGCCGAGCTGCGCAGCGCTCTCGCGAGCGACTCTCGGTCAGCCCTTGACGGTGCCAAGGCGCCTCTGCGTCTGTCGGGGCTCGGGCCTGTGCGGGCGCCCACCGTTGTTCCGTCCGCGCTGCTGCCATGCTCCCTAGCCGGCGCCACCGCCTCTCTCGCACGTCCTTTCTGTTCGGCGCTCCCCTCATCTTAGAGGACCCCGATGACGCGTTGCTTGCGCTGGCAGCGCGATCGAGCTTGTCTCCAGATGTTCGTGATCACGACACTCCGTCGCATGGGTCCGGCGATGAGCCCGGCAGCGGAGACGCAAGGTCACGTCACCGCGCGGGAGGCGCACGTGGGCATCGTTGTTCGTGTGCACGCGGGTCACGCGAGGCTGGTGTGAGCAGCGACGCCGGTGGCGGAGGGGAAGCGCAAGAGCTGTACCGCGACGACGACGGTGGTGGGGAGGGTGGACAAGAAGACGGCGATGGTGAACTGAATCGGCAAGGGCTGGACGGCAACCACCTTGGTGGAGCAGGTGGACAAGGGCTGGACGGCGACGGCGGAAGCGGTGTCAATGGACAAGGAGTGAACGGCAACGGCAGTGCTGGAGGGGGAACACAAGGTTTTAACACAGAAGGTGGTGCTGGGGGGGCCGCACCAGGTGTTAATGCTGGAGGTGGTGCTGGGGTGGACGGACAAGGAGTGGAAGACGACGGCGCGGCCGCAGATAACGACGGCGGAGGCGGGGGGGGCGCAGAAGGGCCTCAAGGCGACGATGTTGCTGGCGTGGACAGACAAGGAGTCGATCACGATGGCACTGGGGCGGACAACGACGGCGGTGGCGACGTTGAAGGCGAAGGTCCGGGTGATGACAGGGCCGGCGGAGCCGCCGCAGGCGGACCTAATGTGGACGGCAGTGACGGCGCCGCCGGAGGTGGTGCGGACAATCAGGGACCGGTCGGAGCTGGTGCGGAGAGCGATGGTGGCATCGCCGATCAACAACGTCGAGTGCGCCAAAGGAGACTCCGCAGACGTGTTCCTCTTCCACGGCGGCAGCCGTTTTCAAGGAGCGAGCTGAAAGAGTGGTTTACCTTTGAGCTCCGGGCGCTGCTGGAGATTGACGCCCGCGTAGCTGGCCAGGTGTTTGAGAGCAGAATCGAGGGCGCTTGCGTGAACGACGGAGGTGTTCTCGTCCTCCGCGAAGTCGGCGACTTGATAGCCTGCTGGGGAGTACTCTCCCATCATCGGGTCTGCGTATTGTGCTCTTGTGGTGGGGTGCTCGGACGCGGTCCAGGCGACCAGACAGTCAATGCTGGGGTTGAGCACCCGGAGCTGCTTCTTGCCATGGGTGCCAGCTGCTCCTGTCGCCATGCGGCGGCACTACAAGGCGCGTACCGGTCGGTCTGTCGAGACGTTGGCGTTTCCAGCAACGAAGAGCTCTTTGAGCATTTTCCCTGTCTTCTCGGTGGAGCTTCCGTCGGCCAGGCGGGCGAAGACTCAGGTGATGAACAAGGCGAGGACGACCCTCGCGCTTTCAAGGTGTGCGACTTTCCGCGCAAGCCTGGTCTTCCCGGTGTACCTGTGTACGCCGTTCTCTACGAGAGCGTGTGGGCTCCGGTCGCTGCCAGGTCTCGTGGCAAACGGACAAGGATTGGGTTCTGTGGCCAGCTCTCGTGCGCTTCACACGCGTGGTCGTGCATTCACGCTAAGACGGTCAGTAGGATGCTGCGGGAGGAGAACTCGTCAAGCAGCGAGGATGAGGGCGACCCTGGAACCAGTTCTGCACCTGACGCGAGCGAAGAAGAGCTGCATCAACCCGAGCAAGGTGCTGCTGGTGGTGAAGCAGATGTGGGTGCAGACGCGAACGCGCTGCAATCCAGGCGTCGACGTCGTGCGCGCAACATGTTTCCCTGCCGTGGAGAGGTCGCCAAGTGCGAGGTTATGCACTCGTCTTGCGAGGTTCAGCGGCTTGCGGGCGCTTTTCCACGTGTGCTGCCAGGTCTCTACGTTGAAGACTGGTGCCTTATGTGCGGTGTGGCGCGAGGTGATGCTGATTTGACGCAACGGGTTGCCGCTTTGTTCACCGTGCGAGACAAGATGGTCATCACTGTGGCGGACTGGACGTGCGAGGCCGGGCATCTCGTCGAGTACGACGGCGCGGAAGACGCGCTCTTTGCTTTTCAGGCGGAGACGGTGTACGCGCGCGTGTTTCTTGACGCCATGCTGGAGACCTGCGTCATTGGACGCACGACGATGTCTGCGGCAGCGGAGTTGTGGTCAAGCACTCTGCGGAATACCGGGGCGTACACTGACGGGGAAACCGGTCAAGCACGTCAACAGCTCTCGGATGCTTGTGGAGCTTTCTCGGACACGCTCGTCATACCAGACTTGGCTTTCACGTGCCCGAGATGTGGTGAAGAGGAGCAAGAGACCGGGACACTGACGTGCGTGCTGTGCGACGGCCAGGTCCTCTCCGTGTTGCAGGACCTAATCGTGCCGATGCTCCGTCCCGGGCAGAATTGCCCGCGAGCGGCCATTCCCATCACGTTTGCCTGCGCCGTCCGCAACGCTGTCGTACGAGCTGTCATCCGCAGGCGCGTCCGTGCCGGTGTGGGCACGGCAACTTCGGTAAGTGGGAAGGAGCGGGAGCAGTGCAACCGGTTTAAGGCTGCCGGAGAGGGTGACCGGCCTTCCTTGCCTCCGCTTCCGGACGATGAGCAGGCCGAGGAGAGGACCCTCCAGGAGGCAGAAAAAGCGCTGCTGTGGGCTTCTTCCCACCTGTTCTCGACCTTCTTCATCATTCGAGACGCTGTCGAAGAAGGTGCGGGAGATGGTGCCGCCGCGGGGAGCGGCTCGTCGACTGACCAAGAGGCGATGTCTGAACTCAATGCAGACTCCGATAGCCCCTCGAGCAGCAGTATACAAGGCGGTCAAGAGGGCACTGAGATTAACGACGTGGCGCAGGATCTGGTGTATATCGATCACTTTGGGGTCATACAAGAGCAGGATGGTCTTCTGGGTGATAATGGGCGCGCCGCCGAGGAAAGCGGCGTCAATGCTGAGGACGAAGCACTGCTCGAAACGCTCGCCGCCGCCCATGTCGCTGGGGAGGGAAGGCAGGGCCTCGACGCCCCTCGCTCGATGGCTGTCGTCCATGGCGTTAGAGATGGTCTTCTGCCGCTGGCTGTGCCTCCCTCGCTGCTCGTCGTGCATGGCGATGGCGATGCCACCCCGAGCCCTGCGGCAGTTCCGTCAGCTGGCGCGCTTGACGTCGCTCCTCCAAGGGACACCCCGAGCCCGACCGGGCCTCCTCCACCAAGCGTTGACACCGACCTTGAGGAGGACCCTCTTCAGTTTCTCCTTTCGGCTCCACAGGGTGGGACTCAACCTCAGTACTCGGACGACAGGTGGAAAGTGCCTCTTCTGTTGGTGGAGCGCGTCGCGGCAGGTGGGACGCCAAGCAAGAGCTGTACTGTCTTGGACCCGTCTGACGCGCACTCGCCGCTGACGCTGAAGGCGATGCAGAAGACGACCGATGTCCTGGTCGAGCACGCATCACCATCCAGGCTGCGGAGGTCGCGACGGCACGCTCAACTTCATCGTAACGGCGAGGAGGTTGTTATCCAAGTTGGACTGATACCCATAAGGCGTATGGACATCATGTGCCTGCTACCCGGAGAGTGGCTGACGGATCAGGCTATGAACGGCTTCGTTGAGGTACTCAAGGCAGCTTTTCCACTTCCCCGAGGGCGTGGCGGTGCTGACGGCCAAAAGCAGCTGTACTTCTTTGGGTCCTACTTCTACTCCGTAATGATGGACTGTGGGTACAGTTACGATGCCGTCAAGCGGTGGACCGCTCGCGATGACGTGCTTTCTTCAGACATGGCGCTTGTGCCGGTCAACCTCAACCGAAACCACTGGATTTTGGTCGTGCTGGAATGGCGGCTGGGCGTCGTAACAGTCTACGACTCCCTTGGGACGAGTCCGCAAGCTGGGCACAACGTTGTGAAGTGGGCGTTGGATGAGGCCAAGGCTCATGGGCATGCCGCCAAGACATTGAAGGTGGAAGATCGACGCGCCATCACGCAAGACAATGGAAACGACTGCGGCGTGTATGTGTGCCAGTGCATGGAAATGCTTGCAAGGGGCACGCCTCTTTCTGAGCTGCAGCTGCTGTCAGCGTACTACAGGCGTCGTATCGCTGCCCAGATTTTGAGTGGTGTGCTTTAGCCTGGGTCATGTTGTCCTGGAGCTTCTTACTTTTTTGTTGCACATGCACGGAAGAACGGCAGCCATACTTTGCAGTGCTTGCCTTGCTGCACATGTCAATGCATCGAAGAGGGTACCAGTACCTCGCCGGGTCGTCCATGTCGGATCCATAGTCAGCATGATGTGATGTGCACCGACCTGCCTCAGGCGCGAAAAGTGCAGCAGCTGTCCCAGGCCATCGGCACGTTGCGCTCCGTGCCGATTCTTGTTGAAATCAGGTCGGTGGTCGCAGTGGGTGATCGGCACGAAGTTTTGTGCCGAGAAGACGGTTTTATGCCAAATCGTCTGGCACTGGCCATCCAAACAGAGTTCGGACTCTGATTGACTCACGGTCCCTGTTAACAGGCCCCAGCATGGGCCCGAAACCGGGGCGCTCACACCATGCAGTAGCCGCCCGCTCTGGTCGCGAAGCAAAAGGGGGCGGTCAGCCCATGGAATCATCGAGCCGAGTGGGCGCCGAATGGTGGAAGACGCGGCTGTTCGTCACGCGCGCGAGCGCCTCGTGGTCGGTTCACCGGTACCGCATGGGTCGCACTCGGGCCGCAAAACAAGCGGCATGGACGGGGCGCTGCTAGCGACTGCGGCACAGTATCGGACGATGCCTGCGGCCTACGCTGTATGGTCTATCTCTGAGTGTGAGGTTTCCACGTCTCCTCCGCCCAGACCTTTGCTCGGGCGACGGCATTCGCGGCCAAGTCTGCGCAGTTGTGCGGCGTTGGCGGCAGGCTGAGTTTTCGAGTTCGCCAGTCTGGCGACCTGCTCGCGAGGGCGCCGTCTGTGGCGACCGGGAAGGATGCAAGGGCGATCAAGAGGATGTCGCTGTTGGTGGAAGTCGCTTCCGTGTCGCTGTACCTAACCGGCGGCGGGGAGAAGATGCCAACGCCCCCCACCGCGGTGCGGCTGGTCACTGTGGCATCCATCATCCTAGCGTCCGCCACGGCACCGACGTAGACGGCGCCAGCCATGCCGATGCCCGCCACAACCCCCGCCCCCTATCGGCGGTGCCGGTTGCCTTGGAAGACGCTGGTAACAACGCGGACGACCGCGACGACGGGGCCCATTTCGTGCATCGAGGACGATATGCTGGCTCCTCCATTGTGGGTCGGCTGCCCACTCCCTCTCGTGCTTGTGAGAACGGTGCTATGTGCGGCCAAAACTCGTGAGGTCTTCGGGACATTGGAGCTGCTTCGTGAGACGCTGCCGCCAAGCGGCTGCAGGCATTTTCGAGTGGCAGGTATGTCTAGAGTGTTTAAGCGTTCGTGCTGCTCGCTTGGCGTGGGTACCGGGGCTGGTGTGCTTGGGCCTGCGGGCGTGACGTATTCTGGCGCGATGGGGGGACTTGCCATCGTGCATTGATGCGAGGATATCACCACATGACACGATAACAGACCGAGGCACATCGCGGGCCTCGGACGTGTAGACGGGGGAAAAAGGTGTTGTTATTCCAGGATTGATCTTTAGCTCCTCAGCAGTTGTCTGAGTGCACCACTCAGGCGCGGCGCCCCCCGGCCAACCCAGGCCCGTGTCTCCCACGTTTTTGGCTGCCTTCACCACGTCCGCGCTTTTTTTGCCACGCTATCTGCGAGCCCAACGTCGCGCGCTCTCTCAACCTCTACATCCCCGTAGTACGGACCTGATGGCACGGTACCATTCGAAGCCGGAGCTTTCGCCCCGACTTCCTGCGTACACTTGCCTGTCTTCTGCAGTAGTTGCGGAGCTGATGGAGCTACCAGAGATGGTCGTCGCAAGTGGTGGTTGCTCCTTGTATGGCGTTCCTCTTCATCACTGGAGCCCTGCGGCGCTGAGCGTTTTGACGCTTGCTGACAGCTGGTCTCTGCTGGGTGCTGACGCTGCGGCGAGCGGCACGTTCGTCGCACAGTCTCCCATTCACGGTCTAGGTTTGTTTGCGGCTCGCCCGCTGCTACCAGGCGCTCGTATCTTGCCCTTCTGCGGCCAGCTCGTGTACGAAGACCTGGAGGTTGCGGCGCGCACTCATGCCGACGATTCAATCGTGCATGGGCCCGACCATCTCCCTCTCTCTCTTTGCTGCACCGCCAAAGACTGGCTGACGACGTCACTGCAGCTGCGCATGCACCGGAGCTTTTGGAGGGACCTGCGCGCGCAGTACGACCATGCCCTGGTCTCCACGGTTTTGGCCACCAAGACGTGCTTCGAGACTCCTCCCCCCAGCTGTCGGCCTGCGTGGGTCGTGCCCTCCTGGTTTTGTGCCGCCGGGTATGTCAACGACCCCCGACCGAACCATGAGGCCAATGGGCGCTTCTACCAGTCGTACGACCCCATTTCGTCGGCCGCGCAGCTGGTAGTTGCTCCGGCTTATGTGTACGTGACGCGGTACATCGCAGCCGGGGAAGAGGTGCTTGTCGACTACGGGGACGTGTACACGTCTTTCTCGTCCTCAGGTTTGGTGGGGTAGGCTGGCGGTCTTGCTAATGGGCGACCTATCGAGGGAGCGCTCGTGTTTATTGCTTTACCGTGATGAAAGAGCAGGTGCATGAGGATAGAGATGTATAGCGTTTTTGCGAGTGTCAGCTGGCTCGCTTGCGTTTGCTAGACGACGCCATTGTTGGCTATGAGGAAGGGAAGAAGAGATAGAACGCTTCGGAACTGAGGGCGGCCGTCTCAGCCTGTGCAAGCGGCCGAGAGTGGCGGCTCCGCCGATTCAGTGACGCTCGCTCGTACAGCAGGAGTCCTCAGACACCTTTCACTTCGGAACACAGAGGTGAGGCCGTCGGCGCGCACCCAGTTCCGCGCAGCCGGTGCCGCAGTCTTCCGAGCATCGGCGCGAAGTCCAGCTCTTGCATCGTGCCGATGTCAAGTTTTTGTGCCGAAGGATGACAACTTGCCGAAGAGTCATATGGTGCCGAAGCATGACTTCATGCCATAAGATGATATTGTGCCGAAGGATGGTATTGTGCCGAAATTTATCACGACGGACCATTGATCACAGACGTTTATCCTTTCTCCAGCAACTGGCCGTCGCATCGCCAGGCCAAGCACTGAGTACTGAGGTTTTTGGGCCTCTGGCCTCCAACGTGCTCTTGCCACGCTCCCTCGCTCACGTGGTTTGCTGCAGTGAGTAGCCCTAGCCACTCTCGCGGTGGTCGTTGCACGTCTTTCCGTCACCGCCGCAGTGCGGACATCAAGAGTCGTCTTTTCAGATCAAGCGGCCGCGGCCGTGCCGGAGTCGCCCAGGCCACTCACAAGGCGACTTGCCGGAGGGGCTCAGGAGACTCACCGAACGCGCTCCTTGTGGGAACTGGACTCACCTTGCTGAAATCAAAGCGACCTCCGCGGAAAGCGCGTGCAACACTATCTCGGATCGGGCCGTGTGCCCGCTGCCCACTCTACGGGCCAGGCGGGCAGCACCGCGTTCCCGCTCCGTCCCCTGCGCGCAACACCCGTGCCCGCAACCCCCACACGCTAGTCAAGCCCTACTGCCTTCCCGCTGCGTACCCAGAGCCAACAACACCCGCACGTGCAGCCCCCACCGGCGAGGCGAGCGGCACCGCCTTCCCGCTGCTTCCCCTGCCCGCATCCCCCGTGCCTACAACCCCATTGGCGACGTGTTCGGCGCGCTCTTCCCGCTCCGTCCCCGATCAGCGTCACGCTTGCGCCCTGAGGTCAACCACGTGGTCCGCGCTCTGGCCACCAGCTGCGGACCTACACGGCGGCCGCAGCTGGCACCCCGGACGACGGCTGTGCGTCCCCGGGCATCTCCTCCGTCTTCTGAGGAGGTCGTGCGCCCCTCTACCCGACGCCGCGTCCGTTGGCACTCTCGAAATCGCCGCGGCCGCCTGTTCCGCAGTAGATTCTGTTCCCAGTGACGGTGCTTGATTCTTCAATACATGGCGACGTGGGACGTTTCAAGCCGTATGCGGTTTGTTCGTGCGGGGGCGGCCGAGCATCTCGACTTCCTGCGCTATTGTGGGTTTGTCAGAGGCCCTTCACCTCGCAACCAACTCCTCATCTCAAGAGTCAACACAGCCGAAGGTATCCTCGCTTTTACCGCAGCCGAGATGATCGTGGAGTGGGCGAACTTTCCGGGCCCTCTTCGCGGTGGCATGGGAGGTCGTCACGCTGCTCGCCCCACACCTGTTGCGGAGAACGCACAGTCCGCAGCTCTGCTGCTGGCATGCAAAGGATGCGTTGTGTCCCTGGTACGCGGCGGGGTCCTTGTATCAGCCCTCGATCAAGGGGCGGGCTACTGCTTGCTTGCCGAGGACGTGGCGCCAGTCACGGAGGCGGACGGGTACGCCATCGCCGCTGCGGTAATGTCGTGCCGCGCGGTATGGTTGCGGGAAACTCGGACGCTGAGCCGTGCTGTCCCGATGGCAATGGAGGAGACGGGGGGAGCTGCTGTGCTCGTCGCAGCTCGGGCTCCTATCGCTGGCGTGGAAGGCGCGCCTGCGTCGGTGTTGGACCCACCTGTGCTCCTCAACAAAGCGGTCCAGTTCAATCCTGGTCTTTTTGTTGCCGTCAGGGCGCCATCGTCGCCGGCTACGTCCCTGGCTTCCCATCCTGAGCAGCTCCCTCCGTCATCTCAGGCATCCACTGGTACTTCGCGCGCGGCGTTTGCGCCATTCGCTAGCGGTCCGTCACGCGAGCGTCCCTCGGCCGCTGGCCCCAGCCGGTCACCCAAGAAGGTGAGGTTCACCTCAGATACTCTATCCGCGGATGTCCCCTCCAACCCTGGGCCATCCCGCGACACGGAACGGTCGAGTAGTCCGGCTCACGCTTCGCCCGGACCAGAGCCTGCTCGCAAAGCTCGAAATGCGTCCCGCGGGACCTGGGTGGTGCCTGTGCTTTCGGATGCGACAACCCCGGCAGCGGCAACTCGGCAGGGAGCGTCATCCTCGTGCACAGGTAGCGAACCTGAGGCGGGGGAGGGGGCCGCTGCCCAGTCTCAACGTGGATCCCGTTCCCGCGGCAAGCAAGCCGCACGTCCAGTGCAGCCGCGTGCTCTAGCGGTCCGGCCTGCGCGGGGGGTTGCTGCTGCGCAGCCTCATGCACCGTCAACCACTCGCCGCAGAGCACAGCAAGCAGCAGCAGCATCGCCGTCACCTGGGCCATCGACGGCGGTTTAGTCTCCGTTGTCTTCTCGTCGTCGGTCACCGCGCTTGCGGAAGCAATAGGCTCCATTTCTGAACGGGTAGCCCATGCGCTGTGGCGTAGCGTGGAGTCTGTCAGTGCTGTTGCTTTTGGGGATTTTTGTGTCTGCTTCACGGGTCGTGTCATTTGTGACTCGCTGCTTTCCTTTGACTTCGCTTGCACATGTGTGTTACCGGTCTACCAGATGGGAGCCCGGATGCATCCGCAGCAACCTGCCTGATAGTGGCGTCAATCCGGTTCGCGCTGGAAAGGTCCTGGCAGTCGGTGGGGATGAGGACATTTCTGACAGGTAAGGGCACCGCGGCGGCGCGCTTGCACTCCGGCGCTTCAGCACCCAGAGCGTGCCAACGCTCTCTCTGCACTGCCGGTCCGGCACGTCCGTGTTCCATGATCTTTTTTGAATGGTTGCGAACATTTTTTCTGTCTGCGCATAAGCCTGTTGAAGCGCTTGAGGTTCTTTCCGGGCGGCCTCACGGGCTGCGCGTCTGTATTCTTGTGTTGCTTCCTTTTTCTGCTCTGTGCTAGCCTCGACTTGTACTGAAAACAGCCATGGCCATGCCGCGGTCACTCCGCTCTCTGCCTGTCAGGCATTGAAACCTCTTTGTATTGTGAAGGGCACACTTGCACCGCACCGGGCCGTCCACCTCGGTAGCACGGCCAGCATGATGCGCGCCGACCTGGCTCAGGCGCGAGAAGTGCAGCAGCTGTCCCAGGCCATCGGCACGATGCTCTCCGTGCCGATTCTTGTTGAAAGCAGGTCGGTGATCGCAGTGGGTGATCGGCACGAAGTTTTGTGCCGAGAAGACGGTTTTATGCCAAATCGTCTTGCACTGGCCATCCGAACAGAGTTCGGACTCTGATTGGCTCACGGTCCCTGTTAACAGGCCTCACAGCGCGGGCCCACAACTGAGGCGCCCACAGCATGTCCTGGGCGCGCGCTGTGGTCAGCAACGCAGTGCGCCCGGCGCACTGATGCCCGTCGAGGCGGAGAGGCGACATGTGGATGTCCTGGGCCCCCCGGGTAGCCGCGAGAAAAAACACACAGCACCGCTCTGTGGCTGCTATCGTCCGCGTGAGGCGGGCAATGGCGGCAGAGCCGGCGGCTTCTCATTCCTGCAGCCCTCACGCACCGCGGCGCCGATGGCCACTGCTGAGGCCACAGCCGCGACGTTACAGCTGCCGCAAGGTAGATTCTTTCCCGCTGTAACTCGTGGCCACGGCGGGCCGCGGAACACAGAGAGGCGTCCGGTGCCCGCCGCGTGGCAGCCGCGTCGGCTGTCGAGGCGCCCCGCCCTGCCCCCCGCCCCCCAACTCCTTGTTGGTCTGTCCCTCTACGTCGCCAGAGCAGAATTCCCTGCAGTGCCGCCCAGCCAACAAGGTGCACCTAGATCTGGAAAGTGCGGAAGCACTGCGGTTCTTGCATGTGGCGTTTGAGCTGGTCAAGCATCAAAGCCCGGGATTGAGGGGTGCATGATATGGCGACATGGGATACGTAGAAGCGGCCCCTCGCCTCAATAGAGTCAACACCAGCTTTGACTGACAACCGGGAAGGGGGGAGGAGAGGGGTAGCCAAGTAACGTTGACCGCTTTGATTGGACATGGGAGAGACAATTGCAAGAGGGAAAACGACGTGGCAGGTCTCACCTGCTCCAAGTCGGGGGCCGGCGCTACTCGCCGGCCTCCGCTACCAAGACATAGGGCGTTTGCCTCTCGCTCCCCCGGCAGCGGCGCCAACGGCGCTGGGGAGGCCAGGGGCGCGGCAAGAGGGAGGATGTTGCCGACCACCGCCGGCAGTGGTGGGTGGGCGGCCCGGCCGCCTTATAGCCGCCCGGTGCCTCGGCCGGTGGCAGGCGGGGGGGACTGCTGCCGGCGTCGGCGGGCGGGCGTCGGCGCCCGCCCGAGCGGGCGCGCCAGCCGCTCGTGGCGGCAGTGGGGACGTGCGCCGGGCGTGCGCCTGCCGCCTTGGCGCCCGTCCAGCGGGCAAGGGGGGGAGCCGCCTTGCGGTGGCGGTGCTGCCGAGCGGCCGCGGGCGGCGGGCTTGCCGCGCGCCGGAACCGAAACGGTCCGCCGTCGGGGGGAGGGGGCCGGTACGGTCCCCGCGGGCCCGCCTCTCGCGCCAACTGGTTTAAACAGCAGGCGCCCGTCCGCGGCTTACAGCCGCCGCCGCTGGCCGGGACGCCCACGGGACTGTCCAGTTTACAGTCTTGTGCCCCAGTGGGGGGAAAGGGGCCGGGAGCCGCCGGGGTTGACTGAATCCAGTCAACCCCCCCCACGTGCACGCAGGCGAGGGTGACCCAAACTGGGCCATTTTGAGTACTCTAAATGCTCCTCGGGCACTCCTCGACCCCCTGGACTTCAACTTCTTGGGCTGTCCTTGTGCCTGATCCACAACCGCATTCCCACAGCTTTTCGAACCACTCCGCGTTCGTGAGCTTCTTGGTCATAGACCGGCTGCCACGCTGTCCGCCAGAGCTAAAGGCGCTCCACAGCTGCTGTAGCCCGCTAACCACCCCACCCCCTCCGCCGCCACCGCCGTCCTCGACTGCCACGGTTTGTCACCGGCGGCCGTGCTGCCGGCCGCTTCCGCCGCGTCCACCAGACGGCAAGGCGCGCGCCCGCCACCGCGTGTTTTGCCCCCCCTCCCCCCCACGGCCGCGGCCGGCCGGCCCGGTTCCCACTTTCACCGATGCCGCCGGCTGCAGCCGGCTGCCGCCGCGGCCAGCTGCCGTCGCCGGTCGGGGCGGCAGCAAGACGCCGGCGCACGCTACCACCGCCCCCCGCCGCCGCCGCCAACTGCCGACGCCCTCCCCGCTTCCTCCGCCGCGCCCGGCTGCCGCCCCCACAGCCGCCTCCCGCCGATGCTACGACCACGGCGGCGGCCGCCGCCGCCGCCGCCGCAGCCGTCTTCGGCCGCCGCCGCCGCCGGTCGAAGGGGGCCGGGCGCCGCCGCCGCGCGCTGCGGCCACCCACACGGGCGGTGCTGCGGCCGGCTGCCGCTGCCGCCACCGTGGGCTCCCGCGTCCCTCCACCACCTCGTGGCGGAGGGTTGGACAACAGAAGCCAAAGATGATGGTGGTGGGGGAGTGGGATGAACGGCAAGATGACTGGAGCGACCAGCTACCCAGATTGCAAGCAGAGGTGCTTGGGAGTAAAAGACTTACAATACCAGATATTCAACTGACACAATACAGGCACCCCCGACTTGACTCACATCTCGTGACATATCTGTCGAATCCAATGCGCCATTCGTCTCATCTGATAGGCTCACACACGATCTCAGCCGTGCAACCTGAGGAGTGCATCCCAAATCATCATTATTGGACAGACGAGTACAATACTTGACTCGGCGAGTAACCTGGTCAGCGACTCGCAACTGCTGGGACGCAAGCGCCGGAAGCGCCGGCGTCCGACGCTTCCCTCTACCCCGCCCTGTCGCCCGATTCACCATTTCCCGGCCACCTCAGCAGGCCGGGTGCATACAGAAGCCTTGTTTACTAGTTCTACTCAGTTTTGAGCGCGGGTCTGCGGACGTCTGGTGGAGCAGAGCCCCAAACGATCCCATGGACGGACACAATGCATTTACCAGTCCGCCTGGGTTCCGCTGCTCGGGAGCGCCTGCGACTGTGAATAACTGTTTGCTATGACATTTTTATCATCCCTGATGGTTTGTTCTCCAGTAGAACGCAACCGCTTGTGTAGACAGCGCGGGAAAGCGCCACCTGTCCGTTTTGGCGTCGTCAGTTGCTCAGTATGGGCCTGGATATTGAGTGCATGAGAGCCCCACGGTGGGAACGGACAGTTGTTTTATGGTATCATGATCACTCTAAATCTATTGGTGCACACATCTGGCGTCGTCCACCCGTACAGCCGACAGGAACAGCAAGAGACTGGGTGGGTGAAGCGCTACCATTGCCCCCTCCGAGCGATTCCGGGCATTATGGGTCTACTTTTTTCAGTGAACCCTGAGGCCAAAGGTACTTGGTGGCTATGGTATCGTCAAAATGATATGGGAGCACACTGGAGTCCACTAATGGGTCACTGACTGACTGCAGCGGGGTCGTAGGCACTGTGGCGCAGCTGGGCGCTCCCAGAGCGCTTTTGAGGTTTCAAAAGCAGTGGAGGTAACTTGGTACACAGTGTAGATCCGACAGATGGAGGTTTTAGTGCATGACAGCACTCTGGGACGTTGGGCGGCCAGTCGGGGCGACCTGCCCAGAATGGCTACATTGGAGGCCCATATGACGCACTTCCCGACGTCTGCGACACTTTCTGAGCACATACGCGTGTTCAGCGTCATCGTTATAGTCATCAGAGCCCAGGTCGAAAAACTTTCGCATCGCTTGCTGAATCGCGTTGTAGCGGTGTGCGGCGCCTGGCACCCAGGTGTGCATTACGCCCAGTGACCGCGTGCAACACGAGCAAAGGACCACTGAACACACTTTTCTGAGGAATTCTCAGTAGACTAAACCGCTGACGCTGAGCACGCTTATGGCCTCAGAAAGTGTCGCAAACATTGGGAACTGGGTCATACAGGCCCGCAAAGTGGTCAATCTGGGCACGTCGCCTCAACAGGCCGTCCAACGCCCCACAGTGCTGTCATGCACTCAAAGCAACATCTCTCACATCCCAACAGTGCAGCAGACCTTCTCCACTGCGTCTTGTACTGTCGCCGGCGCAGTGGGCGCGTCCAGCTGCGCGACAGTGTCCAACACCCTTCCTCTTCAGGGATTCAACATTGTCAGGACCCCAGCGAGCCATCCGACCACTTTGAGCGTTTGAATACCACCAAATACCCATTAAATCAGTGTCTGTGCAACAAAAGCGGACCGTGAAGGACCTGAAAGCTCAGGGGGAGGGGCGTTTGTTGCGCGATGCCCGTCAAACACCGGGGTTTTCGCTGTTCCTGTCCTCCACATTGGTGCAAAGCACTAAATATGTGCACCAATAGACCCAGCGTCATCATGTTACTCGCAAAAAACTGACCACATCCGCTGCAGGGCTCCCATGCACTCCATATGCAGGCTCATTCTGCGCAACTGGGGACACCATGAAGGACAGGCGGCGCATTCCAGCTGTGTTCGCAGAGCGTCCGAGCATTGTGGGAGTGTGGACCATTGAGGACGCCAAAAGATCACGGAGGACGGTGATTCACAGGCACCAGTGCCCCTGATCTGCGGAACCGAAGGAAAGATGGTAACTGCATTATGTCCGTCCATGGGATCGTTGGGGGCTCTGCTCCACCAGACGTCCGCAGACCCGCGCTCAAAACTGAGTAGAACTAGTAAACAAGGCTTCTGTATGCACCCGGCCTGCTGAGGTGGCCGGGAAATGGTGAATCGGGCGACAGGGCGGGGTAGAGGGAAGCGTCGGACGCCGGCGCTTCCGGCGCTTGCGTCCCAGCAGTTGCGAGTCGCTGACCAGGTTACTCGCCGAGTCAAGTATTGTACTCGTCTGTCCAATAATGATGATTTGGGATGCACTCCTCAGGTTGCACGGCTGAGATCGTGTGTGAGCCTATCAGATGAGACGAATGGCGCATTGGATTCGACAGATATGTCACGAGATGTGAGTCAAGTCGGGGGTGCCTGTATTGTGTCAGTTGAATATCTGGTATTGTAAGTCTTTTACTCCCAAGCACCTCTGCTTGCAATCTGGGTAGCTGGTCGCTCCAGTCATCTTGCCGTTCATCCCACTCCCCCACCACCATCATCTTTGGCTTCTGTTGTCCAACCCTCCGCCACGAGGTGGTGGAGGGACGCGGGAGCCCACGGTGGCGGCAGCGGCAGCCGGCCGCAGCACCGCCCGTGTGGGTGGCCGCAGCGCGCGGCGGCGGCGCCCGGCCCCCTTCGACCGGCGGCGGCGGCGGCCGAAGACGGCTGCGGCGGCGGCGGCGGCGGCCGCCGCCGTGGTCGTAGCATCGGCGGGGGGCGGCTGCGGCGGCGGACGCCGGAGCTGCGATGGCAGCCGCGGTGGCAGGAAGCTGCAGCGGCGGCCGCCGGCGCGGCCGCGGCCGCGAAGCAGCAGTGGCGGGCGGCAACGGCCGTTGCCGCCGTCGGGCACGTGGTGGTGGGCGGCCGCGACGGCTACCCCCGCGGCTGCGGTGGTAGCAGTGGCAGGCGACGGCGGCCGCTGCCACCACGGGCGGCAACGACGGCGAGCACCGGCAGCCGCCTGTGGTGGTCCGCGGCGGCGGCGGCCATCCCCGCGGCCGCGGTAGTAGCGGTGGCGATCGGCAGCGGCTGCTGCCGCCGCTGGGGCAGCGATGGCGGGCAGCGGCAGCCGCTTTTGCGGCGAGAGCAGCGGCGGCGGCGAGCGGCAGCCGCCGCAGCGGCGAAGGCAGCGGTGGCGGAGAACGGCAGCGGCCGCCGCAGCTTCCGCCGCGATGTCTGCGGCGGCCGCGGCCGCGGGCGCAACAGCGGCCGGTGGCGTCCATCGCTGCCGCGACGGGGGCAGCTGCGGCTGGGGGCGGCGGCGGCGGCGGGGGCAGCGGCGGCGATGGGCGGCGGCCGCCGCCGCGGCGGCAGGGGTAGCGGTGACGGGCGGCTGCGGCGGCCGCCGCCGCGAGGGCAGGGGCGGCTGGGGCCGGAGGCGGTTGTAGCCGCGCCCGCGATGGCGGCTGCGGCCGCAACCGTGGCCGCGGCCGCAAGGGAAGCGGTGGCCGACGGCTGCCGCCGCCGCCGCGCTGTGGGAAGCGGCCGCTGGGGGCGGCGGCGTCGGCCGGCGCCGCCGCTGCTGGGACAGCGGCGGCGGCCGGCGCGGCAGCCGCAGCGGCGGGTGCAGCGGGGGTAGCGGCGGCGAGGGCAGCGGCGGCAGCGGCGGCGAGCGGCGGCGACGGCGGCCGGCGCTGCCGTTGTGGGGGAAGCGGCGGCTGCCGGCGGCGGCGGCAGCTGGCATCCGCTCGGCGGCAGGGGCAGCGACTGCAGCTGCGGCAGGCGGCGGCGGCGGCGCCGCGCCAGCCCGGACGGTCGCCGCTCGGTGCGAGCACCAAAATCAGCGCCGCGGGCGGCGCCGGAGCACACAGTACATGGCCGGACGCCGTCGCGACGGCAGCAAAAGAACACAGCAGACCACCCTAGCACCACTGGGCGCGCCAGAAGGGGGGGGCGAAAGCGCGGTGCGAGCGGGCGCGGTGGGCGGCGGTGCCGGTGGCGGTGCTGGCTGGGTGCAGCTGCCTTCCATGGTGCCTCGGGACACGTGTCCACATGGCGGAGACACGTTCCCCTGGCCCCCGGTGCTGTCTGGCCAAGCCTGCTCAGAGCGGTGCGGTCAATGGGCGCTGCGGCGCTGTCAAGCGTCCGTGTCCAATCGACATTGCAGATACCGTCGCAGTTTCCAGATGCGACCCTCGAGCCAGGATACTACCCTGCCATACCCCTACAGTATTGCTACGATGCGCGCCTCTGGCGCGTCGCAGAGGGCACGTAGGAGAGTCCTGAACACGCGCGCGTCGCATCCCGGTGCTGACCGCACACCGCCCTGCGACGACGGGGCTCGCCAGCACAACTGTAACGCGGATGCACCAAGTAGAGTGTGTCAACGTTGCGCGGTCACGTGCGCAAAGCGTGGCCGCCGCCCCGCTCATCAAGACATCGGGCACTTTTTCGCTGGTTTGCCGCACACTCCGGCGCTCACGCCGCGCGGCTGCACGGATAGGTGCCCCGCTTGCGCCCCCTCCCACAGCCTCATGTACATATGAAGCGTTTCACGGACGGCAACAGGCGAACGTCCCTGTTGAGCCCCAAGGCACACTGGATGCCGAAGGCGGTCGAGAGAGGCTCGCACGCTGCGGGATGAACGCGGACAGTTCAAGGCGTCCTGATGAAGGGTGGTAAAGAGTGGGCCCACCGTACACTCACTTCAGCTTAAAAACGACACGGGCCCGCTCGGCCGTTGCAGGAGGAGGGCGACCACAGCCCCAATCTTCCTGGAAAAAGACCGGCCACCATGTCTGCTCCCGCACGAGTGCAGATCAGGAACACGACTCGATTTTTAGAGCGCTGCTAGGCCCGCCACTAGACATGTGCATGGAGCTCCTCTGGGGTAGGCGTATGCTGCCTGCTACGTTCGTGCCAGCGCTACGTCCACCGCTGGTGCGGCAGGGGCAGAAACTGGGGTGGCCGCGACTGTGGAGGTGGCTATGGCGGTGAGTGTGGCGGGAGTGTCGGCGGAGGGGGCGTCGTGTGAATAGGGCTCGCAATGGCCGTCGACAGATGCTGACGCACGGAGTGACTGGGAAGCGAGCCGCGGCGCATGGTCCTCCAGGCGGCGGTCTGCGGAGGAAAGGGGTGGCGGTGTCTCTTATGCCTCAAGGAACGGTGCGCGCATTATCCGCCAGTCTGTGTTGCTATGCTGCGCCGACAGTCGGCATGCATGATTGTGCCGAAACATACGCTCTATGGTGCCGAAACTACTTCGCGACTTCTTCGTGCCGACGGTACCTTTCGTGCCGACCATTTTCGGCATGCCGACCGTCGATCGTCGCACGGGCGTCAGTGCAGGCTTCCTGGCACGCACTGCTTCATGCCACTGTGGTGCAGATCCTGCACCACCTATATAGGTTGAAACACTCAGCGCCAACAGTCGGCCCCGCCGCCGCCGTCGACCAAGCACCGCCTGCCAGGCGCTTCAGCTGCAGGTAACGGCAGGTTGACAGCCGGCGTGAGAGGCGGGCGTGCGAACGAACGTGGAAAATACGTGGCGGGCGTTGGCTATCCTGTAACGGATCGACAAGGGACAGCATGAGACGCTGTCCAAGTAAAGAAACAATATAGAAACAAGCAGACGATCTCACCTGACATCACAGCTTTTTCTCCAAACCAGGGGCTGGACCGGGAAGAATGCCATCCCGGCACCCGCATGCTCTCACCTCGCAGCGGTTGACAATGGCCTTGTAAAAGTACGACTCCACAGGTTGGTGCTGAATCTCTTCAGGAATGATCACGTCGCCCTCCGTCCGGGCAACCAAGCCCTCCACCTTGGCAAGCCGCTTCTGAGACACTCGGATGTTGTTGTGCGCCGCCATGTAGCGGGATCTCACAATAAAGCGGTGCTGTGACATGTACGTCAGTGATGTCTTCGACTTCTTCTTGATTGCGTGTTGGCGCTCCGCGCTTGAGGTGTCATGGCCTCGAGAGATCTCCGGATACTGGTCCGCCTCGAACACTGGAGAGCAGACGTGCCCACACTGGTGAAAGCGGTCGATGAAGAACACCACCCCCTTCTCGCACACCAACCAGGGGACTCGACGCAGCGCATTCCTCTGCGTCTGGCACGCCGTGTCGCAGTACACAACGCGCGGCATGCGCACAAATCGCTGCGTCAGCGCAGCTACCACGTGCGCCGGGCTCTCGGTTTCTCGCAGAAGCTCGAAGCCAATGATGTACCCGCAACCGCACATAAAGGTCAGTACCCCAGGTCCCCGGATAAGCTCTTTCGGGTACGAGTGGCGGCATGTATCGGCGTCCCACGTGCACCGTTGCCGCGTGAGAAGCCGTCTGGCTTGACGCCCGCCGCGGCGCGGAGTCCGAGCCGGCTGTCGCCTGCGGCGCATCGCCGCCGCTCGCCGCCTCACTGCAGCTCGCCGACGGTGCCGCTCTGCCGACTTGTCCTCAGGGTACGCGCGGACTGCTTTGCGGCCCGGCCACGCTTGGCCGGTTCGTTCTTCTTCCGCCTGCTCAACAAGGCGCTCTTGCACAGCCGCGTCCCCAACCACGTGCGGGACAGGAGGGTGGATGCCAATGCTGGCCAGCCAGGCCTGGTACTGCTCCGGAGAAGTGTCCTCCCACTGTTCACGATAAGCTTTTGCATCATCAGAGGCTTTCGTCTCCCAAACTTCAGTAGCCGCAGCCTCTCGGCTGGCCGCAAACAGGATCAGCTCCCCCACCGCTTGTGCCAACGACGGTGTAGAGTCCAACCGCGCTCGCACAAGCAACAGAAACTGCCACACGAAAACGACGTTCTTCAAGCATGGCGCCATGCCCATCCACTGGGCACTGGGGACGCCATTCGCTAACGCGTGCCCCAACAGTTGGACGTCGACGAGGTCACAGCCCCCGAAGACGTTCAAAGCCGGTTCGGCAAGAAACGCTGAAAGGAACAGGCGCACCTTCCTCCACCGATCCGCCGTGACGTCTGGATTGTTGGAGGGCGTAAAGAAGTCTGTCGGCACGCAATCGATCTTCGGCGGCCTCCGAGGTTCCGCCGCCGCGCGCCTAGACGCGGAAGAACCAGACGAAGTCGGCTCGTCTGACGAAGACATCGCGCCGATCAAGTCGGGAGTGCGGACGAGGTTCCAGAGAGGAGCTTGCCCTGTCAGAGCACCTATTCTGCGCAAGGCGGGGACGCGAGTGCGCTAAGGCCTTGTGGCAGGTGCGGACAACAGTCAGGCTGCCCCGGGGCGTGAAGGTGCCGCCTTGCGTCTCGTCTTCGTCCGGCATCAACGCGGACTACGGTGCGCCGCGGCCACGAAACCTTTGGCGTGGTACCCACCATGTAAAGTACTAAATGAGCGACGGCCGAGAACTGACGGAATTTAGCAACTCGCATGGAGATGAGCGTCATCCGTCAGAGCTATGAACTGGAGCACACAACAAGTGGCCGACGGGACGTGGTGTCTCCGCATGAACATTTAGACAGACTTAGTTCGCGGACTCACCGAAGAGCTGTTCGTATCATTGACATACTGTGCAGCCACAGGCATTGGCAAGACAGTTCATGCCGACATCATCGTGCCGACGACTTCGTGCCGAGAGCCTTTGAGCGCTAGGCGTCGATTTCCTGCCGACAGTGACTTCGTCGCAAAGTTACGACCTGCGGAGCTTCCTGACCCCGCAGTCCCCCACCACGCCCCCCCCGCGCGCGCTGCGTACAGGGCCATCCCCACTGCGATCCCTCATTCGTGGAACAAGTTCATGAAGCGACCACTTGGTCGCTATCAAGACAATCTCTACCGCCATTCTATGTGAACGCGTACGACGAAAAAGCAGTACATGAGTCTGCAAAGAGATCACGGCACGGAAGGATACAGAAAAGCAAGAAGACCCTCACCAGACTGTCCGTAACGCTCCTCCAAATGAAGTGTGCATCCACTCCACATGCAAACACGAGCTAGAAAGAAAAGCGGGGACACAGACGTAACAACCGTAGCGCGTCACTTCTTACTGCGCGATCTCTTCGAGCGTGGCGCCGCCTCCCCCTCGGAAGAGGTTTTCCCATCGATTCGCCGCTTGCGAGACGGCCCAGCACCCCCACGTAGAGCAGCAGCGCCCTGCAAGCGGTCTAGCGATGACAAATCTTCCTTCGCAGATGCAGATGCGGCCCTCGTCGTACGACGCAGAGTAGAAGACTTTGCAGGTGATGTTGCAGGCGCCACTGCGCTCGTCTCTGGGGAAGCTGCCTTGGGGACTGCGCCCGAGCGCAAAGATGCGGCACTCTGCGGTGCGAAGGTTGTCGTCCTTGGCGCGCTCCTCCGCGCCGCTCCGCTGCGGAGGTAGTGCGAGCTGGACGGTGCCGGAGCCGCCTCGCCGGCCTGGGTCGCCCCCGCCACTTCCGCCGCAGCAGCTGCGCCCGGGCCAGTCTTGGGAGCGGCATTCTTCCCAGGAACGCTCGCTGCAATCGCCTCTGTTGCACCCGAGGCGCACGGGACAATGTGGGGCGTGGCCATCTTGGCGGGCTCGCCCGACGCGCCCGCCGCAACCGCAGCTGCGCCGCCCGAGCTAGTCTCAGGTGTGGCCTTCTTTGCTTTCTTTCCCGCGACGGACGCCTCTGCTGCAGCCGCGCCGCCTGAGCCGGTCTTGGTCGTCGAGTTCTTTCCAGGCACGCTCGCGGCCGCCGCCTCCACAGCAGCTGCGCCACCCGTGCTAATCTTAGCCGAGGCATTCTTCTCCGTCCCAGTTGCGACCGCCGCCAATGCTGAACGCGCGCCGCCCGAAGCAGTTGTGGGTGCGGCAATCTTGGCGGGCCCACCAGTGTCCGCCGCAACCGGCGCAGCGGCGCCGCCCGAGACAGTCTGGGCCGCGGACTTCTTCGCGGGCCCGCTGGCAGCAACGGCATCCGCGGCGGCAGCGGCTCCCGCCGCAGTCTTGGCTGCGGTCTTCGCGCCAGTGTCCGCCGCCACCGGCGCAGCGGCGCCGCCCGAGACAGTCTGGGCCGCGGACTTTTTTGCGGGCCCGCTGGCAGCAACGGCATCCGCGGCGGCAGCGGCTCCCGCCGCAGTCTTGGCTGCGGTCTTCTCGCCAGTGTCCACCGCCACCGGCGCAGCGCCGCCGCCCGAGACAGTCTGGGCCGCGGACTTCTTTGCGAGCGCGCTGGCGGCAACCGCATCCACGGCGGCAGCGGCACGCGCCGCAGTCTTGGCTGCGGTCTTCTCGCCACGCCCGTCGATGGCCGCCGCCTCCCCTGCAGCCGCACCACCCGACACAGTCTTGGACGGAGCCTTCTCGGCAGACCCGCTCGCAGCCACCGCCTCCGCTGCAGCCGCGCCACCAGTCACAATCTTGGGCGGACTTTTCTCCACACGCCCGCTATTGGCCGCCGCCTCCGCTGCAGGCGCGCCGCCCCACACCTGCTTGGGCGGAGCGCTGTTGTCATGACCGCTTGGAGCCGCCATCCCTGCTGCAGAAGCGCCGCCCGAGACTGTCTTGGGATGCGCCATCTCCGCACGAGCCGCCGCGGCCGCCGTGTGGGGTGAAGCTGGGGCGCCCGAGGAGTTCTTGCTGTACACCTGGCGCGCTGCAGAGGATGCGACGTCTGGGGCTTGTACAGTGGGAGCAACAGAGCGAGCGACACCTGGCTGCGACGCGCTAGCCGAATTGATCGGCCCAGGGCGCACAGCAGGCGCAGGAGGGGTCCATGCTGGTCGCCCAGGCGGTCGACGCAGCCGCTCTAAGCCCCTCAACGGCGGCTTTGCTGAGTTCTTCTCGGTGGGAGATGCTACGCCACGCCCGTCTTGACGTTTACGAAAAGAGCTCGCCTTGCCTCCAGACGCCGTGCGCTTGACTGGCAATTTCTTGAAATCTAGGTTGAGCACCCCAGCAGCAGCTCTCCTGGCAGCCACAACAGCGGCAGTAGAGGGGCTCAGTTGTGACTCGTCTGAGTCGAGAGCACCACTAACAGAACCGCTCCCAGTCAGCGCGTCCTTAGAGGTGCTCGACGACGCGACTGCTCCAGGTAGCGGCGCAGCACGACCCTTTCCCGTCTTGGTTGCTGCAGCAGAACTGGATGAGCTCTTCGCTTTCGGCTTGCCACCGGGTGTCGTCTTTCGTAGAGTGCCTTCGTCCTTGTCGGACCGTCGGCGAGCGGCAGTGGCCTCAAGCGCCGCGCGCACTGAGGCCGACGAGACCCCGCCGGCTTCCGCCGACCGCTTGCCCTTCGGAGGGAGCTTCTCTCCTTCGAGCGACCCCGCAGCCGCCCCACCCGCTGGCACGCGTCGCGGAACTGCCGGCTGCTTGACCGTTGCCTTCTCGGTCGCGTTTCCCGCACGCGTGTCTGCTGATCCTCCTTCCGTCCCGACCGCGGGATTTGTAGTCGCCACGTCTGCAGCCAAGCTCGCCACGCCCGCGGCCACGTTCGCGACCACGTTCGGCACGTCCGCCGCCTCATCGCGCGTCTCAAAAGCAGCGTCGAGCGGTGTAGTATCCATCCCGCGCCCGCCACGAGGGAATCCAACAGTAGTCGCTCCGACATCCGGCTCCTCTTCACTCTCCCTGCCGAGTCCGTCCTCGATATCAGCTACCGCCACCACGCGCGGAACACGAGAAGAACCCGTCTTGAGCAACATCGCCCTGTCGAGCCTACCCACAAAACTCCCGACAGCAGCCAGGGCGCGCGGCTCCTTCGTCATTTGTAGCAGCAGGTCAGCCACGCGCTCAGCTACTGACGCGCTCCGAGCACGGGAGGCCTGAAACATCAGAATCTTCACCGTCTGCACCCCCTTCCTAGGTCGATGCCTGGCGTCCGCCTTGAGCACCACGTCATTCTTGACGATGACGCGCAGCGGCCACAATTCCTTCGAACCTGGCCGAAGAGGCCACCACGGCAGCGACAGCCTCGCACGCCAAATGGACAGGCCTTGGGCGATGGCCTTGGACGCCACCGTGAGCGCCGCGCGAAGGTGAGTCAGCGGGCACTTTGACTTCTCAAAGAGCTCCAAAGCCGTGTTCTCTGCCTCAGGGGAAGGCGTCATTGCAGGCGGCGGATGCTCGCTCACCGGGCAGACTGGGATGATGCGTGAGCCAGCTCTCGCCTTGGCAGCATGCCCAGCTGTCCTCGAGACCCCCTTGACTCTCCCCGCATTTCGTCGAGCGGAGGATGATGAGGAGGAGGATGAGCCATCGCCAGCTATGGCGGCAGCGGCAGCTGCGGCAGCTGCGGCGGCTTTCGCAGCCGCCTCCTCGATGAAGTCGCCAGCGTCGAGCGTCCCGCCGTCACCGCTCGCCGGCTTGATGGCCGGGGATTTCCCAGCTTCGCCGGATGCCATCTCCTCGGGTGGGCCCCCTCGCGCACTGGCCGCGCCCGCCGCTGCATAGGTCCCCGCCACCGCTTCCGTCTCTGCCGCCACCCCTGCCGCCCCAGACGGCTGCGCTGCACCAAGAGTCGAGAAGGCCCCCGCTGCACCGCCAGCCACCGAGGACGCCGCCGCAGCAGCTACAGTACCTTCTCTTGGAGTACCACCGGTCACGTCCTCCCCATCTTCTCCCTCTTTCCCCCCATCCGCCTCATCTGCCGGCCCAGCAGTCACGCCCGGTGGCTGCGACAACGTTCCCGCACGCGACGCAGGACCACCAGGAGACGCCGTCGTGGGAGCGCGGGTCTTTCCCCTCATGTACGACCCCGACGTCGGTCGCACATCCGCCGACCGCTTGACAGGTTTCGACAGCAGCGCGAAGGATGCGCCCACCATGCAGGGTCCGCTCTCGATGAACCTGTAGACCATACTGAGGACGCGCCTGGCAGAGGTCTGCAAAACAGCCACGTCTTCCCACACAGGAAGCCAGAACACCTTGCCCGTCTCATCATAGCCCGAAAAGTGGACGTGCCAGCTCAGCGACTTGTTGGCACTGGCGACCGTCTCAACATTGTCCAGCAGTTCTTGGAGCGCACGCACCGGCACCCGTGACGCCTGCTGCTCCCCAATGGACGCCACCAGAGTGCGCCGGACGCTCTCGGCCGAAGTGACCGATCCCAGCCCCATCGTCAAGATTGGCGCCCGGGCACGAAGCTGCGTTAACACGGCCACGCAAGACTCGCCGACAAGCGCGGGGCGGTGCGTCCGTGCACGTAACGATTGCGAAGCTGGCACGAAAGCGGTCTGACAGACGCTCCCGGCGGGCGCCCGGCGAGCGTGCAAACGCACGAGTCCCAGTGGAACGCGCCGAACGACGCGACGCAGTCATGCCGAAACGAGGAGAAGTCAATGTCCGCGTTGTGTGGTCAGCGACGAAATTGCAACGTTGCTTAGAACTTCCCCAAGCGAAATGTTTCACGTAAAGTCGGCCCCGAACGGACATCTCGTCACACAACCTTCCATTGTCGACGGAGCATATCACACCCGGCGCAGCCCGCGTCGCGTCGGTACCATGCACACTGGAGTGTCCAGTATTACGCCGAAGCATGCTTCGTGCCGACACTTCGTGCCGACACTTGCAATCTGGCCAGGGACGACACGGCCTCTTCCAGCTCGCCAAGACCGTGGTGGTCGTGCGAAGCCCACGTATTGAAAGCACACCGCATCTGACGCTCGGACCAGAGCCCATCCCACAGGCGACTTTCGATCAGCCCAACCTTGCTCATCATTAGCGCCACACAGGCATAGACGGAAATGATCTGTTTTCTGAGCACCCTCGTCGTAGCGGCCAGGTCACTCTGCCCTCAGTCTGGCTCGCACGCGCGCTTAAGGCGGGCCGGAAAATGTCAGACATACAACGGGTGCTCAACGACACTTGGCCGGCCGCAGATGTGTTGCAGCCGGCTGTCCCACGCCAACGTTATCCGGCAAAGGCGGGATAATAGATCCTGACCCCCTCACCACCGATACGGCACTCCCCAGCCGCCACAGCCCCTGCAGCCTCCCCAGCCGCCCCAGCCCACCGGCCACCCCAGGTACCCCAGCCACTCCATCCACCCCAGACACCCCAGCGGCCCTAGCCGCCCTAGCCGGCCTTTTTGGCCTGCGCGGCCCCCCTTGCCCCTCCCTGCCACCCCCGGCCGGCCGCCGCTACCCCCAGGCGCCCCCCGCCGCCCCCCGCTGCCCGCCGCCCCGCGCCGCCCCCCGCCGGCCCCGGCAGGGCAGGCGCCCCACGGAAAGCCAGATCGATCCAAAATGCATACGGTGTGGTCGCACTGTAAAGCAACCGGCCATGAAAAGCCGCCCGACCTGTGACGACTGGTGCCACATGACGGGTATCACGTTATGAGGTGACCCTGCGTCACATGTCACACGTAGCAGCCACGTGGCCCAACGTGGACGGCGACCGCCCCCGACCCCCGACGTCGATTCCGGTGCGATTCGGACCCCCTGCGCTGCAGTCCAGACTTAGGGAATTTAACGCATCCTATTGGTCGAGCCGACCAGAGCCGTGCAGCAATTGTCGGCGTGAACATATCGTGCCGATCGGACATGCCGAAGGCCCTATATGGCCTGGATTGGCCGCCGTTCCAGGCCGTGAGGCCACTTCATCACTTCATGCCGGCGATTGGACGGTATTCCTGCGCCGAACCGCGCGGACATGCTCATCCTCCTCGTCCGCACACGTACTGATCGCCCCTCTTGCCTCCCTGAGTCTGCACCCCCCGCCCTTTTTCTCTTGTCTTCATTTTTCGCAGTTTTCCTGTCTGAGTCTCCCCCCGCCTTCTCTCCTCCCTCTGTTCCATGGCGTCCCAACGGAAGGAAACGGTCCGAACGTCCGATGGCCTGGACCTCGTCGTCGAGGTGGACGCCCCCGCCACCGCCCCCCGCGGCGTTGTCATCCTCCTCCACGGCTGGTCGGGCTCGCCCCGCCACTTTGACCGCAACGTCCCCGCCCTGACCGCCGCCGCCTACACCGTGCTGCGGCCGCACCTCCGCGGCCACGGCGCGTCGCCGGCGAGCCCGCACTCGGCGCACGTGGCGCGCCTCGCGGCGGACGCGGCGGCGGTGCTCGCCGCGCCCGGCCTCTGCCCGCCCGGCTTGCCCATCCACGCGGTGGGCACCTCCCTCGGCGCGGCGGTCTGGTGGTCCCACGCGGAGCTGTTTGGGCCCGCCCGCCTCGCGTCGCACGCGTTTGTCGACCAGGTGCCGCTGCAGAACCGGGACGCCGCGACCGGCTGGGCGCTCGGCTCCCGCGGCATCTATGACGGGCCGTCACTCGCGGCGGTGCGCGCGGCGCTCGCCGCCGACGCGGCCGCCGCGGCGGCCGACACGGTCGCCGTCTGCCTGAGCCGCCCGCCCCCCGCCGCCGACGCGGCGGCGTTTGTGGCCGAGGCGCTCCGCGCAGACGGGCGGTGGCTCGGCCGCCTCATGGCCGACCACACCGCCCTCGACTGGCGGCCGCTGCTGCGGGCGTGGCCGGGCGGGCGGGTGCTGGTGGTCGTGGGGGGGGCCACCAAGTGCCACGACCCGGCGGGCGTGCGGGCGGTGGGGGAGCTGATTGGCGCCGCCGCAACGACGGTGGAGATGGAGGGGGGGAGCCACTGGTGCTACTGGGAGGACGCGCCCGCTTTCAACGCGCTCCTGCTTGCGTTTTTGGACGGCAAGACGCCAGAGTAGGGGCCGAGGTTGTCTGTGTACGTTGGACGATGCGCATCACGGGGAGGTGGGCCGAACGAAGAGGGAACACCGGGGCCGCAGTTTTAAGTCCCTCGGCTGCACCACCTGCCTCACTGCGCCCCCATGCCAAGCGCGACTGTATTCGCAAACGCGAGCCACCCAGCCAGCCCCGCACCAGCGGCGCCGCCCGTCGCCGCGTCGCCAACGGCCGACGCGTGTGGCGACGCGAGGCGGCCCCGCGCCTGAAGCAGAGGGTGGGAGCGGGCTCGTGCCGGCTGCGGGGAGGAACGGCGGGCGTAGCAGCGGCGGTGGCGGCAGAGGCGGCGCCGCCGGGACGCTGTCGGGCGCGGCAACAGTAGCGCGCGTCGCGTCGGACAGAGACCCCTGCCGTGCTCCTGTTGGATGTACCGAACAGGCTGGAGCCATCGGGTATCGCTGCTCCCGTGCTTTGAGTCGTTCCCACGCAAGCAACGTTCCCGCCCCGACGCCGCTTGGGTGACCACCGCCGACCCAAGTTAGCTGCAGCTTTCACCGGGACGCCAGCAACAACCGCCCCCACCTGCGCGGCTCCACACCAGTACTGGTCGGCCCAGTCCCCTAGTCCTTGCCTCCCTACACACGTGCCCTCGGCTGGGCGGGGCGCTCCTCACCGCGCACCGGCGCGGGGAGCCGCCACCGCTCGCGGCGGGCGGACGTCAGGGGCGCGCCGTCGCGGCCGCCCGCTCCGCACCGCAGACGCGGCGGCGGTGCGGGCGGCGGGGGTGCCGCCACCCCGTTGGTGGCGCTTCCCCCCCCCCCCCCCCGCCCGCAGTGCCACCGCGGGTTCCGTCTAGGATGCCGTCGAGGTGCTCGCGGGGGCGCTCTCGGCGGCGGCACCGCCCGCATCGTCGGGCCGACCGGTGGGCTGCCCGCGGCGGCTGGCGGCCGCGGTCGCCGCCCTCGCGAGGGTAGAGCCGGGAACAGGTTGGGCGCGTCGCCAAGGCAAAGTGGGGGGACTTTTGACGCGGCTTTTGATCTTTTTTCCGCAACGGACGCGGACCACACAGGAATGGGTGTCCAAACAGCAGGCGTTTTCGCGGCCACGCTGTTGGTGCCCACCACGTTCCGGCGCACGGTGCGTCCACTCGGCGGGCGGCGCGTCCGCCCGCGACGCGTTGGCGGTGAGCACCGCCGCCGGCCGACGATGACACCCGCGTCGCCGCCCCCCCTCCTCATCGTTGCGCGCGCGCGTGGTGCGCGGGGTGTCGGCGGCGGCGCGGGCGGCCATGTACGGCTGCGGGGGGGGGGGAACCAGCGCCACCGCCTCGCGTTGCAACCACAGCTGCGGCGGCGGCGGGCGGCGCGCGCGGCGCGGCGGCGTGGGGTGCGCGTCCGCCGCGGGCGGCCGGCGTGGGTGTCGGTGCGCGCGGCGGCGGGGGGGGGAGGGGGGGGGGGGGGGGGTGACGCCAGCGGGGTGGGCCCCCGCACAGCACGGCGGCGGCGGCGGGAAGGCGACGCGGTGGGCCCCATGGGGGTTGGGGGGGGGGGGGGGGGTGGTGGCGACACGCTGGCACCGCCGCGGCGGCCCGCGGCGGCGGCCACGGCGGTCCGCGACGGCGGCGACGGCGGCGCGTGGCGTGGCGCCGGGGGCGGGGGGAGGCGGCGTGCCCCCCTCGGGCGGAGAAAACGGGGATGCGCAGCCGCCGCCCGCCGGCGGGCGGGGCGGCGACAAGACGGGTGTGGCCGTCGCGTGGCGGCCACGTCGGCGGCGCGCGACGGCGAGCACCGCCGCGCGCGACGCGCGTGTCCGCCGCTGGGCGCCGCCGCGCGCACCGCGCGGGCGGCGCGTCACGCGCCGGGACACACCGCGCGGCGGTGCGCCTCGCCCGTCCCCGCGCGGGCGCAGCCGTCGTGGATGCTGGTAGCGTCACCCCATCTGGGGGCCGCGGCCGCGGGGCCCTTGCCCCCTTTCTCCGCCACATGACACCCGACACCGCCCCCACCCCCCTCCGCGCACGCCGACTACCCTGTAGAGGCGTGCGTGGCGGGGGCGGGCCACGCCCATGCCCATGTCCATGCCATGCCCTTCCACCTTGCCATCTGCGCCTACCTCCGCGCCCCCCCCTTCCCCCCCCCCTCCCCCTGCCTTGCGTCAGCTACCTGCCGTCGCGGTCGGTGCGGGTCTCCCTGTCAGAGGCGACGCCCCCCCCCCTCCCCCCCGCCGTCCCGCCACCACTTCCCCCGTCCTCTCCATGCCCTGGCACCGCGCGCGAGGTGAGTGGGGGCAGGGGGGGGGGGGGGACCCCTGTCGGGGGTGAGAGGAGCGGGGGCGGCCGCTGCGCACCGGCGTGTCGTGTGCTGGTAGACGCACGCGTCGGGGAGCGGATGGCCTGGGCGGGGTGCGGTCGCGTGCGGGGGGGTTGGGCGGACGCGGCCGGCGCCATGGCCCCCACCCCACCACCGCCGCCCGCCACACCGCCACACCGCCACACCGCCACACCGCCACACCTCCGCGCCGCCGCCGTGTGGCGGCAGGCCGGTGCCTGCGCGCGTCCGCCCGCGCCGCCGCGCCGCGCGGCGGCAGAGCGCCGCGGTGGCCACGGCGGGTGGGACGGCCTACGGCGGCGGCGGCGACGGCAGCGGCGGCGGCGGCTGTCACGGGTACAAGAACGGCCGCCGCGGGGCTGGGAGAGACCGGGATAGCTCGGCAGCTCGCCTTCGCATCGGCACCCGCCCACCGCGCACCTCCCCGCCGCCCTCTGCGTCCCCCAAACCGTGTGGCTGGTGTGGTGTGCGGCTTCCCTCCCTCCCTCCCCTTTCTCTTGTCCACGTGCTTCCTCCCCCCCCCCCCCTCCCACGACACCATGAAGGCGTTTGCTTCTGTGGTGGCCATCGTGGCGGCCTCCGCCGCCGCCGCGGCCGTGACCCCGCTGGTGGCGGCCAACAGTCCGTACAGCTGCGTCGCGGCCGCCGCCGCCAGCGGCCGCTCCATCGGCAGCGCGGTGATGTTCAAGGCGCCCCTGACGGGCGGCGCGGAGGTTCCGCCCGTCTCGACGGGCGCGACCGGCGTGGCGCTCGCGCTCCTCTCCGACGCCATCCACCTGTCGGTGACGTGGACGTTTAGCGGCCTGGCCACCCCCGTCGACCTGGACGTGGGCATCCACCTGCACCAGGCGCCGGTGGGCGCAAACGGCCCCGTCGTCATCCCGCTCACCGCCGACGCGATGCTCACAGCGGGCGGCACGGCCGGGTGCGGGTGGACGCGCGTCGCGCTCAACGCGTCGCTCGTCGAGGCGCTCGTCGCGGGCAACCTCTACCTCAACGTCCACACCGAGGGCAACCCGGCGGGCGCGCTGCGGGGGCAGCTGCGGCCGGCGCTGAACGTCCGCGGCGGCGGCGCCGACGGGGGCGCGGCCGGCGGTGGCGCCGTCGCCAACGGCGCCGGTGATGGCGTCAATGGGAACGGCGACAGCGGCGGCGCGGGCTTTCCCGGCCCAGAGGCGACCGCCGAGGCGGCCGACGGCGACAGCGACGGCGACGGCGCGGGCGTGGGTGCTACCGACGGCCCCACGTCGGAGGGCACCGACGCGGTGGACTTTCCGGCTGGCGGCGAGCCCGACGCGTCGTCCGCGCCCGCGACCGGCGGCGACGACGGCAACGACTTTGACGGCACGGACGGTGGCGGCTTTGACGGCGCCGACGGCGACAGCGACGACGGCTTTGGCAACCTGGCGGGCGGCCAGACCGCGCCGCCCGTGCCCGAAGACGGCGGCGACGCCGCCGCGGTGCCGACCGCCGACGGCGGCGACGCGGACGACGAGGCGGGCCCGTTTGGGGGTGGCGGCGACGGCGCGGGGCCCTACCCGTACGGCGGCGGCGACGGCAGCGACGCCGCGCCGACGCCCTATGGTGACGGCGACGCGGCGGCGACTCCGTATGGCGACGACAGCGACGCGGCGGCGACGCCCTATGGTGACGACGGTGACGCGGCGGCGACACCCTATGGTGACGACAGCGACGCGGCGCCGACGCCCTATGTCGACGCTGCGCCGACGCCCTATGTCGACGCTGCGCCGACGCCCTATGTCGACGCTTCGCCGACGCCGTATATCGACGCTTCGCCGACGCCGTATATCGACGCTTCGCCGACGCCGTATATCGACGCTTCGCCGACGCCGTATATCGACGCTTCGCCGACGCCCTATGTCGACGCTGCGCCGACACCCTATGTCGACGCTTCGCCGACGCCTTATGGCGACGACGCGGCGAAGCCGTATGGCGACGACGCGGCGAAGCCCTATGGCGACGACGCGGCGAAGCCCTATGGCGACGATGCGGCGAAGCCCTATGGCGACGACGCGGCGAAGCCCTATGGCGACGACGCGGCGAAGCCCTATGGCGACAGCGACGCCGCGCCGACACCGTACGTGGTGCGCGTGGAGCGGGCGTAGAGGGACATGGTGAGGGGAGGGTGGGGGGATGGCGACAGCGGTCACGGCCATCCGACGGCGGCGCCGCGCGGTTGAGGGGGAGGGAACGGGTGCGTGCGGGCGGGGTGGGCGATCGCCCACGGCCGGCAGGTAAAGTACGCAGCAAGCGCATGCACGTCACGGGTCCCCGCGGGGGCCACACCAGCAAGACCGCAGCCGCCGGCACGGACGGCGCCGCTCCGTCTGCCGCCGCCGCCGCCACCGCCGCCAGCCGCGCCGCGGGTGCCACGGTTCGCACCCCGGGCGGCCACTCCCCCCCGCAGCGGTCACCTGCCCCCCACTGTGTCCGCCGCCCCCCTCCCTCACAAGCGCCGGCGGCGGATGCAGGCCACGGCCGGCCGGCAACCAGCGGCGGGCGCGTGGGCGGCCTCCCGCGCCGCCGTCGGCCGTGTGGGCGGCCTCCCACGCCGCCATTCGCACCCCACCCGCCACGCCGCCACCGACACACCAGCGGGTGGCACTGGTGCGCAGCGGCGGCGCAATGGCGGCGGGACTCGTGCGGCCACCGCGAGGACAAAACTTAGTGGGGGGGGGGGGAGGGGCACCTGCGTCGCACCAGCAGCGCGCCCCGGCCGTGTCCCTTGACGAGCGGACGTGCTCCGCTTCCCGCGCCGCTGCCGCAGTCACTGTAGACGCTACGGCCGCCGCCGTCATTGCCACCGCCGCCGCCGCTGCCGCCCACAGCAGGCAGCACCGATGGAGCGGATGCCGACGGGAGAGAAGCCGAATGGTCAGACGGCGGGTCCCCCCCCTCTGGCCCACGCACCCTTCCTCCCCACCCCCCACCGGCCAACCACCCCCCGTCTCCATCCCCCCCCCGCCTCAGGGAGACACCACCGTACTGGACAGCACGCAGCCAACCCACTGGCGGGTTGTCCCCCCAACCCCCTTTGGCCGGCTGCTCACGCACTCATGCCAACCGCCCGGGCGACCACGCTGCCGACACGGCCGCCCGCGCGCCGCGGCTGCCCCGTCGCCTCCGCCACGAAACCCAAACGCCGCCAGTCCCGTGCACACGCCCGCCCGTTGTTGCGCGTCCCTCGCACCGCCACTTTTGTACAGCTGCGCTCGGCGCAGCGCTGCGAGGTCGTCCTCGCCCCGTCCCACCTCGGGTAACAGCCGCCGAGACCACCACCGCCAGCGTCCTGCTTGGCTGCTGCTGCTGCTGCGGCGTGAGCCAGGCAACCACCCCCCGCACCCCACCCGCCTCCCCCCCGCAAGGCCTTGCCGCTGCCCCCCATCCCCCCCTTCGAGCTACAGCGGACAGCCAACTGATAGCGGTAGCGTCAAGGGGGGTCTGGTGCCCATAGCACGCCCACCACAGGCACATACCGTCGGCGGTCGCGGCGAGGCGCGTACCCTAGAGGGCCACACCAGCCTCAACAATGGGAACACGGGGTGCGGATGCAGCGGCAGCACGCACAGGCTCTCCTGCCGTGGTCAGCAGCTCGATATCTGGGTTGAACAAACGGGGGCGGAGGCAAGGAGATGGAAAGACAGCAAACAATGACAAAACAGGGCGCATCCAGAGGGCCACCTAGATACCCAGTCACAGCCACCCACACCGCCGCTCCGCGTCGCCTCCGCCGCCGTCGCGCACGCGCGCGCCCCCCCTGCCGCCTCGGCCACCACCGCGACCACGCCACGCCGGCCGCGCCGTCGCGGTCACTCGCCCGCCTTGGCCACCGCCGCCGCCTCCGCGGCCGCCGCCGCCTCCGCGTCAACGCGCCGCACCTCCTCCGCGAGGCGCCCCCACAGCGCCCCGTACACGGGCCCCGACCGGCCGTCCACGTCCCGCCGCACCGCCGCCAGCACCGCCGACGCGGCGGCGCCCGTGCCGACGCGGAACGCCGCCGCGGCCGGGTCCCCGCCGAGCCGCTCCGTCGCCGCCCGCACAATGACCGCGGCGACCTCGTCCGCGTCTTGCGCCTCGGCCGCGCGCATCCGCTCGCCGAGGATGGCGACGTAGCGGTCGGTGAGGCGGCGGGTGCGGTCCAGGCCGTCCGCGTCGGCACCGCCGGCCGGCGTGCCGCCGTCGGCAGCACCGTCGGCGGCGGCGCCGTCGGCGGCGGCACCGTCGGCGGCGCCACCGTCGGCCGCCGCCGCCGGCCGCACGTACCGGTTGGTAAAGGCGGTGCGGACGGGCCCCGGCGAGACGATGACGACCGACACGCCGTCGGGGGCGAGCGCGTAGCGGAGGCTCTCGAGGATGCCCTCGATGGCAAACTTGGAGCCGCTGTACACGTCGGACAAGGGCACCGCCCGGGCGCCCGACGTGGAGCTGACCTGCACGACGACCCCCCCCCCCGGGCGCGCATCAGCGGCAGCGCCGCGCGGAGGACGCGGACGCTCCCCCACACGTTCACATCAAACACATCCCGCGCGGCGGCGAGCGGCACCGTCTCGATGGTGCCGGGCACGCCGTACCCCGCGTTGTTGACCACCACATCCAGCCGCCCGCCGTGCGTGTCCCGCACGTGCCGCACCACCGCCGCGACCGACGCGTCCGACGCCACGTCCAGCGGCAGCACCTCCACGCCGGGGAGGGCGGTGAGGGCGGCGGGCGCCGCGGCGGGCGTGCGCATCGTCGCGAGCGTCGCCCAGCCGCCGGCGGCTGCAAACGCCGCGGCGGTGGCGGCGCCAATGCCCGTCGAGCAGCCGGTGAGGAGCACCACGCGGGGGTGCTCGGGGGGGGGGGCATGGTCGGGTGGGGGGGGGGGGAACCGCACCGCCGCGCGCGCGCGAGAGGCGGGCGCCGGGGGGTAGAGCGGGCGGCGTCCAGTCCACCCCAACAGGGCGAGCGCGGCGCGGGGTCGACACGCAGCAACGGGCGGGGACCGCGGAGCAACGAGGGAAACACACGGAGGGGGGGACGCGGAGCGGCACAGACACACACCGTGGGAGCAGGCGGAGCGGCACAGACACACACCGTGGGAGCAAGGCGGAGCGGCACAGACACACACCGTCGGCGCACGCGGAGCGGCACAGACACACACCGTCGGCGCAGGCGGAGCGGCGGCGGCACACACCCACAGCGGGGTGCAAAACGGGCACGACGGGCGGCGTGGCGGCCGCCGTGGCGGGTCCCCCGCCGCGGCCACCGCGTGCGGCGGCAGCCGCGCCGGCCTTGATCCACGCCACCCGCGCCGCGGCCACGGCCGCCGCCGCCGCCGCGGCCGCCGCCGGCCGACGGGCGGCCGCCCCACCCGCGGCCGCCGCGGCCATGGCGGCCAGCAACGGCGGCACGCACCCCCCCCACACCCCCCCCCCTCCCCATCCCTTCCACCCCTTTCCCCCCCCCACCCCGCCCCCTGCGAGCCTCCCCACCACCACTGCCGTGACCGCCGCCGCCGCCGCCGCCACCGCCACCCGCCGCGCGGCGCGGCGCGCCCGCCAGCGGCGCGCGCCGCGGTGGCGGCGGCGGCGGCGGCCGCCGCCGCCGCCGCCGCCGCGCGTCTGCCGCGGCGCGGGCGGAGTGGGGGGGGGGGCGTTTGCCGGCCGCCGTGGCGGGTGGGGTGGCGCGGCTGGGCGGCGGGGGGGGGGGGGGTTGGCGGCCGTAGGGTGGGGGGGGGGGGGGGTGGGGGGGGGGGGGGGGGGTGCCGGCGGCGGTGGGCGCTGCCGCGGCGGCACCGCGGCGGCGTTTGAGGGGGGGGGGGGGTGGGCGGACGGCCTGTGCCCGCGCGCGGCGGGCGTCGCGGCCGACGCGCGCTCGCCGGCGGCACGGCCGGCTGCCGCGGCCGGGGGGTGCGTCTGGGCTCTGTTTGTGTGAGACACGGGACGGACGCGTCGCGCCGGTTTTTTTTTTTTTTTTTTTTTTTGTGCTTGGCGCGCGCTGGCGCGCGCCGCGCAGAGAGCGCGGCGGCCGCAGAGGGGACGCGTCCCCTATTGGCAGCGCCCGCCTGCTCGGCACAGCGCCACGCACTATCCCCCTGCCCCCCCCCCCCCCCTCCGCGGCCCCTCCCCCCCCCCCTCCACCCGCCCACCCCCCCCCCCTGCCCCTCCCCTTTTGCCGCCGCACCTCAAATCGTGGGCGGCTCGCGGCGGCAGTGGGTGATATGCTGCGCCCGTGGCGGCGGCACCGCCGCCTCGAGCGCCGCCGCCGCCGCCGCCGTCAGGCGCGGCGTCGTCTGCCAGCCGCACCCCACCGCGCGTGGCACGTGCGCGCACAGCGCCTTGTAGCTGGGCGCGGTCATTGGGAGGCACGTCAGCGCGTGGCGGCCGGCCTTGCCCGACCGGGCGGCGGCGGCCAGCGCGCGCGTTGGCGTGCACAGCCAGTCGAGGGTGTAGGCGTAGCGGGGCGCCTGGGTGTGGGGCGTGCCGGCCCTACGGCGAAAATTCCAAGATTTTCTGCAGTCTTCTTGTCTCGTCCTGGAGCACCTTCCGGCGTGGCTCTAGACCGGTGGTTCGACCTCACGATGACCTTCCAAGGGCGCTGTGCTGACTGTTCGGTTTGCCTGATGTACAGTTTCCTTCGATAGCACGCTGTGGTGTTAGTGACACCCAAGGGATGAATTTGACAGGGGGTCGGCACAGCAGTGCCGCAACGAAGGAGGAGTCGCGTCTCCGCCGACCCGTTTTCCCGGATATCCCGCTTCACTTCCCGGATATCCAGGAAAAAACCCGGATCAGATGCGACTTTGGTTGGCTGTCGTTCGCTCTCAGTGGGCTGGATCAGTGCTGCTTACAGACCGTCCGCATGCAACGTACATTTAGTAACTACTAAGCAGCGTAGCGACGCGACTACTTCGCTACGCTGCTTAGCCACTGCTTCGTTAACGAGTTTCATTACAGTGTCATTGAAATTGGCTAGCTAGGATAAGGTAATGTTAAGTGTGCCTTTTTTAGCAATGTGCGCTAGTTCCACGTCGATTAGGTTGCTGTCCTAATTGGAACGTTAATATTCGTTTCTTAAAAATCAATTTGCTCTCAGCTCCCGCATTTTATTCTACGGGAGGCTGGCCAAAAACGTGGCCTGGCGGCTGACTGCACCGCCCCGCACCAGCACCCCACGCGCAGCCACTCCACCCACCGAGCCCCCCCCTCCTCGCCTTCCCCCCTCGCCCCGCCCGCACCCACCTCTCTGACCACCGCTGGAGCCCCCCTCGGTCCGGCTCCCTGCCCGCGGGCAACAACCACCAGAAACACCGACAACACCAGCCGGTCCTCCCACCACAGTATCACGAGGCGTCCGGTTAGATAGGTGCTTTGACAAAAGCGCGCACGCCCCCCAACTCCCAACGCACACCCTCAGCCCCACCTCCTCTCCCTCCAGGGCCACGATGGCCCGCTCCAAGGCCCCCGGCGGTTGACGTGTCAGAGTCGCGCCGGGAGCCAGGAAACGGGCTGCCGCCCTACGGGCCGCCGCCAACAGCCGCAGGCGGTCCGCGGGGCCGTACCCGAGCCCCGCAGCCCCCACCACCCGTAGCTTGCCAATTACGCGACCCGGCGCCGGCACGGTCCGGCCGGCCGCCGACGAGGGAAGAAAAACCCCCCCCCGACCGCAGGTCCGGCGGCGGCCAGCCCCCCCACCCCCGCTGTGCAGCAACGAAAGCGGCGGCCGCCTTGGCGGGGCCAGCGGCGGCTGGGGGCGTGCCCCCAACGCCTGAGACGGCGGCAGGCCCAGCGGTAGTCCCCTTGGCGGGGGTGACGGGGGGGGGAGAGGGAACCCCGAGCCGGGGGCGGCGGTGGGCTCGATGACGGCCCCCTTGGCGGGGGTGACGGGGGGGGGGGAGGGAACCACGAGCCGGGGGCGGCGGTGGGCCCGGTGACGGCCCCCTTGGCGGGGATGGCGGGGGGGGGGGAGGGAACCTTGAGCCGAGCGCGGCGGCAGGGCTGGTGGCGCCCGGATTGGTTGCGGTGGTGGGGGCGGGGGGAGGGCTCCCCGCGCCGGAGTCGGTGGCGGGCAGGAAAAGGGCGGGATGGCGGAGGTAGGCGAGGCTGCGGGGGAAGCTCCCTGGACGAGGGCCGCAGCGGCCGCCGCCGCCGCATGCAGGAGTTGAGAGTCTAGAGAAGAAGACCAGATCCACGGCAGAGACGGGGAGGACAGAGTGGGTTAGTACGTGCGCGCAGCGACAACGAAGACGTGCCTCATCATGAGTAGAAATACTCCCCACACGACAATGACGAGGCCCACCCACGCGAAGACGAAAAGAAACATACTCGCAGTGTGTCCGGTTGGCAGGAAACGACGCTGTGCACGGCGACGCGAAGGCATGACGCGACGGGGAATACGCCGTGGTTGGGGGTGTGGTAGGGATGCCGGCACATGCGCTGCGTGGATGTGACGGTAGGCGCGGGGGCGCGGGTGCGGAAGTGGAGGCATGGTCGCCGGTGCCCTGTTCGTGGGGGCCCTCAGCGAGTGCTCCGGAGCAGCCATTCGGCAGCGCTGTGGGGGGGGAGTGCTGGAGGGTGAGTCATGGTGGCGGATCTCGCCAGACGAACGTGTGTGGGGCCAGGATTGAGCGTCGGCTGAGCGCACCGGCACGGAGATCAGCCCACTTTGCACCCTGCGTGCAAATCTCGTTTATAGCTTCAAGCAACGTTAAATATGTTTGAGAACAGGCTCTTGACAGGAGTGGTCGGTAGCCCAGTCGGTAAAGCGGCGTGAGGTCAAGAGGGCCAGAGGGCGCTTCGATCTTCGCACTCACAGCCCGTCTAGTTTTGTCCGTATACTTCAGCTCCTCAAGTTGGAGAGCGTTGGCATCGAAGCAGGGCAAGTCGTCATGCGTTCATATTATTGCTTTTCTTTTGTATTCTGTTCAAGCAGGGCCTTACGTCGACAGCACGCTTCCCCCGCGCCGCCCCGCCGTGGCGAGCGCCGTCGCCGCCCCTGCCGCCACGGCGGTGGCGACGTCGTCGCCGGCGTCCGCCCCCACCCCCCCCACCCCCCGGTGGCACCGTCGGCCATCTCCCCCCGCCGCCACCCCCCCACCGCCCCCACTCCCACTCCCCACAGGATGGGGCCGGCCTGCGCCTGCATGTAGGTTGGAAAAAACACCGTGGTCATGGCGAGCACCCCCGGCAGCGGGGCCTCCCCGCCCCCATTCACCCAACATCCGACAGGAAGACGACGGTCAGGGGGCGGTGGCCATTGACGGTGGCGCGGAGCCGGGACAGCGTGGCCAGCACCCTGGGCGGGTGCTGGCCACCACGGCGGAGGCGTTCGGCGCAGGGGGGGGAGGTCGCCCCCGTCGGCAGCGGCGGCGGCGGCAGACAAGACGGTAGCAGCCGTGGCGTCCCGCCCCCCGCTCCGCCTCCGCTTCCCGTGCGCGTTGAGGGTGGGGCGCAGCCCACCCCCCTCCCCCCTCCCACCCCCCCCCCAAACACGCCCGCCTCCACCCCCGGCGGCACAGCCCCCAGCTCGGGCCGCCCCAGCAGCGCCCCCACCGCCCGCACAAATCCCCCCCCACCAAGGAACCCCTCCCCCACGGGTGAGGGGTCCCGCCACGCCATCCCCGACAGGACCGCCCCATACAGCGCCGCCGGTGTCCCTGCCGGCACCGCGTCCACACTCACCAGGCGGGTGCGGGCCATCGCAGCGCACCCCGCCACCGCCGACAGGGCACAGGCCTTGCCTGTGGCGGGACCCCCCACGAGGAGGAGGGGGGATGTGGTCGTCGCCGCCGACAGGCGGAAGGAGGCCAGGACGGTGGCCAGCTGCGCGGACCGATGCGGGAGGGCCCGCGAGAGGGGCGCAAGCGCCGTGAGGAAGGTGGCGGTGGGGAAGGTGGGGGGTGGGCCCCCGCGTGGAGGGAGGGGGGGAGGGCTTCCAGACAGCGACAAAGTGGGAGATCGGGGAGGACGCATGGCGCCCGTTGGGGGAGGGCGGTGACGGGGGGGTGTGAAGGGGGGCGGGGGGGGCATGTGGGCGGCGGGGGCGGGACGTGGGCGGGAGGGGGGGGGCGTCGGAGTGGGGGTGGCCACCGCCGCCGCGTTTGCGGCGGCGGCGGCAGCGGCGACGGCACAGGTTGCGGCGGCGAAGACGGCGGCGGCAGAGGCGGCTACCGCGGGCGCGGCGGCGGCAAAAGTGGCGGGGGTCGCCGCGTGGGCGGTGGGAAGGTCTCATTTTTAGGAAACGCGCCATAAAATTCGCTCTCAGGCCCTCACAAATTGCTAAAGGGCTGTCGAGAAAACAAGACGAAGTGCCTACCCTCTCTAAACAGCGTCCCTACTGGTGAACTCACTGCGAGTAGAGGAACATACTTGCGTGAACCCCCTAGTGACGAGAAGCACTCCATCTCCCGAAACTTTTCCGCAAACCCATACTTGCCGCTTCGGTCAGCCGACGACTTGACACACTCAATGTATGCGAATACCATGGGCTGGTCCATCAGCACCACAGCGTAGTGCAATGCCTCGCCGTAGCTCGTCCGACGGAAGACCTCCACAGCCCCGTTGCGCGCTTGCCGCCTATCTTCCGAGTCAATTGCGAGGAGCCAATTCCGTCGTCTCGCCTCCGATCGAAGCCGCGCTGACCCCGCGACGACGCCACTGCCCAGTTCGACACGGAAGTACTTCTTGGCCAGGATGACATCTGGTAATTCGCGAACGTCTTCCAGACGCAAGGCAGCCTTCATGTGCTCCAATTCCGTATCAGACAGTTCCTCTGGAGCAAGACTTGGAGGCAACAACATGACTTGAATATCGTCATTCGACGGAAAGGCGTAGCTGCCCTTGGCAAGACCTGCACTAGCTGGGGTGCCAGTAGCGAACGCCCATTGACTTGGACAGTTTGTCTCACCAAACGCCGTTAAGAGTTCAGCTTCATACTTTCTCGTTATCGCGTTCGTCAGAGCCATATGGGGACGACTTCTTGACCGAATCAGCGATGACAGGGTCCCGATCGCTCGCTCAGTGGGGAATTGCCACCACACCCAGGCGGGACCACACGACATGAGGTTCGGAACTACGTCTAGCAAAATCGCTATAGGTAGGCGGCACAGGCTAAGTCGATCTGGTTGATGCCGGTAGACCTTGTCGTAAAATGTGGTACAGAAGTCCCGTAGGTTGGTTCTAATCGACGACACGTCGCTTCGGCTTAACGGTGTTGGTCGGAATAGAAGTCGGCACGCCAAACTTAAACACATAACCATGTTGAAGTACGCGTCAGGAAGTCGCCCCGCCAAGGTTGGCTGTGCTGTGCTCAAGATGAAGTACATCCAGTCCACAGCTTTGTACGACTTGTGGTGAAGGTTGACGTCTCGAAGAGCTCGAGCCTGTGCTCTGGGAACCGTTGCGCGAGCACCCCGAATTTCACGACCGATCAATGCGGCGTGGGCTTGTGTCAGCGCGTACTCTTCTGTGCTGCCACCGGGCACAGTCCATCGCCCTGCAAACAAGTCCCACAGCCTTGGGACAACATTCGATAAGATGAGGTGCATTGTATCGTATGGCACCAATGACGGACCTAATGACCGCAAATACTTGAGGTGTGGGTATCGTTCTTCGTCTTCTGTACTGGGGCAGCTCAATAGGGAGTGACCTTTGATGCCACAATTCTTGACCAGTTCTTCGACGGCGCTTCTTGGACCAGGCTCGCTGCGAAGACGGGCTACTTGGTTGACATTTGCGGCAAAGCCAGAGGTAGACCGCCGATCTTGCGATGGTTGGCCGATCGAAAATAGCGGCTGTCCGGTGTGAGGATGCTTAGGCGGATAGTAGTACCTGGTACCTGAGTAGACGCCTTGAAAGTTTCGTAGCCGACCAGGCGTGCGCCCGCCGTTGCCCGTCATATTGAGCACTTTGTCTCCTGCCGGCATATCTGACGTGACCTGCAGAAGGTAGGCTCTCAGCGTGACGGTCTCATCAAGGCCAGCTACCTTCACGCCAGAAATTCCTTGCGAAAGTTGATTTAGCTCAGCTATGACGGGATGGAAAAACGATTCCAAGTCCGCCGGCTGGCCTGGTCCCGGCGTAACGCACAAGATCAGCTGGGATACGACCCGCGACCGCCGACTTGGCTCCAGGTTTAAGACCGTGACGACGATTGGCCAAGTGTCGAACCCTTGTTGCCTAAAAGCCTCGAAGCCATCGGTGGATAGGCTCAGCGCGATGTCGGTGTCAGCCGTGAAGTAGCCGTCAGCGACCAGCTTACGAAACGAAGACCCATCGTACCAATCCCTAATCTGGTCAATGGGCTTGGTGGCGGCTTCTCGCGCGCTTTTCATAGTCGTCAGCATCTCGCTGCCAAGTACAGGATCGACCACCATCGCTGTGAGCCAAGGGATAAGCGACCAATATGTGACTTGCTTAATAGGGGCGCCAGCACTCGTCCGCCTAGGCGCCCCACACACTTGGCACTCTGAATCGGCCTCCTTAGTCCCTGCGTAAGCTTGGCAGCCCGCTGGACATGCATCGACCTTGGTGGTGTGAAGCTCAACCAGGCTGTTCACGAGCTGGTCGAGCGCCTCTGGAGTGCGACTGACAAGGTCGTGTCGGCGCTGTCGAAGCATGACCGCCGTAGCCTCCTTGGTTAGACCAAATTGAACTTTGTAAGTGTAGAAGACAACATCTTGTATGCTTGCTACAAAGGTCTCTACTGGTACACGCACGCCATTGGCTGCCACGTTTTCCTGATAGGCAGGGGTCGACACAGGATCGTCAACGGCTTGTCCTCTTGGAATCTCCAGGCCACCTTGTTCTGGGTCAGACACATCCAAAGTAGCCTGTGACTCGTAAATTGGTCCAACCTGGTCACTATCGTCAGAGCTCGTTGACCCACTCGATTCGGGAGGGGTCATGCTAGCCTCTTCCGGAGATAAATAGTTGGGCGGCGACGCTTGCACGGCTGATTGGCCTGGAGCGTGAGGAATCCTCCCAATAGATGTACCACTGTCATCGGGATCGGCCAATCTGCTCCGCTTGTGGGGGTTGTGGCGGAACCAGGTGGACCTGTGCACGGCCCGCCCGCCACATCTGACGCAGTGGCACTGGCGACTCGCGTCTTCTGCTTGTCCTGGCATCGTGGCTTGTCCAGCACGCAGTGCACGTCGGAGGGACCTGCGGCGTCACAGCCGGGAACATGTCGCGACGCTTTTATAGAGTCTGCCCCCCCCCCCCCCTCCCCCAGCGCACTCAGAGCCCCTCTGCGTTCTCAGTCCCAGCCACTCGGCTCCCTTTGAAAGGCCAAACCAGAATCATCGGGAGCCGTGTAGGTCTCACTCTGGAACTTTCACAGAGGGCGCGTGACTCTTCCAGAACACTCGTGTCGCGACTGGAACATGCTGGTGACGCCCAGAAGCGTCCAGAAGACAGCCTCTCAACCAGTGAGCGGGCCCGATGAGATCCAAATAAACGGGATATCCATCAATTTCCGTGATCTCCGGGTTTGATGATCCCCAGACGGCGCCCGACCGGGTCAGAAAAAACGGGATATCAATCAATTTCCGTGATATCCGGGTTAGAAATGCTGGATATCCCGATTATTTCCGCCGTAGGGCGGGCGCCCACAGGTCGACCTGCTGGTTCACCCGGTACTGCCGGCCGAGGCCGCACGTGCAGCGGCAGGGCGCGTCGACGACGACCACGTTGGTCACCTCGTAGTCGCAGGGGATGCGCTCGCCGCGGGCGGCGAGCGTGCCGTCGGCGGCCGTCGGCTCGTGGAAGGCGAGCGGGGTGCGGAGGAGGGGGGCGCCGCCACGGGCGCTGCCCGTGACCGCGGCGACGAGCGCGACGGACAGGAGGACGCGCGTGATGGCAGCGACGGCGGCGTGGCGGGAGGCACCCATCGGGGTGGGGGGATGTGGAAGTGACTGCCGGCGGTGTGCTCGGGATGGTGTGGGGTAAAAGGGAGGCGGGAGGGGGGAAGGGCATCCAACGACGGCCACGCGTGGGCGACGGCCACGCACGCCGACGGGGTGATCAGCGGCGGGACGGAGGCGGGTGGCCGAGTGGCGGGCGCTACCGGCTGCCCCGCAATGGAAACCCCGTCGACAGTGGCGCCGCCACCCCCTACCGGGGTGGGACGGCTGCGCGCCCGCACGGCGCGCAAAAACAGCCGATACCGATACTGTAGCGCGGCAACAGGGGTGGCTGGTGTGGGCCGCCAACCTTTGGGCGAGTACAAGGCACAACGGGCGAGCTTTGGTGCCACCTCGATGGCTCTGGCACGAGGTGTCCGCCAATAGCATGCCGCTTGCACGCCCCGATGGCCATCACTGCCGAGCTCCACTATCTTCCATGGATGATGGGTGCTTCCTCTCTCCTGTGAGGGAGCAAACCACCAGATGCGGTCGACGATGACTCAACCTTGCAGGTACAACAGCAAGTCATAGCTGTACAGCCAATACGGACACTCACCGTTGCAGGAGCGGAGACCAGCGGCTTTGTGCGGGCGCCGACCGTGGTCTCGGTAGGACGGCACGCAACCCAGCCGGAATACTGTAGGCTCTGCCACCCATCACGACGCGCACCCGACCGACGGAGCGGGTCAGGTACGCGGGGTGGAGCGCGCCCTGACAGCAGCGGCGTAGAACCCTTGGCTGCTGCTGCCTGGAGGCCCCTATGCATCACGGCCGTTACGTACGTCGCGAGCCGTGGGTCGCGGCAGACTGGTCGACGACAGGCCAAACGCGGCCTGCGCAGACCCCTGCTACGCGGCCCCAAAATAGTGGATGGTCCGCTGTCGCAGCGGCTCGTGTGTTCCCCAGACAGCTGACCAGCCACGCCTGTCTATCACGTCACATTCCGTTGACCAGACAGGCGAGCAAGTCTTTTGCTTGCTGCGGGCCATCTCGACAATAAAAATTAAATTTTCATGCGATCTTTTCGCCGTTCTTTGTCAGCGAGCCCACCCGCCCCCACACGCCCCGACACCACGGGTGGCAGCTATCATCACTGACATGACCCCGACCCAAAACCTGACGCGCGAGACGCTTCCACCACGGCGCACCTCGTATCCGTCTGACACCAGTTTTTCACAAGTGGCACCAGTTTTTCACAACTTCCCATCTGTGGGATTCCCACAGTGTTTACATAGAAAAACTGACAAAAACGCTATTCGAGATCGTGCCCCAGTCGTCTATCGACTCGCGCCAAAAATACAAGTCGAGGCGTAGGCAAACGGTGAGTCACACTGCTTGACGCGCCAACTCAAGGGCTCTCCAGCGGTGCAGAGAGACCCCAGCAAGGCGGGCCTCCGGGCGCGCTATGTCGCGCCGCGTAGAAAAAGGTGGGGCTTCCCGAAGGGAATTAGAATTCAAGTACCTGGCCTGACGCTGCTTCTGGCTGATTGATGGGCGAGCCCAGCGCTCCTCGGCGCGGCGTACAGCCTGCGCTCGAAAGGCTATGAGGCTTCTTCCCCTCCTGTAGACACTATACCCTCTTCTAGCACACCACCGGGACACAGACGCCTCCTCTACCCATTCGTCTGCCTTTGAACGCTGCAGAAGCGCATGTGCGTTTCCGAGGATGGGCGTCAGTCGCGCCACAAGCCCGCTTGCCCCAGCTTACCCCACTTTCCTTCCCTTTGCGGCCTGCGCACCGTATCCCCTCCCTCCCCTGACTGCGAACATACCTGGTGAGGGCTCCACATCTCCTCCTCCACCGGTAGCGGCCCTGTCTGGTCGGGGCGCCCCATCCCCCTCCCCCTGGCAGCGGTCCTGCCGGCTCGGACCCCCCCCCGCCGCCCGCTCCGACGCTCCCCCCCACCCGCTCGGACGCCTCCCCCCCGGCCCCTCAAGTTGATCTGGGTGACCCCCCCACCTCCCCCGCTGCGAGCCGACGTGTGCTGTGGATCCCCCGATGGAGCAGCGGTGGCATGGATGACCGCCCGGTGGCGATGGGACGGTCCGCACACCGTGCTCTGAGATCTGTCAAGAGACTACCCGGGTCCGACTTGTCCGAGGCACGATCTCTGCGTGCTCATTGGTCGATGACCGCGGGATGCGGGCCCAGGCACGTAAATACATTCAAGTTTTTCTGGGGTTTCTTTGCAACATCGCGCTCTGGGGCCTGTCCTGGTACAGATCTCGAGTTGTGAAAAACTAGTGTCACCCCCCAAAGGAGGGTACCTTTTTCAAAAAAGAAGCGCTCCTCGCCTCGAGAAACGGACAAAACGCCCGGCCTTTTGAGGAGCTACGGAGTCCGCTCATATTTTTTTGGAGAAAAAAACGTCCTCGCATCCTTCTCTCATACCCGAGTTGTGAAAAACTGGTGTCAGACGGATATATTGTTAACGTGGCGTTCCCAGCCGCTGTGCGACCCCTCCCCGTTCCCGCCTGGCTGTTGCGCTCTCCCCAGCTCATGCCCGCCAAGAATGGGCTGCTGTGTGCTGTGGATACCAAACCCGCGCCGAAGCGGGGCAAACGATGGACGGACGCCAGCTCGGGCGCTGAGGAGCTGTCCACCCGCATAGTCTGCCTACTCAACACGCCCCACGCGCAGCGGCTGTAGGACGTCAAGCAGCTGGGCGGTGCCTCCCTGGCCTTTGTGCCCGCGCCGCACTGACCGTGTGCTATGGTGCAAATATCTACAACTCATACTTTACGAAGAATATGCGACGAGGACGCCCGTATCTTTCTCCGGGCAGGGCCCGTGTCAGCCTGACGAGGAAGCTGTCGAGGCACGTATAGCTGCTGGGCCTTCCTCGTCACACGGCTTGTGCCAGCCCCCGCGGCTGCAGAGGCAGCACTCTGAGTCACAAGTGGCTGTCCATGATGGGGACCGCGGCCGCCCTCGCCTGGAAGAGCACGTACGTACGTGCTTTGAGGATCGAGCGGAGACGAGCGGGCTGGCTGCGGGCTACCGTACGGTACGCGGGCGTTTCTCGTATCGGGGGGATCGCGGTGGGCCCAGCGCTCCCACGGGCTCAGTTTCCCAGCCGAGGGAGTACGGTACCTCCCAACCGCCGACCGTCATGCTGGCTGCCGTACCCTCTGCGGCGTGGGTAGGCCGTGCGCGCGTGTCTTCGGCAGCCATCCCGTCGCGGCGGCGAAGTCCCACCCCTCGAGGGGTTCTTCAAGAATGACGGCCAGCGTGCCTGCCTTCCGCGGCGTTCGTCATTCAGCGCGCCGCACCCCCACTGGCCAATTGACAACACAGGCACGCAGCCCTCAAAACTTCAACTGTTGGTGCCCGTCGCCCTCCTCCCTCCACCATCCACCCCCGACCTGACTGTTTCTCCGGACAGGTAGTCACCATGACGGGTTCCTACCGCCGGTCTGTCGTCGCTACCGTTGCTGGCGCACTGCTCTCTGTCGCGCTTGTGGCTGGCTTCACGGACGCCGCCGCCGCTAGTACCCCGCTCGTCCTCACTGACACGGCCATCAAAGAGTCGTTGGGCGTGGGAGCGGTCAGGGCTGCTGGGGAGCGCGTCCCTTGCGATTACAAGGTGACGGACACGGTTGTGGTGGAGGCGCCCTGCGCCGGCAAGTGCGGCGTCAACCGCCCGTACCGTGTGAACCGGGTGCTCCAAATGTGGGCGACGGGCACGCCCCGATCGAAGGACCCCTTCTGCGTCATTCCCTATGAAGCTTTGTGCACGCCCACGCGGGCGCTTGCGGGGGGCGAGCCCGCTGGCGAGGGCAAGAGCCCGGCCTTCCGGTGCGTGACCATGCTGTTTCCCAGCTTCAACAAGTTTTGCCCTCACGCGCCCAAGACGCCGGGGTGCGGCTGGGAGACGACCGCCCGCCTGAGCCGAGCCGCTGCGACGGCGCTCAAGGCGGCGGTGCCCAAGGTACCCAAGCTTTGGATCACCCAGTGCAAGAAGCCGGAAGTGGCCACAATCTGAAGCGTTGGGACGCGAGGGCAAGGCGGGGGCGGGGGGCTGGGTAGCGGAAGAGCGGGAGGGGGCGATGAGGGAAGGTTTTGCCCAGGGGGGGCGGCGCGAAACCGCAAGGTGCCCCCGTTCGCAGTGCGGCAGCCCTTCCGGTGGAGGGGCTCCTCCAGATGGCCGGCGGCGGACTGTTCCATCGTCAACAACTTTGTTTTCCCCATCGAATGCTGCAAACCGCGTCGGCTTCGATGGCGCATCAGCGTTGGGTCTCGGGCTAGAGTCGATACGGCGTTTCGATGCGCCATCCGCCGACGGGGCTTCGATAGGTGCCAAGTCGCGAGACCGAGAACTACAGCACACGTGACCGTGGGATTTCCGAGTCTCGTGTGCGCCTGCGTTGCAGTAGAATCGTATCGGCTGCCCATCTCCTCCGCATCGCTCTATAAGGTGCCGATGCGAGTGGCGGGCGACACTGCGCTCCGCCCTGCTCGCTGTTTTTCGTCAGCGCACCACCCAGGACGCGACGGGGCACCCTCCCAATGTGCCCGCCACGTCCGTCGCCACCACCACGTCGCCGCCACCACTACGCTGCCCCCACCAGCCCACCACCACCACCACCCCGCCAGCCACCACCCCGCCAGCCACCGCCCCACCACCACCGCCCCGCCAGCCACCACCCCGCCATCCTCAACGCCGGCCACGCACACGGCCGGGGAGCACCTCAGCTATCCCGCCACCACAAGCCTGCCGCCGACACAACCCCCGCCGCCCCCGCCGCTGACTTGTACATGCCGCCGCCCTTGCCGCTGCTGCCGCCGCCGCCGCCGCCGTCTTGTTCTTGTCGCCGCCCGCTGCCGTCGTCGCCTCCGCCACCGCCGCCCTTGCCGCCGCCGCCGCCGCCGCCGCCGTCTTGCACTTGCCGCAGCCGCCACCAACGCCGCCGCCGTCGATCTTGCCGCCGCCGCCAACGCCGTCGACCTTGCCGCCGCCGCCGCCACCGCCGCCGCCACCATCACGCCCCTCCCCTCAGCTGCCCCTTCGCTCTCGCCCTCCACCGCCGCCCTATCCCCCTCCCCTCAGCTCCCCATACCCCTCGCGCCCACACCCAAAAAACAATAAAACAACAGCTAAAAAAAAAAGAAAAAGGCAGTAGCACAAGTGGCAGCTGCGAGAGAAGCGATGGCCGAGTCAGGAATGACACCAGCTGGCGGTGACGGCAGAGGCGGCGGCGTGTCGGCGTGCCCCCCCCCCCCCCCAACCCTCACCACCCAAGAAGCGACGGGGCACCGTCCCAAAGTGCCCCACCACATCCGCCGCCACCACTACGTCGCCACCACTACGTCGCCGCCCCCACCACCCCACCACCACCACCGCCCGACCACCACCACCCCGCGAGCGACCACCCCACCACCACAACCCCGTGACCTCCACCCCGCCATCCTCAACGCCGGCCACGCACACGGCCGAGGAGCCCCCCAGCTACCCCGCCACGTCCGTGACCGTCGCCAACACCGCCCGCCAACGTCGCCACCACCACCACGCCGTCGGCAACACACCACCATCACACAAAAAACAACCACCAAAAAACCACCACCTAAACACCACCACCCAAGCACAGCCACGTCCCCATCCCACGACAACCGAAACCTACACCCGTCGCCTACCACAGCCGCCACCCCGCTCCCACCCTCCCAGAACGCGACAGGGCATCCCCCCGAAGTGCCCCGCCACGTCTGTTGCCGCCCCCACCCCACCGCCACCACCCCACCGTCACCACACGCCGCCACCACCAGCCCACCACCGCCACGCCACCACCACCCCGCCCACCAGCACACCACCCCTCAATCACCCTGCCGCCACACCAGCCCCCCCCAACACACTTACAACGCCAGCAATGGGGGCAGGCGAAGCACCCCCGCGGCTGCCCCACCCGCCCCGCCCTTGTCAGCGCCGCCGCCGTCGTCGCCGCCACCAACGCCGCCGCCGTCGTGCCGCTGCCGCCCTTGCCGCCGCCGCCGTCGCCGCTGCCGCCGCCGCGGCCGGCCGCGGCGGCCCGCGGGCGGCGGCGCCTCGGCGGCCGCCGCGGCTGACCGCCGCGGAGCCGCCGCCACGCGCAGCGGCGACCAAATCGACCGCCGCGGCGGCCGTGCCCGCAAGTGACGGTAGCGGCGGCCGCGGCAACGACAGCGGCGGCAGCGGCGGCAGCGGCAGCCGCGACGGCACGGCGGCGGGGACGCCGCCGCCGCGGCGGCGCCCTCCCTGACGCGGCCCGCGTCGCGTTCTCCACCACCCCCGCCCAGCGCGCGACGCGGCGGCGCCGACGCCCGAAGCGAGCAGCAGCGCCTTTAGCGCCTCGTGCACGCCCAGCTGCACCGCCCGCGTCGGCAGGTGCCCGCGAGCAGCCAGCAACAAGCTCCCCACCGCGTCACCGATGCACGCGGCGAGCACCAGACGCCGGCACCGTGACAGGTCCCGCGCCCTCTCCGCGAGAACCTTCTCAGCCACCGCGAGCAAGCCCTGCGTGCGCGCCCCGGACGGCTGCGCGCCGACCAACGTCCTCGCCAGCCCCGCGTCAAATCTGCGCGCGGTTATCCGTGGCCATGTGGCCAAGATGTAGCCCATGCCCATTTGTACTTTTTCTGGTGACTTATAGCACGTCCGCCAAAAAGTATACATCCGGGTGGCTGGGTCTTCGTCGCGCATCAAAGTTTCCATCGATCTCGCGTTCAAGTAATTGACCAATCAGGGGCAGAGAACAGTGCCCCGGCAGCGGATCAGGCTTTGATCTTGTCGATGTTCCTGCTCGTGACGGGATCATGGGCTGTTATGCTGAATAGGGACGACGACGACCGAGGAACAGTACCGTCAGTGGAAATCCCGTTCCCAAAGATCTGTTTCCCTGGCATGACCTGGAGACCAAGTCCTTCTCATCGTTTCTGTCAAATGTTCGGCAGAACTTTGATGTTCCGACCGTCAAGATCTGAATTGCTTCGCATTGTCTGTGAGTCGAGAGCGTCAGTCTCGATGTCTTCGACCGCGCACGCAACGTGATCGACCCTGGTCCCGCCGTCGTAACCGCCACCCTCCACGATCGTGCCCGCCGCACCCCACCGTCGTGACCGCGGCCTCCCCCGTCATCGCCGCCTTCCCCGCCGCCGACGTCACCGCCACCCCCCCCCGTCGTCGCCGCTTTCCTTCTGCTCGTCGTCGCCACTCTCACGTCTTCGCAGCCCCGACCCGCTTGGTCGCCGCTTCGCGCGGGCGCTGCGGTGACGCGGAAACGCCGCCGCCGCACGCCACCGGGGTAACGACGCCGGTGCGGAGTGGCCGTCGCGGCGGCGGTGGGGGCGGCGGCGGCGGCGGCGGCGGCGGCGGCGGCGGCGGCGGCGGCGGCGGCGGCGGCGGTGGCGGCGGCGGCGGCGGCGGCGGCGGTGGCGGCGGCGGCGGCGGCGGCGGCGGCGGCGGCGGCCTTGGCAGCAGCGGCGGCGGCGGCGGTGGCGGCGGCGGCGGCGGCGGCGGCGGTGGCGGCGGCGGCGGCGGCGGCGGCGGCGGCGGCGGCCTTGGCAGCAGCGGCGGGAGTGGCCTGTGGCCGGCCCCGCCGTCGCTGCAGTAGATAGTCGCTCCCACTGGTGGCGGCGGTGACGACGGCCGCTCGGGTCACGCCGCAGTGTCCACCACCGCCGACGGCACGGGCGGGTCGCCGGTGGTGGCCGGGGTGCCCCTGGGTGGGGTGCCATCCCCGCACGGGGCGGCGCTGCCGCCAGGCGGTGACGGTGTGCCCGGTGGCAGCAGGGTGCTGGGGGGGTTTGGCTTCTTGCTGGGGCCGCCCAAGGGCGGCGGCGGCGGCGGCGGTGGCGGCGGCGGCGGCGGCGGCGACGGCGGCGGCCTGTACGCGTTTGGCGGCGCGCCCGTCTATGCGGCCGCCGACCTGGGCGCGTACGGTGGGGGGGGGGGGGGCGCCGGCGCGTACGGGATGCCGCCCGACTTGACTGCGTATGGCGCGCTGCCTCGCGTTGACGGCGGCGGCAGTGGCGGTAGCGGCGGCGGTGGCGGTGGCGGCGGTGGGGGTGGCGGCGGTGGCGGCGGCGGGGGTGGTGGCGGCGGCGGCGGCGGCGGCGGGGGCGCCGCCGCCGCCCGCGGAGGCACGGCCGTGGACGCGCCCGACGGCGGCGGCGTCGCCGCCGTCTGGTGGCCCCCGCGGGCGGGAGCCCTTCTCTCCTGCCGCAGCAACGCCGCCGCTGGCGTCGGCGTCGCAGCCGTGGCACCGCCCGACGGGTGCGGCGGCGGCGGCACCAGCGGCCAACGGCCCGCGGCGGGGGGTGGGCCCGGCAATGGCGGCGACCTTGGCCGCCGGCCGGCCGGCCGGCGCGTTGGCGCTCGCGCCGCCGCCGCGGCGGCCGGCGGCGGCTGCCGCCGCGCCGCCGTCGCTGCCGCTTGCGTCCGCGGCGGCGGCGCGTGGGGGTGGGGCGCGCCGCCGCGGGGGGGGGGGGGGGTGCCACCCTGCACCCGGCCCCGCCGGGGCCAGACGCCCCGCAGGCGGCCGGCATCGGGCGGGGAGCGGCAGCTGCCGCCGCCGCCGCCGCACCCGCGGTTCCGCCGTCGGGCCCTTCGGCGGAGCACTCTCCCCCCTTTCCACCCGACGTTTCCCCGCCCGCCCGTGTCCCCGCCCCTGTCCCCGCCCCCGCCCCCGCGGCTATGGACGGCGGGTCGGCCGATGACGCGGCGACCGCGGCGGCGGCCTCAACACCCGTGCACGGGTCAACCGGGGCAGGCGCGCACTCGTGGCGGCACACCGCGCGGCTGGCGTGTGACCACATGTTCGCGACGCACGCGCGTGCCGGCCGGCGGAGTTTTACGGTCGTCGAGGTGATGGACGCGATCGTCGCCCACCGGGCGGCCTGGTGCCCGAGCCGGCAGTACGACTCGCGCTCAGTCGTCGATGCGGCGGGGGCTGACGCACCCGACGATTATGGTTCAGGCCGAGGGCGCGGGGGGGCGCGCGCGGGGGGCGCCGAGGGGGGAAGGGCTGGCGGGGGCGTTGTACTGCCCGGCGCCGCTGCTGTATCTGGCCGAACTGGGGGGGGGGGCGGGGGTGGCGCCAGCCGCGATGCCGGACGCGGGGGGAGGGGTGACGGGCAAGCGGCGGCGGGAGGAGGGGGAGAGGCCGGCCGACGCTGCCGCCGCCGGCGCTGCTGCCCCCGCCGCCGCCGCCGCGTCATCCGCCGCTGCCGCCGCCACCGCTGCCGCCACCGCCGCTGCCGCCGCCACCGCCGCTGGCAGCGGCAGTGGCGGCGCCCGGTCGCGCCGCGAGTCGTCGGGCGCGCGGCGCCTTCGCGCGTCGCCGCCGCCCTCTGGCGATGGCGCCGACCGGCTGGCGGCGGATGGCGGCGCGGCCACCGCCGCCGCCGACGGGCCGGTGGCGAGCAAGCGCGGCGCCGCCGTGGTCGGCGCCGCCGCGGGCGCCGCGGCGGCCATCGCCGGCCCAGCCGTCACGCACGTGCCGGCCAACTGGCTACGGCCGCCGCCCGGTACGCCCGTCCGGCTATCGGAGCGGGACGACCGGGCGCCCGCCGCGGCGGCCGCGGCGGTGCCGGCCGCCGCCGACGGGGTCAAGGACGACGCGGGCGACGCCGTGGCGGCGGCGGCGGCGGCCCGCGGCGAAGCCGCCGCGGCGCCCCCCGCCCCCCCCCCGCCTAGAGCGACAGGAACCGAGGCGCGTGACTCCGGGTCGTCCCCCCCCCCCCCCACCCCGCAGCCACGCCGTTGGCGGCAGCTGCAGTGGCGGCGGCGGCGACGCGCCCACCCCGGCCCATCCGCAGCAGCAGCGGCGTCAGCAGCAGCCCATTCACCGCCGCCGCCGCCACCCACCCGTCCGCCACCGTCGGTCGCACCGCGGCGGGGCCCGGCGGCCCGCCCCCCCCTAACGGCGCCCCCCCCGCCGCGGCCGCCGCCGACGCGGCCCACACCGCGGCGGCGGCGGCGGCCGACCCCCACACCGCGCCCGGCGCGGCGGCGCCGAGGGCGGCCGCCGCGCGGCGGCGCCGAGGGTGGCCGCCGCGCGGCGGCGGCGGCGCGGGCCAAACCAGGCGCCGCTCGCGTCACCGCGGAGCGCGGACGCCCCCGCCGCGACGGGGGAGCGCAGCGCCGCGCAAGGGCCCGCCGCCGCGGCGGCGGGGGGGAGGCCGCCGGGAGTGGTCGCCGACGACGCGGAGCTGCGGCCGCTCGGCCCGCGCGCGCGCTTGGAGGGCCACCCGCCGCCGCCGCCGCCGCTGCCGCCGCCGCCGCCGCCCAGTCCCACCGCCGCCGCGACGCCGCTGTGGGCGCTGCCGCCGCCGGACGTGGGCTCCCTCCTCTCCCCATCCCCCCCCTCCCCCGGCGCGACCATGTACGCGTACGCCACGTGCAGCGACACGGTCGCGGTCAGCCCCCCCGTCAGCGCCAGGTGCACGAGCGTCACCGCACACACGGGCCGGCCCGCCGCGACGCCCACCGCCGCCGCCTGCGCCACCACCGCCGCCGCCTGCGCCACCGCCGCCGCCGCGGCCGTCACCACCGCCGCCGTCAGCCGCGCGCTGCGCGTGGCCGCCCCCACCACCGCCGCGATCGCCGCCGTCGTCGCGGAGACCGTCGCGGCCGCGTCGTGGCCGACAGTTGCGGGCTCCTCCGTGTCGGCAAAGAGGCGGCTAACGAAGAAGGCGGCGTTGCCATTGACAGCCGCCGCCGCGACCGCGGCGCGCGCCGCCGCCGCGTCGACGGGCGTCGACACGTTCCAAATCGCAAACCGCTGACGGCCGCGATTGATGTGCTGCAGCCGCACCGCAGGGGGGGTCGCCTCCGCAGTGGGGGGGGGGGGGTTCCCCGCCGCCGCCCCCGCCGCCGGCGGTGGGCGGCGCCGTCGCGACGGGCGTGACCGTCGGCGCGGTGCCGACGGTGCCCGCCGAGCACGGCACCCGCACGCGCTGCCGCCAACGACCGCCGCGGCAACGATGGCGGTCGCGGCGGTGCCGCGCGCGCGCGCCCGCAGCAGCACCCGCGCGGCCAGCTCGTCGCGCGCGGCGGCGACGAGCCGCCCCGTCTGCGCCGACCGGCGCCAGCAGCGCGCCTCGCCGCCGAGGGCCCCCCCCTCGAGCGGCACCCGGTAGCAGGGCGCGCCGTCGAGGCCGCCCGCAATCACCCGCTGCGTGTCGGCGGCGGCCAGCGGCAGCAGCAGCGCGAGGCGGGCGGCGGCGGCGGCGGCGAGCGCGACGGTCGCGCTCTACGCGCGGACGGCGGGGACGCGGGAGAGGGCGGCGGCCGCGCCGACTGCCGCCGCCGTTGCCGCCGCCGCGACCACCGAGGAGGGGACCACCGCCGCCGCCGCCGCGTACAGCCGCCCGTGCGCTTCCGTGACGTGCGCGTCGGCCGCGTCGCCGCTGTCGCGGCTGGGGCGGCCGCCGCGTCCGCCGCCGCCCGCGGAGCCAGAGGTGCTGGCGCGGGCAGCGGCCGAGGCGGCCTTTCGCCCCCCCCCGCCACCACCGCCGCCCCCCCCCCCCCCCCCCCCCCAAACCCCCTCTGCCCCGTGGCCATCACCGCCAGCACCAGCATAAACAGGTCGACCGCGCCCACCACCACCGCCGCGGGCGGCCCCAGGTGAAACGCCGGCGGCGTCACCGCGGCGCCGACCGCGCGCGCCAGCCCCGCCGTTGCGAGCGCGCCCACGCCCAGCACCCCAGCGCCCGCAACGCCGAGGCCGACGCGGGACGCGACGAGGTTGGCCGCCCCCAGTGACCGCGCACAATTCGCCAGCACCACCCCCACCACCGGCAGCACCGCGCCGAGCGCGGCGCCGAGCAGCAGCAGCGACGGCACACGGGCGGCGGTGAGCCCAAACGAGTCGTCGTCTGCGCGCGTCGCGTGCACGCGCGCCGCGAGCGACGCGTACGCCTCGCCACGCGCAAAGCCGCTGCTGGGCGCCCGCTCGTAGGCGGGCGTGACCGCGGCGAAAAAAGGCCGCCTCGAGGCCCCGCAGCGCCGCCGACAGGCCGCCCGCCGCCGCACAGCGTGGCAGGTCCGGCTCGCCTGCCGCGGCCGCCGCGGCGGCCGGGTCCCGGACCGCCCCCGCGTACGCGGCGGCGGCGGCGGGGGTGAGTGCCACCCCCCCCCACCGCCTCCCCCCCCCCCTCCCCCCCCCGCCCCGCCGCCGCGCCCGCCACCGCGCCCGCCGCCGCGGCCCGCACGTACACCCAGTCCCCCCCGTGACGCGTCGGCACGACCGTCCGGAGCGCGCCGACGGCCACGACGCGGCCGAGCGCCCCCCGCTCGACCGCCCCCGCCACCGCCGCCGGGTCCGCGACGGCGCCGTCCCAGCTGAGGCAGCACGGCTTGGCCGCCTCGGCCGCGCACGCGGCGGCCGACACGTTGCCCTCGCGGCCGAGGTCCACCGCCCGCGACACATAGTCGCGAATCGCATCGGACGTCATGGCCGCGATGAGCGCCGCCGCCGCGGCCGCCGCGGCCGCCGCCGGCCGCGCGACGGCGCCCACAGCCGCCGCCGCCGCCGCGACCGCCACGCGCCCCGCGTCGTGGTGGCCGCCGCCGCGGCGGCGAGGCCGTCAAGCGCGCCGCCACGGGTGCGGCGACCCCCCCCCCGCCGCCGACGCGGAGGGCGCGGCGAGCATTCCCGCCGCGGCCACCAACCCCGCTGCCGCGCCGGCGGCGGCGCCGGGCAGGCGCACCGCCGCGGCGGCGGAGGCGGCGGCGGACGCCGCTGCGGGCCACCCGGCCAATGCGCCGGGCACGGCGGCCGCGTCGGTGGCGGCGGGGCCGGTCGCCGCCGCGCCGACGAGGAGCAGATTCCCGACGGCGGCGGCCATGGGGGGGGGGAGGACGCGAAACCGGCGCCGTCGCGGCCGCCGCCGCCGCCGCCGATGCGGCCGCTCGTTGGTGGCGGCGGCGGCGCGTGCGCGCGGGGCGGGGGTTGCTGCGGCTGCTACCGCCGACGCCACCACCGCCGTCACCGCCGCCGCCCTTGTGGGCGACCGCCACGAGGGGTAGCACGACGGGCGGCAACCCGACCGCCGCGGTGATGGCGGCAACCGCCGCGGCGGCGGCGGCGAGCGGCGCGGCCGGGTCCATCGCCACCCCCCCCCCCACACCACCCCTGCCGCCGCCCGCGGCGGTGGCCAGTACCCACCGCACCCCCCCCCCGCATCAGTCACCACGCGCAGCAGCAACGCCGCGAGCGCCGCGAGCAGCGTGCACCCCGCCGGCGACACGGCCGCCTGCACCGCCGTCGCGCCGCCGACGGTCATTGTCCAGGCCGGTCCACGCGGCCACCGCGGCCACCCCGCAGCCGCCGCCGCCGTCGCCGCCCGCCGCCGCCGTGGCGGCGGCCGCGTCACCGACCAGGAGGACGGGCGGTCCCGCGACGGCGGGCCCCGCCGCCGCCACCACCGCCGCCGCCGCGGCGGTCGCGACGCGCGCGGCGAGCGGGCCCACCGACGGCAACCCCCCCCGGCGCGCCCGCGCCGGCAGAGCTGCCGGCGGGCGGCTCGATCGCCAGCGGCACTGCCGCGGCGCTCATCCCCGCTGGCGCCGCGGACACTGTCGGCGCCGCCACCGCCAGCGACGCAGCCGCCGTCGCCGCCGCCGCCGCCGCCGTCGCCGCCGCCACCGCCGCCGCCGACGATGACGGCGGCGATAGCGACAGCGGCGGCGGGCGTGACGGCGGCGGCGGGGCGGCCGCCTCGGCCGCTGCGGGAAAGAGAGGAACAGCTTCGGCGTGGGGGGAGGTGAACGACGACGGTGGGGAGGCGTGGGACGACGACAGCGTCGGCGACGGGGGGACGAAAGCGACGGCGAGGGGGGGGACGACGACGGTGGGGAGGGGGGACCAATGACGGTTTAAGCACGATAGGAAGACCACGGCGAGAAGGTGCGGGACGAGGACGACGTCGGAGGGGTAGGGACTGCGGAAAAGAGGGACAATGCGACAGCGTCGCGGGGGGGGGCAGGACGACGGGTAGGGGTGAGCGGCGACGACGACCGGAGCGAGGGGGGGTACGACGGCGGCAAAGAGGGGGGGTAAGGCGTGGGCGAGGAGGGGGGGAATGGGACGAAGATTGTGGAGAGGAAAGAACGACGCGAACGGTCCGGACGACGGTGACAACGACGGCGGGGAGGAGGGGGAAGAAGAACACGACGGCGAGGACGGCGACGATGACGCTCGCGATCCGCACGGTGGCGGAGGGTGATGGAGCAGCCCCTCGACGAATCAGTCTCGCAGGCTTTCGTTTTGGGCTCCCAGAGCTCATAAATATGCAGGTGCAAAGGTGTTATCGTGGGAACCGGCGCCGGTGTGACGGACAGAGCGGGAAAGAACAGTCCAGGTTGTGGCCACTTCCAGCACGCAGTCGCGAGATGGAGGACGAATATTTTTGTGTACACCCGGCTTCTCTCGGCTGGCGTCGTGGAATATTTCATTTCTGGCAAGAAGTAGTTGACCTATCGTAATGGGTCTGGGATCGCAGGGAACCAGTCTGCCCCGGCAGTGAGCAACGGACAATAACATCAGGAGCGCCCCTGGACAGGCCCTCAGCACCGCAGCGCAGCACGCAGACCACCAATGACTCCGTCTGTGGCAATCCGGTGCCGCAGCAGTGGCCGCCTGCAGGCAGCGCGCGCACCAGGCCTCACGCCCTTTGCATCGATTGTGCAGGGGACCTACGAGCCGGCCCACCAGAGTGGCTGCCTGAGAAGCGCCGTCCCCCGGTGATCCCGAGAGAAAAGCGTCACCCCGTTGCACCAATCAGAAGCGCCTCCGCAAACCAGCTGGTCTCCAAGCCAGTCTGTAGCAAGAAAACTCACTCCACCTAAACCCGAGAAACGCAATAGTTTCTAAAAAGGACTGCTGTCCGCGCGGGCCCGGAGCCGCCCAATTCAAACCCCCCCGCCTCCCAAGCCTGGATTAGCACCTGCCCTGGTGGCCTAGTGAGGAAACACAAATAGTTTCTGAAAAGTTCTTTGTCGGGGCAGTTCCTAATCGCAGTGGTCCCCTGAGAGGGGTCCTCGGAGCGATGATTAGGCCGGATGGCCCACTCATGAGCATCGAGATCGTGCCGCGGTCTGCAGACCAGAGCCAAGTTTCGTGTGCTCCACGGATTGCGACGCACCAGGGTGGGGTGGTTTTCCAGCCGAGTTTCCGCATGTATACTTTTTGGCGGACGTGCAATATGAGTCCGTTGACTGAATGTTTGAGAGACCTTAGAATCTGATCATTAAGTGCTAATAAAAACGTATTGATGTCCAGCAAGTCCAACTCGGGGACAGGCGTGTGAGGCTGTGCTGTGGTTCGCTCGACCTTGACCCCGCGCCACCGCGTGCGGACACGGGTCAACCGCACGGAGACTGGCGGTAGTACTAGGCCTAGCCGCTGCTGATTTGAGTCCTTAGGTGCCGCCAGAGCATCTGCGCTTCTCAAACAGAACTTTCCTGTTCGTCGTCAAGCGTCGTCTTCCTCACTCGCCAAAACCATGTCCACCATCTCGTCAATGGCCTGAGAGTCGTCCTCAGCCGCCAGCCAGCACCGGGCAACCTGCTCTTTCTGCTCCCGCCCGACTCCCTCGACATGGCCAGACGTGATGGCTTCACTACCAGACCAGCAGGCGGCTCGGCCGGGACGACTGAACGGCGGGCACACGTCATTGCTCATCACTCTTTGTAATTGATACGATTATCAGCGTCGTACGATTCTAAGTGCGCAACCAGGAATTTAGATGTCAGCCGGGCATGGAGACAGTACGCTGTAGAGGAGTTGATCTCGGGATATCTGGCTTGGTTATGTGCGGACCACACAGAACCAAGCCACACTTAACCGGATACAGACTGTACCTGTTGCCCGCCGCGGCGAGCGCCTGGTGCGCGGGGTTCCGAGGTCGACGAAACAGAGGCCAAGTCCCACGCGAGCCAGCAGGCACGGATAGGGTCGGTTCAGTGTCGGCCGAGTCGCGTGATCCGCTCGGCTGGCCAATCAATGCGCTTCCGCACTGTCGCTCTCGAGATAACTAAACGACTGCGTGTAAAGGACCTCATCGACGGCGCGAGGTTACAGCCCATCCCAGGATGGGCTCGATACGCAAACCGTCGCGTATCGGACGGCGCGTCGAAACCCCGTTTCGATGGTTGACACTGCATCAAAAAAGTCGATACGGGTGTCGATGCGCAAAACGAAAGAGCTGACGATGGACCAGTCGCTTGGGCAGACTCAGTGAATTCATTGTGTCTTTCTTTTTAGCGGCGCCACCGAAATTGGACTGTCGGCTACAGGCTGGTGCACGGGCTGCCGCCGCCGCGGTCGGAGACCCCACCCCGCCCACGCAGGGGCATGTGCTGCCGCCGGGGCCGGCGCCACCACCGGCAACCGCCGAGGGAGGCCGTGGAGGGGGTCCCTATTGGCAAGTCAACGCAGCTAAGGCCGCGCACGCATTTACTCGGCACGCCGCCGGGACCGCAGGCGGCCAACCAGCCGTTACCAGGCGGGCGCGGCGTCGGAGCACCGCCGCCAGCTCGCCGCGCGCCGGCCACCCTGGCGTGCAGCAGGGCGACGACCCCGCGCCTGAGCGTGTCGGCGGCCGCGGCGAACACGGCCGCGATACCGCCACCGGACGAACTAATCATTGCCAATTGCTAGCTGGAGAAGATCTGCTGAGGCGCGGGAGCGGCAGCGGTGAAGGCGGGTGAGTGAGGCATTGGCGGGGAGGGGAGAGTGGTCAGGGGTGTCGAGAGGGTGGGATCTGAGGTCGACGAGAGGGAAGGCCGAGAAGAGCAGCGGGGGAGACGGGAGAGTCGCCCATGCGGAGGCACTGTCAACTCGATGTGGGCATTGTGCGGCCGCCCATCCCGCGGAAATCGGCTTCTGAGAAGGGGAGCGGCTGCCTCATGAGTACTGCTTCCGTTATCAGTCGTCTCTACACCGGGTATCTCCGATCGATTGACTCGGTCGTTTCGGCGAGCGAAGTACAACCTCACGAGTGGAAGAGGCACCGACTGACACGAGCGCCCTACCAGGAGGTGAGGGCTGCCGGGGAAAGGCGGGCTGTGTTTCGGGCGGCCGCGGCTGCGAGCCGAGCTGTCGGGCGGCGGCGGCTGTTCGCAGAGCCGCTTATCAGCAACCCTGCCGCCCCTCTGCTCTCTCTCCCGCCGTGTCGGCACGTCAGTCGTCTTTCGCGCCTCCCACCATCCTCCCTGTGCCCGTACCGCTGACGCACATCTTGTCGTCTTTCGTGGGCTACTCGGCCCCGCCCATACTGGACATGCACGGGGTGCTTTCCTTGCATGATTTGTTTGTTCTTCTATGCCGCAACCCAAACGAATAAACACACATTCAATGGCTATATACATGCGGCGTCGTGCTTGCGTCCCTGTTCAACGAAAAAAGAGAAGAAGTAAAAAGGGGCGGAAAATAGGACTTAGTATGTGGTGGAAATTATAATACAAAGGAGTCGTTCGAGCGCGGCGTGCGGCAGCGCGCGGCGTGGGAGAGGTGCGCGTGCCCGCTGGGACGGCGTGTCCACCCTCCCGCCCTGCTGCGCATTTTGCCCTTCGGCACCGCGCGCGGCGGCACGGCGCGGGCGCCGCAGTCCCCCTCCTTCGAAGCAAGCGAGGCGCCGTCGCTTGCACGGCTGGCGGCGAGCGGCCGACGGGCCCGCCGCCCACGGGGCGGGGCGGCAGCGAGGCAGCGGCAGCGGCACAGTCACTAGGAGCTGGGTAGGCGAACGTCGGGTGGGCCGCGCCCGTCCCAGCCCGAAAGAAGGAAGCGGGGGCCCCCGGTCGAGGTGCGTCTGGCGGGACTCGGCGAGGTACTGCCGGCGGGCGGTGGCGGGGGTCGCCGGCCGTATGCTCGCCTGGTGTCACTGCTCGAAGAGGGCGCGGACGGGCGCACGGGCGATCTCGGCGCCCACCCGGCCGGGAAGGCCTACCGCTACGGGGGGGCGGGTGCAGCAGCATCGGCGTTGTGCGGCTATGCCTGTGCAGCAGTGGGTGGGGTCAACCGGCGGCGTTGGTGGGGGAAGAGTACCCCCAAACCCAATGGCAAAGGCGGGAGACGGGGGGAGCGTTGACACGGCGACGGAAGGGGGTGCTCAAGGGAGCGGAGGAGCCTCGCCGAGGAGATGAGGCGCTACGAATTGGCCGAAAAAGCGCCCGGGAAGCGCTCGTCTCAATGACTGGTCGCCTCTCCACTCCCAACCAACAGTAAGGACGCCGTGCACCGCGACGCGAAACGTCGACCGGGGAGCCTCTCCGCCTCGGTCGGTCGCAGGCACTGGCGGGGACCCCTCCCCCCCCCCCCCCCCCCCACACCCCCCCCCTCCCACCGCTGCCTCACCACAACGAGCACCGCTTGGGCGGATTGTACGGCGTACCCCGCGCGCAGTTGAAGGCGGCCGCAAAGCCCGGGTGCTGCGACAGGCCGCCCTGCAGCCGGAACCGGCCCGGCGCGTGGCGGTTGGTGCGCAGGCGGGACAGCATGGACCGCGCGGTCCGCTTGCGGCAGTAGGTCTGCGCGTAGCCGAGGAAGAAGAGCTGCTCGTGCGTGAATGCCGCGTCGAGCCGCGCGTTGGCCGGTCCCGTCTGGCCCGCCGCGACCGCCGCGCGCCACGCGACCGCCGCCGCCGCGAGGCCGCCCGCGTCAGCCAGGTTCTCGGGCAGCGTCAGCGCGCCGTCAACGGTGACGTTGACGCCCAGGCCAGGCGGCGCGTATGTGTCAAAGAGGCGCGTGAAGCAGCTCGCCTTGGCCTCGTACGCCGCCTTCGATGCGGCGCTCCACCAGTCGGCCCGCTCGCCGCGGCCGTTGTAGTGGCGGCCGTTCACATCAAAGGCGTGGGAGATCTCGTGGCCGACAATGTGGCCGGCAGAGCCGTATGTCAGCGCGGCGGGGGCGGCGGTGTCAAAGAAGGGGGACTGGAGCAGGCCGGCGGGGATGGTGAACTCGTTGCGGCTGCGGGGCCATATCGTGGGAGGGACGACAGGGGGGAAGGGAAGAAAGGGGAAGTAGACATGCCCGCGCGCCACGACGCGGCGGAGAGCGCAGCGTGAGGAGCATCAACCAGTCAGTGACCACTGCCAGCTGGACGCTCCGCGGCGGCGTGCCCGTGCTGTGGTGCGCCCCCCCCCGCGGATTCACACCAAGCGTCTTGCCCTGTGCAGCGGAGTAGCCTCCTCTCGGCCGCTCTCGGGACGCGGCGCTCCCTCCCCCTTAGCTCGCCCCTCTCAGCTCTCCTCCTTCGACGTACGAGCTGCTGTACTGTGCGTTGGTCATCCACGTGGCCATGTGGGGCTCCCGCTTGGCACGTGGCGCCGCCAGCCGCGCCCAATCGACGCGCCACGCGTGGCGGGACGCCGACATCCACGACCCCGCGTAGTCATCCACCGCCACGTTGACGTCCCTGTATGAGTCGGTGGGCGCCTTGGGAAATTCCACCACATTGTGCGTCAGGGCGGCAAATTTGGCTGCCGCCGCCGCCCGCGTCGGCGCGTCGAGCCAGTCGGCCCGGTCAAACAGCGTCGGGTAGGCCTCGCGGATGGCGGCGACGAGGGCATTGGCCGCCCGCGCCTGGGCACCGTCGAAAAAGTGGCGCACAAACGCGTCGCCTACGCCGTACGGCAGCAGCTTGCCGACCCGCCGTACGCATCGGTAGGTCTCGTCGGGCGGCGCCTTGGTGCCCGCCGCCTCCTGCTTGTACCGCCAATACGCGGCGGCCGCGTCGGGGCCCAGCACGTCCGCCGCGGCGAGCGACCGCGTCGCGGACACGGCCAGGTAGGCGCGGAGGGTGCGGCGGCCGTCGCCGGCCGCGTCGGCCACGACCGCCGATGCGAGCCACGCGGTCGCCTCCCGAAAGTAGACCGGGTACTTGACAATGACCTTGCCCGCGGGCGGCGTCACCCCCCACGACCGGAGGAGGGCGGCGAGGAGGGGGAGGTCCGCGTGGCTCGCCACGTCCAAAAAGTTGTACCGCGGCTGGACGTCCCGGACGCGGCGCCACTCCTTGTAGCCGGCCGTCTTCCACACCTGGATGCGCTCCTCAAACGCGTACACCGCGGCCGCCGCGTCGGCAGCGGTCGCCCACCCGGCCGCGCCCGCGTCAGGGCCGACCGGGATGAGCCCCGCGTCGGCGGCGATACCCGCCAGGTCGGTGAGCATCCGCCGGTACGCGGCGTTGACGGCCTTGGAGATGGCGTCGTCGGCGCGAAAGTTCGAGCGGCTCATCCCCAGGCTGGGCCGCGACGCCTTGAGCGCCATCTCCGGGTACTTGACGCGGCTGTTGCTGACGTGCCACTCGACCAGCGGCGAGCCGCCGCCATTGGAGTGGAGCGTCGACACCGCGTTGACGACCGCCGCCATCGTGCCGTTGGCGGTGACCGCCTCGAGGGCGGGCGCAAAGCGGCGGAGCATCGCCTTGCCACCCGCCGTGGCCGCGGCGCTCCCAAACGTTGTCGCGCCCATGCACGCGGTGTAGAGGATGCCGGCTGGGGTGGCAGCCTCGGGGCCCGGCAGCACCTTTGCAAGACCCGTCACCACCCGCTGGCGGACGTCGGAAAAGTAGGGGCCAGCGCGCGTCTTGGACGGCGGGATCACCGCCTTGTCGTCCCAGCCGCCGCACGCCCAGCGGTGCGCGTCGACGCACGGGTCGGCGGTCCGGTCCATCCGGCCGAGCACCGCATCCGCGACCGCGTCGGCGGCGGCGCGGGAGACGGCCGCCGCCGCGGCGGCCGCGGGGGGGGGGACCACCAGCAGTGCCGCCACGGCGGCCGCTACCGCCGTGGCCGCCGCGGGCGCCCGCCGGTGGGGGGACACCATGGCGGCCGCAGGGTGGAGCAGAGGGGCTGCAAAAGGGGTCCCTCCACCGACGCCAGAGAGGCGACGGCGGGTTGTTGTGGCGGGAGCGTTTGGGAGACGGCGTGCGCGGTGGTTGCCCAGGTCACTGGGTTGCGGCGCCGACCGGCCTGTGCGCCGCTGCGCCGCCGGCACCGCGGCCGTCTTGTACGCGCTCACCTGCTCACGCGCTGCCTATAGATGCAGACGGCGAGAGAGGGACGACACGCGTCGACGCAGCGCCGCGGGGGTGCGTGACCGCGTCCAGCGCACGCTGCCGCTTGCGCCGTCACCGCCACGGCGGGCGGCCCGCGTGCGCGGTGCACCCCCCACCGCCGTGTCTGCAACGTAGTGTTGGTTGACAATGGGGGGGAGCACCACGACCACGATGGGCGCCGTCCTGACAAGGAGGCGTTGATCACAGACACCTACGTAGATATGGCTTCTTAACCAACGAGGACAGCACATAGCCGGTGTGCCTCCGACGCTGTGCGAGCGTAGGCGGGGCTGCCAAAGACGCTCGCGGTGCCGACACCGGTGGGGCGCCGTACGTAGCACCCACCCTCGGCGGCTCCCCATGGATGAGGCGCAGCCCCAAGGCTGCTGGACGAGTCCTGGCAAGGCGCGGCAGGGGACGGCCTGTCCATGTACGTAGGCAAGCGCCCGGATGCGCGGCGCTGTGGCTCGTCAGGGCCGACCGACGACCAGGGGGCGCGTGTGGTGCCGCCCCGATGGGTGGCGGACGGGGGGGATTGGGCGGGCAGGGCGAGGTGCGCTTTACAGCCAATCCTCGACTCTGTGACGTCCTGCACACGGCCAGGTGGCACTAGTAGATGATGTAATACATGGAGCCGGCGGGAGCATGGCGCCGCCATCGGGCCCCTCAAGTGCACCCAACTAGTGTTGTGCAATCTGTCTGACGGAAATTGTTTCTCCTGTCATTCCTGTCGCTTTCCAAGACAGAGGGGAAAGAGAGCAGGTTGGAGAGGGCGTCAGGCCTCCACTGTCAAGAACTACCAGCAGCGTTCGAGAGAACTCCTGGAGTATTTTCGACTGGGCGCCGGCTCTCACGGCGGCGGCTGCGTCGGGGACGTCCGCCCCACCTCCTTCCATGGCGTCGCCCATCCACGGTGCGCCCCGCCCCCCCCCCCGTCCCTCCCCGGTGGTGATCTGACTTCACCCACATGCCCGGTGCCTGCCTCCTCACCCGCCCCCCTCCCCTCCCCTCGTCCGACGCCCTGCGGTCGCATGCGGCCCCCACAGGTATCCTCTGCGCCACCCCCGCAACCCCCTTCACCCCACCCCCGCCCACCCCCCGCCCCACCCTCCCCTCCAGGGATTGCGCGCCGGTCGAGCCAGATGCACACGACCTCCCGATCGCCGCCAGCATGTCCGGAAACTGAGATAATGCATGCTCACAATGGCGTAGGTGGCCCTCCATACGAAGGATGTTGTCATAAAGGGAGTACACGCACGCGTCAGCACCGCAGGTCAGAGTCCTCCGGCCATCTCGAACGATCACCTTCACAAAGCGGTACACCGGTCGCTGCTCCCGGGGTGCTCGTACAGGGTGAGGGGTCATGTTGACGTCAGCTTTGCCGTCGTGGGCGGCTCCTCGCAGGCGTGGGCAGCCTCTGCGAGAAGCTGGTCGGATGCGGTGCGTCCGACCAGCACGGCAAGTCGGCGCCGTTCCGGCCAGCGGGCTGGGCGGACTTCGCGTACTGCCGCCGCCTTTTAAAGGTCATTCCGCGCCAAACGCCACGTGTCGGAAAGAAAGGGAAAGAAAGGAAATGTCAGGAAATCGTGCCTCACGGGGTCGTGCGGAGGGGTGCTTGACATGTCAAGGAAATTTCCATACGTGGCGGACAGATCCACAACACTACACCCAACGCCACTACGAGAGACACGTGTACTGTACGTACTTTGTGGGTGGCGCTGATGGACCCGAGCAGAAACAAGACAAACCGTGTGTAAAGGCACCCGTAATTGTGCTCTTTGTGGGGGGGCCACCTACGGGGGGATCTCCGTGCTCACCACCACAACCACCGCAACTCTCGAGCGTGTGGTCGTCTCCCGCGTCGCGACGCACCTGCGGTTGGGGACTGGGCTGCAGCGGCGGCGGCAGCTTCTACGCTCTCCGAGTAGCAGCGCGGCTGTGGCGCGGCAGCAGACGTGGGGCGGCAGCAGACGTGGGGCGGCGTCCCCCCAGCCTCTACCTCTCCCGCAGTTTGTCTTTTTCAACCCCCTTTTTCGTCCGCGCTGGTGCTGTCGCGTCGCTGGCGCGACGCGTTCGCCACGCCCTCCGTCGCCCCCTGGGATGGGCGGCCCGCCGGCGGACTGGCGGCCGGCCGCCGTGCCGGCCGCGTTTACCCCGCCAACGGTAGCCGCAGTAAGCGGTGGGCGTCCTCCTCACCGCGCGTCGTCCTCCTGTGCTTCCAGGCACCCTCGCGTCGCAGCGGGTGGCTCGGCGTTTACTGGCACTTGCGGGGTGCGGCCAGCGGCGGCGGCGGCGACGGTCCCAGGAGGGTCGACCGCGCCTCCATTAATATCCCCACCGTCCATGTCTGCAGCCACCGATGCCGAGGCAGAGGCGGACGCGCCCGCGGCCACCCAGGTGGCCGACGTCGCCGTCGCCGCCGCGGGCAGTGCCGCCAATGGGGTGGCTGCCGACGGCACGCCCGCCCCCGAACGCTCCTTTGAGGCGGAAGTATCCCGCCGCCGCACGCTGGCCATCATCTCCCACCCCGACGCCGGCAAGACCACCCTCACCGAGCGGCTGCTGCTGTACGCCGGGGCCATCCAAAAGGCCGGCGCGGTGCGGGCGCGGGGCAACCAGCGGCGGACAACGTCGGACTTTATGGCGATTGAGCAGCAGCGGGGCATTTCGGTCGCGTCGACGGTCATGACGTTTGAGTACGGGGAGCACCTGGCGGTGCTGCTCGACACGCCCGGCCACGAGGACTTTGCGGAGGACTCGTTCCGCGCGCTCACCGCCACGGACAATGTGGTGATGCTCGTCGACGCGGCCAAGGGCCTGGAGGACCGCACCCGCAAGCTGTTTGAGGTGTGTCGCCTGCGGCGGCTGCCGACCATGACGTTTGTCAACAAGATGGACCGGCCCGCGATGAGCGCGTTTGAGATTTGTGACCAGATCGAGGCGGAGTTTGGGCTCGCGTGCCTGCCCATCGTGTGGCCTATCGGGGATGGCGACCGCTTCCGGGGTGTGTACGAGCGCTCCACGGCGCTGGTCCACCTGTTTGGCCGCTCCGACCGGACGGGCAAGGCCGAGGACCTGGGCGCGCTGCCGCTCGACGACCCGCGGGTGCTGGAGGTATGTGGGGAGGAGGCGCTGGCCACGCTGCGGGAGGAGATTGACATCCTCGACTCGTGTGGCCACACGTACGATGCGGACGCGGTGGCGGTCGGGGACATGACGCCCATGTTCTTCGGCTCGGCGATGACCAACTTTGGGGTGGAGCTCTTCCTGAAGCGCTTCATCGAGCTCGGCTTGCCGCCGACGCCGCGCGACTCGTCGGTCGGCTCGATTGACCCGTGCGCGTCGCAGTTCTCCGCGTTTTGCTTCAAGATCTCGGCCAACATGGACCGCAAGCACCGCGACCGCGTCGCGTTTGTGCGCGTCTGCTCGGGCACGTTTGTCAAGGGGATGAAGGTGAGCCATTCGCGGATGCCGGGCAAGACGCTCGCCCTCACCCGCCCGACGCAGCTGTTTGCGTCGGAGCGCGAGACCGTCGACGTGGCCTACCCGGGGGATATTGTGGGCCTGACCAACCCGGGCACGTTTGCGATTGGCGACACGGTCTACACGGGCGCCGCGCGGGTGGTCTTCCCGGGCATCCCCGCCTTCTCGCCCGAACTGTTTGCGTACATTAAGAACACGGATACGGGCAAGTACAAGAACTTTAACAAGGGGCTGTCGCAGCTGCTCGAGGAGGGCGCCGTCCAGCTGCTCTACCCGCGGGGGGACGACGGCCAGACCGAGCCGATCCTCGCCGCGGTCGGCGCCCTCCAGTTTGACGTCGTCCAGCAGCGCCTCCGCGACGAGTACGGCGTCGAGACGCGCCTCGAGCCGCTGACCTACTCGGTCGCCCGCTGGGTGGTCGGCCCCGGCGACGACCTGTGGGCGGCGCTCGACGCGGCGGGCCGCCTCTTCAACGTCATGTACGCCAAGGACCGGTGGGGGCGGCCGGTGTTGCTGTTCAAAAACGTGTGGAACCTGTCGCAGCTCGCGACGGACGCGCCCGACCTGGAGCTCCAGTCATGGTCGTTTGCGCCAGACGATGTGGGCGCGAGGAAATAAATCGGTGCGCAACTTGGGGTGTGGTGCTGGCTCGGCCTGTGGGCACTGCTTGGGGGGGGCGGTGGGGGGGGGGAGGAGAGGAAGGGGGGTAGAGGGGCGACACGGAACTGGGGCAGCTTGTCCAGCAGGTCGACGGCGGCAGTCGGTGCGATAAATGGCGAGCGCAGCCAGCGCCACCCCGCGCCACCCCCCCCCAGCTTGCCCCAGGCGCACACGCGCATGCCGCTCTGCCCGGCTGCGGCACTGTCGCTTGACCGGCATGCACGTCGGGGGCGCCGGGCGCCGCCCGCTACGAGTGCGGAGCCAGCCGCCACCAGCCGGTCAAGCGCGGGCAGCGGCAGCCGGGTCAGACCGGCGTGCCAGGGGCGGCCGCTCCCCCTCCGCCCCCCGCCCGCCGCCGCCCATAGTCGCGGCTCTCCCCAATGCCGAGCGTCACGAAGCGGTCGCCAATGCCGGCGGCGGCGGTGAGGCGTGCCAGCTCCGTGGCGGGCTCCATCAGCGGCTCGGTCGTGAGCGGGAAGGTCCCTGCACGCGTCGGAGGAGCAGAAGAGGGGAGGGGGGGGAGGGGGGCGGGGGGGCGGGGGGCGGGGGCGACCACATTGTGCCGGGCAACGGGCGTCAGTGGCTGGCGCGGACACGGCATCCCGGGGGCACACAAACACGGTAGGACACACGCTGTCGCCGTGGCCACGGCACCCGACTCCTCCCTCTGGGAATGAACCCTCGTGTGCCCGCCCCCTGCCCGTCCCTCCCCGGTCAACGCGTCCCCCCTCAACCCCCCCCCGCCTGCCGCGCACCCGCTACGCCCGCCCCCGTAGCCACACACGCACCCCAGTGGATGCCAAACGCCTCGACGGCGCGCAGCTCCTGAAACACCCGCACCGCCTCGGGCACGTTGAGGTGCTGCCGCGCCATGAACCACCGCGGCGCGTACGCGCCAATGGGGATGGCCGCCACGTCGACCGTGCCGCCCAGGTGGTCCCGGATGGCGTGGTACAGGCCCGCCCCCGCCCAGCCCGTGTCGCCCGCAAACCAGACCGCCACAGGGGGGGTGCCGCCGCGCCCGCCGCCACCACCGCCACCGCCACCGCCACCACCACCACCACCACCACCGCCACCGCCACCGCCACCGCCACCGCCACCGCTGTTGCTGCCCGCAGGCGGCGCGGCGCGGAGCCCCCACGACCCCCACAGCGACGCCCCCCGGTCCCACGGGGTGCGGCTGCTCCAGTGCTGCGCTGGCAGGAACGACAGCGTGTACGGGTCCCCCCCCCCCCCCACCAGCGGCAGGTCCTCCCACCACCCCAGCTCGTGCACCCGCCCCGCCGCCGCCGCCGCCGGCAGCAGCCGCCGCAGCCACCCGCCCACCCCCGCGGGCACCGCCCACACCGGCGCGTGCGCCGCGTCGATCGCCGCCACACACCCCCGTGACAGGTGGTCATAGTGGTTGTGGCTGATCGCGACCGCGTCGATCGGCGGCAGCTCCGCGGCGTGCGCGAGGGGGGGGGGCGTCAGCCGCGCGGGGCCCGCCCACGGGACGGGCGACGCGCGGGCGGCAAACACCGGGTCGAACAGCACCGCCACGCCGCGACGGCCACCGCCCGCACCGCCCGCACCGCCGCCGCCGCCGCCGCCGCCGCCGCCGCCGCCGCCACCGCCGCCGCCGCCGCCGCCGCCACCACCGCCCAGCTGCGCCAGCACCGACGCGTGGCCGAGCCACGTCAGCCGCGCCGGGTTCCCCGCCGGCGGCGCCAAGCGCGGCGTCTGCCGCGCGGGCGCCGGCTCCCCCGGCCGGGGCGGCCCGCGGCGGAGGAGGGCGACCGCGTCGGGGAGGAGCCGCACCACGTCCGCGGCGGTCGGGTAGCCCGGCCAGGTGGGAAAGGGGTTGGCGTAGCGGCCACTCGCCACGCGCAGCGGCTGCACCTTGAGGGGGGGGGCGGCGTCGGCCGCCGCCGCCGCCGCCGCCGCCGCCGCCGCCGCCGCCGCCGCCGCCGCCGTGCCGACGGCGGGGGGCACCGCCGCCGTGCCAACGGCGGGCGGCACCGCCGCCGTACCGAGGGGGGGGGGCGCCGCCGCCGCGGCCGCCGCGGCGTCGGCGGCGGCCGACACGGTCCGCGCGGCGCGGCGACGCCCGCGAGGGGGGGGGGGGGGACCCCGCCGCGCATGGCGCGGCCGCCCGCGTGGCGCGCGGCGGCGGCGGCCATGGGGCGGCGCGCCCGCGGGGGGACGGCCGGTGGGGGGGGGGGACCGCCGCGGGCGGCGACGCGGAGATCCGACCGCCCGCGCAACCGCGCGCCCGGGGACCGAGGCGGCAGCCGCCGCCGCAGGCGGCGGCCGCCACCCCCACCCGCCGCGCTGCGTCGCGTCCTCGCGTGGCCGCGCCGGCCTGCGCGCGCTGCGGCGGGCGGCCGGCGTGGCGACCGCGGCCAGCGTGGGATGGGCGGCACGGGAAACGAGACAGACGGGGCAGGGCGGCCGCTACCCCACCCCCCCCGCCCCCCTGCCCCCCCCCCCATGCACTGCCAAGAACAAGCGACACGCTCCATCCAAGGAGAAAAAAAAAAAAAAAAAAAAAAAAAAAAAAAAAAAGACACGGGAAATGGGGACGCCGCCGCGGGGTGGACGCGTCCCCGAGGCGAGACGGCGCTTGTCTGTACAGTGCGGGGGTGGCGTGGCCAAGGGGAAGTTCAGCGCGGAGAGGGGGGGCGGCGTGAGGGGCAAGGACCGGCGCGGCAGGCGTCGGCGGTTGCCGCCCTCCGCCCCCACCACCGACGCGATCCCCCCGGCAGGGGTGCGCCGGGCCATCCTCCCCCCTCCCCCCACCCACCACCAGCCGTCGCCGCCCACACACGCCACCCCCCTCCGGACGGCTAAAAAAGGAACAAGGAAATAAAACAAAAAAAAAAAAACAGCAGCAGCGGCACCACCGGCGGCACCCGACCGCGCCTCCTCTCACAAGGGCGGCGGCGGCGGCGGGGGCGGCAGGCCAGTGCCGCCCAACCCCCCCCCCCCCCCAAACGCTCCCCCCCCCCCAACGCTCCTCCTCCCCCCCCGGCACCCCCCCCCCCCCGGCGGCAGCCCCGCGCGCACCGCCAGCAGCTGCCGCTTGGTCGCAAGCAGCACCCGCCGCCGCTCCTGCAGCCGCTCGTTGGTCTCGAGCGCCCCCGACAGGGACGACGCGAGCGCCGCGGCGGCGGCCTTTTTCTTGACCCGCGACCGGCACGCGGACGCGCGGTTGCGCGCGGCGCGGCGGCGGCGGACCTCGGCGGGAGGGAGGCCGGCCTCGTCCGCGTCACCGCCGTCCCGGTCGCCGCCGTCAGAGCCGCCGCCGGTGCCGCCGGTGCCGCCGGTGCCGCCGCCGCCAGTGCCGCCGGTGCCGCCGGTGCCGCCGGTGCCGCCGCCGCCGCCGCCGCCGCCGCCGCCACCGCCGCCGCCACCGCCACCGCCACGACCACCGCCGCTGCCGTCGCCGCCGCCCCCATCAACGCCGCCGCCGCCGGCATCCCCCCCGACGTCGCCGCCGCCCCCACCGCCGCCACCGACAGGGACGCCAAACGCGGCGGCAGTGTCAGAGAGGGCGTCGAGGGGCAACCCCGTCAGCGGCGCGATGCCCCCGCCGCCGCCACCGACGCCCGCGTCGGTCGGCCACGGCGCCGCGGCGCCGGGCGCGGCGGCACCATGCCCCAGCCCCTCCCCTGGGGGCGGCCCAAACAGAAACGGCTCCGCGTCCATGCCGACGCCCAGCACACCACCAGCCGCTGCCGCTCCCACCACGCCGCCGACGCCGCCCGCCGCCCCTCCCCCACCCCCACCGGTGCCGACACCTACCCCGGGCTCACCCCCCCCACGGCGGCGGCGCCGCCGCCGCCGTCGTTGCCGCCGTCGGGCCGTGCCAGCGGCGGCGGCGGCGGCTCGACCCAGCCGTCCACCGGCAACGGAAATAGCGGCACCGGCGGGGCGCCGTCGAGCCCCGCCGCCCCGTCGTCGGAACCCCCGCCCGTGGCACCGACAATGGGCAGCGCGTACGCGGCGGCGGCGGCGGCGTCGTCGCGGTCGAGGCCGAGGAGACCCAGCTCGGGGGGCAGCCCGCCGCCGTCGCCACCGCCGCCGCCGCCGCCGCCAATGGTGCCGCCGCCGCCGCCGCGGCTGCCGCCGTCTCCGCCGCCCGCCACATCCGCCGCGCCAACGTCAGCCCCCCCGCGTCGGTCGTCCCCAACGACGCCGACGCCGTCGCCGCCGCCGCCGCCGTCCGTCCCGCCCACCAGGTGGACACTCGGCTCCTCCCCCGCCCCCCCCGCCGCAGCTGACAGCGACAAGCCCGGAACGAGGATGTCTGCTGGGTCACCGCCGCCGCGGCCCGCGTCCGACGCGGCGGCCGCGCTGAGGTGGGCGGCCCACTCCCACAGGTTGTGGGGGGGGGGGGCGGGCGGGTCCATGCCGTCCACCACCGGCGCGTCGCGGGGGGGGGGGGGGCGACGGGCGGCGCGGTGCGCGGCGGGGCGGCGCGGCGGGGCGGCCACGGGGTGACGCGTGGGTGCACGCAGGCCGGCAGGCGCAGGAAAAAAAAATAGAATAAAAACGGGCGCCGGCGCCGTCTAGGGAGAGCGAGAGATGGGGTCGGAACAGGACACCCCAAACCCACGCCTGGACAGCTGGTGCCCAGTGGCACCCCGCGCCGCGCAGCGGGCGCCGCAGTGGCTGCCGCCGCGCGTCACGGCACGCCCAGGCACACCCGCAGCGGCGGTGGCCGCCGCCTCCACCCCCAACCCGGCCCCCCCGCAGCCAACCGAGCCGCCGCCGCCGCCGCCGCCGCCGCCGCCGCCGCCGCCGCCGCCGCCGCCACCGCCACCGCGGCACCGGCCGCCGCCACTGCCACTGCCGCCGCCGCAGCCGCCGCCGCGGCCGCCACCCCCGATGCCACCGCCGCCACCACCGCCGCCGCAGCCGCCGCTGCCGCGGCCGCGGCAGTAGCCTGGCCGGTCGCCGCACGGCCCGTGCGGAGCCACCCGGGCGGCAGCGGGGGGTAGAGGGGGGTGGGGGGGGGATGGCAGTGTGTGGCGGGCGCGGCAGTAGGACTGGTGGGGGGAGAGGGCACCCGCGCGTGCCGGCCCCGCCGCAGCCGCCCGGCGCGTGGGGCGGCACGCCGCGGAGGGGAGGGGGCGCGGGGGGGGGAGGGGAGGGCCGTCGTCACCCCACCCGCCACCCCACCAGCGTGCGCCGCCGCCACGCGGGCGCCGCCGCCGCCGCCGCCGCCGCCACCGCCGCCGCGGCGTCTGGTGGGGGGTGCTGGTGGTGGGGCGGCGGCGGCCGCCGCGGCGCTGCGCGGCGGCGGCGGGGTGACCCACGGGCGGCCAGCCGTGCGAGTGCCACGCCGGACAGCCGGGCCGTTTGGCGCCGCACTGGCCGGCCGCGGCCGGGCCGGTGGTGGCGGCGGCCGGCGGGGCGTGCAGCGCTCCGCGGCGCAGAGCGGGAGATGGACGGGGCTCTGCCGGCCAGCGCTGCTGCGGCCGCGCCGGCCGGCACAGCCCGCAGCGGGATTGGCTGCGCGGGGTGGCCCCCCCCGGGACGTGGTCGTGGCACGCGACCGAGTGGGGGGTGTCAGCAACGCTGCTGGTTGGACGAGGAATTGGGGTTGACGGCGACACACCCATTGGTGGGGGCGTGGGTGTGGTGGGGTATGTAGGCTCTCGCTGTTGCTCGTAGCGCGACGTGGCGCGGAGGCGCGAGGTCGCGTGGGGCGGGCGCGCCGCGCGGCGGTCGCTCGGCGGCGGCGGCGGCGGCGGCGGCGGCGGTAGGCGTCGTCGTGGCGGTCCCCTCCGGCCGCCCACAACCGCGCTCCCATGAAAGGGATGCTGTTTTTGGATGGCTGCCCCATGATGCGGGCGGCGTTGTGGATGGTCGGGGGGGGGGACAGGGTTTGGCGACGTGGCATGCGGGGAGCCCAGCGTGAGAGACGCACAAACGGGGCTGAGAACAGAGAGTGAGAGGCGGATGAGGGTGGGGGCGCAAGCGGGTGACGCGCTGCACGTGCCTGGGTGCACGACCGTCCCACCCCCCCCGCTGGCCCTACTCGTGGATGCGTCACGGTCGCGTGCGCATCGCTGGCACGTCCGCGGAGGTCGGCGCTGTGCAGTCCCTGGCACGACCGTCGAGGCCGTCTCGGACGTCGTGGCTGGCGGGCAACGGCTTGGAAAGCAACGCCTGGCATCCTATTCACAGTTTCTTCAGCAGGCGCCCCCCCTTCGGCTCTCCTCGGGCACGAGCTCGCTGGGCGTGCCCGCCCAACCCCTTCACAAACGCACACGCCCCACCAGTCAGTTGCACCCCGCCCACGGGCGCGGCTGCCGCTCAGGCGTTCGGGCACTGCAGCTCACGCGTCTGGGTAGTAGCGGATCTCCACCGTGTTGCCCTCCGGGTCCTTGAGGTACACCGACGTGCCCATCCCCCGCGCGCCGCTCAGCTGCCGCACAGGCCCCGCCGGGAGCCCCGCGTCAGCGACGCGGCCGCGCACCGCCTCCCAGTCGGCGCGGTCCAGGTTGAGGCACAGGTGGCCAGCGGGCCCCGGCGGCGGCACCGCCTTGCCGTCCGCGGCCGGGAAAAAGTCGAGGATGGTCGCCGCGCTGATGCGGACCGACGGGAAGGGCACGTCGCCGCCGTGGAACTCGGCAAGGCGCAGCGGCTCCAGGCCGAGGATGTCGGTGTAAAAGGGGAGGATGGTGGCCACGTCGGCCACGTCCATGGCCACGTGGTCCAAGTCGCCCGTCACGTACTTCTTGGTCGCACTCGCCGGCGGCGCCGATGCCGCCATGGTGCACCGGCGGCGGGGGGAGCGGGGCCGGCCTGGAACCGGTGTCGGGCGGGCTCTCCGGCTGGAAGACACAGCCAGACGGGGGTCACCAAGCCCGGAACGAGGTGGGAACAGAGCGGTGGGTGGGGAGAAGGCGGAGACACAGCTGCTGCTGCTGCACATGGTACGCGGCAGACGCCCAGACCAGACCGACACAGGCGGGAAAAGGCCGTCCAACAAAGAACACAGGGGCAATGGGGGTGGTGGTGGTCGTCGTCGTCCTTGTCGGAGAGGGCCGCACGAGGGCGCACTCAAAAAGAGTCGGCCTGGTCGACCTGCAGCTGCCGGCGCCGAGCGCGCAAGGCCAGCACCGCTCGCAAAGCCGCAGAGTGCGTGGATGGCATCGAGAAATCGGGGCATCCGGTCCCCGGTCATTTGCCCGATCACGCTGAGTTCTTGGTCCACCAAAAATGGCGTCATGTTTCGATCCAGTGAGAGTCAATAGTGTAATTACGAGAGTTTCTCGCCTCAAGCAGGGGAGATTCACGATGGCGACGCGTCCGACAGACGACGGTCGTCGCGCGTCTCGTGCCCAGTTGTGAAGAGAGTAGAGGGATTTTGTGAGATCGTTTGTGAGATCTTCGTGAGAACTAAGGCTCTAATTGCGGACACCATGGTCCATTTTAAGGTCAAACTCAAGATTCGACATTTCACGTGAGATTGTTTGGTGAGAACTCGGGGGTCTGTTCTCACATACTTGTGAGATCTCCACGCTCCCTGTAAGTCCCAAGGTCCAGCTGTTGTGCAGGGAGTAACAGCAAATTGATGGCGCAATGGAACTGTTGGCGCCGCACTGGTCCGCGCGCGCACGTCGTGTGCCGCCTGTGCCGCGTCCCGACGTCGACTGTGCGACCGCAGCGCGTGTGCAACGTCGTTTTCCCTCGCGGCCAAGAACACGATGGCATCCAAGGAGCAGCTTGACGAGGCCACACGGTCTCTCGTATGTAAATATTGGGACCAACTACTAGAGCATTCTCCTTCTCACGCAGGGGGATCTCACAAAAACACTGGCGTCTCGTTGTGACGAGATCTTGCAAAGACCCTAAATATTGCTTAGTTGTTGTCACGAAGATCTCACGAACGATCTCACAAAAACTCTCTAGTGAGGTGTGCAGGACGTGACATCAGGGTCGGAGGGGGGAGCGAGGGGGGTACAGACAGGTCAGAGTGCGGCCGGCGGTGACGGACGGGCTAGCGCGCGGCGGCGGGAATGGCGACGGCAGACTGCCGAGCTGGCAGCGTGATGGCGCGGGGGCCACCCGCCCGCCTCTCGGGGGGAGCCACTGGTCACCCAACCCGTAGCTGTGCGTGTCGGGGCGCGGCGTCGACCGGGCGTCCAGGTTCCGAAGCGAGAGCTCTGCCAACCCAGTCCGACCACACCGTGGCGGTCGCCGTCGTCGCAGGCACAGCCGCTGGGAGACACAAACCCGACAGACGAGGCGCTCACCCAGAAAGAGATGTACCCACACGACGTTATAAAAAAAGCAAGCAAGAGCAACGCGCCGCGCCATCAAACGGTCTGTCCAAACGCCCTACACGCCCCCCCCCCCCCTCCCATGCCGCCCTTCCCCCCCTCCCCCCGCCCGCTCACGGTCTCTATCCTCCCCCCCACCAACCACAGCCAGCGCTCGGGGGCGGCTCCAAAACGCACATCACAAGCACAATGCACAGGGGCGGTGGCGGGAGACAGGCGGCCCCGCCAGGCGTCGGCGGGGTGCGCAGGGGGGAGCTCGGCATGGCTCCCGACTGCTACCCCGCAGCGCCACCACACGCAAGAGCGAAGATGCCCTCAGGAAGTCCGTGGCAGGGACGCGCCGCGCAGATGGTACATCGCCGAGGCGGCGGCACAAAGCCGGGGTGCGACGCGGATGTAGAGGCGGGAGAGTGGAACGGCGGGGGCCCGCACAGCGCGGGGAGCACCGCCCCCCAACCGGCGCCCACCACCGCATCGCCACAGCCCGAAGCGGGATCCCGCCCCTGCACGTCGCCCCCCCCCGACACCCCCTTCCGTCCGCCCATGCCCATACCGGCGGTGACCACACTGTCCACCCTGTGCCTCGGTGGTGGCTGCGGCCGGGCCAGACGCCACCCGACCACCACCAAGGATGGATGCCGCTGGGTCTGCACGCAATGGCGGCCGAGAAAGGGTGCGACTGCACGAGTAGCACTCACAGGTGATGTCCAGTCAGCCGCACCAGCCGCGTGGCGGGCGCACGCCGCGGCACAAAGGGTTTTCATCTGCTGCTCCGCTGCTCCCGCCCCCCCCCCCTCCCCCCCCCCCCGCCCCCCCCGGGCAACGGACCCGCCGCCGCCGGCAACGTCAATTCACCGCCGCAAACGACTGCAGGTCGTCTGGCGACGACGGCGCGTCCGACAACCGCCGGCCCCCCGACGCGCGGCGCTCCCCCCCCGGGCTGAGCGACAGGGACCAGCGGCGGCCAGCGTCGGCGAGCGGCGGCTGTGCCTCCTCCGCGGCAACCCCGTTGGCCAGCTTGTTCAGCTGGTTCCGCAGCTTGACGCTCCGCTCCCGCTCCTCCGCGAGCGCCACCTTGGTCGCCACCATCTCGCGGACGACCTCGTCGGCGGCGCCGCCGTCGCCGCCGCCGCCGCCGCCGCCGCCGTCGCCGCCGCCCCGGTCGGAGGCCGCGGCGGCCGCGGCGACGCGGTCGGCGAGGCGCGCCTCGGCGTCCTCGGCGCGCCGGACGGCGGCGGTGGCGGCCGCCTCGGCGGCATCCCGCGCCGACTTCATTGCCTCGAGCCGCCGCACCGCCGACCGGAGCTGCCGCCCCGACGCGGCGGCCGCCTTGGTCGCCTCCGCCGCCGCCGCGGCGGTCGCGGCCGCCTCGGCCGCGTCAGCCGCCGCGGGCGCTGCCGTGGACGGGGCGGCCGGCGGTGCGGGCGCCGCCGCCGCCGCGGACCGCAACGCCGCAATCTCCGCGTCGGCCGCCTCGCTCTCTGCCCGCAGCGCCGCGAGGAGCGACAGCAGCCGCTGGAAGTGGGCGTCCTTGGCCGCCGCCGCGGCGGCCGCCTTGGCCAGCGCCGCCTCCGCGGCGGCCAGCCGGGCGGCCGTGTCGGCCGACTCGCCGTCGCGGCTGCTGCTGCTGCCCGCCTCGTCCTCGTCCGTCACCCGCGACATGCCGCGGCTGACGACGCCCGCCTCTTCCGCGACCGCCGCGGCTTCTTCGGCCGCCGCCAGCTGCCGCTGCAGCGTCGACACGTCGGCGGCAGCGGCACGGGCGTCTGCGCGGGCGCCGTCCACCGCGCGCTCCGCCGCGGTCGCCCGCGCGACCGCGTCGTCCCGCTCCCCCTCCAGCCGCGCAATCGACGCCGCCGCCGCGGCGGCGGCGGTCGCAGCCGCCGCCGCCGCCGCCGCGCCCGACCGCTGCAGCTCCTCCACCTCGGTCGCCGTCGACGCGGCCGCCGCTTCCGCGTCGGCCGCCGTGGCCTGTGCGGCCGCGGCGGCCCTGTCGGCCGCCGCCGCCGCCGCCTCGGCCGCCGTCGCCCGCGCGGCCGCGTCTGCCGACCGTGCCTCGGCGGCCACGACGGCCGCCTCGGCACTCTCCGCGACCGCCCGCGCCGAGTCACGGGCGGCCACCGCCGCCGCCGCCTCGGCCGTCGCCGCGTCGAGCCGCTCGCGAAGTGCACGCTCCGCGTCGGCGGTGGGCGCGGCCGCCGCGGCCGCCGCCGCCGTCGCCGCTCTGGCCGTCGACGCGGCGCCCGCCCCCCGCCCCGTCTCGGCCGCCGACGCGGTCGACACGGCGGCGGCGGCGGCGGTCAGCGCGGCGGCTAGGTCGCTGCCCGCGGCGAGGCGGGCCGCCTCGGCGGTCGCCGACGCCAGCCCCGCCTCGGCCGCGGCGACCCGCCCCCGCGCGGCGGTCGTGGCGGACAGCGCGGCCGCGAGCGCGCGGTCCCGCTCGGCGAGCGCGGCGGCCGTCGCGGCGGCACCCTCCGGCACCGGCACCGCCGCGCGGCGGGCGAGGACCAGCTCCTCCGCCATTCGCGTCCGCACCGCCTCGGCAGCCGCCGCCGCGTCGCGCGCCTGCCGCTCCGACGCCGCCGCCGCGGCGGCCGCCGCCGACGACGCCCGCTCCGACGCCGCCGACGCGGCGGTCAGGGCGGTGAGGCGGATGCGGAGCTCCGTCGCCTCCTCGCTCGGCGTACCGCCAAGTGCGGCGGCGGCGGCGGCGCGGTCGCCGCCGCCGGTGCTGCCGGCAGAGCCGTCCGCACCGGCGGCGGGGGTGGCCCCCGCCCGGGCCGCCTCCCCCACCGACGCCGACGCGGGTGCGGGCGGTGGTGGGCCGCCCGCCGGCGCGGCGGCGGCGACGGCCGCGCCCTGCTTGGCCCGCAACGCCGCGTAGGCCGACCGCAGCGCGTTGTACATGGTGCTCAGCTCCGCGTACGTGGCCTTGGTCTTGGCCGAGTGCGTCGCGTACGCCTCCAGCCGGTGCCGGTCCGCCGCGTGCGCCGCCTCGAGCGCCGCCACCCGCGCGCGCAGCGCCTCGACCGACTCGCCCGCCCGCCCGCCGCCGTCGCCAACCGCCGCGCCGGCCGCGGGCGGAGCGGATGCCGCGGCGGGCGCCGCCGCGGGCGCCACCACCGACGCGGGCGCGACGGCGCGCGCGACGCCCGCTACGGCGCCCGCCGCGGCGGCCATCGCGCCCACCGCGACCGCCCCCGCGCCCGCTGCCCAGCCCCCCCTCCCCATGCTCCCCCTCTCCTCCTTCTCCACCGCCTCCAAGTCCGTATCCACATCCGACAGCCCGTCCGAGTCGCTCGCATCCTCCTGGTCGTCGCCGCCACCCGCACCCACCACCACCGTCCGACCGCGCAGCACGACGGGCGGGCCGGCCGCCGTCCCGCCTACGCGCCCCCCGCCTCCTCCCCCCCCGCCCGCCACCCAGTCCAGCGTCACCATCGCGTCCGCGTCCGTGCCGAGCTGCCCCGGCCGCACCGTCCCGCACGCAACCACCTCCTCCACCGCCGAGCCGCCGACCAGCCGCACCGCCACCAGCGACAGGTCGCCCATTACCCCCGACAAGCGGATGGACGCCGCCCAGGGGGACCCCACGCCGGGCCGACCGCCGCCGCCGCTACCGCCACCGCCGCCACCGCCAACAACGCCGCCGCTGCTGCCCGCGGCGGACGTGCGCAGCGTGACCGCGGGCGTCGCGGCGGGGGGAATGGAGGAGGTGGCCGCGACCCAGCGGAGGAGGTATGACCCCGCCGGCGGGCCCGCCAGCGATGACACGGTGAAGCGCACGCCGCCGCCGGGCGGGCGCCCGCCGGCCGCCAACGCCATGCCGCCGGGCGGGCGCGGGTACACCGGCGGCCGCGACTGCGGCGTCGACGGCGGCGGCCGCAGCGGCCGCGGCGACGGCGGCACGGGCGGCGGAGCGGGGCGGGCGGGGGAGTGGGGCACCGGTACGGCGGGGGGGGGGGGGAGGAGGGGGGCGTCGGACTGGGGAGGGGAGCGTGCACGTCGGCGGGAAAGGGGCGCGCCATCGGCCGACGACGGGGGGGGGCGGGGGTGGGGGGGACAGCGGAAAGGCGGACGGGGCGGCGCAGAGGGAGAGGGGGGAAAAGTGTTGGCGGCGGCCGCCGCACCGCGGCGGGCGGGCGGCGCGGTCGGCGTGGCGGCGGGGGCGCAGCCAGCTGCCAGCTGGCGCCGCCGCCGCCGCCGGCGCCCCCTGCTGTGACGACGGTCGCCGCCGGCGGGGCGCGGGCGCTGGCCGCGGCGTGGCGCGGCGGCGCGGCGCGCTGTGGCGCGGCGAGGCGCGCGGGGGCGGGCAGGGGGGGGGGGCGCAGCGACCAGAAACAAAAGTACAGGGCGGACCGCTGTCCTGGGTCTCCCGCCCGACCCCCCCCTCCCCCCCCCTCCCCAGCCTCACGCACGGCGGGCCACGCGGGGGGTGCTCAGCGGTGGGGGGGGCGTGGGCGGGGGCGGCGGCCGCCGGCCGCCGGGGGGCGCTGGGCCGCGCGCCGCGCGCGTTGGCGCGCCGGCCGCCCGCGCCGCGCGCGGTGTGGCAGCGCGTGCGCGCCCCCCGTTTGGGCTGTCGGTTGCAGGGGGGAGGGGTGGCCGGCGGGCCAGCCATGCACCGAATCAGCCAGCTGCCTGTCTGCCCAAGAAAACCCAACCGTAGTGACGAACACCCGCTTTGCGGTGGGCAGAGAGAGGTGGAGGCCCGCGGGTAGCCCAGCGGCGCACCCTGCGCGGAGCGGGGGGGGGGGGTGGTGTGACCTGGCACAGGCAGCCGGCCAGCTTTCCCCGCGCCCAACAGTCGGTGATTCACCACCAGCCCAACGGCACAGATCGAAAAAACGTGGCGAGCTGTCAGACTCTACCGAAATTGGGTACACTGTAACCGGAATACAAGTCCGAAGCGACTGCGCTGGATGTGACACGACCGCACCATACACGACCGGTACGGGTACAAACGTACACGCGGGCCGGCCACACGTGGCCGTGCGGACACCCGCGTCCGCCCCGCGCGGGCCCAGACCGCGCCGCCAGCGCGTCTTCACGACAGCGGCGCCGGTATGCACACGCACGCTGGGGCGCTACCGCGCTGCGCCACCACCGCCCGCATCATCTGCAGCACAAAAAGTGGGGCGCGGCGGAACCGCCGCCGTCACCACCGCCGTCGCTGCCAGCATTGACGCGACCGCCACCGTCGCCGCCCGCTGTCGCCACGGCCGCCACCGCCTTGGCGGCTGCCGCCGCCGGCACGGGCCAGCCGCGCCGCCACTGACGCGAGGAGGTGGGCGACGCGCCCGACGCGGGGCGGACGCCGCTACCGCGACGCGCGGTGGATGACGCGACCGACGCGCGGGGGGTCATGCCGCGACCGACGCGCGGGCCATGACGCGACCGACGCGCGGTGCCTGCCGCCGCCGCCGGCTCAGTCGCAGCCGCCAGCGCTGGCGATTCCCTCCCCTCCTGTGGCAAGAAGCACAGCGCGCATATCCCCCCCCGCCCCCCAACCTCCAAAGGGCGGGCGAAAAACAAAGTACCGCGTCCGCCGCGGCCGAGCGCGACGCGACGCCGAGACGGCGGCGGCCCGCCGCGCACGGCCACGTCAGCGGCGGACGGCACGCCCACCATCCCCTGGGGGGACGCGGCTGCCGCGGCCGCGGCGGCGGTGGAGGCCGCGACGGTGGGCACAGCGGCGTCGGGCGGCCGCGGCGGCGGCGGGGCGGTGGGGTGCCGCGCGCCGCCGCCACACGGGCGGCACGTGGCGGCTGGCCGCCGCGGCGGCGGGCGGGCCGCGAGTGCGTGGCCCGCGGCGGCCGCCGCGGCGGGCGGCCGCGGCTGGGGCGGACGCGTCCCCCCGCCGCCCCCCCCCTCCCGGCGTCCCTGCACCTTGCGAGGCGCGGGACCCCGACTGCCGGTCCCCACAGGGAGCGCACACGTCCCTCCCCCCTGCGGCCTCCCCCTCGCACCCCGCCCCCCCCCTCGTTCGATACCCGACCCTCGCTACGCGCCGCCGTCGAGCAAAAAGTTGGCGGCGAGCGCCTCGTCCCGCCCACACACCAGCCACGCTTCGATAGCACGCTCGCGCCCCCCCCCCCCTCCCCCTACGAGCTCCGCCAGCCGCCCAATCGCCGCATCCTCGCCCGGCGTCACCGCCACGGACAGCACCTCCGCGTCCGCGGCGCCGCCCTCCTCCTCCTCCTCCTCCTCGTGTCCGTTGCCGACCGCCGCCACGGGCGCCACCGGCGCCACCCGCGGCGGGGGAGGAACCGCCGCCCCCGCGTCCACGTCGTACACGCCACCCACTGGCGGCGCCACCGCCGCTGCCGCCGCCGTCGCCGTGGCACCCCCCCCGCCGTCCGCCTCGGCCGCCTCCCACGCGGCGCGCAGCGCGGCGACGCCCCCGCCCGGGTCCGCCACCAGCCGCGGCGCCCACCCCCCCCGCAGCAGCCGCGGCAGCGGTGCCGCCGCGACCGCAGCGGCAGCAAGCCCCGCCCACTCCCTCCCCCCCCCGCAGGCGCACCCCCACCACCACCGCCGTCACCGTTGGCCGCACCGCCGCCGGCACCGGCCGTCGTCGCCCACGGTACCCCCCCCCCAGCAGCGCCTCGACCGCCTCTGCCTCGCCCCCCCCCACCGCCGCGACCGCCGCCAGTGCCGCCGCCGCGGCGCGCGCGTCAAAGCCCATCGCCACGAGCGCGGCGACGCCCGGCGGCGGCGGCGGCGGCGGCGGCGCCACGGTGACCACGAGCGGCGGGCCAGACGCGGTGGCCCCCGCGGCAGTGACAACACCGCGGGGAAAGGGGGAGCCCAGCGGCACCGCCGCGCCGGCGGCGTAGTAGGCAAGCGCGGCGGCGCCGGCGGGCGGGACGAGGTGCCGCGGGAGCGCGCGGAGGAGGGCGGGGCTGACCGCCGCGGGCGTGAGGGGGGGGGGGGGAGTGGGAGGGTGTGCTGCGTGGGGGGGTGGGGGGGGGTGGAGGACTGTGACGTGGAGAATGGGGGGGGGGGGGGCATGGCGACGGGGGAGGGGAGAGGGAGGCCGGGGGGGGGGGCGGGCGGGGAGGGGGCGCGCGCCGAGAGGCGAGGGCGGACGTGCGGCCAGAACAGGCGGTCTGCCAAGCAAAGGGGGCGGACGGATGGGACAGAGTCTCTGCTGAGAGCACATCAGAGAGTTTAAACAACAACGTCGTGAGAAGAATACCGTTAACGTGGCACGCCACGTATGCCACGTACGCAAAAACGACCAGGCTTACCGTACAGTAGAGAGCTTCAGCAGGAAGGACCTGGTAAGAGATCTCGGTAATTTCTCGGTAACGTGGCATCAGAATATTCTTACCACAACTGAGGCTGCGGGACCTTCAGCAGGTACAGAGCGTCTCCATTCATATCCCACCCTCCGGCGAGACAGATGTCGATTCCATCCTGCACTGGCAATGTTAAATTGGCACGATTGACCCACAATATTGACGTTGACCCAACGATCAAGTCCGACAATCGGCCGACAGACTCTCGCATGATCGACTGCCGCTACCCGAGCGTTGCCTCGCGTCCGCGTCCACCGACTCCACCGACCCCGCCTTTTCCCCACCCGCCCCCTTGTCAGCGGCTGTAGCGCGACACTGCCGACGCGCGGCGTAGGAGGCGGAGCTGATGGCGGACGTGCCCGACTGGAAGGCGTCCCCCAACGTGTACAAGACGCGGTCCTACACGCCGCCGGCGCTCAGCAGCCACCCGAGGGCGGCGCGCTCGTGAGAGCGGTGGTGGTCTCGGCGGCGACGGCGGTGGCGGCGGCGGCGGCGACGACGGCGGCGGTGACGGCGACGACGGCGCCCGTGCGGTGTAATATGGGGTGGCTTGTGAATGGGGCCCGCTTGTGTGAGGGGGCGGCTCGTGTGAGGGGCGCGAGCGCGATGGCGCTGATGTGTCTGGCCGTGGGGGGCGCTCTGGACGGAGTTGGTGACGTGGGTGGGCGGTGGCGTGGCCGTGGACGGGGCCGCGGTGTGGGCGGGGGGGCACCCCTGCGGGTGGGGGGGGCCGGGGGGGCGAGGGCCCCCTTGCGGGTGGCTGCAACCTGTGTTTTGTTTCGCCTGGCTGGTTGGCGTTGCGCTCGGGGCGGTGGCGGCGGTGGCCCCCTTGATGTGCGCGTTGCGGCCGCCGCCGCGCGCCGCCGCGTGCGGCCCCAGCCAGTGCGCGGGGCGCGGCCCGCCGTCTGCCCAGCTCGAAGGAGCGGTGGTGGTCCCCAACCCCCCGCCACCCTCCCCCCCCCCCCCCCGGCGCACCACCGCCCACCATCCCCCCCCCTCGCCCCCCATCCCCACTCCGAGCGCCGCCCCCACCCCTTCTAGCAGCGCCCGGCCGCTGCTGCCGCCGCCCCCGCTAAACCCTGGCAGGTACGGCGCCAGCCCGCTGCCCGGCTTCAGACCGCCCCTGCGCCCGCCCCCACGGCCACCGCCTGCCCTCCGACTGCGACAGCTGCTGCGCCCTGCCCGCTTCCAGCCACCCCCGCCCTCCCCGTCACCAGGCCCAAGTGGAGCACGGTGAGTGGGGAGAGGGACATCATGCCCATGATCCACGCATTACGATCCTGATTGAAAAGACATTCATGGGTGGGAAAGGCGGCGGGGGGTGTTGCTGCCAAGGTGCTTTCATCAGGGGGATGATGTGCCTGCCGAAGAGGACGGACGCGGAGGGTCAGATGCAAAAAATTGAAATTCTCACCACGTGAGTCGGCGCAACGAAGTACGAGTGATTGCACTACGTGTCGGCACAATCGGCCACGTCTCCACCCGCGGCGTCCATGTCTTGCCCAACGGCATCCGCCGCCCTGACCACCTCAGCAGGGTGCTCCTCAATTTCCATCCACTCCTCCAGCACGGTCCGCTGGGCCACGTCGTCTAGCCCCGCCAGGACCTCGCTGCCAAGCGACGTGCCCTGCATGAGCTCCAACATGTCGTCGTCATCGTCGGACACCGAGCGGAACGACCGACGGTACTCGCCGTGCTGGCGGAGCAGGTCCACAGTGCGGATGGCCCCGAGCACGTCCGTCTTAGCCCAGCAGTGCGCGATGGCAGACGACGAGAGCTCCTCCCACGGGTCCTTGACCATGATGGCCACGTCCATCAGGTTTGCAGCCCCGCCAGCTACCAGGCCGTCCCCCCAGCCGGCGGGGCGCCCGCGTGGCCGCGCCACGACGCGGGCGCTCTCTTGATCTCCCAGCGCCTGCACGTACTGGTCTCGCGGGGTGACAAACGACGGCCCACTGTACGCCGCCGCGGGGGCGGGGCCTCCAGCCACGATGATGACGTCGGCGGATGCGGGCACGGCCGCGGCCGATGCGGGGGCGGCCACAATAATAGTGTCGACGGCCGTGGGAGCGGCCGCGGTCCATGCTGAGACGGCAGCGGCCGACGCGGGGCCGGCCACAACAATGTCTTCGGAAAATGCGGGGAGCGTTGGGGCTGATGTGGGGGCGGCCGCGGCAGTTGCAGGGGCGGCCGCGACCGATGCGGGGACGGGAGCGTCGCCCCGACCAGCTGCCGAAGCACAACCCTGGACAGCGGTCAGCGTGTCGCGCCCAGGGGCAGCCGTGGCGTTGCCCCCTGCGGGGGCGACTGTTTGAGACGGTCCGGCGGGGAACACCGCGTTCATCGGCGCCGTCACCACGTCGCCGAGGGCGGTCACAGTCCGCTCAAGGAAGCGGCGCCGGTAGCCGCGCTTGACAGCCGCGATAATGTCAGCATCCATTGGCTGGTGCGTTGCTGTGGAATTGGGGGGAAGAAAGATGAATTCCACTTGAGGATGACCCACCTCAGACCCGTGGGATGACGCGTTGTCCATGAGCAGTGCGACCCGGCGGGGGCGCCCTTCCACGGTCCCCGGCACAAACACCCGGTCAAACCACTGCTGGAAGCGAGTGCTGTCCATCCACGCCTTGGACTGGTCAAAGTAGGGGACGGGGGGGGTCCGCCCTGCTCCTCGAAAGCACCGTGGGGTCTTGGACTTTCCGATGATGGCGATCGGTAGCTTCTATGCGCCAGTCGCGTTGGTGCAGCAGACCAGCGTAACGCGGTCCTTCGCCTTCATGGACTTCACCCCGCGCGCCTCACGGCGCGCCCCGGCGGACACGTAGGACTGCGAGGGCAGACAGCGGAAAAGAAGGCCCGTTTCATCCATAGTGAAGATGTCTTCCGCGCGGTACGCCTCAAGCCCCTTCCGCACCGCCTCCATGCCGCGCTCCGCCGCTTCCTTGTCCACCGCACCTCCTTGGCCGAGGAGCCTCAAGGACTTAATGCCGGTGCGTGACAGAAAGCCACGTAAGTAGCCCCGGCTAGCGCGAAATTCGTTCAGCTCCAGAGCCCTCCCAATCTCAACAGCCTTGGCCTGCAAAAGCCCAAAAGATATGGGCACCGTCTTGTGGTCCAGCTGCTCAATGGCCGCCAGCCACGCCCGCAGGCGGTCGTCAACGCCTGCGTAGTGCCCCTTGCGCATGACCGTCCGCATCTCGGTAGCGTCGTCGTTGGACATCGCGAGCCACTTGCGCCGCGCCCGGTACACCTTGCTTGCCGCCTCCTTCGAGACCCCCGTTGGAATGGTGGCAAGAACCGACGACCACGTGCGCCCCTGCGAGCACAAGCGACAGATCTGCTTCTTGATCGCGATGGTGATGGGCACGCGCTCTTTCCGCGGCTTCTTGGCAATCAACGCCGGGTCGCACGACGTCGGGGGCGCAGCAGCCGCGTCAACATCCGCGCGGCTCTCGCTCGCGGCGAGGATGGCCTCCCCCGCAGCCGCTGCCGCCACCGCAGCCGCGCGCATTGCACCGGGGGCTTGAGCAGCCAGACCGGGCGCGGCCGCAGTGAAAGATGCCTGCATAGCGCGGGCAACGGCCTCGCCCTGGGAGGAGAGGGAAGCCATTGGGCCGTCCAAAAGGGCGCCAGTATCGGAGGGGGCGGGGGGAGGGGAAGGAGGAGGTGGCGGGGGGAGGGGAATGGGGGGGGGGGGGGGGGGGGGGAAGGGGGGGGGCGGGTGGTCAGGTGACAGCGGTGGGGCCGTCGACGGCGGCGATGGCCGCGAAGGCCGCCGGCGACGGCGGCGCTTCACCCTTTTATGAAACCAATGATGTTGTCTCCGTGCGGCCGCTGACGATCGACTCCGCTTCACTCGCTGTCCTTCAGAACAGTCGATCGCAAAAAGTACTACGATCGTCCGATTTCCCGTCCTTGTCCCACCGGGCTAGCATCCGGGCGGGATATGAATGGAGACGCACTGTACCAGATCTCGTTACTGAAAACTCCACGTTGCGTGGATGTAGTTGACACGAAACGTGGAGCGAACAGCACGTCCCTGCCGGAGGGGAGCCGCCCCAGATCGGTCGCCCGCCGAGGGATGCATTGCGTCGCCAAGAAGGACAGGTCCTGCAGCGGGAGACAGGCGTGGTGCGAAGGCGTTGGGCGAGCACACTGGCGAAGGAGGCAGCGTGAGGCGATTGTGTTTCGTCGGATCTCGCCATTTCGATCTACTTTGCGTCGCTGGACTGGGCGCGACGCAGCGCCGTTCGCAGCCGACAATTGCTGCTCAGCACAACACGTGTCGTACTCCCCGTACCGAGATCCACTTCGTTATGCGGGGCCTAATAAGGGTTTTTTCCTTACTAAATCTCGGTAAGCGGAGACTACGTGGCAAACGTGTCAAGCATATAACGAGATCTTAACGAGATCTGTACCTGCTGAAGCTCTCAAGTGAGTATGCATGTGGGGGGACCGACCCTACTCGCAAGGAGAGTAGCCCCCGTCACGTACAGACTGAACATCCGACGAATACCCGCAAGCGGCTCGTCGGAGAGAGGCTGGGCCAAGCGCGCAGAGCACGGCGACCGGGAGCGGACTTGGCATGAGTGCCGCGGTGTTGAACCGACTCACGCCATAGATGCCGCCCCGCCGCCGCGCGCCGCCGCCGGCCCACCGTCTCCCGACTCTGCCGCATCCGGGGTGTCTGTCGGTGTCACCCTGTCCGTGTCCATCCCCACCGCCGCTCCCGTCCCGCCACCGCCACCCGGTCCGACGGCCGCCTCCCCGCCAGCCCCACACGAGGCGACCGCCCCCACTGCGGCGACAGGGGGACTGCCGCCGCCGCCGCCGCCAGCTGGGCCCGCGGGTGCGGCGCCCTCCCCCTTGTGGAAAGCCGGGTGCCCACGGGGTACCGTAATCAGGGGGGAGGGTTGACGCACAAACCCGTAATCGCAGTGCCAAGTCGATGGCAAGTAAGCGGGACAAAGAGGGATACGTTTAGACCTGACGAGCAGGGAGAGGCAGGGCGAGGGCGCCGTCGCGGGCCCAGAAGAGGCGCCGCGCGCCCGCCACAACCCTCGATCGGAGAGGTCGACCGGGTAGGGTCGACCTGTCCTGAGAATAGAAGCGAAATCCCTCCAAGACGATAATTGCATGCGAAATTGGTGAGTACCTCCCGAAAGGGCGTACCACAATCGATAGGTAGATCCTATCGATCGTCACAGGGAGTACTCGATCCAGCTCCCGCGGCCGCCCTCCCCCGGCCCGGGAGCTGTCCCTCAGATAGAAGGATCGCCCGCCGGCGCACGCCTTCGATCCAATCACAGGCGACCTAGGGGGGGGGCTAGCCCCACCGGTGACGCGACCGTTCGGGCCCCGCGCGCCGCCCGACCCTTTTACAGGGGTCGGGGGGAGGGGTTGCGACGACGCCCTCGGCAGGTGTGGTCGCCTGTGGGGCTGCTGCGCGTGGCCGTCCACTTGGCCGTGGACGGCCCCTGCGCGCCCCCCAAGCGTATATATGCCACATACCCCCCGTGTTAGCTTGTTGCCGTCCCTCGGCGACCAAGTTGCTTCGTCCGTCGCGTGACGGACGATGCCGGTGCCGCACCGGTGGGAGAATCAATGAGCCCCCATCATACACTTCTAAATTGTCGGGGAGTGCCCGCCAGGCCTTTGACTACCGCGGTCCGCCGAGAGGTGAGAGCGAGCAATCGTTCAGGACGCAGCAGAGTACGTAGTGGTACATGGATGGTAAAAACGTCAAGGGTAGGGTTGATCCGCAGGGAAGCGCGAGTGCTTTTTCCATGCGGCCTCCTCCTTTTGGTGGCCGCGTGGCGAGATGCAAAGGCGAACCTTCAGAGACTCTAATGGAGTGGGCGCAAGCTTAAGGGAGAGTCCAATCCACTGGGAAAGAACCAGGTCCACAGGAGTAACAGGGTTTTGCTCGCCCCGGAGGACTGTGGAAGGCGACAAAGCGTCTTTGATGGGCGCAGCGTTGTCGGGTATGAATGGCCAGCAGCCGCGGTAGTTCCAGCTCCAATAGCGTATATTAAAGTTGTTGCAGTTAAAACGCTCGTAGTCGGACCTCGGAGCGCCCTCACGGGCCGGGCTTCTGCCCTTGTGCCAGTGGGAGTTTGTCTCCTTTTGTCGGGACGCGGTGTGTGGGGCCTTGACTGGTTCCGCGCGTTTATACCTGCGGGCCGACCGTTTACTGTGAAGAAAGTAAAGTGTTCAAAGCAGGCCAATGCCTTGAATATGTGAGCATGGAATAATAGAATAGGACTTGGGCTCTATTTTGTTGGTTTCCAGTGACCAAGTTACGATTAATAGGGATGGTTGGGGGCATTCGTATTTCATTGTCAGAGGTGAAATTCTTGGATTGATGGAAGACGTACAACTGCGAAAGCATCTGCCATGAATGTTTTCATTGATCAAGAACGAAAGTTGGGGGATCGAAGACGATCAGATACCGTCGTAGTCTTAACCATAAACGATGCCGACTGGGGATTGGCGGGGCTTCTAATTCATGTCCACGTCAGCACCCTAAGGGAAACCGCGCTTGTCCAGAGCTTGTGCACCACTATTTTGCTTGGTCAAATCAACTTGCACATCTTGTAAGACTTGCCCCGTGCTCTCCCAGAGTAAGTCAAACCGGATCTGTTGGGTTAATTTGATTGTTGCGGACCTCACCCAGGACGCAATGGACCCCCCGAATCCTGCAACTGTAAGCCCGATTAATCCGGGAACGGCCTCAACCGCACCCTCCGCGGAGTCATGGAATCAACGTACAGCGTTCGTCTCGCAGATGAGCGCCGAGCTCGAGGCTCATAAGGTTGAATTGGCGGACGCCAAGAAACAGCTGTCCGACGCCAAGGCTAAGGCCACGAGTGGAGGCGCGACGACTGCGAGGCCGAATAAGCCCGCGCTGTTCTCCGGCAAGCCCGGGACAATTGAAGCATGGTGCTCGCTCATGGACTCATATGTGCGGCTGACTGACCCTGACGAAGCGTGTCGGATCGCCTGCACCTACCTGGACGGTGAAGCGTTCACCTGGTGGCATACCTACAGTCGGACGACGGCGGTCCCCGACTGGGCTACCTTTCGGGCTGCGCTCATCCGTCGCTTCCGCCCTCTGAACAAGACGCAGGCGGCGCGGGACAAGCTGCACTCATGGCGCCAAATCAAGGACGTCGGGACGTTCAACAGGATTTTCCTGAGCGTCCTCTTGGACATCCCGGACATCACTGAAGCGGAAAAGATCGACCGCTACAGCCGAGGCTTAAAGCGCGACATCTGGCAGGCACTGTGCCTCAAGACGTACACCGATCTTGAATCACTGATGACGGACGCCCTGCGCTTGGAAGCGGCCAAGGCTGGAGTGTCCCGTATCACCAGCAATGTTAACAGCACTTCTGGCAAGCCACCGACGACGGGCGTTGTCCCGATGGACATTTCCAGCATCAAGATCGAAAAGCTGACGCCAGACGAACGCCAGCGCTGCATGCGCGAGGGTCTCTGCCTTCGCTGTCGCGAGAAAGGACACATGGCAAAGGACTGCCCAAAAGGCCAGCGGAACTGAAGCAGCAACAGTCCTCAACATCTGTGAAAGACCCTGCTTCGGTTCCTGAAAACATGTCGTCACCATTTGAAGGCCCGCGACTCGGGCTTCTGCTTTCTACTGCTTCTGTCAATGGAAAAGTTGTTAAGGTGCTGTTCGACGAGGGATCTCCCATCAACGTCGTCTCAAGGCGCCTCGTTACCTCCTTGCATGTGAAAACGAAAGGAACGGACTTCGCGGCAAGCATGCCCGATGGCCGCTCCCATGTCCTCGCTGAAACCGTTGACCCTCTTGAGATTCACATCGGACCGTACCAAGAGCGACTTCGGTTCGCTGTTTGTGACTTGAGCGCGTACGACCTCATCCTGGGAAAGAAGTGGCGCGATGACAAGGACGCCAAAATCAACAACAAGAAAAGCAAGATCTCCTTCAAGTTCAACCACAAGAACATTTCTATCACTGCCTCCCTCAAGAAGCCCGAAGCTCTGATCAGTCGGCAACGCCTTTCTCGGGACCTCGTTCAAAGGTGCCCTGTTTTTGCCATCTACCTGCAGTCGGAAGATCCCTCTAGCACCTTCGACATTAACGCCATTACGATGGGACAAGGCGAAGACAAGAAAGAAGTTCAAGAGATTCTCAAAGAGTACGCTGACGTCTTCCCAGACGAGCTCCCCGACGGACTCCCTCCTGAGCGCAGTCACAAATTTAGCATCAAGCTGACCGATGACGCCCAACCGCGTCGTAGCGGAATTTACCGACTAGCCGAATGGGAGCTCGAAGAACTCAAGACTCAACTGGCCGGCCTCATAAGGAAGGGATTCATCCAACCAAGCAGCTCACCGTGGGGCTCTTCCGTCCTCTTTGCGGCGAAGAAGGACGGTGGCTGGCGAATGTGCATCGACTACAGGGCCCTGAACAAGGCTACTATCAAGAACGCGTACCCACTACCACGCATCGACGACATCTTTGACCAACTGCGAAAGGCCAAGTACTTCACAAAGATCGACCTCCGCTCTGGCTATCACCAGATTCGCCTTGACCCAGAAACAATATTTTTGACGGCGTTTCTAACCAAGTACGGATTCTATGAGTTCACCGTCGTACCCTTTGGTCTGACAAATGCACCCGCGGTCTTCATGAACCTAATGAACGATGTCTTCCGACGCTATCTGTACGACTTCATCTGTGTCTACCTCGACGACATCCTAGTCTACAGCGAAACTTATGACGATCACCTCAAGCACCTACGATTAGCACTCGAGAAATTACGAGAACACAAGCTCTACGCCAAGCTGAGCAAGTGCCAGTTCGCTCGAACTACTGTGGACTACCTTGGCCACGTCATCTCCGAGAAAGGCTTCTCTATGGAAGACTACAAGGTTCAAGCCATCCGTACGTGGGCAACACCGAGGAGCAAAAAGGATGTACAATCTTTCCTCGGTATGGTCAACTTCTATCGAAGATTCATCAAGGGAGTGGCTACCGTAGCTACGCCGCTAACGAGGCTGACTGGGAATATCGACTTCGAGTGGACACCCGACGCCCAGAAAGCTTTTGAGCAGCTGCAGGACCTAACGACAAGCGCACCGGTGCTAAGGCCTTTCGACAAGAGATACCCAATCTACGTGTCTACAGATGCCAGCGGGTATGCTGTGGGCGCAGTCCTTGAGCAAGATGATGGACGCGGACGGCGTCCAGTGGCGTACTTCTCGTTAACTCTCAACATCCACGAGCAGCGCTACAGCATTCGTGAAAGAGAACTGCTTGCAGTCGTACAAGCTATCCGGCATTGGCGCTGCTACCTCTACGGAAGACCCTTTGAGGTCCACACCGACCATGAGTCCCTGAGATACCTAAGCACCCAAGAGAAGCTGAACGATTGCCAAGTCAAGTGGCTGGAGTTTCTGGACCAGTTCCAGTTCAAGATTGTCCCAATCAAGGGCACTTCGAACCCCGTGGCTGATGCCCTTTCCAGGCAGCCACAAGATGCTCCCGACAAGCACGCCCCCAATCAAGACCTTCTCAGTCGCGTGCTGACCAAGACCATTGAAGAACTCCCCAAGAAAACTGAAATTAACAACCTCATGACCATCAACCAAAGTGATCAAGACCTTGCCACCTTAAGACAAGAGTACGACGCGGACCCCGAGTTTGCCGACCTAGTCAAAGTCCCGGTATCTCCCTACCGGCTACACATGAGGTTGTTGAAACGAGGTGACCCTACGTGTATCCCCGTCGGTACTCTACGCCAAAGACTACTCCACAACTACCATGATGTCCCGTGCCAAGGGCACATGGGAGTCAAGAAAACAACCAAGGTTATCTCTTCCAAGTACTACTGGAAGACAATGCGGAAAGACATCCAAAGATACGTACAAACATGTGATTTGTGCCAGCGGAACAAGGCTAGCACCCATTCACCTCTGGGTCACCTCAAACCCCTGGACCCCCCGAGCCAACGATGGGCAAGTGTCTCCATGGACTTTATCACGCCTCTTCCTCTGACTCCAAGAGGTCACAACGGGATTTACGTCGTTGTCGACCGCCTCTCCAAGATGATTCGCCTCGCCCCTATGAAGCCAGACTGTACGGCGCCAGTTGCAGCTCAGCTCTATCACGATCACGTCTATCGACACCACGGACTCCCAGCTGATGTTGTCTGCGACAGGGACCGCATTTTCTTCTCCAACTTCTGGCAGTCGCTCACGGAGATTCTCAAGGTCAAGGTCAAGGCCTCTTCAGCGTACCACCCGCAAACCGACGGACAAACTGAGATCATGAACAAAAAGATCGAAGAAATCCTGCGAAACTTTGTCAACCATCACCAAGGCGATGGGGACCTCTTTCTGGTTGCTGCCGAAGTAGCCTACAACCGGTCGCCATATGCTGCTACAACGTACTCCCCTTTCTTCCTGAACTACGGATTCGAACCTAAGACGGTACCAATGGACATCCTCGAAAACTCAGAGTCAAGCATGCCTGCAGTGTCTGACTGGCTAAGCGGTCTCCAACATGCTCAAGAGACTGCCATCTCAGCCATCAAGAGTGCAAATGAGGCGCGCTCGGCGTACGCAAATCGCCATCGCCGACCTTGCAAGATCGCCGTGGACGATCTGGTGCTACTAAGTACCAAACACCTTATGCCAGATGCTTTCCAAGGCGCTCGCAAGCTGATGCCCAAGTACTCGGGACCGTACCGCGTCACTGAGAGCATCAACGATGTGACGTTCCGCCTGGATCTTCCCCAAGCGGTGCTCGATCGCAAGGTTCACAACGCCTTTCATGCGAGCTTGCTGAATCCGTACCGCGCTGATCCGTATGGCCGACTTCCTCCCGTTCCGCCTCCGGTGGCATTTCCGGACGGTTTTGTCGAGTACGAAGTCGACTCCATCATAAGGTCACGAAAGCGCCGTGGACGACTACAGTACCTGGTCAAGTGGAAAGGCTGTGACGTCAGCGAGAACTCCTGGCTGACCAAGCAAGACCTTGCGAACGCACCTGAAGTGTTGGACGCTTTCCTGCGCCGCGCGTCCTAAGGGGGGGGAGGTGTAAGGATATGCCCCTTAAATCCCCAAGACTGGAGCCCAGGGGATGAGGACTGGGGCCTCTCCTTCCCTGTCCTTCTCAGCCAACTCCTTCCAAGACGCATCAACGCCAAAGTAATCTGGGGCATGCCGCGGTGTCCGTCCAATAATCTACTACTAACGGACGGTCAGCACGGGAGCCGCGGATTGGCTAACCGTCACTACCCTGACTCATCTGCCGACGGGTACAGTCTCCAACGGATCAACGGACTAACGGACCAAAAGACGAGCCACATCTCTGACGCGTCAGCAAGCCGGAACAATCTCCCCGTGGACCAATGGGAGCGACAAGACTTGCTGACCCACGGGAGATATTCGACCCGAAGACTGGCGTCTGCTTACACGCCTCTGAGGCTTTTCGGGTCGAATGGCGCGTGGGGCCAGCCGCGCGGCGCTACGAGCGCCGCACACCGTCCCCCCCCCCGTTTGGGGCTCTCTGGTGGGGCGCCTTGGGGCGCACACGCCCACCCTTGCTTTGTTCTGAGAGCCCATGCTTTGTTTTGAGAGCTTTGGTGCCGTCCACCGGCACGACGGGCAATCGCATGCTTTGGGGCACCCTGGGTGCCCCCCTGGGGGTATATAATGCGTGAGTGTGGGCTCCACCGGGAGAGACCTCGGGGGAACAACCACAGACAGAGACACAAAGACCTCCTTTACCTTCGACCCCCTCGACCCTCACCGACGTCACGCCCATCCTCTTCCCCACCCCCATCACCGTCATCCCACCCGTCACCTTCCCCGCGCCCGGCATCCTCATTGGTGCACGGGTTGCTGACACCGGCACCAGTACGTTGAGGGCTGCCCGTGTGTGGGTGGTGCCTCACAGTAGTCGATGCAGAACCTCGGCTTGCCGTTCTTCTTGGGCACGTCCACGACTGGGCTTGACCAGTCGCTGTGGCTTGGCCTTATCACTTCCTGCTTGAGCATGGCGTTGACGCAGTCCGTGATGATCTCCCTCTTGCGCAGGCCTGTCCGGTAGGGGGCCTGGTGGATCGGGATGATCTTGTCATCGGTTTCAATCCGATGAACAGTGGCGCGGATCGTCCCCAGCTTGCCGTTCCACATGAATTGATGCCGCTTGAGCATCTTACGGATACGTCCGTGAAGGTGCTTCGGAGCGTCCGCGAGGTCGACTGAGTCGACCGACGGCACGGGCTTGTCTTGCGGAGGTTGGGGCTTCTCATCGACCGTGGCGATGATTGGCCCTTCGTACATCTCCGCTGACCCGAAGACGGTACCTTTCTTGAGGTACCTGGTTGTCGCGCCGACGTTGCACAATCGTACCTGGAAGGGTACGGCAGGCAAGGTACAGACGACCCCATTCGCCAAGATGACTTGGTGACGTTGGTGCAATCTTGAGTTGGTGGTCACATGGATCAACCCGGTGATGTCGCTGTTGGCTGCCGCGAACACTTCGGTGAACGGCGGCAAGGTCGTCCGTTTAGCCAGACGGACCTTGCCTTGTTGCCGTTGAACGCAGTGCGTGTCCAAGATGGGCATGCAAACCGAGACAGGTAACCTGGGGTCGGTCCAGTACACCTCGTTGAGACGTGGGTAGATAGCCTCCACGTGCTGGTTGATGAACCTGGTACCCAAGATGGCCGCGACGGCCAACTCCTTGACGACGTGGAACGTTGAGACCATCTTAACGTGCCCGGAGTCGTCGATGATGTTGATTGCTGCCAGGATGGGAAGGGGGTTGCCACTGGCGTCCGCCACCTTGGGTGTCCGTCGATTCTTGGATGCGAACGAGGTCCAGTTCGTCGGAAGTTGGTCAACCCGAATGAGGTTGAGATCCGCCCCTGTATCCAGCGTGGGTCGCATCGCACGCATGTGTTCTGGGGCAGGCCCCAGACACAGGGGAACCGTGTAGTGACGGTACGCCTTGTTGAGGATCGACGTCCAACGCCGAGGTGTTGGTTGGGGTTTGCCGCGGTCAGGTGGAAGGTCGGTCGCGCCGGGCTCACGCGACCGACCGATCAGTTTTCCTGAGCGTGGGTAGGGTGGTCCTCGGTGCCGACTAAGGCCGCTACTGTAGGATCCGTTGACGAACGTCGACGTTTCCGTCGAGGTTCGGGGCAGTCGCTAGAGAAGTGCCCGAACCGGTGACAGTTGTAGCATTCGTCCGTCGGAGTTGCAGTTCGACGCGGAGACGGGGACCTTGATGCTGGTGTGGCGTTGCGTTCCGTTCGCGCGAAACGTGGTGGTAGCGGCGGGGTAACCGCGACATTTGCTACGGCGGCTTCCGAGACGGCTCGAACACGGATTGGAGAGGTAAGCTTGTGTAAAGCAGTTTTGTCTTGCGTCAACCAAGTGAACCCCATCAGCCGGGGCAACTCCATCCTCTTCGATATCTTCCCATGTCTGAAAGACGACCGCGAGGCGCTCGCGCGAATGGCGGAGGTCTACGTGCCAGACCTGGACGCGCTACGGTTGGGCGGTCTGAGCGTGGACGGCGTGTGCAGGGCGGTGCGCCTCATTTTGAATGGCGACTATGCCTTCATGACGAGCTGGGTGGGCCACGAGGGAGCGAGCAGCTGCATGCCCTGTCTATGGTGCACCGCGCTCCGGCGACGGACGCTGCGAAACGGGCTGCTTGTGGACAAGTGGGGGGACATGCAGGCCGGCAGCCGCGCGCAAGGCGTGGCGAGGACGCGCGCGCACTTTGGGCGAATGGCCGCGGAGTACGCAGAATGCGACAATGGAGCACTGGCCACGCCGTTGACGTTGGACCAGCACTTCTCCATTGAGAGCCGACTGCTCCTCATAACTGACCCCTCGCACATTTCCCCTATGCCCCTACACCTTAAGTTGGGTATTACAGGAGCTCTGCTGCGGCTGGGGATTGAGTCGGTCTACTTTCATCATGGGCCGGCGCGAGCCCGCGCGTACTCCCTTGCACTCTCGCTGGCCTTGCGCTGAACGGTCCGCGTGTCGCCCAAGCCGTACTTCGGCGGGGCCTTTGAGGGGCGCCAGTGTCAGCTCATTGCTCGGCGGTTGTCAGCTGTTACTACGCTACTCACTGCACACACGACCGAAGCGGATGGAAAGGCGTACAGGGCGGCGTGTGACACCTGGGTGGAGCTCCTGCCGGTGCTGAGCCGTGTACGCGACAGCTCCGCCGCTGATGCTTCAGCATCTCGCGCCGGGACGGCTCGGTTTGTGGATGGGCTATGTGCCGCCTTCCCGTGGTTCAGTGTCACGCCGAAGCTCCACGCACTTTGCTGCCACGCCCCTGATTTCCTTACGTTCTTTGGCAGCCTCGGGCGGTACAGTGAGCAAGTCTTAGAAGCCTGGCACGGCCATTTTAACAAGAACGTTGTCACCCACCCGGCTGACAGCTTCCTCGGGAGCAGTCTGTCCTACGTCAAGCGGTCTGCCATCAGCCGGGCGCCGGGCAATGTCGCTTACAACCGCGGGGTCAAACGGTCTTTAGCAAAGGCTGGCCCTGGAGTGCGGGACGCCAGGCGCCCGGACGACAAGCGGACCAGGACAGGAAAAATGCTGGCGGGTGCGCCAGGGGCGTCGGCGTCATGTCTGCAGAAGCAAGGGGAGGATGGTAACAAGTCGGCGGAAGATAACCTGGCGGCGGCGGCCATCAAGATAGACGCTCATTGGAAGCGGACAAAGGAACGCCCACCCGAATCGTTTCTGCCTCAGGATGATGAGACGTGGGACGGGGAGGGGGGCTATGATGAGCTCCTAGAGGTGGAGACGGCATGCATGCTCGCCCTGCTGAAGGAGTAAAATTTGTCCCGCAGTCGTGCACGTTCATGATGGTTAACCCAAGTGCCCGAGTGCGCCGAGCGCACGGCGTCGCGTGCGGCGAAGGCAAACGGGCGCAGTCAGCCAATCGTCGGACAGGGGCTTCCGAAAATTTGACCGGTGGGCGCGCCACCCTGCTCTGGTAGGCGCTCTCCTCGCGGTCGTGGGAGGTGTGAGATCGCCACGTAGCTGTTGTTGGAAAGACGTCCGCAATGGAGGTGTTGTTCTACTGACAGAGCTATTCCATCCAATAGAAAGCTCCGATTCTGTCCACTGCCCAACCAGGAAGCGAGAAGTGCTATGTCCGCCTTCTCGGAGGTCTTAACTAGGTGTGGTCAGTTCCGCTGGTTCCGCCGCCTCACCCACCGCCATCGCCACCGCCTCACCCATCGCCACCGCCGGGCGGTCGTAACAGACCACTGCCTTCGCCACCGCTTAACCCATCGCCACCGCAGGGCGGTGGTAGGTGCCCACCGCTACCGCCGGGCGGTTGCGCTGGCCCTCTGATCCGCACACAACGGCAAGGCGCGCCCGTGGCGCGCGCCTCCCCCACCCCCCATCCCACCAGGCCCTTGCGCGCCGCCCGTGGGGGTGTACGCTGGCGGTGACGCTGAGGGCCGGTGACGTGGCCGTCAAGCTTGCAACATCTTCATCCTCTGCGCCCAGGGGGATGGCGGGGGAGAGAGGATTTGGGGGCGCTCCCTCACCCAGCAGCCGCGTACGCGGAGGCGGGTGGGTGGCGGGGGGGGGGACGGGGGGGGGGAAGTCGGGGGGGGAGGGGAGGAAAGGATGAGGTGGTGAGGGGGTGCGAAGGAGTGAGCTTGAGCGGCCTGTTGGATTAGGCTTGGAATCAGGACGGTGGGGACCCTCACCCATCGGTGGCAAGTCCAAAAGCTTCTCGGCCGAGTCTGCCGTGGATAAGAGCTTTGGGTGGCCGCAAAGCAAAGCGCGTCCACGGCGCTCTTCCTCTGCCACCCCCCCCGCGTCAACCAGCACAGGATCCGCAACAGCACGAGCGTAGCGCGGCAGGTGGCGGCGGCGGGCTCGAGGCCGCGTCGCAATCGCCTCGAGGTCCGAGGCGCCGTCGGTGTTGGACCCAGTGCCCGAGTCCGAGTCCGTGCTGCACTCCGCGTCTCCCGCAGCAATAATATGGTGGACTTTGCGCATGAGCACGCGGGGCACCTTGCCCCACAACGTCTCCGAGGCCCCGGCAATCGTGAGGGCCAGCTTGCGGGCCGCCCGGCCACAGCGGAACAGCTCGCGGAAGAACACGACCACAGACGGGTGCGCGCCGCCGTCCATAAAGAGGTCCCAACCGCGTTGCCTCAGCCGCTGCTCTGCGTGGGCCACCTGCCCCGCGAGGCTGGCCGTCTCGGTCGCCATCTCGGCCGACAAGATGGCCAGCGCCATCACATGCTCTCGCACCGCTGTCACCGTCTTGACGGACGCGGCGCGTATGGCCTCGTGGTCGACCCGCCCGGCCGTCAGGACGGAGCCCAAGGCTCGGGACACATCCTTGTCCGAGATGACGTGCGCGATGATAGACGCGCGGGCGATGGGCCGCAACTTGACCGACACACGCGAAAAGGGGGTGCGGAAGCGAAGCTTGAAGCCCATTTGTAGTCCATCAAGGCATATAACTCGTAGACTGCCGTCCGCACGCGCACACACAGCACAGGTGCTCACCGCCAAAGGGAGATCAACGATCACGAGGTAGATGTACAGCAGCATGGTAGTGCGGAAGACGGGAAGCGACCGCAGCCCCTCAAGAGACAGCGGCACCGAGTGCTCCCTGCTAAGCTGATGATACGCCTCTCGCAGGTCAAACGTGGACGTGAGGGAGGACGCATTGCGGCACAGGTTCACCGCCGTCTCAAAAAGGAAGACCTCTGTGTACGCAGAGTACTGGGACGACAGCACCAGCCCCTCCTCCAGACCGTCGGACACACACGTTCGCTTGCGCGGGATTCACCGCCAACGCCACACAATAGCGCGCACCGACCCCCCCCCGTACTCAATCACGCCTTCATGGCATCGCAGCACCGTTGTGTCCGGGCACGTAATGTTGCAGACCGTGCACGATGCCGGCGCCGGGATGGTGATGGCGCGGCCACTGGCGGCCGCCCGCATGACAGCAGCGTGCTTCTGCTGGCTCTGCTGCGACGGGACGAGGGGCCTTGGCAGGGATGAAAAGACCTTGTTGGTCCGCTTGGTCCGGCGTCGCCCCAGGTTGCGAATCAGTTCGTCTTCTCCGGACGCTTGAAAATGCTCGTTGCAGCCCGCCTCCCGTGCAGCACCAGCGTGCGTGCATGTTCCGGGGCCCTGCGGGCAGGCGTGACACATCCGCGCGCCGTTCCTCTTGCGGCGCACAACCGCAAACGGCCAGCTACCGCCCTCGCGACGGACCACGCACAGCTTCTGCTCGTAGAGGACGGCGACGCCCTGGTGCATTGCGGAGAGACGGAGGTCCTCGTTCAGAAGCCCCAACAGCCCAGCCAGGTCAACGCCGGCAGCGGTGCGCACCTCCTCCAACGCAGCCACGACGGTGTCCCGCTGCGCGCAGCTATCGGCCAGGCAGTCCTCCACCGCGCGGCTGCAGCACACGACCACATCGTCTGTCTCGGACAGATGCACCATGACGGCCAGGTTGCACTCTCGTGCCTGGTTGTCGCGAGCGCCATTGTCGTTGAACTTAATCAGCGCCCCAACGCAGCCGCTCCTCCGGAGCGCCCATGCCTTCGTGCTGAGCACCCTGTCGGTGATGCTGGAGTAGCGAGAGCGGGCGAGCCTCACAGACGCAATGCACTCGTCCAGCAACGCCTCGCTGCGGTCGTCGAAAGCCTCCCGCAAAGCCAATACAGCCAAGACCTGGCGGCACCAGGTGACGACCAAAACCGCATGCAAAGACGCGCGCATGTCAAGCCCCGAACCGCGGGGCCGCCCCAAGCCAGGTCCTTGAAAGCCCACGTCCGCTCTTGGCGGCCCGTCCGCGGCGGCCGGCACACGTGGCGGTGCCTCACGCGGCACAGGCGGGGGCGATCAGGGCAACGACGCCATTGGTGACGCCAGCAACGACGCAGGCGGCGACGCAGGTGGCGACACGGGCGGCGACGCAGGCTGCGACGCTGGGGAGCCTCCCTCCTCACCGGCGCCCACGCGGTCGTCCGACGACGGCGATCCGGGCGTTTCGTCATCAGTTGACAGCACCGGCGGGGCCCGGCTGGGCGCCGCCTCCCACTTGGGCAGAGCCACGGGATTCGCAGAATCGTGAGGGAGTCCAAAAATATCATCGGCAGACTGGCGGTAAACGCCCACACCGCCCCGCCGGACAACAAGCACAGATTCAGGACCACCACGAGAACGACGACGGCGGCGACGACCGGCGAGGAGCGCCCCACCGTCGGCAGCAAAAACGCGTACGCCATCCGCGCCAGCCACTTGCGTCAGCCAAGGACGCCCGGGGTCCTCACTCATCTAGATTGTCGACAAGCCGCTCCTCGTCGAGACCTCAACGCCCGGCCCGCCGCAATGACCTCGGTGCAACACCACGCTAACAAAACAGCTGCACGAAAACGCCACCAACAATCGCGCACGCAGCGTCGCCCGCCAGGCTGCAGGAGCCACACCCCAGGCCGCCCTCAAACGCGGCTGAAGCCCCGTCGGGATGGTGGATCGAGTCCTTCTTTGTCAATCAGGTGCTGCGGGACCCGCGCTCAACCGTGCGGGCCAGACAGCTCACGGCCACACGGCGGCCGGCGCGCCGCGAGGGGAAGGAGAGGGGCGGTGCTACCCGATCCGCGGAGACAGCTAGCAGGTCCCCGGTCCCACGGCGGCCGGCAGGCAACGGGAGGCGGGGGAAGACCAGTGATGCCAGATCCGGGGCGCGAGCAGCCGCGCGCGTCGGTGTCGGCCAGCAGGCCCCCAGCCGCACGGCAGCCGGTAAGTCAAAAAAGACGGGGGCGAAGCGCAAATGCCCAATCCGCGGCGACATCAGCCTCGCGCGTCAACAGCTCCACAAGCGCGCCCGGAAACACAGCACCCGACAGGCCACGAACCGCGGCTAGCAGTCCGCGGGTGGGGGGGGGGCGGTGTGGTGCCTGCCAGACAGCGGCGGCGGCGGCGCGCGACGGCGGCAACGGCGGCGGTACCGGAGCCTATAGGCGCACATGCGACAGCGGAGCGGGGGAAGTGCATAGAGAGGCAGAGAGAGGGGGGCGGGGGGGGGAGGGAAGAGGACTGCGGACGACGAGCGGCGCCACAGTGGACGCTGCGGCAGTGTGGGTGGATCGGGTGGCTGGGTGGCGCCGTCTACTCGGATGCTCTGTTGATGGGGTTGCTGTGGCAGTATTGGTAGAAATCGTATCAGACTCACGGCCTGCAACCGACCGCGGATCCGTGTAGATGGGGCAGCCGACGTCCGTGCACGCCCCAGACACAGCAATCCAAGAGTCCTTCTTCTTCGTCGTTGTTCTTCCCCCTCTCCGCGCAATCGTCCCTCAGCGCACCGTGCGTGCCCTCATGTCGGGCCGGCACAGGCCCCCTCCCCCCCGCACGTCACGGGCACGCACGCGCGCCCACACGGGCACCGGTGCACGCATGGCCCCCCCCGCAGGCATGCAGACGCGCCCACACACGTCGGGCCAAGCCCCCCCCTCGTGCACGCACAAAAAACGCAGGTGCGCACACACGAGCCAGAGCTACGCACGAGCAGCGCCTGCCACACAGGTCGCCGACAGGCCAGAAGGGCGCCGCCAGCACGCAGGCAACGCATACGATCTCGCCCCCCCGAAGGCGCCAATCAGCCACCCGTGTGATACGCAATCACAGGTGTCGTGCAATCCAGCGCAATCATTGGCCAGCACCTGACAATCCATAGCCGCGGCCGCAAGCACGCAGTAGGCACGTTGGAATCAGCCACACTCCCCCCTTTCCTTCTCGAAGGGCTTGGGGGCCGCGGCAGCACGGATGATCCACTGCTGCACGGGGTGGTTGTCCTCTCCAGTGGTCAGGATGTGCTCGAGCGCAGCGCAGTGGTGAGGTTTCGTCAGCCCGTCCGCGGCGTTGTGCTCAGACTTGAGCAGGCCGACGTTGGAGATCTCCTGGTTGTTGTAGGCCTCTCGAGCCGCCGCCACATCAATCATGAGTCGTTTCTCCGTCGGGTGCGACGCGCGCGTAATGACGTCAAACAGCTGCTTGGAGTCAGTCAGCATGATGAGCGGGATGTGCTGGTGGTAGATACGCTCCAAGTCATACTTGATGACAAACGCTTCGTCAAACGCGTTGGCAAACGCATACACCTCGCCTGCCATGATGGAGCGCACCACTCGGCGTGACTTGCTCGAGTATGACAGTACGTGGCAGGCCCCGCGATTGTCGCACAGTAAGATCAAGTAGCCCAGCTGGCACGACCCGTCATCGTTCGACGCAAAGGACGCGTCCGCATACACATTTAACCGCAGTGATCGACGTCAAAGGGGTCGGTAGATCAGCGCCCAATCGCTGGAGTTCTTGGCCAGCTTGATGGCCTTGTTCAGCTCTCGGATGTGCCGCTTGCAGTACGACTTGGGGGTAGCTTGGGCCGCGCGGTTGATCGCACAACACAGGTCCGGCCGGGTGTGCGAGAGCCAAGCGACAGCGGCGCGCACAGACGCAAACTCGTCGTACGTCGCCGACAGCTTCAGGGGGCTCAGGGCGGCAACATTGTTCGCCTGGTTCAACTTGAAGGACCAATCAGCGCCACGGGTTGAATCGATGGTGACACCGAGAAACTCAAAGTTGTCCCACTGCCGGGACTTGGCGTCAAATTGACGTAGAGTCGCCTCCGTGAGCACCTGAAAGGTCTCGTTGCCGCCGAGGATGCTGTCATCAACATAGGTGCCCAGCAGACCATCCACACCATCCGTCCCATCCCGCACGTAGAGCGCAGGGTCCCCCGTCCTAGGTGCCATACCCAGGTCGTCCTCCACATGGGCGGTGAACGTGGCGGCCCAGTAGTCGCCAGTGTCGCAGATCCCATAAAGCGGCCGCACCAGCTCCATGCTTTGGAGGTAGGACTGGTTGACGTCGTGCGCAAACAGTCGAAATCCACAAACCGCACTGGTAGACACCACCATCTTGGTCGAGCGCTGCCGCAACGTCGACAGGTTGTGGACCACAACCCGCTTATCTCGGTCTTTGTGGCCTTGCGCAACGTAACGCGACTGCGGCCGCTCCTCGGGAAATCCAACGTGCTTGAGGGTATGCACAAAGCGTCCACCAACAATGTTTGCCCCCTTAGGCAAAGAGCGCTTCTTAACCACCTTCATCGCGCCGCGCCCCAACAGGCCGTTCACCTCCCGTTGAGTCGATGCTCGGAACGGCTCCGATTGGATGCGCACGTCGCTCTCCTTGAGCACCTCGGTAATCAATGCATCAGACGTACGAAAGATGTGCTCAGGAGGAGCGTCCGCTCGCGAGAAGGCGTGCAGCCCGGCGCAGACGTCGGACAGCAGCTGCTCACCCGTGCGCATGGCGTCCATCAGCTGGTCCAGCTCCTCGTCGCCCACCTCGCGCACAGATAGTTCCCGACTGTCTGGCAGGGGGGGTGCTACTTCGTCACGTCCGTCAGGAAAGGCTGGGTAATCCTCTCTTCCTTCAGCTCCAGGCGTGCTGCTGTGACGGTACCGCTTCACCTTATCGATGAAGAACAGCCTGGCGGTACCATCCACGTCGAGCCAGACGTGTTTGCCATCCGCCTTGATGATTGTGTAGGGCCCCACCCAGCAGTTGACCGGCTTCTCGCGGAACACGAGCACGGCCATGCCAGCAGAAATGTCGACGTCGGTGGCTCGTGGCACTCGCATGCGCAGGGCTCTCCGCAACCGGGATCGCGCAATGGTCCGCCTCATCTCGTCCCGTGCCGTTCTCATCGCCTCCAGTCGCACTTTCTGCTCCGGCAGGTCAACAGGGCTGGTCGGCGTGCGTTGCACGATGCCAAACACAAGCAAGGTCGGCACGAGTCCAGCAGGTCCAGCAGTGTTGTTCATCGCAGAGACGGCCAGGGAAAGCGCCTGCTCCGCGTCGAGAGTTGGGTGGTCCGCCCGCACGCGACGATATATCTGCCGCAAGTAGGCGTGATAGCGCTCGCCAGATCCAAGGGCGTTGTGCGATTCAATACCCGACTCAATGTGCTTTGTGCCCACCGCTTGCAGGAGCGCCGGCCACTTGGCGGACGTGAGCTGCGGCCCCTGGTCCGTGTGCATCACGTCAGGGTGCCCAGCGTAGCGGTAGACCCAGATGCGCAGGTACACGGCCCAGGCAGCATCGGCGGTCTCCCCATCGCGCATAAATGCTGCCACGTTAACGCCGGTGTCTTTCTCCACCACATGTCGGACTGGCTCACTCTCGAGCCACATGAGGTCGACGAGAGCCGTCCTGTTGAACACGATGTCCTCCGATGGCAGCGACACGCGGAAACGGGTCGGCTCCTTGGCGAGTCGTTGACAGGTGTCACACGTGGCAGTCACTTCCTCCAGTCGGCTTAAGGTCTCCTTGTTGGCGTGTGGGTCCTTCGCCTGCCGCAGCACAGCAAACAAGCGCTCAGGCGGTGGGTGGCAAAAGTGGCGATGCAGTCGCTCCACCTCCACCATGGTGTATAGGATATCCCGACCCCACTCCAGGAACACGTGCCCGTACTTGCGCGTTACAGGTATCGACAGGTTGTAGGCGACGCAGATCAGCTTGTTGGCCACGTTGTTGACGTACATTTCGTTCGTGTCCAGGGCGTCGAGGCCGAACAGGAAAGGTATGTTGACGTCGACCACGTCCACGTCCATGGGTAGAAACATGTCATCGGCCAACGGCACACAGATACGCAACACACCCCGGCTTGGGTAATCCGATCCACCGAAGCGAAAGGCGGCGTTCTCAGGCTCCGTCAGGTGCAGTTCATTGCCAGCAAAGCGCGCGTAGGCAGCTGGCTGCTGACGACCAATCACCGTCCGCTCCGCCCCTGTGTCCAGACAGGCGCCAAGAAACACATTCGTATCGGCAGCGGCAGCGACCAGGCACTCAGATACCTTTGCTCCCATGTGGTCGCGCGGAGGCCGGCCCCGACGGCGTCTGCATATAGAGGAAAGGCGACGAGTCATTCCTCCATTGCAAAATCCGCCTTGGAGTCGCCGTCCACCGCGCTTGCCAGTGGGGCACCACTTCGGGAGGCCAATAGCGCGTCAAACAGCTGGCGGTCGTCGTCAGCGCCCACCTCGGCTCCGCCGTCGCCGTCCTCAGACGCACTGGCACGCTCACTAATCAGCATGGCGTCCACCTGGGTGCACAACTCGAACAGAACGGCAGCGATCGAGGCCTTTCCAGCGTCCTTCTTGGCGTAATAGTCGAGCCGACGCTGAGCTGCTTTGGCGGCGTCAATCGGGCGGGGGCAGTCCTTCATGGTGTGCGCGACATCATCACAGTTAAAACACCCCTTAATTGTCAGCGGGTTGTGGCCACTCGGACAGGAAGAACTGCCCGTCCGCTTGGTATGGCCAGTGGCAGGGCCACGGTTGGGGCGCGCGTATCGCCCCTGCGCGGCAAACAGTATGCCTGGCACGTCCTGGGTAGACGGCAAACGATGTCCGGATGCGCTCGCGTGGGCAACCGCCAGTCGTGCCTCCTTGTGTAGATGTAACGCGGCCTCCAGCTCACCATACAGCTGTTGAAAGGTCAAGCCATAGGTGGCAATGCGGCTCAGCGGCTCAGTCGCCCAAGGGCTGCCGGCCACAGCGTTCCGCAAAAACTCAACCTTGTGCGCGTCGCCCTGATGGGAACGGGGCACCTGCGGGGCGAGCTTGGTGATAGTCTTGTAAGTCTGCTCGAGCGCGGCCGCCTCCGTCACACCGTCACTGACCAGCGTGCTCATTCGGTATCTCACAAGGTAGTTCTTAATCCGGTTCTGTCGGACAATGGAGTTGTACTCAGCGCGCACCATGTCAACGGCCTGGCTAAAGGACGTAGCGTACGACTGCACCTTGTCGAGATAAAACCGCTTAGCGTCACCGCTGAGGATGTTGTGCATGTACTGAAAACGATGCTCTTGGTTGAGATCGTAGTCGCGCGCGACCTGCTGGTACTTAGCCACGTACTCCATCCAAGCCTCTCCAAGGTTACCGGAGAACTTGGTCGACGCGTCACGAAAACGCATCGCAATATTATGAGCAGTGCGGTCACCAGCCACAGAGGTTGCGTCTCCACGGCGGGCGGGGGACGGCGGTTGGCTGACCGCCCCACTTCCGCCCACGCGGCGCCCAGCGGCGACGAGCTCCGTCGCGAGCTGGTTGGCTGCGACACGATCCTCAGGGTCCACGTACAGTGACGTAGCCAGGGTCATGATCACACGGTGGGAGGAATGCTGCTGCAGGTTGGCCCCGTGCCTGTCAAGCCATTTTTGCAACTCGCGATGAGCGTATGGCAGGGTGGTCACGTCAGGCCCGAAAAGAACGGCAGGGGGGAACAACTCCGCCACAGCCGCCTTCACCTGCTCGCCGGATAGAGTTGCCTCCCGCACCTCCTCCTCCAGCATGCGGACGGACGAAATGGAGCCCATCTGCCCCTCCGATAGCAGAGTCGGATCTGCGAGGGCCATAAAATTCGTAGGTGGGGGCGCGTTGTTGTGCGACGCGTCCGCCATGTTGAGGTTGTCAGGCTGCTTCTCGGTCAAATGGTAGTCGTAGATAGAACAATCGTTGTCTCACGTCCCAAATCCACCGATGCGCGCAGGTCGACCACCCCGCGCCTGCCGCCGCCCTGCTTCTCCACGCCAATCCCCCGAGACACCCTGTCAGGGTTGCGGGCGGCCGTACCCAAAGCCTTCCCGGCGCTCCGGTGTTACCCAGGAGGGGTCGTGGCGTAGACCTTGTGGTACTGCCCCGTACGCTCCCCCGTCGGTTTCTAGACGGGCCTCCCGACCCCAGGCCCCCACGGCTTCACGACTCGGTACCCCCTTAGTTCAAGTCCCCTGGGGGACCTGCGTAGAGAAACAGGACAGAGACAAACACGGAGCAGCCGCCTGCTCACGCACCGGTTCTCTCACTCACTCTCACTCTCACCAGTGCAGGTTATTCGCGAATGTGGCAGTATTGGTAGAAATCGTATCAGACTCACGGCCTGCAACCGACCGCGGATCCGTGTAGATGGGGCAGCCGACGTCCGTGCACGCCCCAGACACAGCAATCCAAGAGTCCTTCTTCTTCGTCGTTGTTCTTCCCCCTCTCCGCGCAATCGTCCCTCAGCGCACCGTGCGTGCCCTCATGTCGGGCCGGCACAGGCCCCCTCCCCCCCGCACGTCACGGGCACGCACGCGCGCCCACACGGGCACCGGTGCACGCATGGCCCCCCCCGCAGGCATGCAGACGCGCCCACACACGTCGGGCCAAGCCCCCCCCTCGTGCACGCACAAAAAAAGCAGGTGCGCACACACGAGCCAGAGCTACGCACGAGCAGCGCCTGCCACACAGGTCGCCGACAGGCCAGAAGGGCGCCGCCAGCACGCAGGCAACGCATACGATCTCGCCCCCCCGAAGGCGCCAATCAGCCACCCGTGTGATACGCAATCACAGGTGTCGTGCAATCCAGCGCAATCATTGGCCAGCACCTGACAATCCATAGCCGCGGCCGCAAGCACGCAGTAGGCACGGTGGAATCAGCCACAGTTGCGGGTGAGGGGTCGAAAATTGAAGCAAATTGCATGTCAACAATCCGCGTCCCTCGGGGTGCCTGATTCCCCCGCGCAGGCGCCACTTCCGGACCCGAGCTGGGTCCTTGGCCAGTAGCTCTGGTGGCGATTCTGTGGCCACGGGCGGCCGCTACGGCCCGATAGTCGGAAATCTCGCGGCCCCGTCCTCTGGCCATCCCCCCTCTGAGGGGAGCACAAGGAAACACTCCACTCCGGCTCGAGACAAATCCACTCCGCATCGAGAGGGGTTCACTCCGGGTCCATCCTCAGTAGCTTCAGGCGCACCCATCCTGCGGCTGCTGTGAACTCACTCCGCCTCGAGTCAGGTGCGTGCACCAATCGGAAGCACGTATCCGACGACGGCCGGGTTGCCTGTTGGCATATTTGTGGTCAGCGATCTCCCCCCGGCCCCGGTGTGTGCCCCAGATTCAGGCCACAGACATGCCTCGATTGATATCTGGGGCGCCAGGACCCCGTCCAGATCGTTTCTAGGATGTGCCACGATTCAAATGTTTTGAGTGAGGCAGGCGGCGGAATTATGAAAATTCGACATGAAAATGTGCGCCGCGCCCCGCGGGGCGCGCCGCGCCCCGCCCCCCCGCCGCGCTCTCCGCCGCGCTCCGCCGTGCGCCCCGCCGGGCGTCTCCGCACTTACCTCGCTGGGTGGCAGGTGTCTGTGGCACTTGCACCACGCCGATGCCTGTCACCGCACGCCCGGAGTAAAACCGCGGGTAGCTGTGTAGCGCACGCTGCGCGGCCCGCCGCGCTGTTCAGCGCGCCCAGCCGCGTCGTCCGCCATGTGCCCGGGCGGGTGACGGGCTTCCATCGGCGCTTGCACCGCCGTAGAGCCTTCCGTGGCGTGCGCAAAGAAACACCGAGCACCAGCTACCTCTGACGCCCACCCTGTGTCCCCATGTGGATAATCGCATGCTTGACGTTTGCGCACAAATTGAGAAAATCTTCCGGGGGACTTTCAACGACACTTGTTGACACGTTCGCGACATTCACATTTATGAGGAATGCTCCTTAATGTATTTGAACGCTACATTTGAACATGCAAACAACGGCAATGCTTCGTTACTTAACGATTGTGCACTGTCCATTACGGCGAATCAAATTGTCCAGTCGATCTTTCACGTGGTGGATTTCTGATCTTTCGGAAATGGTGGTCTACTTTCCATATTGGACTGATTACGTCGTCGCGATCTGGCGGCCGTGGTACCGAGCTGGAGCTGCCATGGGTACCACACTACGTGGTGGCCACCCATCCTGACTGTCCTCCATTGCCTGTTTCCCGGCCTGGACGCACTACAATGGGTTCCTATCTCTTCGATCTACCGTACAGCCCACCTTTCGTACCTATCTGCCATCGCGACGCAGTGGCCGCTCGTGACGTACCCATCCTTCCGGCGCGGGTGCGCCACGATCTGTGCAACGTCCGTACGCGCGTGGTGCCGTTGCCGTCCCCCTCCGTCCGTCCCCCTTGGTGGACGCACGCCGCGAGGTCACCATCGCTCGACGAGGATCCACCTGTACGCGTGCCACATATCCGGCGCCACAACGACGCCGCAACGCACGACGGGACCTACCTGCGTGCGCTCTCACACTGGCGGGACCTCTGGTGGCGCCGCGACGCCGCAACGCTTGACGGCCCCTATCTACGTGTGCGCCTACACTGGCGGGACCTCTGTCGGCGCCAGCACGCCGCAACGCTTGACGCGACCTACCTACGTGCGCGCCTACACTGGCGGGACCTCTGTCGGCGCCAGCACGCCGCAACGCTTGACGCGACCTACCTACGTGCGCGCCTACACTGGCGGGACCTCTGTCGGCGCCAGCACGTCGCAACGCTTGACGGCCCCTATCTACGTGCGCGCCTACACTGGCGGGACCTCTGGTGGCGCCACCACGCCGCAACGCTTGACGGCCCCTATCTACGTGTGCGCCTACACTGGCGGGACCTCTGGCGGCGCCACCACGCCGCAACGCTTGACGGCCCCTATCTACGTGCGCGCCTACACTGGCGGGACCTCTGGTGGCGCCGCGACGCCGCAACGCTTGACGCGACCTACCTACGTGTGCGCCCGCATTGGACGGACCGCAAGCGGTGCCACGACGCTGGCCGGACCTGTTGCGGTGCCACCGCGCTGCAACGCGTATCGGCTCCGTTCTACGTGTGTGTTTGTTCCGGCGGCTCCCCTTCGCTTTCTACGCTCGTTGGTGTGTTGGGCCTCTGCGTTGAGTGCTTGTTGAGAATGAAGCGGCCTCGTCCATTTCTCTTTGACTCCATCATTCAGCGGGTCACCAGGGGGGACGGCGTGAATGGGGTGTTGCATGCGCCGACGCGTTGCGGTCTTGCGCATTTGATGGAGAACGTACCGGTGGGTCATGACGAGGTCGTCCGTGTATCTCCGGCGACGCTTGCCGTTCAAGGCATCCGCTCTCGTCGCTTCCCTGTCGAAGGACTGCTGCATGACACTGCGGCCGTCATCAATGCTGGTCTGTCCACGAGAAACACCGTCGAATCAGGCGGTGTACTTGCGGCCGGCGATGCAGTCGATCTGGACGTACCGTCTGAGCCTGACTGCGACTTCGTCGACGTGCCCGATCCGCTTCCACCTGATGAGGAGTGGGTCACCGCTGGCAAGCTCAAGGGGTTTCAGCGGCCGGGACGGGGGCGTGAGTTGGGTTCCGGTCTAGACGTACGGCGGTCGCTACCTGATGTGTCCGCGGTCGTGTTTTGCAGAGACGTTCTGACCATCATCCTGAGCGACGGGATCGCTGCCGGCTTTCGTGTGGACGCGGTTGAGCGCGTCAACAAACTCCGGGACAAGCTAGCTTTCTTCAGCGACAAGAAAATGAGTGGCCGGGTCTTCTCCACTGTACCCGTCGGGCATGTCGGGCTGGTCGCCAAGTTCGGTCGCAACGGGCCGCGCACAAAGGACGGATTGGACCAAGCAGCCGCTATTGAGTTGTCTCTCGTCGACGACAATGACGCGGATGTTGTTTGTGCATGTAGCTGCGCCGAGCAGTGTCTTCGCGTCAAGTGCATGTTCGCGGACGACGTTCAACTCGGATTTGGTCTAGTCAGCAGCGCATGTGGCGTGGCGCCCGCGCAGCTGTTGAGGGCCTTCCAATCGCGCCTTGGACCGCCAAGGTGTGAAGGTGACGGGCAGCTGTTTGGGGATTCGTTATGTGGCGTACGCAGTGTCGGCGGCAACTGGCCGTGGGCCTTGGTTCGCAAGTCAAGAGCCAACTTTTGGACTTGTATGTCATGCACTGAGCAAGGCCTTGCATGTACGCACGCTGCAGCTGCTCGAAGAGTCGTGTCCGAAGCAGCAGAAGGGGATGCGGCTGACGCAAAAGCTGACGCGGAAGAGGCGCCCGTGGAGCAGATGACACCTCTAGAACGAATCAAGTTCAAGTACCGAAGGTCGTACCGGCCGCGCAGCGCCGTGCCGTCAATTGACGCGTTCAAGCATGATGCGGAGCTGCGTCAACATGCGTCGCTGCGGCAGGAATACACGTACGCACCAGTAGATACGTGCCCGTCATGCTTGGGTGTGTTCCTGATGGGGGGGCACCGAGGCAAAGCTGCCGTAAGGGTGGAGTTCGAGGATGGTGCTGCCGACTGTTGGCTTAAGTGGTGGCTTTGTACCACTTGTGACCTGAAGGTCATGCCTGACGGGGCGAAGCAAGGCGTCATTTTTTCTTCGCCCAATACCGGTTTTACGGAGCCGTTCCTGTTCAACATTGCGTACGGTCTCGTGGCGAATGGGTCGAGCCTGACGGGGTCATCTCAGTTGAGAACTCACTTGGTGGAGCTGGCCGGGGAGTGCCGATTTCCCCTGGCTGCCACCGACTTGAGGGTCTTGAAAGTGTTGCGACAAGGCGTAATGCTGTACCTGGAGCTGGTTGTCGCCGGCATGCCGGCTGCAGTGCTGAGATGCAAGGTGTGCACTTTACCCGATGGCTCCTACAAGGTTTTATGTTTTGACGGTCTGTATCAGGGAATCCGAGCCAAGCACCGCCGGGACATGGAGCGCATAGAGGTTCCACTGGACATTGCTTCTGGAGCTGTGGCTTCTTGCAGCCTGGTGTACGACAATCAAGTCGTGTTGGCTCTCTCCTGCGGCTTACGTCACGCTCAAGCAGATGGCAAGAGAAACTTGGAAGGTTTGCGCTTTAAGTCACTTGGTGCAGTCAAAGGGGCAGTCTACGCCGTTGTCGCCTTCCATCCGTCACTGATGGACGATGGTGACGACGCGGCTGCGCACTCAAGCGACTCGATGGGCTCTGCAGAGGAAACGAACGGACCGGTTTTGTTTGACCCCGTGGCGGACCACAAGATATACCCCGCTCTGGTTCACTTTATCCGGACGGTGCTGTACGGCAGAGACGCCGCGATGCTGTTGGCGCGTGCCATTGTTGACTCCCCCCGTGACCTTCGCGTCAAGCTCCCGGCAGCCGTTCTGTCGTCATTGACGCGGCTTGTTGCTTCAAGCTCAGAAGCTGCACAACAAGACCCCGTTCCACAGTGTCCCGACCGGCGGCGAGCAGCCGTTTTTGATGAGCCTGCTCTGGCAGATACTGGCGGCCGGCGCGGTGCGACGCACGCTTCGCGAGCGAACATCTCGCTTCATCCGTCATTTCCGACCACGGTGAACGCTGCGGCCAAGGTCGTCTCTTTCGTGCGGGCGTTGTGCGCTGAGACTGTGTTCCCTTGGTCCAGTATAGGGGACTGGGGCGCCGTACGGCTGCTTCAGAGTACTCTGCATGACATGAACTGGTCGGAGGGCGCGCTGGAGGTGACCTTACGGGATCCACGGGTGCGCGAGCTTCGCATCTGGCGCGGGGCTGTCGCGTGCCTCGTCCCTGCTATGGTTGCTTTGCCGCACGTTCGAAGATCGTTACGAACTCTTCTCTGTGCGGTGGTCGACACTGCCGGACGCTACGACCGGTTCATCGAAGCGGACGCGGCTGCTGTTGACGACGGGGAGCCCCCACCTACACGCAAGGACGTTGCCGATGGCGTCATTGGGCGGTCTATTGCACCAGGCGAGTATGATGAAATGTGGCTGCAGGCGCTCCTTCCGACGTCGCTGAGGGACGCGTACGGTGACGAGCGCGTCAACGCTGTCAGTGACTACCATCGGTCCGGCATTTTTTGCCCTCTGTTGCCGCCGCTGCGGCCCGGCCTCGACTTCAAGAGTGGCGGGCGGCGAACTGAAGAAGACTCTACTTGTGAAAAGGATTATGGCTGCGCAGATGGTTGGACACCAGGCACATTTGGTGTATTCTGTTGTTGCTCCCACCCCAAGTGCGTGGCGGTTGTCATGATGGATGGGCACAAAGGCCCTCGAATGCCGTTAGACTTCATCGTGTGTCGCCTTCCAACGCTTCCCGACAGCGTGATTTACGACTTTGCCTGTGGCACTCACAAAGCAGCCGCCTGTCGCGTGCCGAGCGTGGCGAAGCTTGTTAACACTTGCGTGGACGCGTTTCATTTTCGTTCCAGCCACAAGACCTGCTCATCGGCGCGTTGCCCAACATCGTACGAGACACTCCTAGGATTTAATACGTCGTCGTCCGATCAGAGAAATGCCTCGACAAGGCGCTTGAAGCAGTTTATTACTTTGCTCAACCAGCGGAACTTCCTCACGTTCTCCGCGTTTCAGCAGTGCATCAGTAACATCACGGCGATGTACCGCGACGCATGCGACGAAGTGAGCGCAACGCACCGCCTGAGAGCCATCGGGTGGCCATTGTGGTATAGGGAAGCGCAAGTTAATTTTTGAGCGAGGGCGTAGCGGAGTGGACAAGGTGTATCGCTCGATCAGACAAAAAAAGAGCTGCTCTCCCTGCGGCAACCAAACAGATCACGCCATAGAAGGAGAAGCAGGCCAGACAGCACAAGGGCGCTGCCCCGGCCCGCACGTGTGCGAAGGCAATCGACCTGGAATCATGCGCCCAAGCGGACATCGAGGTGAGCATCTTCATGATGCAACAGCCAAGCGGCAGCACGTGATATGGAGGCGATCCATAGGTGCCGAAGTACGCGCCAAAGGCGCGCAACGGATCAGCCCGTGCAGCGTAGCGGACTGATACGCTTAGATCCCGAGAGCCCCACGCCGGGCGAACGCATGACGCTTGCGCAAGGGACCGCGTCAACCCGTGAGCCCGGATCTAGCGGGCGGGGTGTACGCCGCACGTGATACGGCTCTCGCGAGGCGTTACAGTGCACGTTTTACCAATACAAGGCCTGCTGTTGACCGCGTCAGATATGCACAGGCTCGCGTACTTGGACCGGTCAGTAAGTTGTTGATCTGCTCTGTGATGGACCGCAAGTATCGCCGTTGTGGACTTGCCTAGGCGATTAGGGTTACGCTAAGGGTTAGGGTTCGGGATACGATGAGGGTGAGAGTTGGTGAGTCCATGGGTCGCCGCGGCCGCCCCTGGGTCGGAGACCATACGCGCTCAGTGGGACGCGAAAAGTCCTGAAGACCGTCACATGTGCGTTCTAATGACAGACGCATCCTTTCCGGCTGCTCCCTGGCGAGACGGCTGTGGAAGGTGGGACCTGTGATGAGGTAACGCAGGACGCGAGTGGGTGAGATAGCGAGCTGGCTGAGAGATGCCACGAACACGGTGGCTCGTGAAGACTCCCGATCGAGAAAGCTGCTCGAGAACGCATTGATAAGCATGTAGGTCGTGAGGGCCGACCGCGACGCTGTGGGGCAGCAGATGGGCCAAACTTTATGCCGGTAGCGCATCAATGCATGTTGCGAAACCATGTTCGCGCACCGTGTCAGGTTGTGTCTGAACAGCAGTCGACGGTCAGTCTCCACGATATCGCCATCGCAATGATCGGCCATCTGCTGCGTACGGTGCGAGTCACCACCCAGTCGTCGATGCATGTCGTGCCTGGAACGGGCGGGCGGCAAGAGACCATCTGACGTGCAGTTTCACGCGTGCATTGCGCGCAGCACCGCAGAGCAGCCTTCGCCACAGCAAAGTAAGCCCAGTGTGGCCGCTCTGGCGCAACCAACGTAGCTTAGGCAGGAAGGAGCACACTGCCCAACTATCTCTTTTCAATCTCCTTGCCCCTCATTAGTTGCGTGTACTCCTGCGCTCCAGCAACGCGGGACCGCGATCACGTCTGATGATCTTGGTATCGCCCCTTCAGCTGAAACATCTTCAGCAGTGAGACGTGCCTGCACAAGTGGTCCGTAACTCGTCGCGGGCGAATTACCACAGTGAACGGCTCAGAGGAGGCAACCGAGATCCAACACCCTACGGCGAAACGACTCTGATGCTGAACATGGTCGGCAGTGTTGTGCAGTTCCGCGTTCGTCCTGCAGCACTGCTTGCCTCTCTGATTCTTTTCGAGCGCGACTTAGTTTCGCTTGCCCACGAAGGTATCTTCCATACTTGGTGAAAGGACGTCGTAGTGGACCGTAGCGAGGACGGCGCAAGTACCTGTGACTGCTCGGGGAGATGATCGCCGAGGTGTAAAGCGGAGTGCTGTCAACGTGGACCCAATCTCTCTGACTGCGCTTCTGTTGCGACCATGCCAGTCCCATGGCTTCATCGATACGCTCGCCTGAATGCTCGGCATGAGATTGGCTCTGGGACTCAGAGCGCCTGCATACGCAACGTCTGCACGACTAGCACCCAGGCCATGTCAGCGTCTTCCAGAGACCCTGCCGGGGCGCCGGCGGTTGCAGAACTTGCCCGACACCTCGTCGCAGTCGAGCGTCTCTGCGCCCGTGAGGTCGCCTTGAGAGTCGTCGCTGGGACCGACACTGTGCGCAGGCCGAACGATGAGGCGCGAACCTTCTATTGGCTGGCCGCGCACATGGTCTCAGCCAAGCTGGAAGTCGACAAGTGGGAGCCTCTGTTTACTGCAATGCAGCGTCACGTTGTGGGTGGATTGGATGCCGTACAAGAAACTGAGCGCGTGTGGACACCGGTCTACCACGCGATGCAGACGTACAAAGACGCCCGTTTTCACGCCCTGCGAGGCGGAACGCACACGCAAGACGCTGGGGTACGCGCAGCCGCCTCTGAGCCCCCTGCCGCCACCGGATCCGGCATTACGACCGGCATTGCGGGATCGGTGGCAGCCACGACCGGGTCTGCAGCAAGGTCGGGCAGCCAAGCAAGAGGCGTCGGTCACGTGCCGACGACACTGGTCTTGCCACGTATGCAGTTCGAAGACGGCGAGCCGGTTTTCACAACCCTGATGCAGAGTTTTGGCGCGTCTTCTTTGGGAGTGCGTCGCCCGAGCGTTCAGCTTCCGCCTCCCGCTGCGCCAGCCGAGGTCAATGCAGGATCGGCGGTTGCCCGCAGCGATGTTTCGGCAACGGCGCCTGACACATCCGTGTCTGACGATGTGCATCGTGCACATCCTGTGTACGACAGGAAATTGCTGGCTCGCACGGCTGACACTCTGCGTCAGGCTGGAATTGACTTGGACACGATCTTCTTCGAGCGCATCTCGGCGTGGGCCGCACCGACGCTCGATCCTGAAGCGCGGGAAGCCGCAAACGCGTCCTTCGGCACGGTGACATCTGCGGCAGATGTTTCCCGCGCGCTCGACCATTGTGCTACGGAGATTCAAAAGCAGCTTGTCGCTGTGGACCAGCCGCACGAGGATATATTCTCTGCACTTGGTATTGGCATTACAGACCCGCCTGCGGCGACGCAAGCGGCTCCGGACGACTGTATCGATGGCTTGTCTGCGGAGCAGTAACGCGTGGTGCCTTACTGGATTGATGCCGTCAACTGTACGTGGGGCGCCTCATAGGCTGCCGGAAGACGGTACAGCGCCTAAGTACGTCTGGGGCGCAGTGGTACACTATGTTAAGATGATGACGAGTCTGGTCAGTGCGGTGGAGCAATGGGCGCCATGCATGCGTGGCGTCAGTGCGGTTGGGGAGGTGATATGTGTGACTCGGTTCATGCTCAGGCTGTTTGTTGACTCTATCTTCGGCAATAGTGTGTTTGTTGATTATTGCGTGTTCGCTCCCGCACTACCTGTCAAGTTGAACGCCGGCAATGTCGCACCCGTGTAGTCAGTCAGCAGGTGAGGGTGAACGAACGGGTACATGAAGTGAGCGCTGCCATCGTGAATCACGCCCAACACAATGCACCGTCGGCTCACTGCAATCTCCTTCGCCCTGTTATGGACCATGACCCCAGAGTCAGCCGAAGATCCACTCGCAAGCGCTTCCCTAGCGGCTTGCGAAACGAAGTGCAACGGGACATGCACGCAGGAGGGCTTGACCTGGACCACGCCATTACCAGGCCGCAACACGCACCGCCGATGGCCTTCCTGGCCGACAATATCCACGCGAGCGTCGCCTAATGAAAACAGCCCGGAGTTCACATCATGTGGTGGGTCCACCGGGGCACCGTCCGGCTGGCACCCACTAGGAGAGAATACTCGGATGACCGCACCAAGGATGTCGGCCAGAACCGCGTACTCACCGTGATACACGCCCATCCAATACCGCTCCCCTTCGCACTCCATGATGGCCTTCTTCAGCACTGCCTGACCCTCCGAAGGCTGTGCGAAGGTCTGACCAAGGCAGGTCAACGAGAGCCAAGCGGGAAAAAGATATGACAGAGCACCGTCACCCAACATGGCCCGCTGGTAAGCCGCAACTCTCCACCGCAACAGACCTGGATGCACGCCGACGTCCTGCCAGAAATCGCTCTTGGGTAGGCCAGGGAACGCCGCGAGCCTGTCAAATAGACCACTGGCGATAACGTGATAAAAGCAATCATTATCCCCGGGAACGTTGACGAGCCGCGCAAAACTTCCAGAGGACCCGGCTGCAGAGACGCGGCCGCCACGGAGTCGGTACAGATCTCCCAGTGTCTTGTAAGACAGTAAAGACAGGCATCGATCACCGGGCTGCGGCCGGTTCTTCCAAAACCAGCTGCATCGGCCGGCGAGGTCAGCCGGTGAAACAGGTCTATCCTCCACATCCAGGCCTGGGGCGTCGTTCCATAACCTCAGTTCTTGATCTTCGCTAAGCACCGCCGCCGAGGCAGGTAGGCTCGAGCCCGAGCGGCTGCCCAACGCAGCGGCCCCGACGCTACCAGCTCCCGAGCCGTTCCGAGCTTTCTTGGCCGCAGCACCGCCTGTAGCCATCGCGTTCTGGTTCCTCTTCTTTTTCGCCTCGCCAGTCTGCTTCACACGCCGCGGCTGCCGTCGGCCTGGCTTGAACAAGGAGTACGCAGCAACGGCCATTCGCCAAAACGGGGACCGTGCGCTCAAAGCAGCCACGGTCAGTGCGCGCTCGTGAAGAGTAACACCGCCTTCTTTACTCGCTACCGCGGCGACCGGCAGTGAGAACTGGTCCACACCGGCAATGCTGTACACATACGACACAGTTCTTGCTTCAACTGGCCCAATGTAGTACCATGGCTTGTTGAAGGACACCTTGTCGATAAAGTACCGAGCACAGCTGGTGACGCCGTTGACAATTTCCCATGTCACGTTCTCCAACCCTGCCTTGCCGACAGTGTCCAAGAACGCGTTGACAGCCGAGTCCTCCAGCCGGACGACCGGCTTTTCAGCGCCGCCCACGGGGTCACCGTCGTTCAGAAAGGGAACACGCGGGCACAGGTGCTCAACATCCGCGTAGGCAATGGGCCGGTCTTGACGCCACGATGCCACAAACCTCTTCAAGCCGAACTCGTCGTTCGGCACCGCTGCCGCCCCAGCGCCATCAAATAAGTTCCGGAACAGGAGGTCTGACGGGTTCACCGTTGACGCATCCAACGGCGGCACAACAGGTAGTGCGCCGGTTGGCTCTGCAGACGGCGGTAGGTCTTGACCCTTGGGCGAAGAACGGCCACCGTCAACGTCCGACGCGCCTTCGATGTCGTGCACAAGAACTTGTGACCTCTTCCGTGAAGTGTACGCATCCAGAGCTCTGCCCAAAAAGGTCTCATCGCGGACGGCGGCGACAGGAAAGACATGCACAGTAGACCCACCACGAATACCATCTTGAGAAGGCACGTCCACCAGGATGCAAACGTTCACAGGTGCGCCGCACTTCAAAGCGTGCTGCTCCCAGAGACGCCCAATGTCCTGCATGTGCCACAAGTGCCGGGCGTTCACAGCGTCGAGGCTGATGGACATGACTATGATGCAAGTCCAACAGAAAACGCAAGGGCGCTCGCGTCCGTCACCACAAAAGCATTGGGACCGCCAATGTAGACGCAACTGGAGCAGAGGTGTGCCAAATGTTGAGCATGTGGGCCAAACCGGCACCCGGTGTATAGGGCCGTCAACGTTCCAACGGGTGGCCCTGACTTAGGGCGACAGCTGGCGCTGGGAACCACACGTACGGAACAACAGCAACCTCACACACGCACCACGCGGGATGAACTCGCACATGAGTACGGACAGTCACGCGTTGCAGCGTCGTCGCGCAGTCGGATAAGGCACCAAGGCGGCACAAGCAAACGTTCAGGTCGTCAAGCGTTCCAGCTCCGTTGCCCTGCCAAACGTCAAGACGACGCAAGCGCGCATGTGGGTAGCGATTAACGAGGTTGCAGCGTCCTTCCGCTGCCAGAGGTCCGGCCCGTGCAGGCGCGCATGTAGGTACAGTCAATCAAGCGACGCAGCGTGGTGGCGCGGCCAGAGGACCGGCCAGGGCAGGCGCGCACGAACGAACAGTTCGTCGAGCGTAGCTGCGACGTAACTCCACAAGAGATCCGGGCAATGCAGGCGTTCACGTGGGTAGGGGCCGTCAAGCGTTGCCACGTGCTGGCGCCGACAGAGGTCCCGCCAGTGTAGGCGCACACGTAGGTAGGTCGCGTCAAGCGTTGCGGCGTCGCGGCGCCACCAGAGGTCCCGCCAGTGTAGGCGCGCACGTAGATAGGGGCCGTCAAGCGTTGCGGCGTGGTGGCGCCGCCAGAGGTCCCGCCAGTGTAGGCGCACACGTAGATAGGGGCCGTCAAGCGTTGCGGCGTGGTGGCGCCACCAGAGGTCCCGCCAGTGTAGGCGCGCACGTAGATAGGGGCCTTCAAGCGTTGCGACGTGCTGGCGCCGACAGAGGTCCCGCCAGTGTAGGCGCGCACGTAGGTAGGTCGCGTCAAGCGTTGCGACGTGCTGGCGCCGACAGAGGTCCCGCCAGTGTAGGCGCGCACGTAGGTAGGTCGCGTCAAGCGTTGCGGCGTGCTGGCGCCGACAGAGGTCCCGCCAGTGTAGGCGCACACGTAGATAGGGGCCGTCAAGCGTTGCGGCGTCGCGGCGCCACCAGAGGTCCCGCCAGTGTGAGAGCGCACGCAGGTAGGTCCCGTCGTGCGTTGCGGCGTCGTTGTGGCGCCGGATATGTGGCACGCGTACAGGTGGATCCTCGTCGAGCGATGGTGACCTCGCGGCGTGCGTCCACCAAGGGGGACGGACGGAGGGGGACGGCAACGGCACCACGCGCGTACGGACGTTGCACAGATCGTGGCGCACCCGCGCCGGAAGGATGGGTACGTCACGAGCGGCCACTGCGTCGCGATGGCAGATAGGTACGAAAGGTGGGCTGTACGGTAGATCGAAGAGATAGGAACCCATTGTAGTGCGTCCAGGCCGGGAAACAGGCAATGGAGGACAGTCAGGATGGGTGGCCACCACGTAGTGTGGTACCCATGGCAGCTCCAGCTCGGTACCACGGCCGCCAGATCGCGACGACGTAATCAGTCCAATATGGAAAGTAGACCACCATTTCCGGAAGATCAGAAATCCACCACGTGAAAGATCGACTGGACAATTTGATTCGCCGTAATGGACAGTGCACAATCGTTAAGTAACGAAGCATTGCCGTTGTTTGCATGTTCAAATGTAGCGTTCAAATACATTAAGGAGCATTCCTCATAAATGTGAATGTCGCGAACGTGTCAACAAGTGTCGTTGAAAGTCCCCCGGAAGATTTTCTCAATTTGTGCGCAAACGTCAAGCATGCGATTATCCACCTGGGGACACAGGGTGGGCGTCAGAGGTAGCTGGTGCTCGGTGTTTCTTTGCGGACGCCACGGAAGGCTCTACGGCGGTGCAAGCGCCGATGGAAACCCGTCACCCGCCCGGGCACGTGGCGGACGTCGCGGCTGGGCGCGCTGAACAGCGCGGCGGGCCGCGCAGCGTGCGCTACACAGCTACCCGCGGTTTTACTCCGGGCGTGCGGTGACAGGCATCGGCGTGGTGCAAGTGCCAGACACCTGCCACCCAGCGAGGTAAGTGCGGAGACGCCCGGCGGGGCGCACGGCGGAGCGCGGCGGAGAGCGCGGCGGGGGGGCGGGGCGCGGCGCGCCCCGCGGGGCGCGGCGCACATTTTCATGTCGAATTTTCATAATTCCGCCGCCTGCCTCACTCAAAACATTTGAATCGTGGCACATCCTAGAAACGATCTGGACGGGGTCCTGGCGCCCCAGATATCAATCGAGGCATGTCTGTGGCCTGAATCTGGGGCACACACCGGGGCCGGGGGGAGATCGCTGACCACAAATATGCCAACAGGCAACCCGGCCGTCATCGGATACGTGCTTCCGATTGGTGCACGCACCTGACTCGAGGCGGAGTGAGTCCACAGCAGCCGCAGGATGGGTGCGCCTGAAGCTACTGAGGATGGACCCGGAGTGAACCCCTCTCGATGCGGAGTGAAATTGTCTCGAGCCGGAGTGGAGTGTTTCCCCGTGTTGCTGAGGGCCGTGCGGGGGCAGGTATAAGGAGCCGTGCTGTACCCCCCTGGAGGCCTCAGTGAGGGGTCTAAAGTATAGGCCTTTAGCACCCCTCTGAGCCCTTAGACCTGAGGGCTCCGGCGAGTGTCTTTCTGTATACCGCCGCCGTCGCGGCCGCCGCCACCACCACCTCTCCCCAGCCGCCGGGCGGGGGTGGGGGTTGGTGGCCCGCCGCCCTTCCGCGCTGCCCCGCCGTCCCCCAGCTCCGTCACGTTGGGGCGGGTGCTCTCACTCAACGTGTCGGGGCAGCTGGTGGCGGCCCGCCCCGCGGGTGGGGCGGCCGGCGGACGCGCTCCGCACCAGCGCCCGCTGCCGCCACTGCCGCTGGGGGCACTGCTGTGGGATACGGTAGACACGCCCCACTGTATGGGCGTGCGGGATGCACTGGCGGCGGCGCTGGAGGGCGCAGGGGGGGCGGGGGGGGGGGGGGGGGTGACGACCGGGGGGTGGGGGGGGGTGCGGCGGGCGGTGAGGGAGGCGGTGGTGGTGGTAGTGGGGCCGATGGCCGCCGTGGCCGCGGCCGCGGGGGGGGGGGGGGGCCGAAGGTTGGGGCGTGGGCGCCGGCAGCCCTGGGGTGGTACGCTTTGGGTTTTCCCGTGGCGGCGCGGGCGTCGGACCGGTGATGTGCCCCGTCATCAGCGCGGACGGGGTACAGATTGTGGGGCTGGTAGTGATGGAGTTTATGGGAGGGGGGTTGTGACGGTGGGGATGCGGGTGGGGTGAGGGGGGGGGGGGATGGAGGCGGTGGTGGGCGAGTCCTACCCCATTGCCAGCCACCGGGTGTGTGTTCAAAAGAGGGGCGACCGTTTGGTGATGGGGCGGGCCGCGCAGTGGGCATTGAACCGGGATCCGCTTCAGAGCCTCTTCAGGCCGGAAGGCGTTGAAGCAGCCTTGAATTTCCTTGAAGAGGTACCTCTTCAAACCGCAGCGCGCACCGCGACACGGCCAAGTTAAGGTCCGATCTTCACACTTAGTGGCGTAGGCAATACAAAGAAGTACGATACTAAGGTCGAGCTAGGCGTGCGTTAAGGAGGGCCCCAGTACATTCCAAATCTTCTTAAATCTCCATGTCAGTCCTCATCGGCGCGAGAAACTCTGCCCGATTGCGGCCGACAAGAGATCCCAACCCCCGGGTTGGAGGCGTCTGACGGAACCGCGCAAGGCGACACGGCCCCGGCCACAACCCTGGCCTGTCCCACGTGCTTCGGTCATCGCCAAGAGAGCGAGCGACACGATGTCCGTCACACGCGCACGGCCTTTTCACCAGTGTCCTGTATGCCCCCCCCGCACTTCTCATCCCGTTCATTCCGGTGGCAAACGACCGCTTTCCGTTTTTGGGAAGCCACCCTCACCGCTGACGCCCTCCAGTTCCCCGCGCATCGGGCGGAGTGAAAGATTGGGGGGGGAGGGGGTTTGACGAGAGAAAGGAGCGCCGCAGGCAGGCATGGGGACCGGGAAGTTTGGAGGGGGGTGGGTGCGGGAAGAGGAGGACGCGCCAGGGGAGGAGGTCAGCGATGAGGGGCGTGCGTGACGGCCAGGAGGGGGTGTCTGGGAATGGAGGAGGAGGCGTGGCCGGAAGGCATCGGAACGACGGGGGGGGGGGGGGGGGGGGGGTTGAAGCGGAAAATTCGCGGTCGCGCCAGGGGAGGAGGTGCGCCATGGGTAGGCGTTGGTGCTGGCAAGTGCGTGGCAGCTGAAGCAGTTGCCTACAATTTACGGAGCAGATGCTCAGGTGTCCATGAGGAGAAGGCTGGGGGGGGGGGGGGGAGGGAGGGGGGGGGGGGGCAGAGACGTAGGCGAGTGTGCACTGAAGCTGCACGCGACACAGCTGGTGCCGGTTCAGGTGACTCCGCCGACCGAGCCAGCAGTGCATGCCGTAGCCAGACTGCTGCATCAATGAACCCATCCAGCGTCGGGGAAGAAGCATCAGAGACTGCACGGTCGCGTACTTCGCTGTCCATTTGATGGAAGCAGTCCACGGAGACTCATCAAACAAGCGAGATGCAGGGTGTATCACTCGAGATCAACTCCATTGAGCTTCGCAAGTGCCCAGAATCAAGGGCATAAACCCGGACTGCTTCGGCACACAAGCGGTCGAAAACCGTGCCGAATGACGTACTTGGGTTAAGAGAGGCGCGATCACGACCTCTTCAAGCGGAGAGCAGGACGCGACCCCCTTAATCGATCGGTTGAATTTTGCTTGAATTTCCTTGATAAAACGCCAAACTCTTCTCGGCGCAGGCTCTTTCTCACGTCTGTGTACAGCTCTGTCTCTGGCGCACCTTGTGGTACCTCGCACGTCCTTGTTCACGTCCGGAAAGACGTTCACATCAAGGTTTATCAAGATCACTTCAAGGAATCCTGCCCTACGGTGCTTTCAGGAGGGGGTCTTCAAGCCTCCGGGCCCGATTTCCGCCCTGATCAGGCCTTTAAGAGGCTTTGAAGTGGATCCCGCATCAACCACCACTGCGCCGGTGTGCCGGTTGGTGCGCGGCGGGGCCCTGACGGCACGCACCATCGGCGGCACTGCAAAGGAGTTAGGGACGGGGGGGGGGACGCGGGGGGTTTGGGTTTGGAAAGGACGGGGACCGGGGGGGATTGGTGCATCATAGGGGACGGCGGCCGCGCTGGATTTTCAGCTGGCCACGCCTCTCCACCGTTTCTTTATTAAACTGGTTCTGTGCGTCACTTTTTCCATTCTGTGTAGCAAAAACTTACGTTGGAAACCAAGTACTGTTTCATAAACTATTTCTCCTTCAGGCTGGCAGGCCCTCTTGGTGGCGGCAGCGGCCACCTTGCCGTGCTCCAGCGCTGTGGGTGCTAAAACCTCTCAAAAAAAAACTGCTTTTTCGGTTGCGGGGCCCCTTGCGGGCTTGCGTGGGATCTTGCTTTTCCGCAAGCCAGTCTGCGTGGACAAGCAAGATTTTTGTGCGGAGTCTGCTTGCGTCCGCAAGTCTGTCATTCTTGCGCGGCACTTTGCGAAAATCTCCCACGCTGCGACTGTCAACAACCGTCGGAATGTATCCAATCAGAGGCCGGGACGGAACAGGAGTCCGAAGCCCTGGGCCGTCTTGGCTACCTGGACCAGCGCCTACTCGCTCTTCCGCTGAGACAGCAGCTGCTCGTTTACCTGCGCCAGCTCCGCAGTGGAGCCGCGCATCTCAAGGCGGAGTATCACCACCACCTGCCGCAGACAGCCAGAGGCCGGCTTCTTCGCCTCGGCGGATGCCGCTTCCATCGCGATACCTACCGTCGAGAGTGAGCGGGAAGCGCAGGAGAGCTGAGGGGAGAGGGAGGCGGGAGAGAACGCTACTATCGGCTGAAGTGAAGTAGACGGCGGGCACTATCCCTGCGCCGCGCCACAATTTCCAGTCACAACAGCCTGCACTAGCTGCCGCTCCGCAGCGCCTCAAAAAGCCGTCATGACTGCGGCACCCGCGGACGAGAACGGGGGGGGAGCGGACGGGCGTGGGAAAGTAAAGGTGAGGGGGCCACGAGCAAGCAGAGAAGCGGGTAAGTGGAGTGAAGGGGGGGGGGGAAGAGAGAGCCACCTCTTAAGCCTACGCCATCCACCCTAGCCGTGTCGTCAAGCGCGTCCTCAATGCGTCTCCCTCCACGTCACTTTTCTTACTCCCGGGGACTGCAGAGTGCGGGAGATTTTTGCCGCAATGGCCCATGCAGAGGCGTTTCCGCAAGGTACTCTGCGGCCGCCCGCAAGCCACCTTGCGGTCGTTGGCAACCTTCCCGGACGCGGATTGCATGAAGCCCTACAGTGAAGCGTTTCGGTCCGTTGACACGGGTGATTTTGTAGGCCCAGACAGCTCAGCTCCAGACGCTTCTTTCTGTATGAGATGCACTCCGTCGAAGGTCCGAAAGGCACCCATGTAAGTCAAAAACAAAAAAACCGAAAAAAAGCAGGCCTCACACTGTCAAAACAGGCGTTGACAACCGCTTGCGGGCCGGGCCAAGCAACGGAAAAGCAGGTTTTCTTGGAGACGGTTTAGCACCCACTGCGCAGCCGAGGCGGCGCAATGGTGGCAGGGGGCTGCGTGCGGTGGAATCGGCGGCGGGCAAGGAGGCGCTACTCCTGCGCGCGGCAGCGGGGGCGGGAGTGGGGTGGCGGTGCTGGTGTGGTCGGCTTCTGCCCTCCTCGGGCTACCCGGCGGCGGCTGTAGTGACCGGCCACCCCTCCCCCCCGCGTTGTCTGCGCGCCACCGGCCCCCGTAGTGGTCTCGGTGGGCCTGCTCAGCGGGGCTGGACACCTGTCCGGTGCACAGGGGCGGCAGCGCAATAAAGAAAAAAAAGAGAGGACGGTTCGTGATGGCACGCCCCGTCGCCACGCTAAACATGCACACTACACCCAGATCTCGCCACGGGGATCATCCCACCCCTGCTCATTCCCCGCCCGCCTCCCCTCCCCCCCCCCCCCCTTTCCACTTCACAACGGACACCCCCCCCCCGCTCACTTAAATTGCGCATACACACACGTGGCGTAGTAGTGCCCCTTGCTCCCCCCCCGCACCACCCCACACCCCGTCCAGTTGTACTCGGCGGTCAGGATGTTCTTGCGGTGCCCTGGTGAGGCCATCCACTGGCCCACCAGCGCTGTCGCAAGGCTCCGGGCAGAGCCCATCCCCGACGAGCGGGACGCCACATTCTCGGCCGCCCTCGCGGCGCCCCAGGCGCGCATCAGCGCCCCCACGTCTTGGTGGAAGATCCGCCCCGCGGCCGCCTGGGTGCGGCTGTGGGCGATTGCCGAGGCGGTGAGGCGGGTCGACGCCCGCTGGGAGGCCATCCCGTACCGCCGGCGCTCGGCATTGATCAGCGCCACCACCCACCCGTTGACTCTCTTGTTCCCACCCCCCCCGACGGTGGCGGGGCGGGAGCACTCCCCCCCCCCCCGCCAGACTGGCGGCGCATCAGCCCACATACCGCCCCCGGCACGGAGGTGGGGAAAGCGTCGGACAGGGAGACGTGGCCGCCCTTGAAGTAACACGTCCCCGTCCCCGTGTACGTGGACCACGTAAAGTGAGTGCACCCTGCCGTGCGGCCGCACGCGCCCGAGCAGGCCTCCCCCGTCGTGGAGGCGCGGCCAATATCCCCTTTAGAGGACCAGTCGCAGCCGGCCGCCCATACCGCGTCGGAGGAGGTTCTCCACCGCAGAGCCGAAACGGCGGTGGCCATCGCAGCAACGAGCAGGAGGGGCACCACGGACCGGGCGGTTGCGGCAGCCACGGTGCGGGGGATGGCGCCCATGTTGTATGGGGGTGATGGGTGGCGTGGGGATGCGAGTGGACTGTGGTTTTGCAGCGGGGAAGGTGAAGGAGGTTGGCTGAAGAGGGGCGGGCTAGGAAAGGTGGGAACGTCCGGTGGCGACGGCAAGACGGGAGGAGTGCGGCAGGTGGCGGGCAGACGGGTGGGCTGATGGGGAGGAGGAGTGTGTGAGATGGCGCCACCCCCGACGGACGCGACGGGGGTCCGCCTTTATGATACCGCCGCGTTGGTCGGGTCACCAGGCCACTCCACCCCTGCCCATGGCGTCCCCGTGCGCCATCATCCCGACCCGCCCCACCGCCCAAGCGCACCCCCAGCCCGCCCCGCAGCTCGACGCGCCCCGCACCACCCCGGCACACATGGCAATGGGGGCACCCCCCCTCTGCTCCACCACCTCGCCGCGGCACCTCTCCCCGCGCACCCGCTGACGAGGCGTGCTGACCCCCGCGGACGGGACGCGCTCGCCAGCGCATGGCGTCCGCGGGGGCACCGCCTTGTCAGCACGGACAGCCGGCGGGCTTGCTGACGCGGCGTTTCCACCCCGGTGGATGCGATCGCGCCGGAACGAGCGCGAATGCACGTACGGGCGGGCCGGCCCCTCCCCCTCCCCAATGTCCCGCCTCGTGGGGATGGTAGCTGTGCTCCCGGTTGGCGAACGGAACCCGCCCCTGCGGCGGGTTCCCCCGCAAAACCTTCGACAATGGTGGCGGCGGCGGTGGCGGGAGGCAAGCGAATGAGGGAATCGCAGGGGTGGTGGGCTTCCACCACTGGGGAACAGGACCGGCGGCCGACGCGGACGGGCGCCGACCGGCCGGGGGCGGGGCAGGCGGGCAGCGGGGACGCCCGCGGCCGATCCCCCCGCCGCGCCGCGTCCGACGCGGCCCCGCGTACACATCACACCAGCGGCACCAGGCGTGGGTGGCGGGCTTTGGGGGTGACGTCACTAAGTGTGGCGCATTACGATATAATCCTCATTCTATTTGGCACGCAATTTTTCGAGTTCGACACATTGCTGCACGCAGCTTGGCGAGACCAGTCGATCTTTGCCGTTTGTTTCTGTATCCGATCAGGTCTGAGGGGGGGGGGCAGGCACCGGCAGCCACGTCGGCGACGGCGGCGGGGCCAGCGGCGGCGGCGGCGGCGGCGGCGACAGGCGGCGACGGTGGCGCCACCGCGACAGCACGGGCGTGGGCGGCGCATGTGATCGTCCCCCCCGTCATCCCCCCCCACCCCCCCATTACCGTCCGCGACGGCGTGACGGCGGCGGCAAGCGACGAGCCGCCCGAGCCCTACCCCCAGGCGGAGATTTCCACCACCCGCGCGGCGCGTCGCCGCCGCGCCCGCCGGGCGGCCGACCGGCACGGCACCGCCCACCGTGCGTACAACGCGTCCACCGCGGCGGGCGTGACGAGCCCACGGGCGGCGTTGTAGGCCACCATGGCGGGGCGCGGCAGCAGCTGCACCCGCCCCAGCGTCGGGTGGGGGCCATACAAGGGTGCCCCCGCTCCGCAACCGCCACCGCCGCCGCCGCCGCCGCCGCCGCCGCCGCCGCCGTGGCCGCTGCCGCCGCCGCCGCCGCCGCCGGCGCCAGCCCCGCCGCCGTCGCCGGCGTGGCCGCCGGCGCCCGCCCCCCCCCCCTCTGTCGCCGCCGCCGCCGCCAGCCCCGCCGCAAACGCGGCACGCACCTCGGCGAGGCGGTCCGCCCGCAGCCCCGCGGCGATCCCCCCGTACACCCCACTATCCGCGGCGAGGAACCCCGCACACAGCCCCGCCCGCCGCCCAACCCGCCCCCTCTCCCGTCCCCTCCGCCGCTGCCGCGGCCGTCGCCACCGCGCCCGCCGACGCCGCCGCCGCCGCCGCCGCGGCCGCCGCCGCCGAGAGGGGCGTGACCCCGTGCAGCAGCGGCCGCCGCCCGTCCGGCGCGGCGGGCGACGACGGGCGGGACCGCGGGAAGCGCTCGGCGGCGGCGGCGGCGGCGGCGGCGGCGGCGGCGGCGGCGGCAGCGGCGGCCGCCGCCGCCGCCCGCAGCGCCGCCTCCACCGCCGACCGCGGGGACGGCACCGCCACCGCGTCGAGGCCGCCGAGGCCCACGCCGCCCCCCGGGGAGGGCACAGCCCCGCCACCGCCACCATTCCCGCCACGATGGGCGGGCGGGGGGCGGCGGCATGCCCCCCCCCGCCCCAGCCACCACCGCCGCCGCCGCCGCCACTGCCGCCACCGCCGCCGCCGCCGCTGCGACCGCTGCCACCCCCCCTTACACCGGGGACGGTGCCTCCCCCCCCACCCCCCCTCACACAAACGGCGGCGCCTCCCCCCCCACCGCCCCCCCCCAACCGGGCTTGCCTACGACGGGGGGCGGGGAACCTGGCCATTGTGAAGGGGAGGGGTAGCCATAACGGGGGGGGAAGGGCGGCCGTTGCAGGACGGCGGAGCAGCCACGACGGAGGAGGGGCGATCAAGACGGAGGGGGAAGCGGGCACGACGGGGGGGGGTCGGCCATGACGGTGGGAAAGGCGGCGACGTCGGGGGGTGTGAACGGCGACGGCGGGGGTGTGGAAAGCTGCGATTAGGGGGGGGACGGTGACGACGGGGGGGGGACGGTGACGACGGGGGGGGGGACGGTGACGACGGGGGGGGGACGGTGACGACGGGGGGGGGACGGTGACGACGGGGGGGGGACGGTGACGACGGGGGGGGGACGGTGACGACGGGGGGGGGACGGTGACGACGGGGGGGGGACGGTGACGACGGGGGGGGGACGGTGACGACGGGGGGGGGGACGGTGACGACGGGGGGGGGACGGTGACGACGGGGGGGGACGGTGACGACGGGGGGGGGGACGGTGACGACGGGGGGGGGACGGTGACGACGGGGGGGGACGGTGACGACGGGGGGGGGGACGGTGACGACGGGAGGAGGAAAGGAACGGCCCGTGGCACGTCGACGGCGCACGCTCAGTTAAGCGCGGTCTTGCCGTATTTGTCCATTACAGTGCCACGATCGGTGGACTGTCGACTTTTTCCAAAACAGATGGCATCTGTGCGCGGTCGTCGTCGTCGTGGAGCCCGACACTGCCGCACCTCGCCAGCGTCTGCTGACGCCCTGCGCGCTCCCATCGCCCATGCCGTCCAACCACCACGCTCCGGCAAGCCCCCCATCCAACATCCATTGCATCCCTGTGCCCCACGCAGGGACGAGAACGCCAGTTGAGGCCATGACGGATGACTCGCAACATGGGCCCGACCTGTACGTTCTGTGGCATATATACGCCTAGGGGGGGGCACGCGGGGGCCGTCCCACAGCCGTGGACGGCCGCGCGCTGCAGCCCCGCGGGTGGCCACACCCATGGCATATGTGCGCCTAAGGGGGCACGCGGGGGGCCGTCCACGACTCAGTGGACGGCACACGCCGCAGCCCCACGGGCGGCCACACCCGCCGGGGGCGTCGTGCGACCCCTCTCCCCGACCCCTGTAAAAGGGTCGGGCGGCGCACCGGGCCCGAACGGTCGCGTCACGGGTGGGGCTAGCCCCCCCCCTTAGGTCGCTTGTGATTGGATCGAAGGCGTGCGCCGGCGGGCGATCCTTCGATCTGAGGGACAGCTCCCGGGCCGGGGGAGGACGGCCGCGGGAGCTGGATCGAGTACTCCCTGTGACGATCGATAGGATCGACCTATCGATTGTGGTACGCCCTTTCGGGGGGTACTCACCAATTTCGCATGCAATTATCGTCTTGGAGGGATTTCGCTTCTATTTCTTAGGACAGGTCGACCCTGCCCGGTCGACCTGTCCGATCGAGGGTTGCGGCGGGCGCGCGCGTGCCTCTTCTGGGCACGCGACGGCGTTCTCGCCCCGCTTCTCCCTGCTCGTCAGGTCTAAACGTATCCTTCTTTGTCCCGCTTACTTGCCATAGTCTTGGCACTGCGGTTACGGGTCTGTGCGTCAACCCTCCCCCCTGATTACGGTACCCTATGGACACCCGACTTGCCACATTTGGTGGAGCAGCAGGGGATACGCAAAAACTCACGGCCCTCGGCCGTGAGGTGGACGTGTATCTCCTTATCTTTTACGGCTAAGACGGGTAGCGGTGTCATCGTGGACTTCGACTTGGGCGGCCGGAGCGCAGGGCGCAAACGGACCCGGGTCAAGGTGGTGGTGAGCGGGGCTCGTCACGTCAAGGGGTCGCCACGGGCCGTAGCCCCGTGGACGACAGCGATCGCCGGTCCTCGACAGGGGAGGACCTGATCGGTCGGGCAACATGGATCCTCATCTCCCGAAGGACTACGTGCCCCCCGATGGGACGCGCCGAAAGGGCGTCTCCACGAGGTCTTCCTCTACCACTCAAGCCCGCAACGACCCCCCTCCGCCTCCTCGTCGGGCCCCGTCGGCGCACGCCGACGTGGACCCTAAGGACGACCCGCTGACGTTCCCAGCGGCCTCGGCGTCGGCGGCTGGGCCGACGCCTACCGCAGAGGCGGAAGACGACGGCCGGACTGCCGCCTATGAAGCTGCCCTTGCTCAAGCGGAGCAAGCTTTGAATGACGAGCAGACCACGGTAGCCGAACTGACGCGACGTCTGCAGCAGCAACAAGATCTGCTGGTTGAGATGCAGAAGTCTGCTCAAGGGAGCAGATCCGCCAGTGGCTCCATGAAGAAGCCTTGACCTACCAAGAAGGGTCAGCTTAAGGATCGCAAGCAGCCGACACCTGAGCCTGTCAAGGAACAACATGACACGGCGGAGCTACTTGCGGGACTCCAGGCTCTCCTTCAAGTGTACGGTGAGCGCCCCGCTCAGGGTACCCCCGAGCGCGGCCGCCGTACACGCAAGGGCCCTCGTCACACTCGACGTGACGACGCCCCTTCCAAGTCCCGGTCATCGACGGCGACGGACCGATCTACTTCGTCCGATCGGTCATCGTCGTCATCGTCGACATCGGGGCCCCCGACCCCTCCTTCTCCGCCGTCTTCCCCGTCGGAATCTTCCGACGAGAGCACCACGGACGAGGAGGAAGCTACGCGACGCCGACGCGGGCTCAAGTCCAAGCGATCAAAGAAGAACGAACACGAGGTGTTCGACCGTCGGATGGCCATCCATGCACCCAACCGTCGTTACCGACGTCTGTTGTGCTACAAGACGTACTTCCTGGAGGATACGCGCCTGGCGTATCCACCCCGTCTTGTCAGGAAAGCACATAAGCTGAACAAGTGCTTGGACGGGCCGTTCCAAGGTCAGGCGCCCTTCACTGGAAAGGACCCTCTCGCCATCTTCGGGTTCTTGTCTACGTTCAAGAAAGCTTGTGACGCCGCCGGAGCGTCACACGGACAAGCACTGCCTCTCCTCGGCTTTCGCCTGTCGGGATCGGCCAAGCTGTCCTTCACCTCCGCCGTGTCCAACAGTGGGACACGGGACGCGCACGCCATCAAGACGTACGGGGACGGAGTCAACTGGCTGTTGCAGAAGTTTGCAACGCCGGACAAGTTGAACGAGGCCTACACCGAGGTCATTTCTGCTCGTCAAGAACAAGAGGAAGCACCTCGAGCGTTCGGCGAACGACTCGAGCGTATGTGCGACCGCCTCGTCGGCTTGTTCAACAGCAGCGATCTCGTTGATACGTTCATCAACGGACTTCACGACGCGATCAAGGCGCAGGTTGTCATGTTCCAGATGACCAAGGGCCGCGTGTCGCTGCCGGAAGCGATCACTACCGCGCAGATCTACTGGACGGGTGTCCAGAAGGTCAAGGTGGACCTGCGTCGACACATCCGGAACACTACCTCTCCAATCCGTGTTGGAGCCGTCTCGGAAGCCGTCGTAGCGAATGTCGCGGTCACTCCGCCGCAACCACCACGTTTCGCGCGAACGGAACGCAACGCCACACCGGCATCGAGGTCCCCGTCCCCGCGTCGAACTGCAACTTCGACGGACGAATGCTACAACTGTCACCGGTTCGGGCACTTCTCCAGCGACTGCCCCGAGCCTCGACGGGAACGCCGACGTTCGTCAACGGACCGTGCCGTAACGGCCTTCGTCGACACCGACGACCACCCTGCCCACGCTCAGGGAAACTGAGCGGTCGGTCGCGTGAGCCCGGTGCGGCCGACCTTCCCCCTGACCGCGGCAAACCCCAACCAACACCTCGGTGTTGGACGTCGATCCTCAACAAGGCGTACCGTCACTACACGGTTCCCCTGTGTCTGGGGCCTGCCCCAGAACACATGCGTGCGATGCGGCCCACGCTGGATACAGGGGCGGGTCTCAACCTCATTCGGGTTGACCAACTTCCGGCGAACTGGACCTCGTTCGCGTCCAAGAATCGACGGACGCCCAAGGTGGTTGACGCCAGTGGCAACCCCCTTCCCATCCTGGCGGCGATCAACATCATCGTCGACTCCGGGCACGTTAAGATGGTCTCAACGTTCCACGTCGTCAAGGAGTTGGCCGTCCCGGCCATCTTGGGTACCCGGTTCATCAACCAGCACGTGGAGGCTATTTACCCACGTCTCAATAAGGTGTACTGGACCGACCCCAGTTCACCTGTCTCGGTTTGCATGCCCATCTTGGACACGCACTGCGTTCAACGGCAACAGGGCAAGGTCCGTCTGGCTAAGCGGACGACCTTGCCGCCGTTCACCGAAGTGTTCGCGGCAGCCAACAGCGACATTACCGGGTTGATCCATGTGACCACCAACTCAAGATTGCACCAAGGTCACCAAGTCATCTTGGCGAATGGGGTAGCCTGCACCTTGCCTGCCGTGCCCTTCCAGGTACGATTGTGCAACGTCGGCGCGACAACCAGGTACCTCAAGAAAGGTACCGTCCTCGGGTCAGCGGAGATGTACGAGGGGCCAGTCATCGCCACGGTCGATGAGAAGCCCCAACCTCCGCACGATAAGCCCGCGCCGTCGGTCGACTCAGTCGACCTCGCGGACGCTCCGAAGCACCTCCACAAGCGTATCCGGAGGATGCTCGAGCAGCATCAGGTCATGTGGAGCGGCAAGCTGGGGACGATCCACGCCACCGTTCATCGGATTGAAACCGATGACAAGGTCATCCCGATCCACCAGGCCCTCTACCGGACGGGCCTGCGCAAGAGGGAGATCATCACGGACTGCATCAACGCCATGCTCAAGCAGGAAGTGATACGGCCAAGCCACAGCGACTGGTCAAGCCCAGTCGTGGTCGTGCCCAAGAAGAACGGCAAGCCGAGGTTCTGCATCGACTACCGACGGCTGAACGCCGTCACCAAGAAGGATACCTATTCCATTCCTAGGATGGATGATTGCCTCGACTCGTTGGGCGAGGCGCAGTTCTTCTCGACACTTGATTGCACAGCCGGTTACTGGCAAGTGCCACTCCGAAAGGAGGACCAAGAGAAGACCGCCTTCGCATGTCACGACGGACTCTTCGAATGGGTCGTCATGCCGTTCGGGCTGACGAATGCCCCGGCAACGTTCCAGCGAGCCCTGGACATCATCTTGTCTGGCCTCAAGTGGCAGATATGTCTTGTCTACCTTGACGACGTCATCGTGTTCTCCAAGTCCGCCGAGGAACACGTCCGCCACCTGGACGTAGTCTTGACACGCCTACGTAAAGCAGGCGTCACACTCAACCTTGAGAAGTGTGCCTTCTTCAAGAAAGAAGTCGAGTACCTCGGTCACTTGGTCTGCCCCGGCCAACTCAAGGTGCACAACAAGAACACCGAGGCCCTCAAACGGGCCACCTTCCCCAAGACGAAGACCCATATGAAGAGCTTCCTCGGCGCCTGCAACGTCTACCGACGCTTCGTCAAGGACTTCGCCAAGAGAGCGAGACCATTAACCGAGCTGACCAAGAACGACGTCGGCCCGGATCTGCCTGAACCAACGGCAGAACAACTCGCGGCGTTTGAAGACCTCAAACAAGCCTTGGTGACACCGCCGGTGCTCACCATCCCGCACCCCACCCGTCGATTCGTGGTCGACGTCGACGCGTGCGCGGACCAGCTCGGGTGCGCCTTGTTGCAAGAACAAGAAGATGGACAGCTGCAACCGGTGGGCTACTACAGCCGCACGCTGAAGCCGGCCGAGCAGAACTACTGCACGACGGAACGCGAATGCCTTGGACTTGTGTGGGGAGTGCTGACCTTACGGCACTTCTTGGACGGCAACAAGTTCACGGTGCGAACGGACCATCAGGCACTAAGGTGGATCTACAATACCACCGACCCAAGCAGCCGGTTGATGCGATGGCGCCTCCGCTTGGCCGAGTTCACCTTCGACGTCTTGTACAAGCCTGGTGCAAGTCATCATGCACCCGACTTCTTGTCACGGACGCGCACCGGCGCCCTTGACGACTCGGATCTCGACGACGAGATCCCATGCTTGGCTCTGGCCGAGACGGCCAGAAGCTTGCAGAGGGGGCGGTACACCCACGCGGTACGGCTGACGCCGGTCGCGTTTGAGGACCTAGTAGCGGACCAGGCGACCGACGCCTTGTGCAAGGTCATCCGCAAGAAGATGGCCGCAGGCAAGGCCCCCAACTTCTCGGTGAAGGACGGCGCGCTCTACCGAGAGGGCCTCGACGGGGACCAGCTTGTGGTCCCGCACAAGCATCGGGCGAGGTTGCTCCACTTGGCCCACTTCCCGACCACGGAAGGACATCCGGGATCGAACCGGATGTACTACTCCTTGCGGCGCCGGTTCTACTGGCCGTCGATGGCCACCGACGCCTACGGAGTGGTCACGCGGTGCGCCGCATGTGCACAGAGCCGGCTTGCGTTGCGACGCCACACGGCGCCGATGAGGCTGTTCCCGGCGACCGAGCCGTTGACGGAAGTCAACGTCGACATCCTCGGGCCGCTGCCTGTCTCGTTGACGCGCAACAAGTACGTGTTGGCATTCACCGACCGCTTCTCCAAGGTCGTCCGTTGCGTCGCCCTGAAGAAGGTGACCGCTATCACGGTAGCCTCGGCGTTGGTGGAGGTATGGGTGGCCAGCTACGGGCCACCCGACGTGCTCCTGTCGGATCAAGGAAGCCAGTTCATGTCGAAGTTTTTCATCGCCGTGTGCCGGACCCTTGGCATTGAGACAAGGGAGTCGACGCCGTACCACCCGCAGACAAACGGGCAGGTGGAGCGGTACAACCGCACCATCGTCAAGCAGCTCCGGCACTACGTTGCGGATAACCCGCAACGGTGGGATGAGCTCCTACCCATCCTCACGTACGCGTACAACACGCAGCCGCATCGATCGACGGGCGTGGCACCGTTCGAGCTGGTCATCCCCAGACGGATCCCGAACCTCACGGTGCACAGCCCGCCACCCGGTGTGTCTATCCAGGCACACGGCACCACCAAGGACGGCTCGCCCTTGTCGGTCAAGCGCTCCTTCATGGCCCGGCTCCGCAAGACCATACCCAAGGTGGCCGAGGCTCTGCGCAAGACGCAGCAGCGCTACAAGAAGACGTACGACAAGAACCTTGCCACCCGGAACAAGGATGTCAAGATCGGCGACTACGTGTACCTGAAGGCACACCAACGCGAGCACAAGTTGTCCAGCCCCACGAACGGGCCGTTCCTTGTCGTCGACCTGGACGACAAGACGTTCGTTGTCCAGGTGGGGGACGAGGAGAGCAGAGTGTCATGGGACTAAGCGACGCCAGCCCCAAGACCCGATGCAGCCGGCGAAGCCGACGCCACTCCTCATGCCCTGCTCAAGGACAAGGTGAACTTGTCCGACCGTCCATCCGTGATGGACGACTACCTCATCGACAAGCTCGTCGGGTATCGATGCGTCGATGGGGAGCACCAAGCCAAGGTGCGGTGGTGGGGGTACCAGAGCAACGACGACGTGTGGACGCCGCTCGGCGACCTGCCGAAGCACTTGGTCCTGCGGTACCTGCGGAACCAGAACAAGCAAGTGCCGGGGTACGAGTGGTCACCAACTAAGATGACACTCAGGTCGCAGAGCCAAGGCCTCCCACACCCGGACGCCCGCGTGAACGCGGTGACCCCCAGCGTCAGGTGGGTGCCAACCATCATCGCCTTCCACCAATCGCCCGACGGTCACGTCCAAGCGCGACTCATCTGGACCCACCCGCGCGGGCAGGTGGGCGAGGTCATCCCCCTGTACTACCTACGCAGTACATTCCCCACGAACTTCCCCCGTAACATACCGGAGCGGGCGGACTGGACGGCTCCCCGAGCAATCGTGGACCGGTTGGAGAAGCTCCACGGGCCTCACACCATCGACTTGTTCGCCACTCGGGCGAACAAGAGGTTTGAGCGGTTCGGCTCCAAGGAGTGCGAGCCCGGGGCCGAGTGGCGTGACTCAATGAGTCACGACTGGACGCCCCACAACGCGTGGGCGAACCCCCCGACCTCGCTCCTCCCGGAGATTGCCGAGCGACTGGCAAGTGGCCCTCCATTGGCCCTCACCCTCCTCGCTCCCCGGTGGGAAGCGCAAGAATGGTTCAGTATCTTCATGAACCGATGCTTCGAGTACGAGGAGTTACCCTTGGAGTGCTTCCTTCGCTCGCCCGCGAGTCCCGACCTATGGGTGGCTGAGCACCCACCGGTCTGGACCACGATAGTATTTCGCTTTGAGCGAAATCATGCCGGCGAGTAGCAGAGTGACCGCGAGGCGTGGCGTGACCCGCGCCCGGCCCGACGTCGGTGCGCTGAACCGGACGACGACGGCGAACCTCGCCGTCGGCGGGTGGGCCGCGTCTCCGCCGTCGACCCCGACCCGTCCTGTCGTAGGACGAAACGACGTGAACGACGACGGCGCCGCGGAGACCGCCGCCACGCACGGCTCGAGGTCGTCAGCGAAGACGACCGCTCACGTCGGCCGCGGCACGCACTTGTCGTGTCCTCGGAACGACTGTGCCGACGACGCGAGCGCGACCGGTAATTCTTGGAGGCCATGGTCCGAGCCGCTGCCGCGGCGGCCCCTCTTCCCACGAAGAGGGCTGCCAAAGTCCCCCGCCCCGGCAGCGTCCCCAGCCGAGGGACGCTCACCCGACCCCCCCGCCGTACCCGACAGGGAAGGCCGACACCGAGCCGACGTGCGTGGCGCTCGACCGCCACCACGTCCGCCCCGACCGCGTCCACGGCTACGCGAGGACCCCCCGTGCCGGGGGGACCCTGGGGCGTCTTCGCCCCCGCTAGCGGCCCAACGACGTTGAGCCGCCGCGGCTGCCCCCTGCTGCTCAGCGAACGCCTTGGCGCGCTCGCGGGCCGCGTCAGCAGGATCGGCGGCGTGCTCCGCCGCCGCCGCCTCGGCGGCCCGTTCCGCTACCGTCGCTGCGGCAGCCGCCTGAGCCGCCGCAGCACGCGCCACCGCCTCGTCGTCTTGTCGACGACGGCCCGCCCCAGCCGCACGAGGGTTCGCCGACCCTGACGGCGACCCGGCGGTGGGCCCTTCCGTCCTCGGTCGAAGACGATGCGCCCGCCGCCGCCCCGGTCTCTACGGGATCCCGAAGTGTATCGTCTCCCCGGGCGGGAAGAGGAACGGACGCCGGCCGCCGACGGAAGCGGCCAGCGTTAAGCCGGTCGGCATCCCGCCGACCTGCGCAAGCGTCACGGGCAGGACCCGCCGACGACCCACGCTAAGCGTGTGCGCGTGCCGCTGCCTGCGCCGCGCGGTGGGCAGCACGAGCGCGCTGCCGGCCTTGTTCCCGCTCCTCCTTGTCCGCCGCCTTGGCCGCGGCCAAGCGCTCGTCCGCCCGCGTCGCGCCGTCGCGCAACGCCTCCTGCAGCCGACCTCGGGATATACCCCAGGCGTGCAGGAACCTGGTCGGCGTCCGCGCCGACGCAGGGCCGCCCGCCCCCTTCGGGCCTGCCGAAGGGGGATCGTCCCCGCCATACCGCTGCACCACCGGTGCGGCACCGGCATCGTCCGTCAGCGCGACGGACGAGGCAACCTGGTCGCCGATGGGACGGCGACAAGCTAACACGGGGGGTGTGTGGCATATATACGCCTAGGGGGGGGCACGCGGGGGCCGTTCCACAGCCGTGGACGGCCGCGCGCTGCAGCCCCGCGGGTGGCCACACCCATGGCATATGTGCGCCTAAGGGGGCACGCGGGGGGCCGTCCACGACTCAGTGGACGGCACACGCCGCAGCCCCACGGGCGGCCACACCCGCCGGGGGCGTCGTGCGACCCCTCTCCCCGACCCCTGTAAAAGGGTCGGGCGGCGCACCGGGCCCGAACGGTCGCGTCACGGGTGGGGCTAGCCCCCCCCCTTAGGTCGCTTGTGATTGGATCGAAGGCGTGCGCCGGCGGGCGATCCTTCGATCTGAGGGACAGCTCCCGGGCCGGGGGAGGACGGCCGCGGGAGCTGGATCGAGTACTCCCTGTGACGATCGATAGGATCGACCTATCGATTGTGGTACGCCCTTTCGGGGGGTACTCACCAATTTCGCATGCAATTATCGTCTTGGAGGGATTTCGCTTCTATTTCTTAGGACAGGTCGACCCTGCCCGGTCGACCTGTCCGATCGAGGGTTGCGGCGGGCGCGCGCGTGCCTCTTCTGGGCACGCGACGGCGTTCTCGCCCCGCTTCTCCCTGCTCGTCAGGTCTAAACGTATCCTTCTTTGTCCCGCTTACTTGCCATAGTCTTGGCACTGCGGTTACGGGTCTGTGCGTCAACCCTCCCCCCTGATTACGGTACCCTGTGGACACCCGACTTGCCACAGTTCTTTTGAGACCCGAAAACCGTCCCGCGCGTCGCGATTCTTGGACAACTGCCTCTTTGAGTGGGAGCAGGATGGCTTTCTGACCCTCCCTGCCGTCTTGGAAACCCTGGAATCGTTACTCATTTTTTCGCTATGGAGCTTTGTTTGTCTTTGGTTCCCACGACCCATGATTGATCGGTCCAGTTCTCAAGCCTCTCTCCTGATTGATACAGCCTTACCTCGTACACCCCTGGCTTCTGTCTGCTCCGCATGCGCGTCACCATTCGTGCGAGACAGTCAGGCCGGTCGCCTGTGGCGGCAGGCGGTGACGTCGGGCGTCAACATTGAGGGACCGGCTGTGGCACTCCTGGCCGCCGCGCCGTTACGCAAGTGTGCCGTTTCAGGGCCGGCGGACAGTCGCAGAGTGCCCACCGGCACCTGCTCAGTTTGCTACCTGAGGGCCCGCAAGAGGGCGGCGCTCGGTGCCCAGGACAGGCCCAGCGGTGGGCGCCAGGCGCTTGAGACCGCACGCCTTCCTGGCTGCCATGTGCCACCGCCCCCTCCACTGGAGACAGTGTGGGTGCCTGGTATTGACGTGACGCCACTGCCATGGCGTGCCCCGGCCGACCGTGCGGCGCGAACGAGCGGGACGGTCAGAGCCTCCGACTCGGGCGAGGAACCTCTCCGAGACGGTCCAGTTGGCAAGTCCGACCGACGGGTGACCGTCGCTCTGGTTGGGAATGGGCGCGTGGCAGCCACACTTTTGAACGACTACTTGGCTGCCACGCGGCGGGGGACCATCAAGGTCACTTTTGGCAACGGAAGTGTACGCATCTACCAGCGCAAGACCATCCCCCGCAGGGCGGAGGTGGGCCCACGCCAAAAGCGGCGAAGGGTGGCTGAGGCTGCGGCCGCTGTGGGCAGGGTGCTGGGGGCTGAGCCTGGCCTCCTCGTGGCAACTGTGGAGGATTTGTGTCGGCGGGCCCGCCAGAGCGGTGGCGTAGTGGTGGCCCCTGCTGCGGTTGCCCTGGCGCCTCCCCCGGTTCGTCTGCGAACGCAATTTATCCTGGACAACAACATTAGCCGGACGCTCTGGCAGCGTGTCCGTCTGTTGTTGGGTGGGCCAGCCAGTGGCCTAGCCAGCCGAGAGGTACTGCGACGTGACCTCGGCGAGGCCCAAGCTGAGGAACGGAACCAGGTGACATCTGACGGGGCGGGCGCCTCCCTCGTCACTGCAGCATCCGGCGGGGGCGAGCCGTCGAAGGAAGGAAGTAACCGTAGATGGAAGGAAGGTTGTGCGATTTTCAGGAAGGATATTCCTCGCGCAACCGAAAAAGTACAGCGAAATGCACATCTAAACAGAATGTGGGCAGTGGACACAAATGGCACCCAGGCCGGAGACCCCGAACAATTGTGCGGCAGACGGGCCGCTGGTGTCACGAGACAGCGTCCCCCCCGCGCGCGCGCGTGCGCCGACCGCACGCCTGGCCCCAACGCAGCACGCGTGCGCGCCGCGCAGGGCCGTGCGGGGGGGACGGGGGGGCGGGGGGGGGGGGACGGGGGGGGGGGGGGGGGCGGCGGCGGGGGGGGACGGGGCGGCGGCGGGTGGGGCGGGGGGGCGAGGGGGGTGTGTGTGGCCCAACCTGGGCCGCGCTGACTGTGCCACCCCGTCCGCCCCCCCCCCGCACCTGTTGATTCGGGCCCATCCGCGCATATGTATCGTCCACGGCAGCGCGTGTGTTGCTGGGTGGCGCGGCGGCGCGGCTGTGGGGAGGGGGGGGGGGCCGGGGGGGGCGGAGCGGCCCAGCCTGGACTGCGATGACCGTGCCACCGCACCCCCGCCCTCACTCTTGCTGATTCGGGCCTATCCGCGCCTGTGTATCGTCTCTGGCACGGTGGTGCGGCTTTGGGGGGGGGGGGGGGACGGGGGGGGGAGGAGCGGCCGAGCTTGGGCTGCGTTGGCTGCGGCACCGCACCCCCCCCCGCCCCCCCACCTCCTGTTTCGGGCTCATTCGCTCATATGTATCGTCCACGGTAGCGTGCGCGTTGATGGGATGCGCGACGGCGCGGCTGTGGGGGAGGGGGACGGGACGGAGAGGGCCTCCCCTAGCAACCACCACCCCCGCTCTGTCTGTCGTCGCTCTGTCTGTCCACATGTATGTTCCCTCGTTGACGCTGCTGCGGGTGATTGACAGCGGCAGTAGCGTCCACGCTGACCTGGCGCACTCGCTGGAAACGGCCTCCTTGGTGCATTTCCCCTTGCTTTGTTTCGTGCGTGTGTGTCAGTCGTTGGGGGAGGGGGGGAGTACGGGTGGTCGTCTAGGGGGCATTCAGGGGTGCGAGTGGAGAGGAGAGTATGCTTTTAATTATCTACTAGCTGGCTGGTGGTCCATCAGGTGGGTGTCCAGCGACTGTGGTACAGTTTTTTTGACGCTGGTGCTGACCGCACGAGGACCTGTCCGCTCCCCGCTTTCATTTGCTTTGCGTCTTTCGTCTCTCTTGGTCGCGTCAAGCTGCTCCCCTGGTGCCAACGTAGTAGTGTTGTTCCTCCTCTACCGTCTTCTGTGCGTGCTTGGCTTGCCTACACCCTCTGCCCTGTTACACGCCAGGTACATCACTGCGGGTGGCATGCGACTGTGTGGCGGGAGGTTTTTTCTTTTTACACCCATCATGTTGCGTAAGCTCTTGCATTTTTTTTTGTCACGCTTTGCGCCGGTGGTCTGATATGTGGGCGACTGGCTGATATACTCTTCGCTTGTGCACACGGTGATGATGTACGCTCTCCGCCCCTCTGTTTCCGAGTTTGTGTCTGCGCTTGAGTTTGCTGTGTTTGCTCTTGCGTTTCAATCCTCTTGCACTCCCCTTTACCACCACCCTGCGCCCACTTGGCATCACCTTTTGCGTCGAGAGCATTTGTGTGTGCTGCACTCATCCAGCGCTGTGAGCATCTGCACATCTTCTACCTGTGTTTCCATGCGCGGGTGTGACGGGAGCTAGTGTGTCTCGCCCTACTGCCAACCTCGTCTGTGCGCTTGCCTGCGTGGAATTGCTTGTTGCCAGTTTTATAGTTGCGCGTTGGGGGGGCGGAGAAGGGGGGGGATGTGGGGGTAGTCAAACAAAGCACACTGCATCCAGGATGGTGGTGCCCCGCGAGGAATCGACCGCGGAGGGTACGGTTTCAAAACTCCTGGGAAGCAGCTGTGAAAAGCGGGGCGCTGCCGACCCGCTCTCTCTCGCCCCCCGCCAACAAACAAGCAAATGATGGGGGCAAAGGCATCCTCAATGGGGGTTGCGCCGTCCTGCACTGTCCCCGTGGCTGGCTACTTGGGAGCACCCCGAAAGCGTTCACACAGAGGGCTGCCGGCAGCAGTAAAAAAGGTGACTCCATCCCTAACCCTCCCTCTTTCTTCAAAGCAAGTGTAGCTACACTACCGTTCTCAGCAACTTTCCACAATACTGGCCGCCCCCACAGCCTCCCCTGTCCCCCGGCCGGTGGCAGGGGAGGCGACGGCTGGGGACGTTGCAGCGGCGCTGGCGACGGCGGTCCCCCCCCGTGCCGCTCCCGGCTGGCCCGCGTCCCACGTCTCGCCCGTCTCTCCGACAGTGGCGGCCGTCCCCCCCCCGTGCCACTCCCGACCCGCCAGCCTCCCTCGCTTCGCCTGCCTCCACGGTAGCGGCGGCGGCCGCAGCTGGGCCATGCACATCACGCCGCAGTCGGTGGCCACCCCCGCCGCTCCAGTGGCGCCCCCCCCCCCCTGGCAGACTCGCCCGGCGCCCGAGCGACTCCCGGCGCACCCGCTGACACGCGGCGCACCCGACCAACGAAGGTACCCACCCCCACCACCGCCGCCGTCTCTCCCACCCCCCCTTGATGCCCAGCAAAGCAACGTCGCCCCCGCCGCCTGCCGCCACCGCAACTGCCCACGCGTCAACCCCCACCCCCCTGCCCCTGCGTCAACCCCCACGACCGCCACCGCTCAGATGCCAGCGCGGTGGCCGTTGTCATCGCCAGGAGAGGGTGGCGCAGCGACCGCGGCGCTCCCAAAGGAGGGGAGAAGACCGCCAGACCAGGGTGCCGCCGGCGCTCCCATAAAGTGCTGGCTACCGAGCTGGAACGGCTGGGACATCTGAGACGCCCAGTTCGGTGGGAGCGGCCAACCAGGGGGGCAAAAGCCTGCTGGCGCACCAAACGCAAAGTGGGCCGTTGGCGGCGGATCCGCACTGGCCCCCCCGACGCCCTGCAGCCGCCCGACCCGTTCCGCCGACAATTCCGCCATCAAAGCGCGGTTCCGCTGTTGCAGTACCTCGTTTTCCAATTCGAGGATGCGACGAGCGGCTACCGTTGCAGCGGCTGCGGCCTCCGCGGCAGGAGCTCCCACGGCCTTCCGCTTCCGGGGCCGACGCGACCAGGGAGTGGGGGGCTCCAGGAGCCCGTTTTCGCTGTCCCGCCCGTCGACTGCGGCAGGTGCGTCTCGGCCGGAGCTGGCCCTCCCACGCTTCTGCCGCCGCGCCTCTTTCCGCCGCTCCGCCAGGATGCTGCGCTCGACGGACGTGTGCGCCCCCGCGGCGCGGCCGGGCTCCATCTCGTCCACGTCCTTGGTGTCCACGAACTTGGCGCCGGACGTGGCCACCATCAGCGGCTGCCGCCGCCCACAGAGCTTGTACACCCGCTCATGCAGCGACTCCTCAACGTTGGTCGTTGACGACGCCGCCGCGCGCTGGACAGCGTGCGCCGTGGAGAAGGCGGGAAAAAACGCGGGCAAAAGGAGAGGGTTGGCCAGCACCTCCGAGCAGTCCCGCCCCGGCTCCACCTGCGTGACGCGCGCGCGCAGCCGGGCCGCCCCTGGCAAGCTGTGACAAGTCATCAGCTGCCGCATCCAGGCCCGGGCCGACGTCGGCGCCCGGTCACAAACCCGGTTGGCGGGCGCAGCGCACCCAAACAAAATGTTGGATGCGTGCTCGTCGACAGAAAACCCATCGAGGCCGACAGCCACCAGCGCGTCACAAACCCCACCAGCCAAGGTGGACGAAAAGTCCAGGGTGATACCGATGAGAACACCGGTCCGCATCGCCCGGACTGCTGCTGTGGCAGCGGCCATGTTTGCCTCGGTGTCGCCGTCCGCAGCCACCGGTAGCTGCCTAAGTTGGCGTGCCAATGCCACGTGCCAGGGAGCCCAGGTTTTGTTGACCTCCAACACGCTCTTGAAGAACAGCTGGTAGCAGGTACGCGCCACAATCCGAGTAGCCCGCTGGATGAAAAACCTTGCCAGCGTCAGCCCCCGATTGTTCATCGTCGCCGTCAGGGAGAGCACGAAAAAGTCGCCGTCCCGCTCCAGGCCCAACGCCTCGACCGACTTATAATACTCATCGGTCTCGATCGCCACGGCCCCGCTGGCCACCAGCCTGACGGCCCCGTCGGTGTAGGCGGGAAAGATATAGCCCGTAGTGGGGCCCACAATGGGGGTCTTAAAGTAGGTGTCCCCGGCAGCCAACGCTCGGGTGACCATGCGCAGCGCCCCGTCTCGCCCAAGCCCCCACGGGTTCTTCTCTGCGACCGCCTGTCGGCGCGCGTTGCGCAAGGCGGTCTGAGGGACCGCCGCCGCCACTCGCCCGTACTCCTCCGCGAGCCGCTGCCGCACGTCCTCCTCCTCCTGGGCCAGAGTCACGTGATGGTGCGCTGCCACCTCTCGGGCTGTCAGCAGCAAGCCACGGGTGGCAACGGTGATGGGGGGGGGGGGGTGGGAGTGGGCCCCAACGGAGAATATCAAAAAGCTGCCCGTCAAGTCGCGGTTGCCGTCATCCGTCATGGGTGTCCCGATGTAGATGACGTTCTCACACAGCGTACTGACCCGCAAGGGTCGCGCGGAGCCCATGCGGACCTTACACTCGTGCCGGGAGCCTGGCGCCCGGATCGTCATGCATGGCGGGTCGGACGAGATACCACCAGGCACATCAAAGGGAGACCTGCATACGAAAAGCAAAAAAAAACGGGGGACGGTAGAGGGGGAACGTAGCGTTGTCGTCAGGCCGCGTGGCCCATATCTTCAAAGGAAGAAAAGCAAACAATCCACCCGCTGGGCCTCCCATCGAGCTCACTTAGCATACCTTTTCTCTCGGACCCACGTGCGAACGGCGTCCAGGTTGGTGACGTTTGCCAGCGAGCTATTCTTGTGGTCCACCCGGTTTGACGCCGTGTAGCCGGCGCAGCCGAGGAAGGTGTGCCCTGTGGCCGTCACCGTGACCAGCTTTCCCGGCGGGGGTCGAGGGAGTGCGGCGCAAACCGAGTTGGGGCAATCCCGCTCGTCAAAAGGAACAACCACAGTGGCGTACTTGTCCCAGGCGCGGCTCAGCGCCTGCTGCTCCGCGTTGGTCCCATCGGTGGCCCCGTTGGCCTCGGCAAACAGCTTCTCGTACGTGGCATCATTGTCCTGCGGCCCCCCCCGAACCCACAAATGGGACATGGCCAAAACTCGGTCGGGGACCAGGTCACACGACTCAACACCTGAGCAAGGATACTCAACCCAGTTATAGGAGCAAAACCCAAACTGGGGACAGAGGACAGAGCGATACGTACGGCTCTGCCCGCTGGGGCTCTTGTAGACGATAAACAACTTAGGATTGATGGATTTCTTCACCGACACCACCGGCACCATCGTTAGCACACCCGACGAGTCACCCTCAGAGGTCTGTGGATAGCATGGGACAACCAGCGACTCCATGACTCGCTCGGCCGTGAGAGTTCTCTTCCCATTCTTGGGCCCGAGAGGAATTACCGCCAGGTGCAGGGGGAGGGGGGTGACGACGGGGGAACGGGACGCTATCAGGGTGATAATTGCCCCAGCCACGGCGGTGCGAGAGGACTGCCCAACGCGGCCAGCCGGCTGGTGGTGATCGGGGTGCGGGGGGGAGCACGTGGTGACGAGAGGGACGAGGGGCACCGGAGGTGGTGGGGACGATGACGGCCACCATGGGGGAGGCCGCCGTCCGGCGGGGTGCGGTTGCGCGCTCTTGTTCCGTGGGCACGAGAGCGCGTCTCGGTTGTCGGCGCCAAAAACGCGCGCGCGCGCTTTCAAACGGCCAGGAACCCCGGCACTCTGTCCCTCCTCGTGTGCCCCCTCTTGTTCCCGCTTCCTCCCCCTCCCCCCCCCCCCCCCCCCCCCCTCCCTCTGCATTACTTCCTTTCATTGACCCTACCACTTATAGGGTCAATGCAAGGAAGTAATGTCATAAATTGGTACCATACTTACTTCCATCTACGGTTACTTCCTTCCTTGCAGCTACACACCCCATCCGGCGGCCCCCCCCCGGACTGTCCTGGCTGCCCAGAGTAGGCCGGGCGCAGGACACACCCGTACGGGAGGGTGGCGGGCGCGGGCTGCCGGTCGCACGACGAAACGGGTCCGAGGCGGAGGGCCGGATCCGGTCTCGCGCCCGTCCCGTGATCGAATCATGAGGGATTGCTTCTTTGTATTTGTGAGGGATATCTTGGAGGGAAATTATGATAAATAGCTGTAGGGGACATATTGGGGGAGATCGACGAGGTTAGACTCGGTCTCCCCTCCCCAATATCTCCCGAGGGGTTCGATGGGGGGGCTACCGGGCCAAAGGCCGGTACGCCCTCCTCTTGCTGTTAGGTGGGGCAGCAGGGCGCCCGTGGCCCGCGTCCCCGGGAAAAACAGCTGCGCGTTTGCGACCCTCTTCCCCGTGTGCACTACCGTGCATCTCTGGCGACCCTGCCGCCAGGCGCGTGAGGCAACAGGTAACGCCTAGCTCGTGGTTCCCTCTTCCCATTTACCTCCCCCTTTCCCCGGAGCGTATTTCTGGTCCCGGTTGAGATCGATTTTATACCACAGTCACGCCGCGGGCCGCTGTGCAAGGGCTGATAGGCGACCTGCTCGCCAGCGGCGAGTTCCTGGAGCGGGCGACACGTGGACGCGACGGCAAGGAGATTGCAGCCGTGTCCGCGTTTGAGGGACAGGACTGCCCGGGGGCTGTGCCAGACCCGAAGGTGCGGGACGTCCAGCTCTGTTTTGGGCTTGACAAGGGTGGCGAACTAAGCTCATGTAAAGCCATTCTCTCTATCTTTAATCTAAAGCACCAATGCAGTCGAGGGAACACCATTCTTTACGGCGTTTTCCCGTCCAAGAATGATGGCATCGACACCCTCTCAAGAATGGCTGACGTGTACGTCCCAGATATTGACGCGCTACGGATGGACGGGGTGGAGGTGTCAGGGGAACGCCGCGCCGTGCGGCTCATTCTGACGAGTGACTACAGCTTTGTCACCCTCTGGTGTGGCCACATGTGGAGCGTTATTGGCCGTTCTGCGGCCCTTGTCCGCCTCGCGTCGCCACCGCCAGGGAACAGAGGGCTACCAGAAGGAACGGGCCAGGGAGTCCCACACAAACTTGCCCACCTCAACGGCCAGAGGTAAGGGAGAAGGCTAAAGCCCAAGGGGAAGGAGAACCTAAAGCAACGTTGTTTTACAAGGTGGATCTCACGTGGCCCGCGGGCCAAGCCCCTAAGAGCTCTCCACACCACCCCCCGAGGGGCCACCAGGGCGACCCCTCTCAGGGGCGCCTCCAGCGGGCCAAGTGCCAGCGTGCACCTGCCCCGCCGGGGCACCCCGCTCCACGCTAAAATCCCTCCACTCAGATGCAAGCGAAAAACCCTCACACAGATACAATCCGCCCAAAAACCCAATGGGAAAAAAGGGCGAAAAGCACGAAATCACGCAGTGAAAATCGATCAGAACAAATGCAAGAGAAACCGTAAGTAGCAGGCCACCAAGTCCAACCAGGGGAAGGGCCGCCACAACCGCCACCCGGATCGAGTCCGCCACCATGTCACCGCGGGCCGCCAGGTAAAGCGGGACCGCAGCAACGTAGGCTCCGTCAGGCCGCCACCAGAGGCCCCAAACCCTACAACATGGGCGCCAGCAGTCGCATGCCATGCCTGTATTGCACAGCAATGCGCTGCCGTACAGCACGCAACGGCCTATCGGTCGACAAGTATGGTGGCATGCAAGCGGGCAGCAAGGCACGTGGCGCTCCACGCACACGCCAACACCTGAAGAAAATGGGAGAGGCGTATCAAGACGGCGACAACGCGAGTCGCGGGACTCCGCTGTCATTGAAGGAGCACTCATCGAGCGAACAGCGCCCCCTGCTCATCCTCGACCCAAGTCATATTTCCCCAATGCCCCTTCATTTGGTTTTGGGTGTCACGGTATGGCTCCTCCGTCTGGGGATTGAGGCCGTCTATTTTTACAACGGGCTGGCGCGAGCGCGCCTGTACGCCCAGGACCTCGCGCGTATGCTACGCTACGCTGTCGGGGTCAAGCCGAAGCCCTACTTTGGGGGGGCTTTTGAGGGTCGACAATGCCGGCGCATTAGGCGACGATTGGCCGTGGTGTGCACCGTATTGGAAGGCAGCGTGCCCCATCGGGTCAGCACGGCGTACACAGACGCCTGCGAGACGTGGCGGCAGCTCCTGCCCGTGCTGACCACGGTCGCCACCATTCCTAAGGACGACGTGGCACTTTTCAAACGCAACGCAGCCCAGCTGGCGGATGGGCTGAAGCGACACTGTGAGTGGTCATCTGTGACCCCCAAGCTGCACGTGCTGGCGTGGTACGCCCCAGATTTTCTCACCTTGTTCGGCAGCCTGGGGCGTTACAGTGAACAAGGGCTTGAGGCTTGGCACGGGCATTATAACCAGAATGATAGGCAGTAGCTGCCTGGCCTACGTGCGGCGCGTGGCTGTGAGCCGGGCTCCAGGCGACGGGGCCTACGACCGCGGAGTGCGGAGGGCTTCAGCGCCAGAGGGAGCCCGGGTGGCCAAGAGCATGACTGACAAGCGGACCACTGTGGGCCGGGCCGCGGCTGGCGGGCCCCGCCTGGACTCTGCCTCCTGGGCTCAGAAGCAGGCGGACGAGGCTGCCAAGTGGGCGGCTGATAATCTGGCGTTGGATGTGCGCAAGATTGACTCACACAGCCGGCGCGTGGGCGGGCCACAGACAGGGGCGGGGACAGATGACTGCCCTTCCGATGAGGAGGACCTCCATGAGGAGCTCCTGGAAGCCGAAACGGCGTGCCTGATGAGTTTAGGACAAGACTAAAGAAATCAAGGCCGTTGTTAAGGCTGTGCTGACCCGCCGGCAGGACACACCCCCAGGGTGCATCGCCCGCTGGTCACGTGTCGCGCCAGCATGCGGCGCTCACGCCATCGGGTCATACTTCCGGCCTGCCTGTCTGCTACGGGCTGTCATCCTGGTGCACGGCGGGCCCCAGGGACGCGGGCGGGTGATTAGCTTGGCGGGCTGTGGCCGGGCAAGCCGCCGGGTTGGCGCGCCCCGCTCGAGACTCGTCCGCTGTCTTAGCCCCCACACAGGACATGACACGACTCGGAACAGCACCAAGTCATTCAGGCGCAGCCACTTCCGACATGTGCACCAAGACAGCAGACATTTGGAATTTTCTCACGATGGGTCTGAGGGCAGCTATGATTTGGCCTCATGATTCGACTGCTGAGGCCCCACTCCGGTGCCACCAGGGAGGGTGCAGCCTGCCACGTCGCTGGGTTCCGAGGGTCTTTGGAACGTTCGCGCGTGACAACTGACACCCTGCGACGTCACCAATCACCAGGCTCGGATTCTTTAGAAGTTCTCCGGCCATCAATGGAGCGGCGAGGACCGGCTCGAAACCCGTATGTCCGCTCTGAGGGGGTCTTAACTGGGTGTGGGCGCGTGGGCTGTCGATCGTGACGGCGGTTGCACGTCTGCACCCCTCCACAGGACCACGCGAAATCGGCCAAATGCTGGGTTGGTTTACCACCCGGTACTTTGGGGCGGTGCGGGGGGTGTGGGGGGGAAGGAGGGGTTGCACTTTGCGCAACCGTCATAAACGCTATTTCATCCATTTAAGAACTTTCACAACGTGTGCGCGCAAAACCTCACCGGCTGCTTCCAAATCGGCGGTCGGCCGCCCCATGCATCGCCAGGAGGGGGTGGTTTCGTGCCCTAGAACAGTCTCGGCACGACGTTTGGCATGGACGGGGCACTGGGCAGCCTCGTGGGGACGGCCAATGCACGCGCTTGTTGTTGGGGTTTTCTTTTTGGATTGTGGCGAAGAACGTGCAGCAACATGACGGGTCTCCTTTATTGATACCGGGCCAGCGGGTGCATCATGCGCCCGCAAAGTCCCGGCATTTTTGAGCATTTTTGCTTCGCCAAGGGCTGGCGGGCGCACTTGGCGCCCGCCAAGCCCCGGCTTTTTTTTTTTCAACAAAAAACACGCCCGAAGGGGCAAGGGTGAAGGGTGCCCGCGGCATCAAAGCCGGGGGGGACCCCCCCGCCCCAGCGCAGAAGCGCTTTTATTTCAGGGGGGCGGGGGGGAGCGTGGTGCAATAAAGCACGTCTGCAAAGACAAAAAAAAACGAAAAGCACAGCGAGCAAAGAGAAATAAGGGCGGCAAGCAGCGGGGAGCGTGCAGAGGGGGGAGGGGAATAAAAACCGACAGAGAAGCGGGGAGCGTGCAGAGAGGGGAGGGGAATAAAAAACGGCAAAGAAGCGGGGAGCGTGCAGAGAGGGGCCGGGAATAAAACCCGACAAAGAAGTGGGGAGCGTGCAGAGAGGGGAGGAGAATAAAAACCGACAAAGAAGCGGGGAGCGTGCAGAGAGGGGAGGGGAACAAAAAACGACAAAGAAGCGGGGAGCGTGCAGACAGGGGAGGGGAATAAAAACCGGCAAAGAAGCGGGGAGCGTGCAGACAAGGGAGGGGCATAAAAACCGGCAAAGAAGCGGGGAGCGTGCAGAGAGAGGAGGGAAATAGAAAACGACAAAGAAAATCGCGGTCAATATAAAAGGGGGGGGCAAAGCGAGGAGGAACAGGGGCGAGGGATGATGCAGGCAAAGGTAAGGCAGAGCGAGGGGAGGAGCTGGCAGAGGGGAGGCAAAGCGGGGGTAGGAGCAGGCAGAGAGGAGGCAAAGCGAGGGGAGGAGCAGGCAGAGGAGAGGCAGATCGAGAGGAGAAGCATAAAGAGGGAAGGCAGAGCGAGTACACAAATGGAAAAACCCATGAGGGACCAGGACAAACAAACAAGGCTCACACATGAGCAGAACAAAAATGCATTCAGGGTGGTCAGAAGATGTTGGATGCACGCGAAGAGCACACACCGCACGAGCTGGCTGCCGCACCCGCAGCGAACACGCCAAAAGAACGGGGGAGAAACTTACGTAGACACAGGTAAACGGTCCACGCCACGCGGCCTCACTGGTTGTGACGACCGCCGCGGAAAACGCTGGCACGGCCGCCCCCCACACCCTGGCGCCGATAACGGCAGCCAGACGCATCGGCCACTCTCGACGAGAGTGGCTGCGTGGTGGTGCTGAGCCCCCCCCTGCCACTAGTATACGTTCACAGCCGTCTAGTGGCAAGGGGGGGACCCAGCAGGGGGACGACGTGGGGCGAAGCCCACGACGGCAGCCACAACCGCTCGGCCGCGTGAAAGCGGCTGACGCCGCACAGCGCGCCGCAGCTGCCGGCACCGCAACCACCACCGCAGCCCCACACCGCAACCATCCGCCGCAGCGGCGCGCCGCCTCGCCCCCCCACCCACCCGCCGAAGCGGGCAACGCCGCCGGTCTTTCGACCATTGGCGGCGTCGGGAGGTGCCGGCGGGGCAAGCCCGCCGGCGTGGGGGGAGGGGGTGTGCCGCCACGAGCGGCAGCAGCGAGTGGCGGCGACGGCGACAGCGGCAGCGACGGCAGCGGCGGCAGACGCGGCGAAGGTGTGCCGCGCTGTGGTGCGCAAGCAAAAAAAAGAACGCTGGCGGCGAAGATGGGGACGGGCCGGGGGCGGGCGGGCGATGGGCGCATGTCGATGAAGAAAACATGGGGGGACCCCCAGAAGGCCGTCTGACGGCGGGGGGACACCGCTGCGCGAGACACCGCGTGAACTGCGCGAGACATCGCGTGAAATAAAAATATGTTGTTAATAGAGAGGGGGGCCCGGCGCATGGATTATTGGAGCGCGAATGAACGCACCCACACGCACGGTATCCGCTGCAACAAAATTGGCGGTGGTGGTGACTGGGCAGCCGCCACCACCACTAAGCAGACAGCCGCACCAGCAGTGACCGTGGGAGGATAGCCAGGGTGCAGCAACGGCAGCAGCCAGCACTCCCGTGACTCCTGCGCACAAGCATGAAGCTCAAGAGAAGGGGTCGACGTGGCACACGCAGTGAGAGCAACGACACCTACAGGCTTCATCCGCCAGTGGGGGTTGCGACCTGTCCACCCACAGGTACCGCCCGTAGACGGGGCTCGTGGCCTACCCATAGACCATGTACACGTCGCGCCCACCGCGACCCCACATGTGGGCCGCGCGGTCGGGTCCCTCCACGACAGCGCTCACGGCGACGACACCGTCTCCGGCGGTGGGGAGCCCAGAGCACGCATCCGCTGCTGGTTACTACATACACACAATTCTCTACGCACTGGGTGTCCTTTCTCACGCACACACCCGCCTCTCTCACGATACTACCACCAGAAAGCGTACTCTGAACCATAGTCGACAATCAATTCTTCGCCTTCCATGATCAGTTTGGATCGGCATGGCGGGCGGGGGGAGCGACGCCGGCGCGGCGGCAGCAGCACCCGCCACCGTTGCCACCGGCGTACCCGCCCCGGTCGGCCCAGGCCGCCGGGCGAGAGCGGCGGGGACAACCCCCCCTCCATGGCGTCGGCAGCCGCCGTGGCGGGGGGCGCAGCCGCGACCGCCGCGGCGGCAGGGGTGGGGGAGGCGGGCACGGGGTTGGGGCGGCCCTGCACAGGGGCACTGGCCGCGTCGGCGTCGCCAGCCCCCTCGACGCCCTCCATCGGGGCGGGCATCGCCGTCGCGCCCGCCGGCAGGACGATGGCAGCGGGCGCAGCCGCGGCAGGGCCGTGGCCAGCACGACGGCGCCGCGACCGCGGGCGGCTGCCGCCGGTTGTCCCACCGGCGGTGGCCGCGTCGGCGGGGCCGCCGGCCGTGGCAGCGTGCGGGGCAGCCGCAGGGGTGGCCCTTTCCATGGCGCTGGCAGTGGCGACGGCCGGCGCCGGACCGCCAGCCGGTGCCCCGTTGAGGGCGACGGCGGCGACGACGGCGGCAGCAGGCATCGCTGGCGCCGCGGGCGCGGTCGTCCCCCCGGCATGCGCCGCCAACGCGCCCTCCAGCTGGGCGCGCAGCGACGAGCGAAGGTGAAGGGGTATCGCCGGCCGCACCGCCAGCTGCTCGAGCTTCACCATGAGGCGGTTGCGGCAAAAGTCCGCCGCCACCCCCGCCACGTCGGCGCCGGATAGGCTCGCCCGGTGGCGCGATACGAGAAGCCAGCGACTCCACGGGTCGGCGCCAGGCAGCACGCACAGCTCCAACGCGGCGGGGCCGGCGCGCACCGCGGCACGAAACGCGTCGGCCGCGGTGGCCACCACCATCATCGCGGCGGTGGTGCCAAAGCGGTCGACGTCCGCCACGTGGCGGACGTCGACTTCAGTGAGGTCCGCTACCGCCGCGCAGAGGCGGTAGGCGCGGGCGTCGCGGGACACCCCCGAGACTTCAATCGTCTCGAAAAGAACCGCCAACGCCGGCCGCGGCCGGCTGCGGGTGAGCTCGGCCGCGGCCGCGGCAGCAGGCGCGGCGGCGTCAGCGGGAGAGGGCGGAACAGCACCTGCCCCCCCCCCAAACGCCCCGTCCACACCGCCACTACGGTCGCCACCCGCCCCACCCCGCACCGCACGCACACTGCCAGCACGGCTGCCGGCGCGGCCGCCAGCACCCCCGTCCGCACGCCCGTCATCCCTCGTGGTAGCCGCACCGTTCTCACGCGCGCGCTCATCTTGACTTTCTGGTCCTTCCGCTCCCGCTCCCTCAGGGACCACGGCGCGGGCAGGGGCGGGGGGAGACAGGGCACTCGTGGCGGCAGGGGCGGGGGCCGGAGCCCCCCCCCAACACCGCGTGCGTGGGCAGGGGCAAAGTCCCCTCCCCGGCGCGCCCGGGCGCCGCGCCGCACCACCTCCACCCAGGCGCCACTCTGCCTCCCAGCACGGGGGACACGGGGACCCCCAGGCAGAGCGGCGCCGGCCGACCCGGGGCCACCAGCACCCCCCCCCCCACACCCTCCCCGCACCCGCCCTGGCCTCGCCCACTCCCGCCGTCTTGACCTTGAGAAGGAAGAGCGCCAGCACGTCCGCCGTCTTGTCCCGCTTTCCGACCACCGTGACCGTCTCGTCCGCCGTCCCGCCCTCGGCCACCTTGACCAGCTTCCGCACGTCCGCCTGCCGCCCCACCCCGCGCAACCGCACCTCCCACGGCACCTACAGCACGGCGAGGGTGAGCGTCGGGACCAGCACCCCCCGCCGGCCCAGCCCCCGCCCGCGACGCCGCCGCAACCGCGCCACAAGCCAAGAGGAGGGCAGACGCAGCCGACCGCCGAGCGCTGCCAGCCGCCGTCACAGCAGGCGCCGCCACCCCCGCGGGCGGCGGCGCCGAACACCCCGCAGAGAGGGGCGGGACGAAGCCAGCCCCGCCGCCAGCTGCGGCTCAGCTCCCCCTGGACGCCCCCAGGGGGCCGCCACAGTCGTAGCCGCCCCCCCCCGCGCGGAAGGAAGCGTCTTCACCGGAAAACCGCGCAGCAGAGCGTACAACCGCCGATGAGTTTGGTGCCGACAACGGGGAAACCCCAACCGCCGCCATCTTATTGGCCCACGTCCGCAGACGTTCCGGGGTGTTGTCACGATCACGACTTGTGACGATGCAGGACTTTTCTTGCCTTTCCAATGCACTGCTCCAACTCAGTGCTCTCCGGTTTCACCGCAGTAATGAGGCTTGTAGAGCCTCATGAATCCGGAGCTCATTTGCCCCCGACAAACTATCGCCACCGAGGTCGGACTAACGCATATGTTTTAAAGAGCTTGTGAGCGATAGTGTAGCAATGGCCCACGAGCTCATTAAATTATCTCGATGACCATAGTCCCAGGAGCTCGCACGAGCTTATCTGAAGAGTTTCTTCCGGTCTCATGCCTGCTCTCCTCCGCAGTGATTCAAGACTGACACTTATGTTCATCGTAAATCTACTGACACGAGCTCTACACGCGAATGGAGTGCTGCGTTCATCCACTGCGGCAGTCGCACGTGGACGTCGATCAAACAGCGGACGCACTCAATCAAACGGAGAGGTGAATGCGTCGCCACCATCACCAAGCAAAGAGACAAAGCAAAACAAACGCGTCAGTTACCACCACCAAACGGACACGCCACTCATCACAACCGGATCCATATGCACCCCTCCCCTCCACCCTCGCACCAATAACACACTCTGAGCAGTCCCCGCACCGAGCGACGCACATGCAGCCCCTCGCTGGTGCAATACGCGTCCCCCTACGGTGTGGCACGTAATCATTCGCTGCAGCAGTCACACGTGGACGTCGATCAAACAACGGACGCACTCAATCAAGCGGAGAGGTGAATGCGTCGCCACCATCACCAAGCAAAGAGAGACGAAGCAAAACAAACGCGTCAGTCCCCACCAGGAGACGGGCACGCCACCCATCCCAATCAGATACACACGAACATTCCCCACCGTCCCTCTCACGCGAGACGGGCTCTCAAAGCAGTGGCCAACTCACTGCAGCGGTCAGGAAGCAGCAGCTATATGCGCACTGCACGGAGTCATCCCCACATAGGCGGGCGTGATCCGCCCGCGGAGCGTAGAACGACGGTCGCGGCCCGGTTGCAAGGTGGGATGGGGTGCGCGTGGCGCTGCTGCGCCGCCCACAAGACAGCAGACACAGACCGCGCGCGCGAGAAGCGCGGTCGCTGCTGCGACGCCACGTCCCCCTGTTACTGTCGCGTGCTGGCAGGATCATCCAAAATTGCACATCCGCATTGTAAGCAACTAACGGGCCGCTGGCGTTCTCTCGGCCCTGGGTGCGAAGTAATTCGTGCCGGCAGTTATTGCAGCAACGCTGTTTCGGCAACGAACGACCAGCGGGAGGAGGGGGCAACGGGCGCCGCGGAACGGCTGGGACTTGAACGTGCCCGCAGCCTGACACCCTGCCAGGTTGTGACCTGTCAAGGCCTACCAGGGCTCCCAGACACAAGCTCTCATGTCAACGAGCTCCAAGAATCGAAATGACAGGATCTTTTTTCGCCTTGTGGCACATATAGGGACTGCGGGGACACCTTGCAATGAGCTCCATTACGCTTGTCAAGTGAAGAGGTTTGTAGGAGCTCGTATTAAGGACTCATATCCCCTTGGAATTTTCGCTAGGACAAAATTGCTTATACTCCCTCGAGCAGCTATCTCTCAAGCTCTCAAATCCTCTCATCAGATTCACAAGGATTCTGGAGCTTGTGAGAGAAGATCGCGTGGTCCTGTGCCTCCAAATGCGCTCAGTATGGCGATTGTCTCTGTCCGCACTTCTGGTCCGCACATTGAGAAAGCAGGAGATCGCGCGAGTCGCACTGAAAGCCAACGAACTATATTTTTGTTGAGACTGGATGTGTGAGTCCCGTCCACCTGAACCATGTTCAGCCTGGTGTCTCGATGCTCGATGAAGGCTCACCGCGCGATCCGTCCTCCACCTCGTTGACCGTTGACAGAGTTCTGTCCATAGGGATAGTTTTTGGATAGGATGTGCAGGTTAGCATTCGACGCCAGGATAGGATTCCAGTGGTGTACGTGGCTAATTTGACGGCGGCTGCAGTGTGCTTGCGGCCGCAGCTATGGGATGTCACATGCGGACCAATGAGTGAGTGACATTGCGCGACGTCGGTGATTGTATGTCACACGGGTACCTGACTGGCGTTTCCGAGGCGTGCTGGCCGTGCCGTACCGGACTGTCAGAGACCTGTGTGGAGGGTGGTGCTCGAGCGTATCTCGGGCCCGTTGCGTGCGCGCACCTGCGCTTTAAGTGCGTGCGGGAGAGGGGGGGCTTGGACCGAGCGTGCCCGTGTGGGTGCGCCTACGTGCCGCTGGGGGCCATGCGTGCACGGGTGCCCGTGTGGGCACGCGTGCGTGCCCTCGGCGTGGGGGCCTGTGCCGGCTCTACATGAGCGCGGGCACGGTGCCCGAGGGAAGCAAGTGCGCGGAAAAGAAGAAGCACGAATACGAAGAAGAAGAAGGACTATGGGATTTCTGTGTCTGGGGTGCGCACGGACGTCGGCCGCCCCTATTGCACGGATCCGCGGCCGGTTGCAGGCCACTAGTCTGATACCCGTTCCGCCGATACTGCCATAGTGTAACGGTGTATCGCTAAGAGAAATTCAAATTGCGAAGTTCATATTTCACGTCCACCGCACGCAACTCATATCTCCCCGACCCCCCCGCAACACCAAAGCAACGCGGTCGCCCGTGTCAGCCAATTATCGAGCAAGAATGCATGATAAAAATATCTCGCCGACGCGACCCGCACGAGCCGCGACGCGGACACGACGAACGGGTCCACACACGAGCCACACGCGCGGTCGCACATACGTACGCACTGTAGCGTTTGGGGCCTCTGGTGGCGGCCTGACGAGGCCTACGTTGCGGCGGCCCCGCGTTACCTGGCGGCCCGCGGTGGCATGGTGGCGGACTCGATCCGGGTGGCGGTTGTGGCGGCCCTTCCCCTGGTTGGACTTGGTGGCCTGCTACTTACGGTTTCTCTTGCATTTGTTCTGATCGATTTTCACTGCGTGATTTCGTGCTTTTCGCCCTTTTTTCCCATTGGGTTTTTGGGCGGATTGTATCTGTGTGAGGGTTTTTCGCTTGCATCTGAGTGGAGGGATTTTAGCGTGGAGCGGGGTGCCCCGGCGGGGCAGGTGCACGCTGGCACTTGGCCCGCTGGAGGCGCCCCTGAGAGGGGTCGCCCTGGTGGCCCCTCGGGGGGTGGTGTGGAGAGCTCTTAGGGGCTTGGCCCGCGGGCCACGTGAGATCCACCTTGTAAAACAACGTTGCTTTAGGTTCTCCTTCCCCTTGGGCTTTAGCCTTTTCCCTTACCTCTGGCTGTTGAGGTGGGCAAGTGTGTGTGGGACTCCCTGGCCCGTTCCTTCTGGTAGCCCTCTGTTCTCTGGCGGTGGCGACGCGGGGCGGACAAAGGCCGCAGAACGGCCAATAACGCTACATGAATGGTGGAGCAGCAGGGGAGGGGCAACATCATCTCCTGAACCAGGACGCCCTTCTTCTTTTTCTTTTGTAGCGGGCCATCTTTGTTCTTCGGTTCCTGTTCTTCTCTTGAGCTACAAGGGGCCTACCAGTCGAGATTCGACGGCCAACATGGCGGATCTCTCTCCCGGTGGCAGGGGCCGCGGTGCGCCGTCGGACGTGTCCCGAGTCACTCCTGCGGGTGGCGGAGGCCCGACGGCCGGTCGTGGTCGTGGTGGGCCAACGGGGATTCCCCTCCGCCGCTCTCTTACTCCGCCCTACGGGGGGCCTCGCCGTGGCTCTCCATCTTTGGGGCCAATTGAACTACGGTCGGTCCTCGATGACTTTCGGACGGACATCTTGGCCGAGGTGTCCCGCGCGGTGACGGCCAGCCAAGCCGCCATCACGCCGTCGGTTGCTGAAGATCAAGTGGGCCAACCGGCGGAAGCCGGTGGGTCCCGCACAAGCAAGAAAGAGGGTGGCCCCAAGGCCCGACACCGCTCGCGGCGTCGCCGACACTCCTCGTCGGGCTCTTCTGGGGAGTCGTCGTCCTCGTTGGCCAACGAGGATGACGTGGGCCGTCATAATCAAGGTGAATCGCCGACCTCCGGAGGCCCTCAAGTTATCGCGGCGGCCGACGATCGCTTTTCGCGGGTGCTGGACTACAACACCTACCGCCTCCGGAACCGGACCGAGGCCTATGGGGCCAAGGAAGCCGGCAAGGTGGGGCGGATGGCCAAGAACATGAAACACTCTTTTGGGGGCATTCTTCCCTTTTCGGGCAAGGAGCCTTTGAAGGTCTTCTCATGGCTTCGCAAGTTTACCAAGGCCTGCGACGACAACGGTGTTTCGGAGGGGATGGCCCTCTACGTGGTTCCCCACTTCCTTTCCGGGGACGCAGAGGCCCGATACACGCGGGGCCTCCCTGACTCTACGGGTGCCACAAGCGGGGCGGCCATCACTTCCTACCCCGAGGCCATCAACTGGTTCTTGGAGACTTACGCGGAGCCCCACACGTTGGCCCTGGCGCAGGACAAGTTAAGTCGGGCGATCAAGGAGGCCGACGAGTCCGTCGAGGCCTTTTCCCTTCGGCTACGTGGCCTCTCGGAGTCCTGCGGGAATATCCACTCGGAGGGCACCATGAAGCAGCAGCTCATTCAAGGCCTACCGGAGTTCCTTCGGACGGACGCGTTTGTCTACAACGAGCCCTCGTGCACCTACCAGAGGCTGGTCACCTATACGGCCGGCAAGTTCAAGGCGGCCAAGGATGTGATCGAGTTGGCGAAGGGGAGCTCCAAGGAGTCGGATGGAGGCCGACGGTCTTCGTTTGGCCCCCGCCCGGCGACCCCCCGGCCACGACTTCGAATGATGGCCATGGATGCGATGGAAGGCCGTCAAGAGATTGATCAAGGCACGTCGGGCCGACGGGATGGACGGGCGACTTCGTCCGAGTGGGCGTATGAGCCCGCCACTCGTCGTCACCTGGCGGCTCGGACGCCGGAGGCCCGTGGGCCTCCACGTTGTTACGTGTGCTGGGAGGCCGGTCACATGGCCCACCAGTGCCCCAAGTTTTCGGCCGTCCAGCGCGACCAAGTGGTGAAGGCCCGCGATGCCTTCCTCAACTCTACGCGGGGCCACAAGAAGGTGGCCGACGAGGCCAGCTACCGCGCGCAGCGGGACGTCAATCGACGGACCCGCATCGCCGTGGTGCAGGCCCTAGTGGACGGGATTGATCAGTCCGACGAGGAGGAGAACGCCCGTCGGGAGGCCCACGTGACGCGGGCCAAGCCGGCCGGCCCTCCCCCGTCGTCGGGGGAAGCCTTGCGGGGAGTGGGTTTTCGCCTACTCCCCGCCCCTGGGATAGAACCTGCACGCCTACTACGTTTGCATCTACGACTTCCCGTTGCCCTCCGGTACTCCGCCGTCGGGCCCCTGCTTATGGGCCGGAGGAGTACCATCGTGGGGCCCCCTATGCGTTTAAGGGGACCCTCCTTGTTCTTCGTAAGAGAAACTTTGAGATTGAGACGGCCATCCAGTTGACTCATCGGCACAAGGCCCAACCAACCCGGGCAGTCTTGGACACCGGCGCGGGCCCAAGCGTTATCCGTGAGGACTTCCTCCCCGAGGGCTGGCGGCGCTACGCTTACCGGCCCCCGAAGTCAACCCGAGCGTGCGACGCCTCGGGGCAACTACTACGGGCCTGCGCGGTGCTCGAGACGACCGTCCTCGTGAAGGGAAAGGCCATGGTGTCCTCCTTTTTGGTTGTCAAGGCCCTCTCCGTCCCTGTTATCCTTGGGATGGACTTCCAAAAGGAGTACGTGTAGGCCATCTACCCGGGGACGGAGGCCGTCCTGTGGTATGACGGTTCCCTCACTTCGGCCGTCAGGGCGTGGACGGGCGAGGAACAAGCGGCCCCGCAGCAGAGGGCCCCTTCCCTACGACTTGACCCGGCCGCGCTAAGCCTTTCCCGGTCGGTCACCGTTGAGCCCTACTTTGTCCAGGCTGTCTTTGGCCATTGCGGGACGACGGGGCGGTGCCTACTACGGGAACGGCCAGCCAAGATGGCCGAGAAGGGGATTTTATTACACAACGCGTTGGCCGACGTCAAGGGCCGACAAGACTTCCGGTTCTACTTGACCAACATCACCGCGAGGCCTGCCAACCTCCCCAAGGGCTTCGTCGTGGGCCTTGTTGAGCCCTACCACGGGCCCGTCTACGAGGCCGACGATGGGACGTGCTCACCGCTCGGTGAAGGGGCCGACACGGTAGCAGCGGTGACTCAAGGGCCGCAGGCCGACGGTGGTGGATCGCATGGGCCCAGTCTCAACCCAGGACAGGCCCCCGACGCTCCTCATCCGCCGGACGAATCCGCGGCCCAAGGTCAAGACGGCCCCAAGTTGCCACGGGTGGCCTACGAGTTGATCCCCCCCGAGTTGCATGAGGCCGTCCGAGATTTGGTCGGCCGCTACCAAGGATTATGGGACAGGACTCTGGGCCGCATGGACATCACGCCGCACCGGATCACGTTGGCCCCGGGGTCTCGACCCGTGCGTTCACAACCTTACCGGACGGGCCTCTACCACCGAGGGCTCATCGCGGACCAAGTGGCCAAGCAACTCAAGCTGGGCTTCATCGAGCCCTCGCAGGCCGAGTGGTCCTTCCCGGTGGTCATCGTCCCCAAGCCCGACGGGTCTCCGAGGTTCTGCGTGGACTACAGAACGCTCAACGACATGACGGTCAAAGACACGTACCCTCTGCCCAGGATGGACGACTGTATTGACTTCTTGGGCGAGGCCACCGTGTTTTCCGTGTTGGACTGTAACGTGGTCTATTGGCAGATCCCGGTGGCCGTCGAGGACCAGGACAAGACTACGTTTACGTGCCACGAGGGGACCTAGAGATACGTTCGCCTTCCCTTCGGCCTCACCATTGCACCCGCGACCTTCCAGCGGGCCATCGACATGCTCCTCGCGGGCCTTAAGTGGAAGTCCGTGCTTGTCTACCTGGACGACGTGATCGTCTTCTCAAGATCGGCCCAAGAGCACGTGGGCCACCTGGAGGAGGTCTTCTCGTTGATTGCTAAGGCCGGCATATCCCTCAAGGCCAGCAAGTGTTTCCTCTTCCAGGAGGAGGTCGAGTATCTGGGCCACATCGTCGGCAAGGGCCACGTCAGGGTGAACGAGAAGAACCTCGTGGGGCTACGGAAAGCCGAGCCCCCAACGACCAAGAAGAGCCTGCGAAGTTTCCTTGGCATGTGTAATGTCTATCGGAGGTTTGTGAAGGACTACGCCGCCGTCGCCAGGCCGTTGACGGCCCTCACAAGTTCTAAGGTGGCCGACCCGCTGCCCAAGTTCAATGAGGAGCAGGTCAAAGCCTTCGAAGATCTCAAGTGGCGGCTGACCCACACGCCCATTTTGGCCTTGCCGCGACGGACGGGCCAATATACCGTGGACACCGACGCCAGTGCGGCCCAAGTGGGCTGCGTCTTGCTTCAAGAGCAACCCGGAGGCGGCCACAAGCCCGTCGGGTACTGGAGCAGGCCCCTGTCGTCGGCCGAGAGGAACTACAGCACGACGGAGCGGGAGGGCCTTGCCGTCGTGTGGGCCCACTTTCTCCTTCGGCCCTTCATGTTGGGAACACGGTTTATTGTGCGGACAGACCACACGGCCCTCAAGTGGATGCTCCACATGGACGGGGCTCACGGCCGGCTAGCCCAATGGAGGTTACGGTTGGCCGAGTTTGACTACCTGGTGGAGACCCGGAGCGGGGCGGCCCACCATGCGGCGGACACGATGTCGAGGCTGACTACCTCGGGGGCTGACCTGAGCCCCGTCCCGGAGGAGATCCCGTGCCTCACACTGGCCAACTTTGCTCGCGGGTGGGTGGCCCCCGACCCCAAGACCAACAAGGGCTACCCCCCGCTGACGCTCGAGAGGCTTGTGAAGGCCCAATCGACGGACATCCGCTGCCAGTCTGTGAGGGCCGAGATGGACAAGAACACCCACTCAAGGTTCGGGGAGACCCCCGATGGCCTACTCGTCCGGCTGAGCCCTTTGGACAAGTCGGTCCAAGTTTATGTGCCGGAGGGCCTACGCCAAGAAGTTCTCACTCTGGAACACACGCCGGCCCACGCCGGCCACCCCGGGGTCAACAAGATGTACGCCTCCATGCGGCGGACCTACTACTGGGAGGCCATGGCGGCCGACGTGTACGACTTTGTGGCCAACTGCGATGTGTGCGCGAAGAGCAAGGTTAGAGGCCGTCGACGGACAGCCCCGCTACGCCTCTCCTCCGCGTCGGAGGCCCTCGCGGACGTGTGCCTGGATTCGTTGGGCCCACTGCCCACAACGGCCAGCGGCAACCGTTTCCTGTTGGTCATCGTGGACCGCTTCTCCAAGCTTACGCGGGTGGCCCCCATCCCCCGGGAAAACGCGGAGACAGTGGCCTCGGCGTTTTGCGACACGTGGGTGGCCTCTTATGGGCCCCCCGACACGTTGTAGACGGATAATGGCCCCCAGTTGGCCTCCACCTTCTTCCGGGGCTTCTGCGGTATGTTGGGCATCCGTCACCTGACCTCCACGGCCTACCATCCGCAGACGCAAGGCCAAGTGGAACGCTACAATCGGACCATCGTGGCGCAGCTGAAGGCCTACGTGTCGGCGCACCAGGAGTCGTGGGACGAGTTGGTCTCTGTTCTCTCTTTGGCCTACAACTCCCGGCCGCAGCAGAGCACCGGCGTGGCCCCCTTGGAGTTCGCGGCCCCCGAGAAAGTCCGCAACCTGTCCCTCGAGCGTTTGCCGGCCAGCCCGTACCCCAAGGAGGTCCCCCAGTCACCGCGGGCCGCTCGGGAGTATTATCGGGCCCGCCTGAGGAACCTGACCCACCAGGTGCGGAAGGCCTTGGCTTCAACGCAGCGGAGGTACAAGCGGGCCTACGACAAGAGGGTGAGGCCCGTCAACAAGACCCTACGTGTGGGTGACTGGGCCTACGTCGACGCCAACATCCAACACCCCAAGAAGTTGGACGAGACTGTCTTGGGCCCTTTCCAGATTGTCGGCCGAGACGCCCATACGGTTACGGTTATGATGGATGGCCATCGTGAGCGGGTCAGTGGGGACAACGTGGCGCGCGCCCCCACCCCGAAAGACCAAGTGGACTCCTCGACCATCCTGCGCGGACCACAAGGCCTAGCGGTGCCGTGGGACCACACCGAGACGGGCCAACAATTTGTTTGGGAGCGCTTCGTGGACTACACGCACGACGAGGAGGGCAAGCTTTGGCTACTCGTGCGCTGGTGGGGTTACGCGGCCGACGAGGACACCTGGGAGCCCCACGACAGGCTCGACGAGCGCAAGGTATCCGAATACAGCCGGCGGTTGGGCGTCGCGGCTCCCCCTACGGCCGGCGAGATAAGGGCACTTTGGGGCCCCCTCTATGAGCTCTGCCATCCGGGCGAGGAGTTGGACGTGGCCGCAAACCCGAGCGACCCCATGAGCTTGGTGGGGGCCCTCACGATAGACCCGGGCTTTTCGTGGGCCTGAGGCGGCCGCGAGCTGGCGACCTTCCTGCCGGACCGCCCGGCTGCACCGCTAAGTCAAGGGTACTATGGGGCCACCGGTGTTATGTCGGAGAGGCGACGTGCCATGGTCGAAGCCAAGACTGTTCGAAAAAGGGGGGCTACTTTTGCCACGTGGCCGTCGTCACGCCCATCTTGCTCCCCGGCTTCCATTTCGACCAAGTCCCGTCTTCTTCCGATGCGGTCCGACCGGATTCGGGCCGTTGCAACACTGTCAAATCAAGGGGCAACTTTATTTGGGGCTGCAACGCACCTGGCGGGATCGATTGCTTACAGTCGTCCCTTTCCATGGCGGCCTCCTCCCTCCCCTCGCCCACGACGTCCACTCTTCCTGCCGATGTTGGCCAACCTGACGGTGCCCTACGTGCTCATGACGTCGGCCACCGTCGGGCCGAACGCGACGACCCCAAGCTCCGGGGCACGAGGACGGCCGGCACGGTCCCACTTGGCCCGCGGCGACGCAGGCGACGCCGGCGGCCCCCCCCCCCCCGTCCTCCTCCCGCTCCTCCTCTCCCTTCGGCCCGCCTGACCATCTTCTTGATCTTCTCGTGGGCCTTGACCTTGTCGACCTTGGCACCCGTCTTGGCCCCCGACATGAGGGTGGACACCTGGTCGAGGGCCCTCGCGGGGAAGTGGGCCGTACGGGTTGATGGAACAAGACGGCCGCAAGGACCAGACGCGGGGAGACAACAACGGCCGCGGAGGCGAGACAAGAAGGCCAAGGTCGGCGGTTAGTGTGCCTGGTGGCCGCGGTGGTGGCGGCCGTCGGTGCCCTTTCTCCCCTCTTGTCCCTCTTTCCCTTCCCCACCGTCGGCGACACTTACCTTGGCTGCCGGTCGGCGCGGAGGAGACCGTGGAGGTGGACGCCGTCGTGGGTGTTCAGGAGCGGGCCCACCACTTGCCAGTACGGCAGCGCCTCGAGGCCCGCCGGTGCCAACGACTCGACCCGGTCGGCCAAGGCGGACACGCCGACAAGGTGGGGCAAAGCGGGGCGGACGAGAGGAAGCGGACGCGCCGGCCAGCGCGGAACGGGACGGCCAACGCGACGGAGAGGGGCGGGCGGAGGCAGGACGTGTGGCGGCCGAGACGGGACGAGCAGGCGGCCTGACGAGGCCAGCGCGCGAACTAGGCCGTTATATACCCCTCGGTGGCCAACCCTCCCCCGCCCTCCCCCTCCCTCCCCCTCTCCGCTGGCCCACGCTGCACACGTACCCGATCCGGCCCGTATGCATGCTCCCTCCCGGGAGACCTCTTACGCGTGCCACCCTTGAGTGCGGCCGGCGGGGACGCTCGGCCTCGGTGAAGGGGCCATGTAGCGTTTGGGGCCTCTGGTGGCGGCCTGACGAGGCCTACGTTGCGGCGGCCCCGCGTTACCTGGCGGCCCGCGGTGGCATGGTGGCGGACTCGATCCGGGTGGCGGTTGTGGCGGCCCTTCCCCTGGTTGGACTTGGTGGCCTGCTACTTACGGTTTCTCTTGCATTTGTTCTGATCGATTTTCACTGCGTGATTTCGTGCTTTTCGCCCTTTTTTCCCATTGGGTTTTTGGGCGGATTGCATCTGTGTGAGGGTTTTTCGCTTGCATCTGAGTGGAGGGATTTTAGCGTGGAGCGGGGTGCCCCGGCGGGGCAGGTGCACGCTGGCACTTGGCCCGCTGGAGGCGCCCCTGAGAGGGGGCGCCCTGGCGGCCCCTCGGGGGGTGGTGTGGAGAGCTCTTAGGGGCTTGGCCCGCGGGCCACGTGAGATCCACCTTGTAAAACAACGTTGCTTTGGGTTCTCCTTCCCCTTGGGCTTTAGCCTTTTCCCTTACCTCTGGCTGTTGAGGTGGGCAAGTGTGTGTGGGACTCCCTGGCCCGTTCCTTCTGGTAGCCCTCTGTTCTCTGGCGGTGGCGACGCGGGGCGGACAACGGCCGCAGAACGGCCAGTAACGCTACACGCACGCCTGCAACGAGGGGGGCCCGCCCACGACCCACAATCCGGCGCACCTAGGGGCCCACCCCCCTCCCGCGGCACCGTACACGCATTTGTACGTGCCTGCAACGGGGGTGGGTCCCGGAAATGCGCCGTCTGGAGAGGATCCGCCCCCCTCCCTCTCTCTTACACGGCCCCACGTGGACGCCCGCGCCCATCCACGTGCCCACCCGCACGCACACAAGCACGGCCACAGGCACGCGCGCATCCCACGGCGCGCCCACCCATCCGCGGCGCCCGACCCGTCCCCGTCGCCCGCACTACCGGCCGCCCGCCCCCCGCCAATCACATCCCGGCCGCGGGGGTCGCGGCCCGCGGCTGTCATCGGCCGCGGCGGTCTGCCTTGCAGGGGGCCGCCGCAAGCCGTGGTGGCGGTGGCCCTGGAGCTGGCCGCCGGTGGCCGCCGCTGGACATGACCAAGGGGAGGGGGGGGTGGCGAAACAGGGGGGGGGCGCCCCCGTCGGCATGCAGCCGTTCGAGAGCGCCCGTCCCCGCGGGTTTCGGCTGAACCGCAAGGTCTACGTCAATGATGTGCGGCATCTCGACGACATGCCGATGTACCAGGCCACCAACCCGGGCGTGGTTGCCTACATCTATCGTTGCTAAGGCGGCCAAACCGCCGACGCCGCCCTCGACCGCCTGTGTGACCGGCTTGGGGGGGGGACCGCCACCGACCCCTCCCTCTCCGCCGGCTTCGCGGCTCGCACGACCAAACGCGCCAGCCACGGCGCGTGGACCAGCAACATCTTATTCTACGGCAAGATTGGGGCCGCCCGCACGAGCAGCCGCACGTGCTCCGCCCCTCTCGTCTGCCCATACATGCCCGAGCACCTGCGCCTCACACCGTACTCGTCGCCGGAGGCCGACGCGGATGACGCCATCCTGGCATCTGCCATCACCCATGCCGAGATGGAGCGCAGCCCCGCATACAAGGCCAAGAACCAGACGCTGTGCTTTTACCGCGCGCAGGCCGCCAAACTCTGCCCGTACCGCCAGCTGGACTACGCCCGCCTGGGGACGAGCACGCCGAGGCCCTGCACCGGCCACATGCGCCTCCGCCCCCTCCACAGCGGCCAATGGTTTGTGGGGTGCACCGCATACGCTAACGAGGACGGCCATCGCTTTGTCCTCGTCCCGCCCTCTGTAAACGTTGAGATGCTGGCCTGCTTCATTGAGGACCCTACCAAGGCGACCACCACGACCGACCCGCCCGCCACGTGCCTGTCCATGGAGTCCTGCTGGGCCCGCCACCACACTAGCCCGCTGGAGCCCGAGAGCGGGGTCCGACTGGTGCCGGCGGGGAGCAACCCCGACGGCGCGTGCCCTGCACGACTGACCGTTTATTCCTTCACGAAGCCGGCCCTGCACAACTACGCCGTCGTCGTCCTCACCGAAGAGCACACCCACCCACGCGCAATACGAGCCGTACCGAATGGCCACCTACGAAGCCGCGTGTTCGACATGCTGCACACGGACCCAACAAGCACCCGCGCGGAGCTGGCCAAACGCATACGAGACGACACAGGCCTTGAGCCCAACTCCGCCGCCATCCGCCACGCTTGGGCGGACTACGGCCTCGCACGCAACCCGCTGGGGGAGGACCAGGTGGGGGTCACGGCCCGCCTGGCAGCCTCGGCGGGGGAGCCCCAGTACATCCGCAAGATCGTGTTTGGTGCGCGCGGCGGCGACGACCACAACTGCACCTACAGCTACGTGACCTTTATTTCTGAGGACATGATCAAAACCGCCTGCATGCAGAGCACTGTCTGTGCCGACATGAGATTCAAGGACTTCACCCCCCCCCCCGCCCCGGCAGGAACCAGCCAGCTATGGCACCTGTTCTCGATCACCGTCTGGAGCCAACGCCTGCATCGGACCGTGTCTGTGTTCAAATCCGCCACGCTCTGGGAGTGCGCCGACCTGTACCGGGAGCTGTTCGAAGAGTTTTTACGCGAGTGCGCACTGAGGGGGCAGCTGATGCCGGCGGTGGACACGGCGGTGACGGGGCGGACGATGAAGGGGATGCGGCAGTAGGAGATGGTATCGATCACACTGGACTTCTCGCTGCCGCAGGAGCAGGGGGCGGCGCTGCCGCTCGCGAGGCGCGCGGGGCTGACCAACGCAGTGGACGCTGCACGTGCGTTTTTGCGCGGCTGCGGCGTGCACCTGCATCGCGCCGTGCAACGTCTGCCCGTGGACCGAGAGGGGGCTGACGAGGACCTGAACCGCCGCCTGGTGGCGGCGCCGACCGGAGTCGCCACGCTGGCCGAGACGAAGGAGCGTCTGACCACCCTCCGCTCCCACACAAACAAGCAAGTGCGCGACTGGACCGCCTGGGCGGACCGCGACATCATCCGCTACATGATCTTCCCCCGGATATACAGCCGCATGCACCCCGACCTGCTCGTCGCCGTGCCGGCCAACACTAACGTACCGGAGAGCCGGCACCACGCCAACCTCACTCGCTGCCCCCCCGGTCAACTCCTGCAGGTGATCAGTAGACACGAGACGATGGACACGCAGGCAATGACGGAGTGTTACGCACGAGGCAGCGGTGGCAGCGAGAAGAGCAGACCTCTCAACGACGAGAAACGATACGCACGCCAAGCAGACCGCAGCCACAATGCCCGCGCCAAAGCCAACGACCGCATGAAGGCCGCCGGCAGTACGATTGCCATCGACGACCGCACAATGCCCACCAAGACGGAGCCCGCCGACGACCACACAGCGAGCACTGCGAACCCCGAGACGCAAACGATGGACGCAGAGCCGCACGACGAGACGTAGCCCACGCTTGCCACTGACTCGCAATCGCAACAAGGCGGGGGAGGGGCCCGGCCGTCGTCGCCCCACGAGGCGCCCACGACACCGACGCCGGGGCCCCACACCCCGCCAGCGTTGCCGGGCCCCCCCCCGCCAAGCGCGGGCGCAAGTCGGCGGTGGCGCGGGGCGCTGCTGCCGCCGCGAAGCGGTCCAGGCGCGCGCCGACGGCTGAAGGCACGCGCGCGGACGTGTCCCGCCTGGTCGCCGTCTTGGAGCGGCAGGTGGCCATGACGGAGAGGCAGATGAGCGTCACGGCGCAGCAGCAGGAGATGCTGCGCGCACTGCTGGAGCAGCAGCAGCCGGCGGCGTTGACGCCGACAAAGACAACGGAGTCACACGCCGGCAGCAGTCCGCACCGGCAAGACCCGCCCGACGGCCCGACACCTCATCTCTGATCATCAGTTGTTTTTCTTTTTGTTCTTTTTCCTTGTGTGTGGGCTCATGCTCGTCTCTTTGTGCTCGTGTCGACTGAGGGACTGAGGGAGATAACTGCGTGACGTTGTTTGTGCTTGAGAGTCGCACTTGAGTTTCGCATGCATCTACATGCTTTACAAAGCTTTGCCACACGCACGCACAGACGACGCCTCCCGCGCCGCCGAGCCCCCGCCCGTTCAACCCTAGCTTTCCGCCTTCCCAAAGGAAAGGACCAGACAACAAGAAAAGAGCGACGCGCCGCGCTTTTGTCGTTGCGGGAAGAGGAGAGAGACGCACGTCGCTCGTGCACCGGACCGACAGACACAACATCTCGACCGGCCCCCTCCACACCCCCACGACAGCGCCGTCGCTGCACGCTCGCCACCACACGCCACCCAGACGTCCCCACACGAAGCCCCTCAACAGCGGCGGACCAGCAGCTCCATGGCCCCACTGCCTGCGCACGCCCACCCGCTCACGCGCTCCACACGCACGTCCTCCGCCCCCTGCCGCGCCCCCCCCCCACACAGCAACGCAGCAATCGCAACTGTGCGCCCCCCCCCACCCGGCCAAACACGTTCCCAGGCTCGCTTGCTGGCCCGCTCCAACCGCAACAGGTCCGCTCACGCACCCCCAACGTCCCCGCGCGTCGTGCTGACTCATCGACGCGACGGCTCGCCACCCCTCAAACGCAACCAGGGCCACACACAGACTCGTGCACGCACGTCCGGTGACTCTGGCACAATCTCGTCAAAACAATATCTCCCCGTGATCCCACGCCTTGCCACACCCGGACACGTCCGACCACCATGATTCACAAACTCCACTTGCAACGAAAACATTTCACTCATCGACGGTAACATGACGCTTCATCACCGTATTCGACGACTAATCCTGCCAATTCTAAGAGCACGTCTACCGGTGCGCCAAAAGTTCCATGCAAACCGCCATTTATTTTGCATATGCATCAAGGCATGTCTACCGGGCAACTTCTCACTACATTTCCATCATCACCCAAATATTACATCAACGCACATTTCTGTTGCAAGTCGAGCGTAGGCTGTGGCATGTTCTCTGGATGACCGCCTCCGGCTACGTCTCGTAACCTGCCGCCGCTGTCTCCCAAAAGCGGACCTAGCGCATGTCGACGACCGACTCAGTGATTCGCATCCACGCGTTTCCAGGGCCAAGTCCTCCGCAGCCGAGAAGGAAGGCCGGCGGACCGCCTTAGTGCTGCCATCGACTGCCAATTGAGGAACGCGCGCGAGCCGGCGGCGGTGCTGGGGTTAGAAGCGTGGTGAGGGGGGTGTGGGTGGAGCGGCGGATTTATGGGCGTTGCTCCGTGGAGTGGAACGTGTAAAGCGTCGTCAGGCAAGCACTGCTCAGATTGGCAGCGGGATCCAGGATTGCGCGACTCAAGAAGTCCGCTGCAGCTGGCAGACACGTCTCAACCTTACAGAAGGTGTCTCCAGTAGCAAGTCTCTTCCGCTGAGCTGGCGCATGTGATTGGCTGAAGCGTTTTTCATATGCATCACGGCTGAGCCATCCTAAGATGGATATTGTGCAGATTTGGCTTTCCATAGCGCGTTTTCCATCAGAATATGGCGATTTACATCACCTGTAGACTTGCTCTGTGGAAACATATGAAAACACATAGAGATTTGGCGCCCCGGTACACGTTCTCTAACCTGCACATCCTGTGCCAAAACTATCCCTATGGCAGGACCCGCCGTTGACAGTTGCACCGCCTCGGCGCGCGGGCGCACTGAGGCGGTGGGGCACACCTAATTATGGGCGGTCACCAGGATCTGAAAAAGGTGAATTATGGCAACTCCTCGTGCCGTACTTCCGGAGATTTTGCCTGAGATGCGCGTGGTCAGCACCCGCTGCGGGCAGATCCCATCGCCGACGCGAACCCCCACCGCCACGTCAACCACACCGCGGCTGTCTGCTTCCTACGACAGCCCGTCACATGCAGCCCCTTACGCGCACGTGCACAAGGACCCCCATACTACTACGATACCCGGCCATCGTGTGTGGAGACCCCTCACCCGACGTTAGCCCCATGGACGTAGCCGCAACGGCCTAGGGCTGTGCTTCTTTGAGGTATGTCTCGTTTTGATGCCGTCAAGCGAGGTGAAGCATATACATTGTTTTTGGCTTGGAGTGACCAGCGGATGCAGCGCATCGAGCCGGACACGCCCATCTGCGGGAACCCCTCGAGTCTGTCTTGCAACCTGTGCCGGCGGCGCTCTGACGCATGCACGTTGTTTATACGCTACACCCCTCCACTCGGGTAGTCCTTCCTCGCTCGAGTGAGGACCTCTTTGGTGTTGCGCGCGTCGGCGTACTTGCGCTTGATGGTCGCGAGCACGCCGTCAACGCCAACAGCGCGGCCCCGCCGCAGGTACTCGACGTCGAACGCTCGATAAAGGGCCGCCCGCTCCGAGTACAGCTTAATATAGCTCCTCTTCGCCTCTCCCTCTTGCCGCAACCGCCACCGGTTACCAAACTGCTCTTGGAGCTCCCGGATGGCAACCCGGCCGTCGTGGCCGACCGCATATGCATCAAGGGCCTGCTCCCACGTCAGCCCCTGCCCCATGGGGAGGAGCGGCACCGCCTCGTCGTCGCCGTCCCTCACGGGCACCCCGGCCAGCTTCCCACGCGCATGCAGGTCCAGCACGTGCGCGCGGTCCGCAGCCTTGCGCGTCGAGGTGACAGGCTGCGGCGGGGGCGCGGCCGCCGTCGGCAGCAGCGGCACGGTCGCACTCGGCAGCACCTGGGGTGGCGCAGGCAGCGCGGGGGGGGGTGGGGAGGCACGTGCAAGCTCCTCCCGCACAGCAAAGACCGCGCGCGGGTCCCGAATAACGCCGTCGGCTAAAAACCGGGACAACAGCTCTCACGGGCGCCGCTGGGCGGCCTCCAGGCGCTCGAATCGCGCGTCGATGTGCTGGCGGGTACCCACCGCGTCGGCAGCGCCGGTCGCAATAACGCGCTCCACCCCCACGTCCACGTGCTGCTTCACCGCCGCCCCGCCGTCGTCGATCCGCGTGGAGAGCCGCTTCTCAAGCTCGGCCTGCTTGGCGCTGGGCGCGGTTGCCACCGTCTGCACAGCGCGGCCGACCGAGTCCGCCAGCTTCGGCAGGATCTCCGCCACAGTGCGGCTGGCCACGTCCCCGGCGGCCTTGAGGGCCGTCGCCATCGTCGCGCAGTAGGTTTTGAAGACGGGGTGGGACAAAAGTGGGTGTCGGTGGATATATGACGTTGGGGGGACGCTCGCCGTTGACAGCCGGGCCGCCGGGGGTGCGATGAAGGAGGGGTTGGATTCGACGGTGAGGGGTAGGGTTGGATAGCTTTTCGGTGTATTTATCCAAGTGAATTGCCACTTGTAAGATGCGCACAGGTGGGGTTGGCATCGCGACGGCCCGCGACCGCCTGTGGCCGCCCGCCCGTGGCCGCCCGCCCGTCCCCCGCCAGGCGCCCGCCCGTGGCCGCCCGTCGCACCCGTGGCCACCCGCGAGGCGCACCCGGGCGGTCGCGCGCCCCGCCAGATATGTGGCGAGCGCACTCCCACCTGGGGTGGCTGCAGCCAGCGCCACATCTGCCCTACGTCCGCGCTCCTACACCTGGTGGTGGATGGCCACACGCCCCCCCCCCGCGCTTCCTCGCATGCTCAAGCCCCGTGGCCACACCGACCGCCGCCCCCTGTTGTTGTCCCTCCCACCTCCCCCCCCCGGTTCTGTCCCGCACCCCTCTTCCCCCCCGATTGTCTTGCCTGGTTGGGATCGCCCTTGTCTCTCGCCCCTCCCCCCCCCGGTTCTCTTTCGCCCCTCCTTTCCCCACTGTTTGTCTTGCCTGGTTGGGATCGCCCTGTGTTGGCGTCCGTGTTGGCTGGATCGCCCCGTGCGGGCGTCCGTGTCTGCGCCCGACCCCCCTACACCCTCCTCTGCCTGCAAGCTACCCACCGTGCCCGCGCGCCTGGTGCGACATCTTGGCACGACCGCGCCTGCCGCCTGCGCTGCGTACGTACCCTGCGTGTCGCCTGCTCTCTCGAACATTTCTCCCGCGATGACCGTCTTTCCTCTGTGAGTTTACCTAGTTGCATTTGGCCGGGTTCTGCCCGCCCGTGTGTGCCCACCAGAGTACTGCGGCCACCACTGAGTTGAGTGTGTCTGAATGCGTCTGCCCTTGATGTTTGGGTTTTTCTCACAACCCTCTGCCCCGCGGCCCGATGCTATGCACGACCAAATGTTGCTCCACCCCATGCCCATCTGGTTGTGCCCGACCTCGCTCGAACTGTCCTCCCACACCCGCTCCGAACTCTGCTTTCGCTCCATTCCCTTGGCTGTTTCTCACACTGTGTGTGCCGCGTCATTCCCTGTTGTGCCCGTGCCGATTGCTGTTTCTTTTTGTCCTTGTCAGTCTATCCTCACGGCTGCGCCATCCTGATGTTCCTCCCGGCTCGCGTTGGTATTCATGTACGTGTGCAGCTATTTTCTGGTCTAGTTTCGGTGTGCGCCTCTCCTTTGCTTGGGTGCATGCTTGCAGCATCGATTTTGATCACGTTTTGCTTGCAATTTCGGGGTGTGGTCACCATCCCGGACCGCAGTATACATCTTGCATTTACACGATGCCATTCGTAGCTCGCCGCTGCTGATTGAGTCTCGTTGCGCCTCTCCTATCGTCTCCGTCAGCTCAGAGCCATCCCTCTCCTTCAAATTCTCTCTGTCATTGCGCTGCTATCCCATGCTGTAAACTGCCGTGCTACTTCCTCCACGGCCTGCTATCCCCTTCGCCTATACCAAACAACAAGTAACCCCTACGGCGACGGTGCTTGCGAGCTCTCCCCTTCGCCCCCTCCCTATCAAGCTGCCAAAAATGCCTTGACCCGCGTGAGGAGCTCCGCCGACGGCTGGACCCCCTGCTGGCCAGAGGAGCTGCCTTGCCCCGACGCCAGCAGGGCTGTCAGCGCTGCGTGCATGGGGTCTGGCGGGAGGGGGGGGGGGGTCGCCTCATGGGCACCAGAGGCAGGCCGCTTGCGTTTGTTGCCCGTTGTCTTGGGGGGTTGCCCGCGCTTACGAACATCATTGGTTTTCTGCTTCCGCTTAATGCCCTCCGCCATGCGGGCCACTTGGTCATTGACGTGTGTGGTGGCATTTGGGCCCACCGATGTGGGCAGCATCTTCCGCTTGTCGAAGTTGGAGAGTGCCTCAATCACCTCTAGCAGCGTCCTCGCGCCACTTTCATTGATGACTTGATTTGTCTGCCGGTTGAGTGACTCCCAACAGTTTGTGTCGTTGCTGCTCGCAAGCAGCTCCGTCCGCCCCAACGCCCCACTGGCCTTGGGAAATGCGGCCAGCAGGGCTGCCCGCGTCCGCAGCAGCCACTGGATGACGCTCGCGCTGTCTGTTTGACCCGCGTTCACGCACTCCAGCTTCAGATCCTCCAGGCTCCGACGCACTGCATCCAGCTTCCCCTCAGACTCCGTCTCCCGGATGGCCATCATCCTCAAAAATAACTGGTCTTGTACGTTGTTGCCGACCAACGGGAGCAAGAAGCGCTTGTAGTGCACGCCACACCCAATGGCGCGGCCACAGTAGTCGGAGGGCTGGCCGCCAAAGACTCGGCTCATGGCCAGAAAGAAGCCGTTGTGCTGGGCTGTCTCAAAGTCCATGGTGATTGACACGAATGGTGTCTTTCGCCTGCCCCCCGTGCTCCCCGCGCTTTGAGACCCCGACCCAGCGGGTGCGACCAGCCCGCTGGCCGCCGCCAACGAAAAATACGTTTCACAGAGCGTCTCGTACATGGCAGTTGTGTTGCCAATGACCATGGCACGAAACAGGGTGACGGCGCGGTTCAAAGTTGGAACAAAGGCGCTGTAGCGACAAAAAGAGGAAGTAAGAAAAGGAAAAAAAAGGCTGGAACGAGCTCTTTCGCACTGTGAGTCGAAGCTCCGACCGCGAACACAAAAAAAACAACTGACGCTGTACACGCCCCCGAGACGGTCCGAGTCCAACGTACACAACCGAAAAGTGATTCGAGTCAAAGGCCTGCTTGCCGGGGCTGGAGACGGCTTCCGCTGCAACCCCCTCCTTTGCTGCTCCAGGGGCAACCTCCCCGAATGTGGAATCCGCCTCGCAGTAGCGCACCCTCCCAGAGAGGCGTGCCTGCCCCTCGTTTTGGAGAACCACCATTGTGAAGTCGTCCCTGTCAATGACGGCCTTGACGTAGGGGTGCTCATAGCCGCTGCGGCGCCGCAGGTCCAGCACGCCCAAGAGGTCCTGCCCAAACGGATGCACGGATACGCGTGCCTGGTGGCGTAGCTTGCGTACAAAATCGGTGCTGGCTTGCGCCCCGTCGCTTGCATCAGCGATGGCGCTCTGGTGGCAGGTCCATGAGAGCACAATAAAAAGAACAAACTTGTACGGTTAGAGAGCTGGTTGCTTGGAGTGATTACCGCTCCGTCTACCCCCCCCTCCTACCCACCCACGGACCGCACCGCCCATGCAACGGACGCAGAGAACAAGACTTTTCCGGAAAAAGAGGCCCAACGTCGGCTGCGGTGCTGGAGCAGTCTCCCGCATAAAAAGACCGAGACACCAATATAAGAGAAATTAACAAAGTGCATACCTGGAGTGACCGGATTGATAGAGAGGGATTGTCGCCCACAATCTTCTGCACCATGTCGCTGCCTGGCCTGCAGACAGGGAAGATATGGGAGTGAACGCCGCGGAGCTCGACGATGACACGAATAATCCCTGATGTTGGGAGGGGTATCGGAGTGTGCACCTCCACCCTCACGGGGCACTGGCCGCCAGCCGGTCGTCGGAGAGGCGGCAGAAGACCGCCGTGCCGCTTGCATGAGCGGTCCTTGACCCGCTTCCTGGATATAAAACAGCAGCTCTCACCAGACTCATCATCCTCCACCCCAGAATCCATCCACTTGCAGAGCTTCTTTTCGTCCACCCCATGGGGCAAGGCAGTAGACATGTGCCCGCCGTCGCGCTTCAGCGGGTCGCCGCTGCGCCAGTCTGAGCAGCCAATGAAGGCACCCCTGCGACCTCTGCCGGGAACAAACGCAGGTGTGCCACCACATGGGCAGCCCTCGTGGTCTCTGAAGGAACATCCGCCTTCCTCCATCTTCTGAACGGTCTTGTCAAAAGCCTACCGGTGCCAAAAAACAAAATACCAGAAAAAGGGGAGCATGAATGCGCAGTATGGTCAGCCCCTAAATTCGTACCGTCCGCCACTACAACACCACTCTGGTATTCACATCCGTAGCGCTAGGCGGAGAGAGAAATAAAACGTACCAATGTGGTGTTGTGCACACGGCGTTTTGGCGAGTCGTTGTCCTCGCACAGATTCATGGCGGAGACCCAAATGGGGTGCTCAAAGTTCACCTCCTCATGCGTGAGTTCCGCCACAGCCTGCGGCATCAATGAGCAGACCTTGGGGGGATGGCAGCTGCGCTTTCGCACCAAGTACGGGACATGTTGCCCGCCAATGTCCACGATCGTGCGGTCGCTACTCTTGGGCTCCGCCCACGTGTACGGGCTGTCCTTAAACCAGTCACGGCACCCTCTGACGTCCATATCCAGGACATGCGCCACACCGCTGTCGCTGGTGCAAAGGTACTGCGTATTGGCGTTCGCATCATGGATGACAACGCGCCCAACCGTTTTGCGACTGCTGGTTTGCCCGGTGGAGGAGGAGGGGGGCGCGGGGGGGGGGATGAGAAAAATAAAAAACAGGCGGGGTAGCAAGAACAATGGTCAAAAGACGAGAAAAACCTATTAGCAATCTTGTTGACCAGTGTCTCGTGTGGCGCGCTGATACCCTCAGCCAAGACTCACTAAAAAAAAGAGAAAAAAAGACAACAATATAGCCAGCATTGACGTACTCGGTAGACACCCGAGCGCTTCTTCTCAAACAGGAGAATTGTGCCCAAGGCGTTGTCAGCATCATCCGTGCCGCTCGCAGCGGCCTCATCGGCGTCAAAGAGGACACGAGCATCTGAGGATGACGAGTCGTTGCTGTCGATTCCGTCGTAAACAGAAAAAAACTCCGTTGTCCAAAGGAGGTGCAACAGCAACCGCGCTGCACACGCTCAGGTCCGCACGCGTGCAATCTCAGCAGTCGGTCCGACCATACGAAAGGGTCATCATAGTACGGCCGTGTGCTCCTGTACCAATGCGGTCGCGTCCGGCCGAGTCAGCCCAACGCGGTCGAGCCCAGCAGATGGGGTGACTGCCTGGCGATGGCGGTCGCATCATTGGGCGCGCCCACCCCCTATCGTGGCACGCAGTGGCCGTCGTGGCACGCAGTGGCGAACGCCGCAATTTGGGCGCGCTTTTTTGGCGCCACCAGTGACGGATGCAGTGCGACCGCACCAATCTAACCCAACCCCAATGCAGCATACTTGCTGTGCAACTTGATCTCGCAGCACCCAAAGAACAACCACCAAGATCCCAACCCTACCCATCCCACCCATTCCAACCCAACATTCATCACACGTTCCCCGGGCCGCCCATGTCTGGAAGTAGATTGGTGCAAGCCACCGCGCCGGCCGAAAAAAGTCCTTCAACGCGTCGTCGGCGGCGCGGGGCAGCCGCCTTGCGCTCAGCCAACGCCTCCTCCTCACGTTCCACCCACGGCGCGTACAGGTCCAGCAAGACCTCGGGAACCGGGACGCCCAGGCGCGCCGTGCCGTGCGTAAAGCAATCCGCCGGGCGCCCCGACAAAGCCCGCGTCATGCTGGGGCTGGGCAAGGTGTTGCCGTAGCCGCCGCCCCCGACACAGGGGGCCCAGATGCCCTGCTCTCGGATGTCTGCCTCGCTCGCGCCACATTGCTTCCCCGCGTGGGCCGGCTTTTTCCGAAGAACGTGCGTCTTGGCCGCTCAGTCCGGCACCTCCTGCGCCGCCAATAAAGGCCACAAAGAATCGTTGTGGTCACGGTACGTCATCGCCTTCAGCAGGCTGCCATTAGGGGCAGGCACCGAAAGCCATCAGTACCATTGGCGCCGTATCGACGCCACCCCAGCCTCCCGAAAATGGGCAGGACGGACGCCCGCCTCCAGCAGCTTCTCATCGTTAGGCATATAGACGGGGAGGAAGGAGCCAGACGGGGCAAAGGCGACCCCGCCGGGGCGGTGACACTTTTCGTAGAACGCGTCCGCCACGCCGCCGGCGATGCATGCCCACTCATCGACGTGCGGCAGTGCCCCGATGCAGCGCACCACCCCCTCCGTCGTCTTGGTCGCCGACACGTAGAAGCACAGCACGGGCTGCTCCTTCCCGCCGGCGGAGAACATGCCGGGGAAGGTGTTGACGGCAATGTCGCTCCACGTCATGTCGCGCGCGGTGGCCCCCCGCGCGGCCATCGCGAACTGCAGCAGATAAAGCGCGTTCAACCGCGACAGGCGCTGAAATTCCACGGCCGTCGTGGGCCGCAGCAGCAGCGCCTGCGCGACTCCGCGCCGCTGCTCATCCGAGACCAATTGCTTCCGCTTGCCCAACGCCTTGGCAGATCCAGCCGACGTCTCCTGTAGCAATCGGTCGCGCTTGCGCCGCTCGACAATTGCCGTCCCCGCGTGGAAGGACCCAGCCGACTCGTACTCGGGCACGGACCACTTGCGGCAGCACGCGCACGTCGCCAACCGCCAGAGCGGGTTGCACATGTTAGCCACCTAGGCCAGCGCGTTCAGGGCGCCCATAACCGTGTGGTGGCTCACGAGCCACCTCGGCCCGCGGGCCGCCTCCGGCCCGGAGGTCGCCCAACCCCCCCCCACCCGGGCCGTCCATCGGCCGGCCGCCGACGGGCCATCCACCGGTTGCACGTGGGGCGGTGCGCTGCCAGTGCCCCGCGCTCTTCCCGGCGATGCGGCACCGCCGCCGCCTGAATCGCCCCGATCGTTCGTCCCCCGGGGAGTATTTGGCGACGGCGACATCAAACTCGCAAACCGAACCGGACCGGAAGCCGGCGACTGCCCGCCCCCCCCGCCGGCGCGCCAAGGGCGCTTAGCGGGTCTTGACGGCCCTCCCCGCTCGCCCACGGCCGGGGCCTCCGTGTCGCTGGCACCCGCCGCCGAGTAGTCGTCCCCGTCGTCCTTGTAATCGTCCTCGTCCACTCCACGGGGAGCGTCCTCGCCCGGCCTGCGACGGGGGGGACGAGTGGAGCCGTGCCCCACCAGCCGCCGGCCCGCTTCCGCCTCCAAAAACATCACTACAGAGTGGCGGCTGAGCGGGAAGAGGCTGGCGTCCGCGGGTAAGTTCTCCCCGCCCCACACACAAAACCGCTGGATGTAGCCCGCGTACTTGGCCATCGTTGTCTTGGTGCCTTTGCGCGTGGCGCTCACCGTGTGCTTCTCAAAGTCGTTCTTTATCGCGCTAAGGACCGTGTTCACGAGGAGGTGGTTCCCGCGCTCTGCCACATGCAGCGCCTGCTTCACGACGGCGCGCGTGCACCCGACGTCCAGGCACAAGGCAGCACAGTAGTTGGCCGTGTGGACGATCGACTTGTACGCCCGCCGGTCCGTCTTGGCCTGCAAGGGGCTGCGCGTGTCCCCCGGCGGCAGGCATGTCCCGACAAAGGCGTTGCCGAGGAATCCCGCGCGGGCTTCGTCCGAAAACAAACAGCCTAACTTGACCAGCCGTTTACCAACGCGCGGCGCGCCGGAAACCAACTGGTTCGCGAGGTTTCGCACCGTGTAAGCGTTGAGGCCGTCGACCCTGTTGATGTGCCCGGCGGAGGTTTCCGCTGTCACCTGCCCATTGGGCCCGCCGCGCAGATGCACAGCAGGGGAGGCCACAAAGTCCCGGCCGTCCCCTGCGGCACCGGCAGTGGCCACAATGGCAGCGGCGGGGGCAGGGGCAACGGCAGTAGCGTGGGCGGAGGCGGCAGCAGGTCGGGCGGGGGCCGCAGTTGCGGGGGCGGCGGCGGGAGAAGCAGGGGTGCGGGTGACAGGGGCGGGGGCGGCAGCCGCCGTTCCCGACGCAGCACCTGCTGCGGCGAGGGCGGTCGTACCGATGGCAGGATTGGTGTGGCCTTCTGCGTAGCGGGTCGCCGTAGCGGTGGGGGGGGCCACTAGAGAGGGGTTGTCGGCGACTGCGCCGGCAAAGGGGGCAGTCGCAGCGGCGGAGGTGGCCAGCGTGAGGGCGCCGGTGACAGGCGCGGGGGCGGGGGCGGCCGTCCCCGAGGCAGCGCCGGCCGCGGCGAGGGCGGCCGCGCCGACGGCAGGATTGGTGCGGCCGGCGGCGTGGCCGGCCGCCGTAGCGGTCGGGGGGGCCACGAAAGCAGGGGTGGCGGCGACCGCGCCAGCAGGGGGGGCGGCCGCAGTGGCGGGGGCGGACAGGGAGGGGGCGCGGGCGACCGAGGAGGGGGCAGTCGCCGCCGTCCCCGACGCTGCCCCGGCCACGGCCAGGGCGGCCGTGCCGATGTCAGGAGTGGTGGGGCGCGCGGCCTGGCTGGCGGCCGAATCAGTCGGGAAGGGCACGAAAGCGGGGGTGACGGCAATGCCAAGGGCAGGGGAGGCAGCCGTCGCGGCGGGGGCGGGCGCGCCCCCCGTCGGGGAGGCTGCCGAAGGCATTGGGGCGCCGACCGGCGCAGGGTCCGCGCTGGTAGCCGCCGTGGGGGTGGTTCCAGGTCCACGAATGGTAGCCCCCACGGGGATGGGGTCAGGCGCGTGCAACAGATTGCGCGCATGGGCTAGTGCAGACTCCGCAGTGGAGCGTCCGACCCGCATCTAGGCTGCGTCTCGTGTTGGGGGCGCCGGTCTGGCTGTCCCTTGGGGTGTGCCGCGGGGTTGGACGCGTCACGGCCAGCCGGCTAACGTGCCTTGGAAACTATCCAGCAATCCGCACGGCGGCGCCGCCGAGTGCGGATCGGCCCCCACCGCCGTCTCCTCGTTGGAGCAGGGTACTTGCCGTACAGCCCCTTTCACGGGAGTCGAAAAAAGACGTGGCAGGGCTGGGCTGCCACCCGCGCAGTTGGGCAAGCGACGCAGGTACGCCACCGGGCCCCACTCAATCTACAGCCGCGTGTGGGTCAGCAAAGGCGTGACAGAGTAAAGGGGGAGCAATCGGACCCCAACATGAGCCCAGGAAAGAAGCGTCAGATGATCGGTAAGCGTCGGATCGAACGCCCGCTCCGGGCAACGGTTCGCAACGGTTGGCAAGGACGGGACGACGGCTCAGCACAGGGTACCGCGGAAAAAAACCACGCGCAGACAGCCTGCACCTCCTTGGCCAAAACGGAAGCGTCGCTTACCCGTTGTAGTCACGCCGCCGCGTCGCGGGCTCTGTGCACCGCCGCGGTCCGCGGCGGCGAGCGCCGAGGGGCTCGCACAGGCTGCGCAAAAGGCCCCGCGCCGGGCACGCCCAGCCCGAGGCGGGGCCGGGGGGCCGTGTCAGCACGCGAGGGGCCATGCCAGCGGGGTGCCCCCCGGCCAGGTGCCCACTTGGCCCGAGCGGGGCAGGGCGCGCGGGAAGAACAGTGGAGCGCGGTTGCACGGGGGTGGTGGTGGTCCCTCCCATGGGGGCTGCTGGTGCGCGCTCCGTCCCGCCACGGAGCCGCGCGGGCGCGAACACGGCCGCGACGCGTGCCACGGACGAGTGCGGGCGGTGGCGCGCGCGCGCCGATGACTCCGCAGCGGCCTCGTCGCGCGTCCCACGGGCGCGCTCTCCCCCGCCGGTCTCTGCGCGGTTCCGTTCATCGGGGTAGGCAATGGTAGTGTCTGAAGGGATAGGATGGGTTGCGCGAGAAATCCCGGGGTTGGATTCGGGATCGGAGTTGGGTCAATATTGAAACCTTCTCTCGTCCAAGTGAGGTGTTACACCATTGATTGCGTACTGCTGAGGTCTCTTCTTGATAAGTGGATAGACTTGACTGATGTGGGTCTGTGGTTGGCTGGGGAGAGGAGTGAGCTGTCTCGGCGAGGCTCGTTGACGCGTGTGATGGGGCCACAATGCATCTCGGTTCCGACGATGATTGGGTGGACGGGCAGGCTGCTGCGAGGGAGATATACGCAACGAGGTGAGTGCGCCTTGCGCCGCTGCTGGCGATCAACGAGAGGCTTGCAATACGCCAAGGCGCGTGGCCAGCGCTGCCGCGGTGTAGGATATCATTGGCTGCGCGAGTCGGCCGGGCTGTTGAAGGAGGGTGAGGCAGAACGCGACAGTGTTGCGTGCTTGGATCTGCGACAATCCTGGCGTTCTTATTGGTTGTACGGCAGACATACGGTGGACAGTGCGGGTGGGCGATGACGCACGAAGAGGGTGCAGCGGTGCTGGCGCAGCGTTGCATGGCCAGCGTGGCTGCAGTCGTGTCGTTGGGGACTCTTTTGTGTTGTGCGGGGGGTGGGGAGGCAGGCGGGGCTCGTGCGCTGTGTTGCTCGGGACAGCGCCTCGGCGTGTCCCCCTGGCAGCCAAGGGGGGGCTTCCCAGCGCCTCCGTGGCGGGACTGTGCAAGGCTGTCTCTGCGCCTTTGTTGCGCGCGGACCCGCTTGGGCCGCAGAGGGCGCGGTTCTGGGACTTGGCAGGATTCTGGCCTCTGGCGGATGCCCCATTGGGTGCGTGGAGGGAGAGTGCCCATCAACAGCTGTTTTATATCCTTTTATTTCTCTCCCATAGTGATCAGTTTCTATACGCAGCGAGTCTGATGGCACGGCTCCTGTCAAAAGGCGTGCACGTGCAGCGTGCCGCCGAACAAAAAACAAACGAGCATCTGCTCAAAGATGCGGTTGGTTGTGTGACGACCCTCTTGCTTCTTTGTGCTTTGCAGGCGAGAGGTGGCCACATGCGTGCTACACTCGACGATGCTCTGCGAGCGTTTAATGCGGTCGAGGGCGTTGCCGCTCGTACGCTGCCCGTCCTCTTGTTCCCCACTCTCTCGCCAACTCGTGGCGCGGTGGGGCCGTACAGCCCTGTTCACATCCACGGACAGACCTAGTGGGACTCGAAGACAAAAAAGACGGAAACAGCAAAAGCACAGAGGCAAAAAGAGAGAGAAAGAAAAAGAGTTGCAACATGCGCATGCCCGCCTAGGCAGGTGCGACGGCGAAACAACGCCGCTGGCGCCGCCGGGCGCCGAGTCAGAGGGTCCGGCCGCAGAGCCGGCAGAGGTGGTGCTTCCGACGGCCTGGCCGCCGTCCACTCGGGCTCCAAGGGCGGCGCTGATGGCCTCGAAGATGGCGCCTTGGCGGCTCAGCGTCTCGTCGTGGTTGGCGATGCTGTTCATGATGGCGCGCACGCGGGACGCCACGACGTCGTACGGGGGCGGCGGAGGGGACACAGCAGTCTCGGTGGCGCGGCGGGGGCGGGGGGGGCGGCAGGGGCAGCCGGGTGGCCGCGGGCAAGGTGGGGGGCAGCATTCGCGGGGTCGTCGGTTCCGGTGCCGTCGAGCTCCGCGAGCGCTTCGTCTGTCTCGCCCCCCCACCCGTGCTGCACTGCCCACCCGCGCCGCCACTGCCGCCACCCCCCTCCCGCGCTAGCGACTCTCCGTTACCTGCGTGTGACACCCTTCCGCTTCCCCATCTGCGTCCGCGCCTGCCTCCCAGCCCCGCGTCCGCAAAAGCCGCGCCGCCGTGCGACTCATTCCCCTGGCATTCTGGCTCCTCAGCGCCGTCGCCGTCGTTGCCGTTAGACAAAAGCACCCCCTCGTCAGCAGAGTGCGAGGCGTCCTTATCTCGGCGCTGGTCGTCATCGATAGTCGACGCCAGTACAGCGTCGCTGGTCCGCGTTGCGTCCCGCGTGGCCGCCGCGCGCTCCTTGCCGCGCTGCGCCTTGCGGTACCGCTTCTCGTCGTTTGCCGGCTGTGCCATCTGCGTCCCCTCGCTGCCGCGGGCAAAAAACTGCTCCACCATCGCCGCGTCCATCGCCTCGTGGTGCCCAATGACCCATACCAGGGAGCCCGGCGGGCAGCGCAAGTGGTTGGCATGGTGGCTCGACTCCTGCGTGTTGGTGGTTGTAGCAGTACGGCTACGCCGACCCACAACTTGTGGGGGCGGAACACGCACGCTCGGGTCCCAACTTGGAACACCGGAAGCAACCCGTGTACCACCAACACGCGACTCGCGTGTGACGAGTGGCGGACTCGCCAAGGCCCGAACAAGATGTGTCTGAGCCAGACAGAGGTTACTTGGCAGCCAAGGGGGGCCCTCCCCGCCTTGCTGTCCCGCGCATATAAACCCTCGTGTGCACGCATGCGCGCGCACACCCCTCGCAAAACACGCAAAAAATGAACACTCAGACCACCCAATAAAAAGGCTCCACAATCAAAGCAAGCAAGCGAAGTCCGTCTGGCTCCCGCGCAAAAATCCCTAGGATACGAACCACTGCAATACTTTGCAAATGGGGTGCCGAAAGACCCAGTCGGAATCTTGAGCTGAAATCGGAAGACTTCACTCATGGGTCGGGTGATATCCAATCTCAATTCTGAGCCACTTGCTCCAAATATTGAAACCCAGATTCGGGGTTTGTCACAGTGGTCGCGGGGGCAGCGGTGAGCAGCTGCTGGTCGAGGCGGCTAAAAACGTGAGGGAACATCAGGTACTTGACGATCGGCCGGGCCGCCCACGCGGCCCACTCCCGCATGTCCTTGTGCGCGTGCGCCGCCAGGTCGCTAAGCAGCGTCGACACCTCCGCCTCGGTGGTCACGCCGTCGGGGGCGGCGTGCAGCCGCACCCACAGGTTCTTGCCCGACCTTGTCCCTCTCCAGCGGCAGCTTGGCAGCGCACCGAAACATGTGCACGTGGCACCCGCGCAGGAAGGCGCGCACCGCGTCCTTCTCGCTCGCCAGGCCCGCCTGTCGCGCCAACGCGGCTGCGGCTCCCTGCGCCTGCGCGGTGCAGAAGTCGACTCCCTCTCCCGCTCCGTCTCCTCCGTCCGCCCCCCCATCGAACTCGACACCGTCGGCATCTTCTGTCCACGCATCCCGCACTCACGCAAAACTCACTGAAAAGCTCACGATACACGTCGTCACACTCACCAATGACCGCGGCCTTGAAGAGGGTGATTGTCCGCTTCAGCCGGTTGTTCCAGCACGTAATACTAAACAGGTGCCACTGCCGCGCCGCGTTGGCCGGGCGCGCCAGCCTGCCAAATTTTTTGAAGCTGAGGTCCGCGCAGAAGGAGCGCTGGGTGGTGGCAATCTCCACCATCTGATCCAAAAAGAACGTCACGTAGCTGTACGGGCGGTTCTGGTGGGCGCCCCCCACGGCACCGAACACGACCTTGCGCACATACTGCTGCCCGCCCGCCGCCGCCGCCATGCGCGCCATGATGCCGACCTGATCTTCCCCGAGCGGGTTGTTGCTCAGCTTGTACTCCGCGACTGCGTGCTTCAACGCGCTGCTGTTGGGCTCCAAGCCGATCTCGTCGCGTATCTTCGCCGCCAGCGCGACCCGCGTCGTGCCGGGCTCGTTGTCCAAAATGTCCAGGACGCGGCTACGAAACTTGCCGAGGTGCAGCGTCCGGATCGCGCGCGGGTGAGTGTGCGTGCCGATGAGGACCACCACGGTGTAGTCGGCGAGGCGGGGCTGCTTGAACGAGTAGGCCTTGATGGCGACGGGGCAGTTGCTGTCGTTGCGCTCCCCCGCGTACACCAGCTGCACGACGTGCGATGGCTCGAGCGGGCACGTCTTTGCCCGCGCCCAGCGGGACTGCAGGTACAGGCACGTGCGCGGCTGCTCCAACGCGTCGTTGAGCTGCGCGCCGTCCGAGTCGATGAGCTGCTTGAGATATTCCTTGTCCACGAAGGGAGGGACACGAATAAAACGATGCTTGTCCCCCCGCTCGTACCTCGCACAGCCCAAAAAGCTGAGGCCGCTGGGGAGGGTGCGGAGGCGAACCGCGCCGTCGCAGCCTTTGGGGTCGGCCGCGCCCAGGTTGAGGTAATCCTGTTCTCTGTGGGGGCACTGGTGCTGCCGGTGGGCTCTGTAGAACGAATCTGTGGCCTCTTTGACCACGTGCTGGGGGTTGCGCTCGGCCTCGGCGCGCTCGATGGCCGCCTGAGGCACTGGGTCGTCCTCGCTGGGGAGCTCGCACTGCTGATGCCGCATCTGATTGGGCATGTGCGGGCAAAGGAGCGGTGCGGAGCAGCCGCGCCCAATAGTGTGGACGACCCCCGACTTGCCGTAGTACACGAGCGTGCTGGCCCACGAGCCGTGTGGACCCAGGAGGGAGTCCCCGTCCGCGCTGCGCCGCCTGCCGCCGAGGCCATCACACAGCTTGTCGAGGGACGCCTCGGGCGTCTGGCCCAGGGGGCGCCTGAGGATGTAGGCGACGCCCTCTGGGTGCGTCTCCAGGTACTCTGGCATCTCGGTGATGAAGCGCACGACCGCCACGGACTGCTTGCGGTTGAGGCGGTAGCCCCTCCTGGGGACAGCCTCAAACGGCTCCACCGCTAGGGGGGGCGGCTGGTTGCTTGTGGCCGCGGCCGCCGCGGCCGCGGCGCGGGACGGCGCCTGCGCCCGCCGCATCGTGGCGGCCTGCTGGATGGCCGCTTGCTGCCGCGCCCCGGTCGTCTGGCTGCCGCCACCGTGGCGGCGTTCGTCGGCTGTCGGCCGCGGCCACCCCCGCGCCGCGACCAGCGATGGACGGCACGGCGCGACGCGGGCGCGGACGCGGGCCGCCACCCCCGCGCCCGAGGAGTAGCGGCCAGGCAGACGACCAGGGGGGAAAAGCGGCAGCGACGGGCTCTGCTGCAATCGAATGCGGCGTCAGCGGCGGCGGCGGCCACGCCGCCACCGACCGCTGACCGTGGCGGGGACGGGAACGTCCACGGGAGGTCGGTGGTGGCGGAGACCTGGACGAGGGGGCGCCGGCGCCGGCAACGGCGCCGGCGATAGGGACGTGGACGGGAACGGGGATGAGCCGGGGTCGAGGGCGGGGGCGGGGGCGGGCGGACGGTGGTGGCGACGTCGGTGGTCAGTCGCCCCGCCCGCCCCTCCCCCCCCCTAAACACGGCCTTCCAGGCACCCCCCCCCCCGCAATGGGGTCAGGAGGGCACCTCAGCCACAGCCACCCCCAGAAAATGGGGGTCACCCCCCCCCTCCGATCCTCGCCGGTGGCCGCAATCCCGGGACCCACCCCGTCCGGAGGAGGCGTTTTAACGCCCGTGCGGGAAAAAAACACCGAAAAAACTACCTCGTCTGGGTGTTATGGGAGACAGGTCACCCTCCCAGACGGCGCTCTATGGCGGCCACGCCGCCAAAAAAAATGGTCTGGCGCACCCGCTAGGATCAGCTGTGGTGCGGGGGGGTGCCCCAAACAGGTGTGTGGGAGCACCTCCCCCCTCCCGAGGGATCGTTCGAGAGGGGGGGGGGTGCCCTGCCTCGCGCCGAGACCCGTAGTGTCGGGCGGCGCGGAGGCCACACAGCCGCGGCTCCTCCGCGCTGTGGCGGGCCGGCAGCAGCGCTCCCCTCATGGCAACACCTATTGATGGGGGGGTGTGCGAGCACCCCCGTCGCTGCAGGAAACGGGTCGTGGCGCGCCGCTTTGCCGTGGCGCCATGTGGCGTGCCGAGGGTTCATTGCCGTCGGGCCCGCTCGAGCCTCAGTTCCGTGCATCGTAAGCGAGGAGATGCGCGGCGGGACGCGGCGGGGCAGGCCGGACCGAACATGCTCGCTGCCGCGTGTCTTTCTGGGCCATGACGGGGCGCAGTCAATCGTGCAATGACACAGTGCTTGATTCCAAGTTCATTCCCAGTAGGAGTGCAGCATCGTTACATGGGATAGGATGGAATAAAATAAAGGTAGCACACCCTGAATTTTGATCTTCCGAATCCTTGAAATACTATCCTAACCGGAGCAAACCTACCCTATAATACCCTACCCCGATGACCTAGACTCGTCTCCGCGGGCCCGAGCGCGCGCGCGCGCGCGCTCTGGCGGTCGACCCGACCAAGACCGCTCCCATGCGGGACGGTCCGCCGACGGGTCCGCCGCGTAAACTGGGGTGCCCCTGCGGGGTCGTGCGGCGCGAAGGAATTGTGCGGGGGCGTCTGGGGCGTCGCTGAATCACATACCCCGACCACAGCGGGTTGACCTCCTGACAGCCAATGATTTGGCCGGGGTGCACGCTAAGTGGGCGTGTCACGGCTGTAAGGAGTCCGACAGCCCAATTCGGCGGAGCGGAGGCGGTCCGATTGTCCGCCCAACGTGGGATACCTGTAGCGTTGTGCGATTTCCTTCCACGTGTGGAAATTTCGTATGTATTACAGGAACCCTCTCGCTTACCCCGTCAGGTATGCATTTTCGTAATCCATATGTCTTTCCCTTTCTTTCCGACAGGTGGTCCTCCTTCTGGAATGGGATTCATAAGAGCCTTGTCGCGTCCAGAAGTCCGACTGGTGGGCCATCCAAGTCACGGCGGCAGGCAGACGGCGGTCTTGCTCCTCGTTCGTGTCCCGTCTCTGCCTTTCGTCGCTTTCCCGCCCATCCCTCGGCGTCCGTAGCGATGGCCACTCGTCGCGGCATGTATCCTCGGGTGAGGCGGGCGGTGTGGGATTTTGCTGACGTATCGTACGATGAGGGTAAGCGCTTGTTGTCATGCAAGGCGAGCGTATGTGCGTACAAGAACCATGACAACATCACGCGTGCAGAGGCGCATTTGCGTTCGTGTGTGTTGGCCCAGGCTGAGCTTCCAGGCATGCTCTCGCGGTTGGCTGCCAGCACTTCTGCGGGCAGATCTGGAGGGGACGCCTCGTCTGGCGCGCAGACTCTTGCGCCTCTGACTCCGCACGAGTCGCCCTCATGGCAGCAGCAGTGTGCGCAACTGATGTTTGAGGGCTGCCTTCCTTTTTCCGTTTTTGACTCTGAGCCGTGGCGGCGTTTCTTTTCTCGCATATCTGGAGGTCGATTTTTCTGGCCCGGGCGACCGACGTCGGGTGGGAGGTCCTTTGCTTGACGCTTTGAGTGATGACAAGGAACAACGCGTATATTCCAAACTGAGCCAGTCTGATTTTCTTGGCCTTACCGTTGATGGGGTGACGGACGTCAACGCAAGGGGTGTGTATAACATTATGGCGTGCACGCCTTTACCTTTCTTACTTGGTGTCCTTCGATTGGGAGCTGCTCCCGCGTCTGCTTCGAACTTGCTGGCTTCTGTGAACGGCGCTTGCCCCCTTTTTTGACCGCCCCCACTCTGCAGGCAGGAAACGGGCGGGGATTGAACTTCCGGAGGCCTCGTTTGCAGGAGTTGTGCCGCCGCGTCCTCTGGGGTATGTGCACGGAAAACGCGTCCGTGATGGTTTCCATGCGAAAGCTGGCGGAATGCCAGGGTTTGGTGCTGCTGTCCTATAGCTGCTTCGCGCATGTATCGAATCCTATCGGTAAGGACCTGTGCCGCCAGCCATATATCGTTTCCTCTCTTCGCGCCGTTGTTACCGCCGTTGTTTTCTTTCGACGCTACACACGCGCGCACGCAGCGTTGCAACGCGACCGTGCAACGCAGGCGCCCGCGGGCCACCGAACTCGACAGCTCGCTTCTTTCAGTGAGACTCGGTGGGTGGGACAGAGTCAGACTGTCCGCACCTTTCTTTCCAACTTGCCTGGTCTGCGCCAGGTGCTCTTGGCGAACGGGCACGACAACCAGGGTTTCTTAGTGCCACCGGCTGTCTCCACCGCTATCAACGATGGTGCCATTGAGGCAGTCTTGACGGCATTTTCTCCCTGTTTGGAGTTACTGGTGCGTGTGTCCGCCTCTCTAGAGGCAGATGCATCCTTCCTGTCCGCCGTCATCGGTCTTTTTTCCGGCTTCCGTATTGTACTGAGAGGCACGCATTCTGATCTTCTTGTGGAGCTGCGCTGTTTTTTGTCTTCTGCTGTTGTTTCTCGCTTCTCTGCGTGCTCCCATTTTATCTTGGTGTTGGCGTTTTAGCTGGATCCCTATTTTTCTCCTTGTCGACAGCACGTCGGGACAGAGCATTGGGGCACGGATTCGCTCCCCATGCGGCGCAACAGGGCTGTACACTACCTTTGTGGCGGTGAAGCGGACCTCGAGACCGCTGTAGTGCGCGAGCTGGGAGGTTTTTTGCGCTTCTTGGACGCCAATGCGGTGGAGACTCCCGTGGCTAGCCTGCACCCCGCCACGTGGTGGCAGGTGTATGGCGACAAGTGGCCAACCCTGCGTGAGGTGGCAGTCCGCCTGTTGCGCCTGCCGTGCTCGTCTGCAGGATCTGAACCCGCCTTTAAGCCGCTGGGGTCCTTGCTGTCGCGCCAGCGGAACCGCACTCTGGATGGATGCGTGGACAAGCGCTGGAAGGTGTGTGTCAACAGCCGCGCGCTTGGCCGGCAAGACGCAGTTGACGCTTATACTCGCTCGGCGACTGAGCGGCGCATGGTGGAGCTTGTGTGCCGCGCCACGGCTTGCGGTGGTGGAGCGGACGGGCCCTTTGGCGGATCTGACGGACCAGCGATTGCGGCGGCTCCCCCAATCATTGGGCAACCGCCGCTCGGTCAAGATATCCCGCCAGCTCCTGCTCCTGAGCCGACTACTGCAGGTCGTGCCGCGGGGCACACGGGCGCGGGGACTGGTGGCGACACCGACGAGTCGGAGTCTGGGTCCGACGGGGACGGTGACAGCTCCAGTTCAGCCAGCAAATTTGACGCGGCTGCGACGGATGCCTTGGTGGATTCGCTCTTTTCGGCGTAAGGAGATGAGCCTGTGTGCCAGTTGCGACCACGGCGGGTGGCGCGGTGCGGTCAAAGGCGGCCGAGCCTCTATTCTCCACTTCGACTCTGGCTGGCGCGATTCGCGCGCGTCCGCGCGTCCTGCCTGACACCCCCATCCCCCCCCCTCCCTCCCCGACGACGTCGCCTTCTTTGCATGGCGGCCGCCCCCGCAGCGGCGGCTGAACGGGTTGGTTGGCGGTGACCCCACCCTTCCCCTCCATCTTCACCTCCTCCCGCCGCACCACCACCCACGATAGTGGTGGGCGCTACCCCCCCCCCCCCCATCGCCCGATTGCCTCCCGCTGGTGGTGCCCCTCAAGGCGTTGGGCATGCCCGGCGTGCCCGCGGGCGTCGCCACCGGCACCGTCGCGCGCCCCCCCATGCCCGGTGGCTTTGACGCCGAGTACGCGGCGGGGGAGGTGGGGCGGGTTGGGGCGGCGGCCCCGCGCTGCCCCCGCGGGGGAGCCGCCCCCGCGGCAAGGCGGCGGCGCCCGCCACAAAGGCGGCGGCAGCCGCAGCCGCAGCAGCGGCAGCGGCGATCGCGGCAACGGCGGCGATGGCGGCATGGCCGCGGCCACGGCAGGCCGCGGCGGGCGAGGACGGCGGCGGCGACGGGGATGCGGACGTGGCGGCGGCTGCGGCGGCGGCGGCGGCGGTCGAATAGCATCCCGACGGGGTCGGCGCCCTCTTTGCAGGGGCCCTGCTGTGGGTGCTGCCGGCCAGCGCGTCCGAGACCGTTCGGGCGGTTAGCGCGAGCGCGCTTCTCGCCACTGCAGCGGAACGCCGCGCGGGCATCGGCGGAGGCCGGGTGGCGGCGCTGCTCGCTTACTCGGCGGCCGGCCGGCTGGGCGCCGCCGGCCTGGACGCGCCCGCCGCCGACGACCTGAGCCTGTGCGTCCGCACCGCGGGTGGCGGCGGGGGCGGCGGCGGCTGCGGCGGCGGCGCATCTGCATGTGACTTGTGTCCGTGTTTTTTTTTTTTTTGTTTCTTGTAGTGCACCTGCATGAGGAAGAGCAAAAGGCGGAAAGAAAAGCCGACACCACCACCACCACCGCCGCCGCCGCCTAGGCAAGTGCGCCGACCGGGCGCGTGCAGCACGCCGCCCGTGAAGGTGGCCGCACGTGGCGAAACGCGTCTGTCCCACCGCAGCCGCCGCACCGATGTGTTAATTCCACGTCGACAGCTCGCGACCATCAGCAATGTTCCAGGATTTCTTGAGTGCCGTCGACGGTTGCGCTCTCTTCTGAGGGCGATTCACGGTTATTGTTGTCTTAAGACCAGACTCAACTTGTGTCCCAGATTCTAAGTGCAACTCAGATGAATTTATATATGGTCCTTGTCTGGAGTTCAACTGATCGCAGTCCTACGGTTCTGCTGGCAACCAAGCGCACCCGCCGCGTGCTCTATCTTTCAGCGCGCCCTGAGACGCGTCACCAAGTCGCCCGTGTCCGCGGCTTGCCCGCCCTTTACATCGGCTGAGGGTGAGCGCGCCATTTTTTGCTGAGCAGGGTTGCGCCCTTTACGCTGTCTTCAGCGCGCGCGCGCCACTTTTTCTTTGTAGAGCACTGGCCGAACCATCTGGGCAGAGGGAAGGTGGCAGTGTCTTATGTAAAGAGACGCACGCACCGCCCCTCGCTCTCTTTTTCGCGTACCTGTGGGCCGTCCCTTCTTGTCTCCTCCCGCGTTTGTGCTGCACTGCCCTAGCTCCTGCCCTCGCCGCCCATCTTTTTCCCGTTCGCCCGCACCTTCCCCTCCCTCCTCTGCTCCCCCCTCCTCCCCCTCCCGTCCAATATTTTTCCCCCTTCCCCATTTCAAAAAGACCGTCTGCCTGTCCGCGGCGGCATGGCGGGCAAAAAGACCGGGACGGGTGGCGCGGCCTCGGCCCCGCGTTCAAAGAACTTTACTGCCGGGGAGTGCATCGGCGTGCTCATGGCAGCCACTACCCACTGGGCGGCGTACCGGGGCAGCCGCACAGGCGACAAGAAGCGCCGGTCTGGCGCCGCCTTGCTGGAGGCGTTTTCCAACGCCACGCCGGCCAAGGACCGCGGCCTAGCGCTGACCCGCTCAGCGGAGAGTATCAACAAGAAGATCAAAAATATGCGCTCCCGCTACATGGACACGCACCAGGGGCAGAAGTCGACGGGTATGAGCACGGCCAAGCGCGAAGACCTCCTGATCAAGTTTGGGGGCGCCGAGCTGTATGACCTGGCTCGGGAGACGTTTAAGACGTCCCACGTGTCGACGCAGCTGACAGGGCGTGAGCCGGTGGACCTCTCTGCCGCCGTGCCGACCGTCGCAGGCGAGAAGGGCTCTACCACTATCGTGCCGTCGCACCCCGGCGCCAGGAGTGCTGTACGCCCTGTTGGTTCCGGCAACGCCGGTGGGGACGGCGCTGATGCCGCGGAGGAGGATGGGGGACCCGGCAGCGATGGGGGCAGCATCGGAAGCGATGGGGATATGGATGGGGAGAGCGGCGCCGAGAGCGCGCCTGAGCCAGCCCCCCGTGATGGTAGCGCAGGGCGCACTGCCACCGCTGCTGACATTGCTGCGGCCGCATCGCCGGCCAAGAAGGCAAAGCGGGATACTGCCGTGGGGCTCTTCCGCGAATACATTTCCGAGAAGATGCGCCCCGCGTCGGTCGGCAAGGCGGGAGGCACGACGGACAGTGATGTGCGCCAAGCGCTGGTGAATAAGATCAATTCCTATGCCGAGAAGGCGCGTCGGGGGTAGGCACAGGTCTCGCATCAAAGTTTCTGAACGTACGTGTTCTCCACTTTGCATTGCTATCAATACAATAAAAGTGCAGGCGAGCGCCGGTTCACGCAATGCAATGTGGTTCAATCGCCGCCTTGTCTACCTCTCTCCCTCGCCAGTGACCGCCACAACGATTCCAAGTCTCCGCCTAGCTCCGTCCACTAGGCGTGCTCCCCCCCCCCCCCCTCTCCCCATGACCCATTCAAAAAAACCGCTCCATACGTGTAGTGGGGACCGCACCACCCCATCACCCACCGACGCCCCTGCATGAGCCCCCCCTCCGCTCTCTTCTGCGATGGGCGCGGCTCGATCCTGCAACCGCAGTCCACTACCCGCCCCTCCAGCCCCGCCAGCCATTACGCTCCCCCGGCCGCAAACGATGGCTACTCGGCATTGTCCACCCACGGCAGCCCGAGAGTCTTGACCAGCTCGATACGGCGCTGGGCGCCGGCCGAAGAGACCGCATCGCCACAGTCAGGCGCAGCGAAAGCGGGCTCCTCCTCCTCAGAGTCCGCCCCAGCCTCCTCGTCATAAGCACCGTTGCACTCCTCCGAAAAATTGTGGAGAAGGACGCAGAGCTCCTGCACACTGGCAGCCAGGGATGGGTGGGCGTTTGTCATGCGCAGCACATTCCAGCGTTCTTTCAGCCTCCCAAACGCGTTTTCTACAACCACCCGCACTTTGGCGTGCAGGTGGTTGAACCGTCTTATTGACGCCACGTTGGGGCCGTGCATGTCCGCCTCACGGAACGGGGTGATCTAACAAAAAGGGGGGGGAGGGGGGGGCGGGAGAGCACAGCAGACAGGCGGATAACGCAAGATAGGCATTGCACGCGGTGGGGGATACAGCAGCTACCCAGTGAAGCTGGAGAGAAATAATGGTCAGCATCCATTGGTCGCCGAAACACAGAGGGCGGCCTGCGACACACGCACACGGCGCGCGCAATCAACGCCCTTGTGCAGGACCTTCCCCCATTACTCCTCCTTCCCTCCACTCCCCGCCCTCCCCCCCCTCACACTCTTTCGCCGCCCTCAGGCCTCCCACATCTCCAACCCACCGCGCCCTCAGACCCCCAAAGCAGCCGGTCCCCCACCCCCTCCCCGATACTGCGACACGTCCGCACCCATCCGTGAAGAGCAACTCACCAAAAATGGCGCCAGCGCAAAGCCGGCATTCCCGAGAATAAACTCCCCGTCCTCCAATGGGGGCGGGGAGCTGCTGGGGTTAACCATAGATCGATAGCACGACCGCCCTTTAAAAGCCGCGGAGTCCCCACGCGACCCAGGGAAACCCCCAATGAAGAAGCGCACCAGCCGCGTGTCTGTGATGGCGATCAACAGGAGAAAACACCGCTGATAACGGTCGGTAAAGTCCTTTTTATGCTCACCAAAAGGGGTGAGCAGAGGGGTATGACAACCATCCACAGCTCCACAGCTGCACCAACAAGAATGAGAGAAAAGCGGTGCGAACGCAAAGCCAAGTCAGTACATGCCAAAGAGGCAGCCAAACCACGACACACTCGCCTCTGGCAGCGCAATAAGAAACAAGTAATAGGGAGGAAAAGTACACCTACATGCCACGCCACCCGGTCAGGTTGCCACCGGTCAAACGAGAAAACTCGACACCAATCCTCTTGCGTTCCATCTTGTCCGGCCAGGTGGGGGGGGGCGAGCCATGCAGCATTGCCTGCACTACGGGAGAGCAAAACTTGGCAAAGGAAGACTCGGCTACATCCACAGCCCGAGCAACGACACGCTGCCGGTTGCCCTGCGCCAGCCAAAACAGAACGGCAAAGCATCGCCATTGAGGCGGAATGGCAGCCGGCCCTCGAGAAGAAGCAGGCAGATGAGGAGTTGCACGAGCCACAAGCTCGTCAAAGTGCGCCGGAGTCATACGCACATCTCGGAAAAAGGCGCCCTGCTCAATGCTTTTCCTAAAAAAACGACCCACAAGATCCCGCGCGCGCGGTGCACACGGGTTTGTCTGACCACATATATCAGACAAGTCAGCCAGCTCGGCTAGGTCCACCAGCTCGCGCGCACCACACCGACCCTCACTCCTACCTAGGTAAACAGAAGAAAAGGAACGCAGAGCACCACGCAGCTCCTCACTGTGCTGGTTGCCAGGTTTCAGAGCGTCAACCAGGGCGACGACCGCTTCCACCCACTCCAACAGCGGAGCACCATCCCCAATCGCACATAACCGGACAGCAGCGCCGCACACAGCCAGCGCGTGGGAAGTCTCTGGTAAATCGGAGTCGACGCTCGCCGCCGTGTTGAGGAAGTCCACGATCTCAGAAGGCAGGGCGACCATGTTGACCGGGGGTTGGGGGGGGGGGGGGGGTTAGGAGGCGGCGAGAAGATCAGAGTTCCGGGGGGGGAAAGGAGGGGGGGGCAAAGAGGGGGGGGGAAGGGGGCGGGGGCGGTGGGGGCGCCAAATCAGAGCGCAGATCAGAGCGCGGGGGGGGAGGGGGGGGGGAGGCGAAGAAGGTGGGAGTAGGGGGTGGGCGAGGGGCGGCGGAGGCGCGGCGCAACGAGTCTTTGGCGGGCAGGCGGGGGTTGCACCGTCAGACGGCTGTGTCTAGCGCGGAGGGTGGTGGTTCGCCTTGCGGCCCGCGTGCGTGAAACAAGAGTGAGCGAGGGTGTCGGCTGTGGGAGGGCGAAGAGTGCGCCGCGGCGGCACGCCGTTGGATGGAATGAACACTAAATTTCTGTCTCAGGATTTGACCCAGGCTCAGAATCGGAGAAACCTCCGTGGGGGTGTCTCAGACTCAAGCCAGGCCTGAGTCGCTCTGTGGCTCCATTGAGTCGCTTCATATGGAAGTCCATTTGAGTCCCTTGCTGAGTCGATTCGACTGTGAATAGTCCTCTGACCATCTTTCCGCAACGGTCACGGAATGAGATGGAGGAAATTTTTCCTGAGTCTAACGGCACAACACTATATACCTGGCTGCATGGATGGCTGAGACGCAGTTGACCAGCGCTGGACCCGGCTCTTGGCTTCGACCAGATCGGACAAAATTGAGAAGACAGCAATACAGCGGCCGGTGCCGCGCCCGCTGCTGCGATCCCATTTGGCTCTGTGCTCAACCCATGAGTGAAGTGGGCAGACGTGAGAGACACGGGCGGCACGTATCGCTGCGGCGCGAGCAAACTGCTGCCCGCGCCGCCCCGGCTGTGCAGCTGGTTGGGGAGGCGGCCGCGGCCGTCGCTGCCCGTGCGCTTCCGCTTCCGCGCCGCGGCTGCGGGCGCCGCGGCTGTGGTGCCGCCGTGGACGGTCCGTCGCGGTCGCGGTCGGCCGCGGCTGCCGCGGTGCGCGTTGCCGCTGCCGGTGCCGCCGCCCACCGTGTCCCGGCTGCGTGGCGGGACGGCGTCTGCGCGGCGGCACGCCGCGGCGGCACGGTCGGCGCGTCGCGGCGGCGGCAGCGGCGGCCGCCGCGAGCGCTTGGGTGCTCTGTGTCGGTCGTTGGGGGCGGCGCGGCTGTCCCGTGGCGGGGTGGGTGCGGGTCTGCGCTCCCGTGTCGTCCCGCCTCCCCGCCGCCGCTCTCCTTCCCCGTGCCTGGCCGCCGCGGTTGGCGTCGCGGCGCCCCCTCGCTGACCTCGGCGCGGTCTTCCCCGCCGGGGCTGTCGTCGCCCCGCTGGCCCCCTCCGCTGCGTTACGTCCCCGCTCCCCCCCCCCACCCTCCAATGGCGCCACCCATCGCGGCCGCCCTCCTCACCGCCACCCTCCTCTTCGCCCTCCTCCGCCGCCGCCGTGCCGCTGCCGCCCGCGCCTCCGTCACCGCCGCCGTCACGGCGCGCGCGGTGGCGCGCCTGGCGACCCTCTTCCCGGCCACCCCCCCCCCCCCGCCCCCTCCCCGCCGTGCATCATTTGCCTCGACGACCTCCACACCGCCCGCGTCCGCGCGCTCCACTGCCGCCACACCTTCCACGCGGCGTGCCTCGACAGCTGGGTCGCCGCCGCCACCGCCGCGCACGTGTCGGGCGACGGCGGCGCCGGCGGCGGTGGCGGCGGCGGTGGCGGCCGCGGCGGTGGGGGTGGGGGGGGGGTGGGCGTGGCGGCGGCGGCGACGGCGGGCCGCCGCCGCGGCCGTGGGTGTGGCACGCCCCGCCCGGGTGCCCCGCGTGCCGCGCGCGGCTGCCGGTCGTCGAGGCCGACGACGTGATGGCGCTGGCCAAGCGCGCGATGGGGGGGGGGGCGGGGAGACGTGGGCGGTGGCGCTGCTCGTCACCCACGCGGTGCCGACCGCGAATGACGCGTCGTGGGTGCCGGGCGCGGCGCCGCGGGGCGGGGGGGGACCCGCGGGGGGGGTTGGGGGAGGGGGGGGCGCGGCAGCGGGGGGGGGGGGAGTGGCAGTGCGGACCGCTGGTCCGTCGACGGCGAGGCGCGCGCAGCGGCGGTCGCGGCGCGGGACGCGGCGGTGGCCGCGGCGGAGCGCGAGTCCGTGCCGTTTTGATGGCGCTGGGGCGGCGGTTTGCGCGTTGATGCCGGTGGGGGGGGGGGGGGGAGGGGGCGGTGCCGGTCGGCTGCGGACGGCTGGGGGGTGGAATGGTGGCGGAGGGAGGGTGAGGCGGGGGGGCGGCTTGGGGGAGGGGGGGTTGTGGGACAAGGAGTTGGGGGTTGTGGGGGTGGAGTGGGGGGGGGACGGGTCGTGTTGGTGTGCTGTGCAGGCTTGTCGGGTGTGATGCCGGTGACACGGGCCGCGCCAGGGGGTACGTGGCGACACGACCGGCTGCCAGGCGGAGCGGGGCTGTGCAGCGGCACGCGCGTGCGCGCGTGAGCGCGCTGGTGGTGTTGACGGCGCCGGCCGCGGCGGCTGGGACCGGAGGCGGCGGTGTCGCCGCTGGTCGCGGCGTGCGGCTGTGCCCGTCCCCGCGCGTGGCCGGGCGGATCCCTGGGCTGCCGTCCAGGCGGGTGGACAGACCGCGTCGCTCGTCGTTTGCTGCTATCACCGCGGTGGTCGGGGTCTCCTCATCCGCCTTGGTTGCCGGGTTCTCCCTCGGCGGGGGGTGCGTTTGGGGGGGGGGGTGTTTTCTTGTTCCCAAGACGCGACGGGCGGCGGCCTGGAGCTGCACGCGCGTCCGGCTACGGGACCACGCCGCGCGCGCTTCTGCCGGTGGAGCGGGCAAAGAGGCTTGACGCGGCCGACGCGACGGCCACGGTCGACGGCGACAGCGCGGGGATTGGCCTGTGGGTGGGGTGGTGTGAGCAGCTGTCCCGCGGTGCTAAAGGCGTCATCGCTCTTGGTGGATACTCCCCACGTCCCAGGAGGGGGGCAAGGGGCGCCGTCATCCCTATCCACCACGGCAACCGCCGTGTGTGCGGTTTCGTCCATGGCGCCGGTCGCTCGGAAGAGGGTGCTGCGGCTGGTGCCCTCGTGGTCACGTTTGGACGCACCATGGGACTTTCCTGTGCCCTGTGCTGTCTCTGCCTAGTCAGCGGTGTGGTTTGGCAGTCTCCGCTTCCTTTCTTCTCTACCGGTCTTTGGGTCTCTGGTGTCTGCGCGGCTCCGTGTACATCCTCCCGACTCTTTTCTCGGTGTGTCTTTCGGGTCCCCTCCCGCCCCAATGCATGCGACCATCGCTGTTGAGGCCGCTGTGCACGGGAAGTGTGGAAGACCAAGCGCCAACACCCTCGGGATGCCAACCATGTCCACGCGACTCCATCGCGTCGTCAACCCCAGTGACGAGGGGGTGTCCGTCAGCCAAAGCGGAGCCCCCCCCCGAACGCCGCCGCCGCCCACGCGCCGGCCGCCTCGCCCCGCTGCCGCGCACGCAGCGCGGTGGCCTCCCGGTCCCATACCCGCGCGACCGCCTTGAGCCGCCGCGCCGCCCGCCGCGACGCGTCCCGCCCGCCTCCGCCGCTGTCGGTGCCCACGGCGGCGGCGGTGGCGGCGGCGGCGGCGGCGGCGGTGGCGCCCCACTGCCCCGCCGGCATTGCCGGCGCGCCCGCCCCCCAGCCCGGCACGGCGGCGGCGGCGGCGAGGAGCGGGCGCCCGCCCGCCTCCCCCCCCGCGGCGGGGCGGGGCCCCCCCCGGGCGCCCCCACGGCGGGCCGCTTGGTCAGCCGTCGCGCCGCGTCGGCGGTCGCGGCCGCCGCGGCGTCGCGGTACCGCGCGAGCAGCCGCGCCCGAACGGCGGCCAGGCCCGCCACCCCCGTCGCCGCCGCCGCGACCGCCGCCGCGGCGGCGGCGGGGGGAACCCCGACGGGGGCCACCCCGCGAACGTCCGCGGCGGTCGCCGCAGCGGTCGCGAGGGCGGCCAGCCGCGCGTCGACGCGGGCGGCGGCGGTGAGGGCGGCGGCGAGGCCCCCGTCGCGGTCCTTAGCCGCCGCCCGCCGGCGGCCGTCACCGCCCGCGCCGCCACCACCGCCTGTGGCGGCGCCGACACGCCCGCCACCGCCGTCGGCGTTGCCGCAGGCGGCGCGAGGAGGGGTGGCGATCTCGGCGGCGGCGGCGCCGGCGGCGGCGGCGGCCGCCACCGCCAGTGACGGTGCCGCCGCGGCGGGGCGCCGAAAGGCGGCGGCAACGATCGCCGCGTGCGCGGCGGGCGACGCCGCCGCCGCCGCCGCGGTGACCGCACACCCGCCGACGCGGCGGTCCCGCGCGGCGTCGGCGGCGGCGGCGGCGGCGGCGGCGGTGGCGGCGGCAGCGGGGGCCATCGCCGAGCCCCCGCTGGTGGCTCCCGCGGCGGCTGCCGCGGCGGCCGACAGCCGCCGCCGGCGGGGTGGGGGCGTGTCGCGGCCCATCCGCGTGCGCGGGCGCTTGCGGAGGGGCGGCGGCGTGGCGGCAGGCGGCGGCGCGGCGGCCGCCGCCGACGCCGCTGTGGCCAACCCAGACGCCGCCGCTGCGGCTGCCGCCCGCCGAGACTCGGCCGCGGCGATCGCGCGGGCGGCGGTCGCCGCCGCGGCGGCGCGGAGGCGCAGCAGCGCCTCGGCGGCGGCGGCGTCTGCTGCGGTGGGGCCGGCAGCCGCCGCCGTGTCGACGGCGGTAGGGGCAGTGGCGGGGTGGGCGGCGGCAACGGTGGGGGGAGGGGACGCCCCGACAGCGACGCTGGACGGCCCCGCGTCACAAGGGAGCAGACGCAGCGGGTCGGCCGGCCGAGGCGGCGAGGCCGCGGCGGTCGCGCCGGCCGCTGGCGCCGCCGTCCCCGCCGTCACGGCGTCCATGGCCAAGGCCGCGGCCGCTGGCGCAGGCGGCAAGGGCATCGCGGCCGCCACCGGCCCGGCCGGCGCCACCGGCTTGGCCGCCGGCGCCCCGGGGGCACTGGCGCCGTCCACCGCCTGCGGCGGCCCCGCAAACACCTGCCGCCGCAACAGCAGCGACCGCAACGGCGGCGGCGGCGGCGGCGGCGGCGCATCCCCACCGCTGCCGCCGTCGGTGCGCGCCGGCATAGCGGGGAGGTCGTCGTCGTCGTCATAGGCGGCCAGCTGGAAGGTCAGCGTGTCGCCCTCGTCGCTGCTGCCGCCAGCGGCAAATGGGGGGGTGCCCGCTGCCGGGTCGTTGGCCGCGTCGGCGACGGCGACGGCGGTCGGTGTGCCGGTGGGGAGCCCGGCCGCCGCGGCGGCCGGTGCCTCGCTCGCCGTCCCGTCCAGGGCCGAGCTCGCATCAGCGTCTGCGGGGAGCGGCAACACCGCCGGTGCGGTCGACCCACGGCGTGCTCCATCACAGCCGCGCACGCGCGTAGAGGAGGGTGAGCCGGAGGCGCTCAGACTGCCTTCACTGTCACAGGCAGCCGCCGACAACGGGGAGTCGCTGCCGCGGCAGCTGATGGCGGCCGAGCGGCTGTCGCCGGCCTCCAAACCTGGCTCCACGACAGCGGTGGGAGCAACAGCCGCCAACGATGGCGCCGGACCACGACGGCGCGCCGTGGCCAAGCGGCCCGCCCCACCAGCACCACGGATGCGCTCACTGGCGACAAGACGCCCCCCGCCGTCGCCGTTGACCGCCCCCTCTCCAATGGAGACCGCAGCGTCACGCTGCGCGGCCGACCGCGTGCGCGACGCGCGGATGCGCCCGCCGTTGCGGTCACCGCGGGAGCGCGGGCGGCCGCGCTCAGCCGAGCGCCGCCGCTGCCGCGGCGGCGACACGCACGGCCCGTCGGTGGTCGTGTCGGCGGGCACAGCGTCGGGCGGCAGCTGCAGCGCTCGCGCCGGTGCGGCAGGCTCCTCGTCGTGGTGCTCGGCCACCACCCCCGCAGCACGTGCACCACCCGCATCGACCGCCATGGCCGCCGCTAGCGCCGCCGCGGCCGCCGCCATGACTGCATGGCCGGCCGCGTCCGACGCGGGCGTGGACGGGGAGTAGGAGCGGGGCCGGCGGCGGCGGCGACAGCGGGCCGCTCCTGAGGGCGCGGGAGGAGCGGCGGCAGCAGCGGCAGCAGCAGCTACCGTGGAGGCCGCGGCTCTAGAGGGGGACGGCGGGTTGCACGTCACAGCGTTGGCAGCAGCGACGGCGGCGGCGGCGGCAGCCACAACCGGCGGCACCGCCGCCGGCGCCGCCGACGACCCCGGAGGGGAGTGCCGGGGGGACGTAGCTGCGCGGCCACGGCGAGGGACTGCGCCGGCCACGTGGGCCGGCCGTGCCGGCGGCCGCGGCGACGCGTCCCGCGGCCGCTTCTTGGTCGCCCGCAGAGGCGGCGAGGCAGATGCCCCACCCGCCGGCGCGGCCGCCGCAACCGCCGCTCCGGCCGACGGCGAGCACTGGCCCGCCGACGGCGCGCGACGGCCGGTCGGGCGCTCTGCCGGGCGTGGCCCCGCCGGCCGCGGCGCCGACCGCCGCGGCGACGATCGCTGCGGCGACGGCCGCTCGGTGCGCGCGGGCGTCGACGCCCGCGGGCGCGCCGCGGCCGTCGCCGCCGCGGCCGCCGCCATGTCAGAGCCGGCTGCCGGCTGATCGGTGCCACTGCCCGTTGCCAGTGGGGCGTCCACCAGCTCCGAGCCCGTGCAAGGACCGCCGCCAGGCTTGGATGGCGCCCCGCGCGCCGCCCGTCGCGCCGCGGTAACCGTCCGGCGGCGTGGCGGTGGCCGCGCCGCCAACGCCACCACCGCCGGCGCCTTGCCGGCCGCCGCGACCGCCAGCGGCGCGTCGGCCGACACGGCCACCACACGCGGCGACGCGGACGTCTGTGCCCCGCGCTTGCGCGGCGGCGGCAGCGGCAGGGCGGCCAGGTGCAACGGCAGGCGCCCGTCGCCGCCCCGCGGCGCGGCGGCAGCGACGGCGGCGGCGATGGCCGCCGGCATCGACGCGTCGTCGTCCGTGGCGGCGGCGTCTGCCACTGGCCAAGACTGTGCCCCAGAGGGCGGCGGTGGCGGTGTAACCGCCAGCGCCGCGGCGCCAAAGCCAGCGGCAGCGGCACGGCGGCGCACGGTGCGGGGCGTGGCCCGCAGCCGCTCTGGCGTTGCCGCGGCCGCCTTGGCCCGCGGCGCCGCCACCGACGGGGAACCCGTCGACGAATCGGCCGAGGCACGCGGCGGCGGCGACGTGACGGCCCCCGCCGACGCGGCGGCATCCGCAACAGGTGACGGCGCCGCCGGTGCCCGCGCGGACGCGGCCGCCACTGTCCGCGACGGCGCGGCGGCCTCGGACCGCGGCGGCGCGGCAACCTTGATCCGCGGCGACGCGGCGGCCTTGGCCCGCGGCGGCGCGGCACCCTTGGCCCGCGGCGGCGTGGCATCCTTGGCCCGCGGAGGCGCGGCACCCTTGACCCGTGGCGACGCGGCCGCCTTGGCCGGTGACGACGCGGGGGCCTTGGCAGGAGACGACGCGGCGGCCTTGGCGCGCGGCGACGCGGCGGCCTCGGCTGGCGGCACAGCCGACGGCGGCGGCGGCCGGTCTGCGACCACCTCCCCCCCCCCACCTCGCCGGCCGCGGCGACCGCCGCCGCACCCACCCCCACCCCCGGCGGGAGCCCGCCCACCGCGGCGAGCTTGTAGAAGTAGTTGCGGCACTGGTAGCCGACACGCCCCGGCACGCGCGACGCGAGGAGCCCCCACCGCGGCCCTGCCGGGTCCGCCGTCGGGTCTCGCTCCGTGACGGCCGCGCGGAACGCGGCGGCCTCGGCGGCCGTCCACGGCCCGCGGGAGGGCAGCTCCCCGGGGGGAGGGGACCGGTCGTGGCACGTGTTGGCGTTGGTGGTCTGCGCCGCCCACGCGGCGGGGCGGCCGGCCGACCAGGCGGCCGGCTCGGGCTGGGGGGGGGGGGGGGGGGGGGGAAGGAGGGGCCCACGGGCGGGCGCTGCATGCGCCGGCGCTTGGCGGGCGGCGGCGCGGTCGGGGACGCGCCGCCCGCCGCTCCAGCAGACGGGCGCCCGGTCGCCGGCGGCGGCGGCGGCGGCCGGGTCGGCGGTCGCGGGGGCGCCGCCGCCACGCGTGCCGCCCCCCCGGCGGTTTGTCGGCGCCACCGTGCCCCCCCGCCCGCTGCCGCAGTCGTGGCGCCCCCCGCCGCCACTGCCGCCAATGCCGACGCCGACGCCGCCGCCGACGCCACCGCCGCCGCCGACGCCGTGGCGGGCGCGGGAGCCCGCGGCGGCACACCCGCGGCCGGCACCCCCCCCGCAGCCGCCGCGCCGTTGGTCGCCGCCGCCGCCGCGCCGCCGCCACGCCGCCGCGACGCCCCCGCGGCGCGGCCGCCCGCCGTGGCAGCCGCCGGCCGCTGCCGCCCCTTGCGCCTCGCGGCGGTGGCGCGGCGGGCAGCCCCCACCGCCGCTGCCGCCGCGGGGGCGGCCGCCGCCACCCGCCGAGGCGGCGGCACGGGCGCGGCGCGGCCGCCGTCGCCAGTCCGCCCGGCTCCCCCGGCTAGCAGCTGCCGCAGCTGCTGCCGCTCCGACATGGCCGGGTAGTGGGCGAGGATGGCGGCGGTGGCGGGGGTGGTCAGGGCGGCCGTGGCGGCGGCGGCGGTGGCGGTGGCCGACCGTGGCGCCATGCCCAGCGGCGGGCGGGGAGGGGGGACCATCAGGGGACGGGGAGTGCAAAGAGACCGGGGGGGGGTGGGGGGAGAGGGGTGGGCGGTGGACCGAGGGGAGGAGCGACCGGCAGGGGAGTCGTCACCGGCCGCGGTGCGTCGGCAACCACCCACCGCCACCTGCTTCGGCGGGCACCGCCACGCCAGCGGGGGTGCTTACCCCAGCGGCGGCGGCGGCGACGGCAGCGGCGGCGACAGTGGCGGCGGGGGGCGCCACGACTGCGGCAGCGGGCGGGAGGGCAGGGTGGCGCCGACAAACCGCCGGGGGGGCGGCGCGCGTGACGGCGGCGCACCCGCGGCCGCCGGCCCGGCCGCCGCCGCCGCCGCCGCCCATACCGCTCGCCTCTTTGCGCCCGCCACGGGCGGCCGCCCGCGGCGCGCGTCCACGGCCGCGGCGGCCGGCGGGCGCGCGCCCCGCTGGCGGGGCGGCGGCGGCCAACGTGCCGCGACGGCGACTGGCCGCGCCCGCGCGCGCGCGCGCGCGCGCGGTCGCGCTCCAGGCGAGCGCGGGGCGGAGCGGCGCCCGCTGCCCGCTCCGGCGATAGCCAGACGCTAGCGGGCGGAGCGGAGGCGGCGGCAGCGGCGGCGGCGGCGGCGGCGGCGGTGGCGGCGAGGGGCGGGGTCAACGCGCAGCAGGGCGCGGCCGGCCGCGACGACGCGCCGCGGGGCCGCGCGGGCGCGCGCGCGCGGGCGCCGCGACCCGCCGCACAAGATGGGCACGCGGATGCACACCCGTTGCTGCGGTATCAACTACAAGGCGACTCCCTTCCTATCCCGCCCGGATTCTCTAGCTAGCCCGGTGGGACAAGAACGGGAAATCGAACGATTGTATCCGCCGGACGCCGGATAACAGCCGCTGACGCTAAATAGCTACCACACTGTAATGCGCGGTTTTCACAGTGTTTACATATGGATATGATTTACCGAATTTCTCGAAAAAGGAACGGGCCGTCTTCCTGGTCACATGAGTGGCTGAAGACAGAGCCGCCTGCAAAGGTGCTGCAGACCAACAGACGCGCCATCTCACCAGCTTTCGAACGGTGCAAGCTGCGACGCGTTCGACGAACCTCACCGGAAGAAACAGAAACATCAGTGCAGCCGCGCTTCTGAAGAAAGGGCGGGACACATCAAATACTCATGTTCAATTGCGGCCTGGGCTGCTCCTCAGAGCGGCTTTTCCAGTCTGCATCGCGGGTCCTCTTCCGGCACGTGGGCATTCAGGTAGCAACCAAGCGCCGACCAGGGTGTTCCCTGCCGCCCTGCACACGAGACTGCCGTGCGGATCACCAGGCTCTCGGCCAAGTGGCTTGCACTCGTCCTCGCTTCACGACCCTGTCGGCGATCGCTTCCCACTCCCCTCGCGGTGCCGAGACCGCCCCGAGGTCTGCTGAGGCGCCCGCTTGCGGTGCCAAATCGGGCCGAGCGCCGATGTCTGCCGAGCAGCGGGCGCGCATGCTGGAGCTTTTGGCGGCTGGCAAGTCCGTGTCAGAGATCGCGGCTGGGGCTGGTGTCACCCGTGGCGTCGCACGACACCTGAAGAAGACGGGCGGGCAGGCCAGCCGTCCTGGCCAGTCTCCTTTCTTCACCCAAGACGAGGAGTTGCTGCTGTTCCAGTTTCTGCGCGTGCGAGCCATGATTGGGCGGGGGCTGACCCGCGACGCGTTCCTGTCAAGCTGCGAAGAGTACATCCTGACTCTATTGCCGGCTCGCCAGCAGACGGCAAAGCTCTACTTTGGGGGGACAACTGAACCTGGACAGACCTTTTTTGAACTCTTCAAGCGTCGATGGCCGGGACTGAAGCGCTTCCGTGTGGGGATGCTGGAGCAGGCGCGTGCGGAGAACTCGAGACCGGAGGTGCTCGCCAAGTGGTACGCGGGGCTGGAGCTGTGCTACCGGGAGCTGGGAATCAAGCACGTGCGGCAAATCTTCCATATGGACCAGACACACGTGCGCTCGCGTGACCTGCTCGTCGGAGACCGGGCGCCCCTTGTGGCGCCTGACGACCTCGACAAGCCGGAAGTCGTGTCCTCTTCCATTGGCGCGGCCGCATCTGGCTGCTCGGCGGCGTTTACCGTGTCTCCTGGCGGTGTAGCCGCCCCATACTTCTGGGTCGTGGACGGGGCAACGAGTGGTCACGCTTACGCCGTTGTGATTGAGAACGGTACGAAGCGATACGAGCCACTGGCGGCCGGCCTGTCGAAGGGCTCGGTCGTCACGCGACGCAGGCCACCCGGATTTGACAAGGGCATATTCGACGCGTACGCGTCGCATTTTAGCGCCTTTGCCGCTGGCTACTTCCCCAATGAGAACAAGCTGCTCGCTGTTGACGGCGCCAAAGTACATCTGTCGGCTCTTGGGCTGATTTAGCTCTTGAAGAACAAGGTCACCGTCATAGCCGAGCCATCCAAGCTGAGTCATCTCATTCAGGCGCTCGACACGCCAACGCTTTTTGAACGGTTCCAGCCGGCCGTGCGCCGCTGCATCCGCAAGCGGGCGTCCGACTGCGTGGAGGCGGGCCAGCGGTTTGACGTTTTGGACTTAATGGACTGCATCCCCAAGGCGGCAGGCGCCACGTTCACCCCTACCAACCTGGGGTCCGCTTTCCAGCGGCTCGGCATGTGGCCGCTTGACCCGTCGCGCATGTCACTCGGGTCGCTGAGCAAGGGCGCCGCCCAGCCGGTTGTGGACGTGGACCTCGCGTTTTAGAAGGCTCGGCTGATTCCTGTCATGCGGAAAGACCTGAGCGTCCCGGTCGTCTCAAACGGGACACTCTCGACCGCGGGTCGTACTGTGGTGCTGACGGCGCCGGAGGTCTTGGCCGCCTTGCAGGCGCTGGACGCTGACAAAGAGCGCAAGGCGGAGGCGCTGAGGACGAGTCGCCAGCTCCGAGAGAGACGTGCGGCAGAGCTGAAGGCGGAGCGGGAGGTGAAGGCTCTGGCAGCCGAGCAGACCCGGGCCCGCAAGGCGTGGAAGGAGCTTTGTGGGGACGTGGTGCAGGCGGCGCAGTCCTTGCAGCTGTTGGCAGCGTCCCCTCGCAAGCGGGCACACCGGCGGCGGGCGGCCAAGCAGCGGCGGGGGGTGCAAGCGGTGGGACGCCCATTGCCGGTGCGAGAGGCGTGGCACCAAGCGAGCACAGAGGCAGCTGCACTGGGGCTGTGGAGGCTGTCGTGGGATATGAGGAGCCCGGGCAGCCTGGTGTGACACGTCCGGGCGCGCGGCCACATGCAAGTAAAATACATCGTTTCAAATACACAGAACACAGTGGGTGGGGCAACCGTTTTCCTATTGGAGTTGGATGGCTGCAAAATGGGGCACCCCCCAAAAAGCAACACGTGCTTCTGACACGGAAGAAAAAAGCTTCACACAGAGAAAAAAACACCGCTGACCTCGTGACGTGCTGTGCTCTTCAACGGTGTGTTCACATTCCACAGCTGACCAAGAGATCGAGAGAAAGAAATTGGTTGGTTGCTAACTGGGGTCAGACGGACAATACTTTTTGCGATCGACTGCTTTTTGTTCTGACAGACAGCGAGTGAAGCGCAATCAATCGTCAGCGGCCCCACGGAGACAATATCTTTCGTTTCAAAAAAGGGTGAAGCGCCGCCGTCGCCCATGGAGTAAACGAACGACCGAAACCCGCTCTACTGATTTGGTCGGCGTCCAATGGAGTGGGCGCATCTGTGACGGGGGTTGTAACGCTACTTAGCGTGACGCGTCTCGCTGAGAGCACGGCATATTGCAGATTGGAAACGAATCGCAGACACACGGGCTGCTGTCGATACGGATAATGTATGCCTATCCGACTGCCGACGGATAGGGCGAGCACGCCGTGCCCGCGTCGTTTTTCGGCGCCGGCCAGCCACGCTCCCGCGGCGGGTCACGGCGGGGGGCGGCTGCTCAGCGGCAAGCTCCTCCCTGTTTTGGCGCCGCGCGGCGCTGGCGGCAGGGGTAGGTGCTGCGTTTTGGCGCCTGGGGACGCGGCGGGGCGGCGGGGCGTGCTGCTCTTGGGCGCGCTGGGTGGATGGGGGGGGGGGCGCTGGTGGGCCTGCTGCCGCCCCTTTTTTTGGCGCGCCGCCTCGTAAGGGCCGGCGGGGGGCAGGCGTCACGCGGTGTGCGGGGGGTCGGCGGGGGCGCTGGTGCCCTGCCGTTTTTGGGGCTGCGCGGCGCTAGCGGTCGGGGCAGGTGCAGCATTTTAGGCGCCTGGGGACGCGGCGGGGGGCCGGGGCAGGGGGGGGCGTCGTGCTGCCCTTTCGGAGGCGTGGGGAGAGTGGGTGCGTGGTGCCCGGATGTTCGAGCGTGCTTGGGTGGGCGGAGACCTCATGGTCGGGACTGCACGCGCCGGGCTTTTCGAGCGTCGCCTGGTGGGGGGCCAGCATCACTCGATGGGGACGGGGGGGGAATCGTCTCAGGCGCTTTGCTGCCTTTCTTCTTTTTTAGCGCGGACCACGCCACACGGGCGGACCGCACTGGGTGGCTTTCTTTGCGAATGGTGCCTCTGACGGGGGAGAGGCGGGGCGCGTGGCCCTTTTGGGCTCGCCAGATTGGGGCGGGGGGTTGGGGTGTGCCCGCTGCTCTGTCTCTATTGTGACGCTTCACCTGGGGCCCAGGGGGGCGTGTTTTTGCATCCGGCGGGTGGGGGGGCACCCTCCCACGGGCACCAGGGGGTTGACGGAGCTGATGGGGGCACATTCTTCGCGTTGTCCCGGGCCTGGCGCAAGAGGCGCTCTGCCGGGCGGGCAGGTGCGCTCGTGGGCACGCGCCAGCGGCGGATCGGACGCTGTTACTGCCGCTGTTCGGAGGCTGCGGGCTGTTTGGGGGCCGCAGGCCGGCTGTCTGTTGCCGCTGCGCCTCTTTGCGACTCTCGTACGTGCCGCCGTGGCAGCGGTGATGCTCTGCGTGGGTCGATGCCTCTTGTTAACGCGGCGCGGTGCTGCGCGCGCTTCTCCCTCACGCGCACTAGGGGCACCTCCGGGTACGTTTGTTTGCTTTGTCTGTTTTGGCACCATCATTTCTTAGCGAGCAGCGAGCATGCTCCTCGGCAGTCTCCGCTGTGACCGATTGTTGCCCACCCCTTCCCACGTGCCGGAGAGTGAGCGCGGCGCGGCTGGCGCGGCCGCAATGGGTTGAGGAGTCTACCGCCGGGTTGCCGGCGTCGGTGTGGGATGAGTGGGGTGTGGCATTCTACACTAGGTAGCCCTTGTCCACAGCAGTGACGTTCGTGCCGCATCTCACACGGTCCCTCCTCTGCCCCCCTCCGAGCCTCGTGCCATCCCTTTTGGCCCCCCTTGCCACCTGCCTTTGTCTGTCGCTGCCCGCCGCCCTGCAGTTTCCACTGCTCAACCTTATCCACTGCTTCCCCTCCCTTCATTACACACCACGGCTGATCGTCCTGTTCCCGCGGCGTCCGGCTTGCCGCAGTGTTCACCAGCCCCGCCGGGGTCACCCCCGCGGTCACTCCCCCCTGTAGCAATACGGCTACGCCGACCCACAACTTGTGGGGGCGGAACACGCACGCTTGGGTCCCAACTTGAAACAACGGAAGCAACCCGTGCAGCACCAACACGCGACTTGCGTGTGACGAGTGGCCGACTCGCCAAGGCACGAACAAGGTGTGTCGGAGCCAGACGGAGCTTACTTGGCAGCCAAGGGGGGCCCTCCCCGCCTTGCTGTCCCGCGCATATAAACCCTCGTGTGCGCGCATGCGCGCGCACACCCCTCGCAAAACACGCAAAAAAATGAACACTCAGACCACCCATTACAAAAGGCTCCACAATCAAAGCAAGCAAGCGTAGAAGTCCGTCTGGCTCCCGCGCAAAAATCCCCAGGATACGAACCACTGCAATACTCTGCAAATGGGGTGCCGAAAGTCCCAGTCGGAACTTCGAGCTGAAATCGGAATATTTCACTCATGGGTCGGGTGAAATCCAATCTCAATTCTGAGCCACTTGCTCCGAATATTCAAACCCAGATTCGGGGTTTGTCACATGTTCCCCTCCTCAACAGTCCAGCCGTCCCGGCGGACGTCCAATCATCTGCCACTTGCAGATCTCTCGGGGGGTGGCGAGATTGCACCTCCGCAGGTGGGGGGGGCTAAGGATACGAGAGTCACAACTCGTGACGCTCCCACCTCATTGGGTGGACGAAAAGATTTGGCCCAGTGTCGTGCGGGACACGTACAGGCCGGAGGCGCCGCGCCCACAAACGCGTGTCGCGCGGGCCCCCCCCCCAGGGCGGTCGAGCACATCTCGTAGCCCGGGTCGCGTGGGCCGTGTCAGGGGGGGGGGGCTAGTGCAGTGTCCGCCCGCACCCCCCCCCTTTCCACATAACCTGTCGCGAGGGGTGGCGCGAGGTGACTCACCACCCCCCCCCCTCCGAGGGCGTGGCGTGCCGCCTTGGCTCGCCGGATGCGGGGCGTGGCGTGCCGCCTTGGCACGCCGCACGCGGGGCGCGGGGTGTGCCCACTCGGCACACCTCGTGCAGGGTGCGGGGTGTGCCCACTCGGAACCCCTCGCACATAACGGGCACCTCCTCCTGTTGCTGTTCCTGGGAGTTTTCAGGGACACGCAGGAGGAGTATCTCCAGGGGGAGGCACCGAGTCAACTTGGCTCGGGCCCCTCGGGTGCAGTCGAGAGCGGGGGATGAGTTGCCACTCCGCCCCTATATCCGTCGCCTCACTCCGGGTCGAGGTGACGCTTCCCCCGGGGCGAGAGTTTTCTCCCGGGGCCGTCCGGTCGGCGCGCATCTCCCCTTGCTTTTCCCAGTTTCCCCTTGGTGTTCCAGGTGCGGGGCGGTGGTCGGGGCGCTGCTCTGCCCTTCCCGGCCCCTGTGTCGGGCGCGTGCTCCCTCCCCCCCTCGGTCGGGTCTGTGTCATCCCTGGTGTTTTTCTCTTCCGCTCCTGGGTCCGGCGGTCGGCGGCGGGGGGTGTGTTCTTTTCCTCCTCCCCCTCTGGGTCGGGCGGCCGGCGGTCGGCGTGCGTCTCCCTCTCCTCCTTGCTCGGGTTTGGGTCTTCCGTTCTTCCTCCCGCGGGGTCAAGCGGCCATCGGTGGGTGGTGTGTCTTCGCCTCCCTCCCACGGATCGGGAGGTCGGCGGCTGCGTGATGTCTTCCCCTCATTCCTGCCGTGGGGTTGTGCGGTCATCGATGAAGGGTGTGTTTTCCCCGTCCGCCTCTGGGTCGGGCGGCCGGCGGCGGGGGTGGTGCCTTCTCTTCCGCCCCTTGGTCAAGGTGCCGAGCAGGTCTTTGCCGCCAACCGGACGGCCATCCAGGTGTTGGTGGAAGCGGGACACACCAACAGGTGTGTGGTAGATCACGTTGGCATCCGCCTGGGCACCGTGGCGCGGATTGCGTGCCGCGTTCGCAGCGAGGGGACGGCCGCGGCGCGCCACCGCCCCGGGCGGCCGTCCCTTCTCGACTCCCAGGCGTCCTGCCGCCTGCAGCTGATCATTTTCAGGCACCGCCTATGGTCCCTGGACCAGGTCACGGAGGACTTCAATCTCGGTTTGGCGCGCCCCGTCTCCACGCGGATGGTGCGGCGCTGCCTACACCGCACGTGCATCTCCAACTACGCGGCAGTCACAAAGCCGATTTTGACGCCCGCACAGGTGCGCCAGCGGCTGCATTGGGGACGTGACAAGGTCCCGTGGCCCCTTTGTCGCGTGGGAGCACGTCGCATTCTCGGATGAGAGCTCCTTTACTCTGCGGCCTGCTCGAGGTGGGGCGCGCGTCTCGCGACGCTCCGATCAGCGTTACCTGCCCGCGTGCCTGCGCCCCTCGTTCAAGTCGGGTCAACAGACCCTCTCCGTCTAGGCTGCGTTTTCCGCGCGCGGCCGGACGCCGCTGGTGCGCGTTGAGAGCCGATTGAACCAGTTCAAGTATATCGACATTTTGCACGAGCACCTGCTTCCGTTCGTGGAGAGCAAGAACGGCGGCAACAACGACTTCATCCTCCAAGAGGACAACTATGGGCCCCAACGGGCTCACAACGTCGGCAAGTACCTGGCACTTCATGGCGTACGGCGCCTGGACTGGGCTCCTCAGAGCCCGGACATGAACCCGATTGAAAATGCCTGGAGTGTGCTGGAGACTCGGCTGCAGGAGCGCCCGCAGCATCCTACGACTCTGGAAGATCTCTTTACTGCTTTGAGTGAGGAGTGGGACCGCCTGCCTGTGTGTTTTTGTGCTGGTTTGTGAGAGTCGATGCCCTCCCGGGTAGCTGCCGTGGTGAAGGCGCCGGGGCACTCAACAAAGTATTGAGTCGAATGGGCATATGACGCTTTCCAGGCCACTTTTTCCGGTTAAGTCTCAGCCTATCGGAATCGAGCATCCAAAATTGCAAGATCGCTTCTATACTTCTGTCCCCCTCTTGTACACGCCGCGAGCGCGTCGTGTAGGTACCCGGTGGTCGAAGCGGGATCCCCGAGGCGGACCCACGATCCCCGGCCGGTGCCCCCCCCGGAGGAGGAACCTCGGCCGTAAAAAAAGACCCATTTGGCAGCACGTGGGCGCCCTGCCGCGGGGCGTCCATAGTGGCTGACAGGAATCGACGTAGTAGCAGTAAGAATGATCTTGCGCCGCCGCACACAAAAAAGCCTCGAGAATCAGGAGGGGGGGAATAACGGTGAAGCGATCCGTTGTCCGCCGTTGTAGTCGCCCCCTCCCCCGCTGATCCACCAGAAAATGTAGCGGTTTTCGCCCGTTGCCCCGCCCGGCGGATACCCACAACGCAGAAGACCAGACTATCGTAGCCCGTCTTCACCACCACGAAGGAACCGACCTGCACCGACTGTCACAGTCCCCACCTGCCCCTGAGGGGTAAGGTGAGGAGCGTTGCTCGGGCGGAGAGGTTGGAACAAAGAATAGTTCATTTGGGTTCGTCGGCGGTGAGTGGCCACCGTCAGCAACACTCAAATACCCTCTAGGCCGGAGGTGGGTTGTTCCGCCGCCCGGCCCGCCCCCTTGTACCCCCTTGACCACCCACCACCCCTCTCCAGACCGCTAATCAGTCTGGAGACACCCCTGCGTGAGACGAATCTACCAATGCGAAGTGGCCCCCCCCTTGTCTTCCCCCTTCCCGGTTTTCTCCCGGAAAGGGATCCAATCTGAGGAAAGCAGGGGGCTACTTTGGACCCCCTAGGCGGGGCGCCCTGGATCGCAGCCTACAACTCTCCCGACGCCCTTCGCGCGTCCCTTGTACCAGCACCCCCGTCCCCCGCCTGCTGCGCAATGGCTGACCCGACATGCGAGCGAGACCCACCGGAGACTGACTACGTTCGCGGGAGCTTGCTTTCTGCCTCTCGACGGACCCGCGCCCCGCCTTTCTGTGGACCCTGCGAAGCATAGTGAAGCACTCAGCGCACCATGATTCTGTTTACCGCGCTGTGACCGCCGTGATCTGCAACGTTTACTTCTGTTGAGTACGGGTGTTCATGTTGAGCACTCCCCCGCCTCGTCCGCTATTTTCTCTTCTTCTAGGCTCGGTCTTGTCAGATACACCTCCAACTTTCAATGTACGACTGGTCTTTGACTGTATGGCGCACCCATCCCTGGACTCATTGTCCACGGACAAGCCTCTGAGCTTTGTGTGCCTCGCCTGTGAAGATGCTTTCCTCTACCCGACGGCAGCGATGAATGACTACCTGAGGTCTTTGAGCAATCATCCCTCTGAGCTGAGTGCCCACCAGAGAGCCGCTAGGCTCAGGCAAAGGGGCAACTCCTGCCACATGTATAGGAACTCATCGGGCGTAGTGCTTGGCACAAGCACAACCTGCAATGAAAGGAGGCGAGTCGTTCGTAAGAAGCGGGCAGCTTCCAACTCAGCCTGCCTATCAACCCGCCACGCCAGCGGCCGTGCGGTACATGCGTGCTACTCACCGTCACCCGCCCTTTGGTACTTTTTGTGGACCCCCCAAGAAGCTGACGCGGAGCGCGGCAAGCAACGGGACAAGTGTCGCAAGGTGTGCAGCGGCTGCAGATCCTCGGCTGAAAGGCAATTGTGATCCGAGCGTTTGTCATCCTTCGACGGTGCGGCGGGTGACTGCGATGGTGCCCCAAGTGATCTTTGCGGGGGACCCCATGCCGGGGGGCTGGACTTGCTTGGCTATGCAGCTTTCACGCCAGGACATTTGAGGCTGTCGTTGTTACTTCCCGCAGCGGCGGCAACGCCCATCATCCCACCGAAGCCTGCGGGCCTGGATGAGACGTCTGTCACTGTCGTGGCGTCCGAAAGGCCCGACCGTCGCGTGACCGTGTGTGCCGGTCCAGATTCCTGCGTCTCGCTAGGACTCGCCCAAAAGGACCCCGCGCACGTTTCGCTGTCCGTCGCTGGTCTGGCTGTGGCGCCCGACGCCGACCATTGGTCAACGGAGCGGATGCTGGAGAACCTGGTGGCGCGGTATGAGTATTTTGGCGGCGCCAAGCTGCAGCGGTCTGAAGCTTTGCTGACCGAGCACCTGCGTAAGACGACGCCCAGCAAAACAAGCTGTAAGTTTAAAGTCGGCGCCAACAGGCGATACGCCTTGCTGCCCGCAGCTGCACCAGGACCCGTGAGTCTGCGGCGGATGCGGCTGCACGTGCGGCGCACGAGGACGGCGGCAGAATCGGTCCTCAATTAAGATGGCCTGTCTCTGAACCTCAATTCCCTGCTGGCCATTTCGCATGAAGCGCACCAGAAGGAGGGCGATTCGGTGGGCCCCATACGACAGCTGTACCGCCTCTATGCGCGGGCGCATGCCCAATTCTTGGCTCAACACGACGTCAGCGCCACAACAATGAATGCGCTGCGGCAGGCGCTGGGTGGAAAGCACAGCGGCCTCGCCTTGCGTGAGGACCTCCGGCGCGAGTTGACGGCGTTATTCCAAAAGCCGGGGCGCCAGGTGCGCGCGGATGACCGCGGCGCGCACCTCGTTAGATTACGGAAGACGCCAAAGGGGCTGTTTGTCGAGCTGGTCACACAAGTGGCGAGTTTGTGGATCGCCACGTCATAGGGCCGGACGGAGCACCTGTCCCGCACACCGCTCTTTTTTCGCCAAGTCGAGAACCTCATACCCAACACAATGACAAGACTGCTGACGTCCATGTCTGCCACGGATTAGACAAGGGTGGACGTCGTACGGCCTCATCCAAGCTTGTCATTACAGCAATCAACCAGATGCGCCCTATAACACGGGCCAGCTCCATCCTCCTATGTACAATGCCTTACGTCAGCGACAACAATGCGGAGCTCCGCCAGATGATTGGCCCATGGGTGCCGGACATTCAAGAGCTGTTGGCCAGCGGCATCCAGGTGGCCGGCATTCTGCGCGCAGTGCGTCTCTTTTTGGACGGCAATTCAGCTTTCCTGTCTGGTTTTCTAGGACACCAGAGGGCGTCTGCGCGCCAGCCCTGTGCGTGGTGTACGCCCGTGTCGCGACCCAGCGGAGCCAATGCCGTGCTCGTGGCGGACCTCGGACACCTCCGAAGTCCTGCACCCCCGCCTATCAAAATGAGAACAAGAGAACACCATATTGAGGTGACTGAGGCGTACGCAGACGATGCGAGCGACAGCCTGCCGGTGCAGCTTTGTCCATCCGAGCATCTGTCCATTGTGCGGCCGTGTTTGTTTGCGGTTTACCCCAGTTAAACTGTCGTGGCGGCGCTCCATTTTACGCTTAGCGTCATCCAGGCGCCGCTCAGACTTGGAGTCGAGGCTATGTTTCTGGAGAGCGGCCCCGCGGTAGCTCTGGAGGCGGTCATCGCTGTCGGCACTACATTGCTGGATGACGTGCGTGTGCATCCTGTCGCCTAGCACGGCGGTGGATTTGAGGGGCGGGAGTGCCACCGCATCCGCAAGCGGTCACGGCTGGTATGCGACGCGCTGGCCCCTTCACTGTCGGCCAACCGGACGCATGACTTGCGCGGCGTCCGGAATGACTAGACCCCGCTGTCCCGTACGCTAAGCCGTGCACAAAATATTTATGCTGCCGAGGTGGCCGCCTTTGATGAGGGCGCCCGGCTGTTTGCGCCTGCCTTGTTAATGCGTTCCCGTGGATCAGCGCTACACCACAACTACACGCTCTAACACACCACGCCCTGACCAAAGAAAAGGTGTTTGTCGTTGCCAGTGGTGAGCAACGTCCCCCCGAGGGCGCAGCTCCGGTCGCGCTCTCCCCGCTCTTATCCCCCCGAGCGGCCGGGCCCGAGAGCACGGCGCGCCGCGCACCTGCTTCTGCAAGCGCGTTACAGACCCACCCAGGGGCCGCCGCACTGCCGATGTCGCCGGGCACGGGCGGATAGCCCACGTTCTCATCGCGCCCCCACGCCACCCCCTTGCGCCGCACGGCGCCGCACGCCAGCGCAGTCGCGCTGGCGAGTGCGTTTTGCCCAGTTTGTCAGGCTAGCCCTGACACCTCTCCTGCCTCAAAGCACCGACGCGAGAATCAAATGCACACACATAAAAAGCGCAGTCAGTCAATCACGTGTGGACACGAATATCGCGAGGCGGTGCTCGGCCGCCCACTGTCCGCCAACACGCCCCCGCCTATTTGAATCGCTTTGGATGCCCAGGCTCTTACGGACACCAAGCGCATGAGGCGTGGCCCGGGTTGGTTCACCTACCTAAGCGCGCTGCCCGGCCGACTCCTTCCTTGGAACCTGCGTGCGATTTATGCGGCTGGCTGCCATAGAGCATCAGCCAGCAGCTGCGAGCGCGCTCGACAAGGGACAGCAACGCAGCTCGTCAGCTGGGTCGCACGTCGCTAGGCGCCCGTCGGATAAGCGGCTGCGAGCCAACGAAACGGGCCCTCGCCAGACGACTGTTGGAAGATTAAAAAAGCTGAAAGGGATGCGGGCGTTGGCCCGAAGCCGTGTGAAGCAAGCAGCCACCAACGGCCAGGCACAAAAGATGAGGCTGCTTTGTGGCCTCGTGCCTCAATCCTTGTCAGCGGGGGACGAGGGCGAATTTGTGCCTGGCGCAGAGGGCATTGACCTGGCGGCAATCCTCGCTTAGTTGGGTGGGTCTACGGAGGTCTACGATGTAATAGAACACGATGATTTTGACCCTATTGCTTTTTACTTATTGAGGTAGAGGTTGACAGGTTGGGGCGCGGGGTCGCGAAGAGAAGCATGAGGAGGTGGGAGGTGGAGTGGACGGCGGAAGGGTGGCAGGCGGCGGGACGGGTCGGGTGTCATAATGCGGCTGATACGCGCGATGGGCTTCTTGGATGTGTGGACAAAGGGGGACAGGCGGGGCTCAGTTTGCCGACATGCGTGCGTCGGGGGCGTCGGAGAGGTGACTCACGGATTGCCACCACGCCCGCGCAGAGGACTTGACGTCAGTGTTCTTACGAGTCCAGTTTAGATGCAGTGATGCACCTTGAGCCGAGGAAGCCGGTCAGACGCCACACGTGGCTGGATCAGAATTCTTAGTCAAGTGTGTCGTCCAAAAGCCGTATCAGGCTGACAGACCCATAGCAGGTCAATGGGACGCCTCAGCCATCCTGCAGTCTCAGAAGTCCGCTTGAGAGGCCTCTTAACTGGGTGTGCGCAGAGGGCGGCGCGCTTGCATCGCGCTCTAGCGTGCACGAGCATTGGCAGAGTGATCCGAGAGGCGTACATAGGTAGTGACAATCTTTGGCGGGAATACTGTCTCGGTAGGTGTGACCCGGTGCGCCGGCCCCCACATGAGCCGCCGTATCCGAATTCTTTACAGATGAGACTTGACACGTTTTCCCTCCATCCAGTAGAATTCTGCCAAGTGTCGCCGCAAGTACGGTTACGGTTACGGTTACGGCGAACGGTGCGAGAGCTCTAACTGCCTCATATTCTCGGTAAACAACTTCCATTTTTCACTTTCTGCTTCGGAAAAGAGGCTGTCAGAGCTTGCACTCGAGTACTTGAGTCTTAATGGCTGGATACATTCGCTCCCGCAGAATCCGGATAGACTCGGCTTCCTCTGCTCATCGGAGTGTCATTATACTCAACACCAGAGCTGCTGAGTACGATTTTAAAATCCGGCTCGTCCTCGGATTGGCGCTCTGTCCTGCTGTAATGATGCATTTTATCCCTCGCGGATATATCCGTGGCCATCCCTGATGATGACGTTTAATACGATTACCGATCTGACGAACTAGATCGGCTCGTTGCCGTCGATGATCGGGGCTTGGATAGGGCGTCTTCACGTCGAGTGTGACGAGCGCCCTTGTGCGTACGGCGGCCGCGCTTGGAGGTACCTTGAGCGGGGCGCTTGCTGTATACTTGAAGAAGAGCCTGAAGTCTCGCAAAAAGCTCCGCCGTGTCGTGTTTTTCCTTGAGCGGCTCGGGTGCAGGCTGCTTGCGGTCCTTGGGCTGGGCCTTCTTGTTCTGTCGGGGCTTCTTCGTGGAGCCACTGGCGGATCTGCTTCCCTGAGCAGACTTCTGCATCTCAACCAGCAAATCTTGCTGCTGCTGCGGACTTCGCGTCAGTTCAGCTACCGTGGTGTGCTCGTCGTTCAGGGCTTGCTCTGCTTGTGCAAAAGCAGCTTTGTAGGTGGCAGTCCAGCAGGCGTCCCCCGCCGGGGCGGTAGGCGTCGGCCCAGTCGCCGACGCCGGGTCCGCTGGAAACAATAGCAAGTCGTCATCTGGGTCCTCGTGTGCGTGAACCGGTGAGGCCCGACAAACAGGCGGGGGGGGGTCGTCGCGTTCTTGTGTGGTAGAGGCGGATCTCGTGGTGACGCCCTGTCGACGCGTCCCATCGGAGAGTACTTTGTCTTTCGGCAGGTGCCGATCCACGTTACCCCACGAAAGAAGTCCTCCTCCGTCGAGGACAGGCGACCGTTGTCGGCCACGGGGCTACGGCCTCTAGCGATCCCTTGACGTGGTGAGCCATGCTCACCACCAACTTAATCCCGGTCCGTTAGTGCCTTGCGCTTCGGCCGCCTGAGTCAAGGTCCACGTTGACACCATTACCCGTCTTTGCCATAGAAGAGAAGAAGGTACACGTCCACGCCGCGGCCGACCGCCGCGAGCTTCAGCGTATGCCTTGCTGCTTCAACAATGTGGCAAGACGGGAGCCTCACGGGGTACCGTACGCAGGGGGAGGGTTGGCGCTCAAACTTGTAACCGCAGTGCCAAGTCAACGGCAAGTAAGCAGGAAAAAGAAGGATACAATTTGTCCTGCCAAGCAGGGAGAGGCAGGGCGAGAACGCCGTCGCGGGCCCAGAAGAGGCTCCGCCCGCCGGTCACAACCCTCGATCGGAGTGGCATAGTATTCCAAAAAAAACAGCCCACAACGGATCCGTCGTGTAGGTGGGCTACTAGTCCGTTGTGCGTCGCTCTGAAGGGTGTTGGGTGGGAGGGGGGGGGTGCGTCTAGGGGGGTTCTGGGGAAGGGGGGGGGGAAATTCACAGGAAAGCATCGGGGGGGAGATTTACTGGGCCCCCGCTTGAAGGGAATACATATCAGCGCGCTCGCACGGGGGCTCGGGAAGCCCTTGGGGGGCTCATAAAATTTTACGCGCCAAGCGTGAGCAGGGTGGCCCTTACGCTTTCCCTGCGCGTCGACCTGGGAGGGTCTAGGAAAGCCTGTAGGAGAAGCTCGTGTTTGTAAAGGGGAGCACGCGAACGATGCAACTCCAGACCTCATCACAGCTACACAGCTGCCAGATGTGGCGCCCTGGATGTATTGCACTGTTTCGGACCAAGAGGCCCAGGGACACGTATCAAATGTGGCAGTGGGAGCCACCCTCTGCAAAAGCAGAAAGAATAAAGGGGGAGGGGGGGCAGAGCGGTCTCTGGCGTGCCCACGTGGCCGGGTTCCACCAGCGCGCGCCATTTCCAACTTCATTGCCGCCGCCGCGAGCTGCCGCTCGCCGTTTCGCCGCCGTCTTTTTGGCCGGCTGCAGCCAGCGCGCGTCTTGGCCGCCTCCCTCGCGGGCGCTGCGGGCGGCACCCGCCGCCAGTCGGGGCGGCTAGGTTCCGCCGGCGGGCGCTACCGCCCCCCCCCACCCCGCCGCCGCGGGCTGCCACTCCCCCCCGCACCGCCGCCGCCTCTGCCAGCTGCCACGGGCGCACGTGTCTGCCCCGTTCCCCTCGGCCGCCTCGGCCGGCTGCCGCCGTCAGTCGAAGCGGCTAGGCTCCGCCGGCGGGCGCTACCGCATCCCCCCCCCCCGCCGTCGCGGACAGCCACTTTCCCCCCCCCCGCCGCCGCCCGGGCCGGCTGTGCGCGGCGCGCCACAAGCTGCCGTCTCCCTCCGCCACCTCGCGGAGAAGGGTTGAAGGACAGGGCCAGACGACGCTGGTGGGGGGCAGGTGGGGACCAGCAACCCAGATTGCACACAGAAGTATTTGAAAGAAAAAATGCACAACCGGATTTTCACTGAGAAAAATACATACACCCCCGACTAGGCTCACATCTTGAGGCTTATCTGCTGAATCAAGTGCGCCACTGGTCTCGTCACCGGGAAAGGGGAGGGGGTGCTGCCTACAAACGCGTGGCCGTTTATTTGGCATGGGAGGAAACAGTTCCCAAACAGAAAACGGGGCACCAGCGAATGCTGCGCGGGCAACCGGCTAGCGCGGCCGCCCGCGCCAAAACAATGGGCGTAAGCCCCCTCCCCGGGCGCAGTGCACGAGAGCCATGGGCAGCACAGGGGCGCGGCAAGAAGAAGGACGTTGCCGCCGACCGCCGGCCAAGGTGGGTGGGCGGCCCGGGGTTCTTCAGCCGGCCCGCGGGAGCCCGGCCGGCCGGCCGCGGTGCCGCCCGGCCGGTGCCGCCCCGCCGGTGCCACCTGGCGGGGGCCACCAGTTCTCCCGCCAATGGGGCAGAGACTCGAACCGGCGCGCCGAGCGCGCGCCAGCGGATTACAGCCGCGGCAGGGCGGCTCACCGGCAGGGGTCAGTTAGCAGTCTTGTCCCGACGGAGGGAAAGGAAACGTATGACAGCCTGCCACGCAGTCTCAGCCGTGCAACCTGAGCAGGGCATCCCGAGTTCATGACAGCCGGACAAACGATTACTGCACTTGACTCCGCGAATAACCTGGTCTTCGACTGTCAAGTGCTGGGACGCAAGCGGCTGAAGCGCCGGCATCCGAGACGTTCCCCTCCACACCGCGCGGTCGCCCGCTTCTTCATTTCCTGGCCACCCAGTAGGCCCGGTGGATACACAAGCCAGTTTCACTTGTTCCACTCAGTTGTGAATGCGGGGTCTGCACATGTCCGGTAGAGCACAGGCTTAGAAGACGCCATGGACGGACACCTTGCAATCACCATCCTTCCTCGGTTATGCTGCTCGGGGGCGCTGGTGAAGGTGAAACATTGTCTGTATGGACTTGTTGGCGTCCCTAATGGTCCACGGTCCAGCAGAACACAACTGCTTGAGCAGACAGCGCACAAAAGGTCCCCCAGTCTGTTTCATCGTCATCAGTAGCCCAGTTTGAGCGCAAAGTATGGAGTGCATGCGCGGCGCACGGCGGGAACTGCTCACCGTTTCTGGGTTATATGAGGACGCTGAATATTTTGTTGTACACATTTAGCGTCACACACCCCCACAGCGGACATAAACAGCGACATACCGGGTGAGTGAAGCGCTTCACGCCAACAACACCTCCCCCCTAACAGGTTTTGTGTGCTTCACGGTCCTATTTTTAGTTGCAGACACTGAGTATATGGGTACCTGGTGGCGCACAATTGTACAAAGTGGTTGGACGGCTCGCTGGGGTTCCGACATTGATGATCCTGTGTAGAGAGAAGGTTGTCGGACGCTGTTGCGCAGCGGGACGCGCCTATAGATCCGGTGAGACCGAAGACAGTACTGGAGAAGGTCTACTGTACTGCTAGGATCTGAGATATGCAGCTTTCAGTGCATGAGAGCACTGTGGCGCACGTCACGTCTCAAGCAAAGCATCTAATAGGGCGCCTAGAAAGAGTAGCCCATTCCACGCCCTACTACCGTCCTGTGGGACTGCCTGCAAGCCACGGGTCACGCTTCCAATTGGCGCAGGTTTGCTCCGCGTTTGGCCAAAAGCCAAAACACCGCGCCGAACAGGCTCGTTTGGCGCGCGGATTGGCTCCGCTGTCGTTAAGAGCCAACAACTCGAGTGCTCTCGAGGCGCATTAAGGTGGGCTCCAGAGCGATTAAGAATTGTGACACGGGTTTCGTTTTGGACCGTCACACGGCCCACTAGTCAGAGCCAAAGCGAAATCGGTGAAACGGCTGCCACGTAGTTGGCTTCTGGCTTTTGGCTGCATTGGTGGAGATGCTCCAAAACAGCGAAGCACGACGCGGGCCGCTCGCTGGGTAAGGCCGCTCTTGGCCGGTAGTTGCAGTTGGACGGAGGGGACCTTCAAAAGAAAAACACCTTGATATCGGGGATTTCGAACCTTGATATCCACATTAAATCTCTGTATCAAGATCTTTGGAACCCGCGGGGACTCGGCTGATTGTAAAGCCCGGACGCAGGCCAGATTCCGGCCCTCCAGCCCTGGCTCCGGCGCAGGTCCCAGACAACGTGGCCAATTTCACCTCATTCAGCAAAGGTAGACATGTCAGCGCGGGCGCGTCTAGACGCTTCTAGACCACTCTCGGGCTGCTCCGAGCACACTAGTTCTTTCCAGCCCCCATCTGAAGCGTGTGGCTTTGAGCGCATGTGTCAGCTTCCCTGGCTTCTTTCTAAGTGGCCGTCCAGTAACCCGAGCGAGCGCGCGCGCACCGGCTGGTCCCTATAAGAGAGTCCGTATAGGCACCCACACTGCGCATTTGTCTCAGTCCGTAGCCGCTAAGATCAGCGGGCGCATCATGTCCGAAAATGATGATGGCTACCGCTTATGCTCGTGCGCCAAGTGCGGCGACGGAACGTCAGTGGCGACAGCTGACAAGCAAAACGACCTTTACCGCCATCAAGCGAGGAAGCCAAGGCGCGGTAGGGAGCTGGAATGTCGTTCCTTTTTTTTTGCAAATTATTTTCCGGCAAGGTCGCAATTCAATTACGAGAAGACGAGTCCTACCGCGTGTCAACCGCGCACGCCGCAGCAGTCGAACAAGAAATTGCCGCGACCACGACAACCGCGCCAGCGTCCCAAGCCCGCTGCTTACGCGACGTGAACGTCCGCTTCTGCTGTTACAAAACCGTCTATTGATTGGTTTTTATCTTGCCGACGGCAGAGACAGGCGGCGGGCCGTTTAAGCGAAGAGCGTGGTGACGTCTCCCGGACCGTCTGCAAGCACCGCAGCGCTCGCTGCCGCCGCGGCGGCGCGAGAATGCCACAAGGCCGCGGCCGCCCCGCCCGCCGCGGCGGCCGTCCCCCCCGCCGCGGCGGCCGCAAACCCCGCCATGGCGGCGGCCATCCCCCCCGCCCAACCCGCCGCGACGGCTGCCGACTCCCTCGCCAGGCCCACCGCGGTGGCCGCCCACCCTGCAGCTGCGGCCGCCCACCCTGCCGCCCGCCCCGCCACGCCAGCCGCCCACCCCGCCGCACCGGCCGCCAGCCCGGCCGCGGCGGCCGCACCCCGCCCCTCGCCCCGCCGCGGCGGCCTCTCGCCCCGCCGCCGGCCCCGACCCGGCGGCCGCCGACCCCACCGCGGCGGCCGCCCACCCAGCCCCCCGCCCCGCTGCGGCGGCCGCCCGCCCGACCGCGGCGGCCGCCCGCCCGGCCGTGGCGGCCGCCCGCCCCGCCGCGGCGGCCGCATGCCGCGCCGCGGCAGCCGCACTTCTCGCCGAGGCGGCCCCCCGCGGGCGCAGGGCAGCCCAACGTCTGCTCACATGAGACGCACGCCTGCGCACAAGAGCCACACGCCGCGCTGCGCGGGCCGCGAGCCCCGTTAGGGCGACCGGACGCCGCCCTGCAGTGGCCACCCGACCCCCGCGGGTTGGCCGCCGCGCCGGCGGCCGCACCCCGCGCGGTCAGTGGTGCCACGCGGCGGCGGCCACCGCCGCGCCCGCCCGCCGCGGCCGGCCGCGACCGGCGCCTCAGCGCGGCGACCGCGACGACGGCAACGGCGGCCATCACGCCGTCCGCCCCCCCCCCGGAGCGTGTTTGCCTCCCGCGGCACGTCATCCTCATCCACCCCCTCCTCATCCTCCTCATCGTCGGTCCCCCCGTCTTGCGGCGGGGTTCAAAGGAGGGAACAGGAAGTGGGCGCAGCTTCGGCACGAACAGTACCGCCGGAGCGGCATGCTGCAAATTCCAGGGCAGGGGTGGTCAAGTCGGAACACGCGCCGTGCAGGCCGGTCAGAGCATGTCGATCGGTGAGCCAAACAGCTATATCCAAAAAGCTATTTTTTTTGGCTCCAGCAGAGCGCATGTCTATCGGTGTGGAGCTATTATTAACTTTTGCGCCTCAAGTTCTTCTGAAGTCCAAAGTGTGGTGGAGACTGGACGAGCACCACTGCACGCCAGAGGCTGCTCCCATCCCGGACCGGGCTGTGCCACACCCTGCCGGTCTTCCCCGCTCCCCTCCCCCCCTTCCCCGATCCCCATCCGCGGTCTACGTGGTCACCGTGGAGCACCCCTTCCCAATTATCCCAGTTTGTCTTGCGGGATGGAGGGTGGATGGGCTAGAATGGCAAGCGAGGGGGTAAGCAGCTCTTCCGGGGGGATGGAAAAGAGTGGGTGCCACAAGGGCGGGCAGCCAGGCACTGGCCGCGCTGCTGTTCCGTCGAAGAAGTCGCGACACCAACTCAAACGGCCGACCCAACACCAGGTGGAATGAACGGGCTCGCGGCAGTGTGAGTCCCCGATCCGTGAATCTGATTGGCTTACCTATAAAGCTATCCGCTGAGCCATCCTGCAGAATATAGCTCAGAGGACAGCTTTTTGGCTCAGGGATATAGCTTTTTAGCGCACCGATAGACGTGCTCTGAGTTAAAAAATGGCTTTTTGGCTCACCGATGGACATGCTCTCAGAGTGTTTCCGCCAACGCGAACGATCTGCCTACCATCTCACAGGCAACTTTCGGAATATTCATTTGAGCGACCACGTGGCTGCTGAATGTCGTCTCCGCCAATGGGAGCGCAGCACGGGCAACCGGGAGTCCGGTGGCGGCCAGATTCGGGCCTCCGATTCGGTTTCAGCCCCCAAAGGAGTTGAGGTAGTTGAATCTAACTCTCGAGTGCGACGTACACAAACGAGATGGTCATGACCATCTCGGAGAAGATCTAGGGGGGGGTCGATGGTTTCCGAGATGGTCATGACCATCTCGTTTCGGGTTATGGGAAGGTCTATTGGGCTAGAATGGGGTCTAGAACGGGACATTGGAGACATCCTCGAAAGTTTTTGGGTGCAACCCGAAAGCCGCACGGCGGCCGCTCGTCCCGTGCGGAGGTCCCGCGCCGCGAGGTTCCTGCAGGCCCGTCGCCACGGTTGCTGTGGCGGGCCAGTCGCCACGGCTGCTGTGGCGCCTCGCGCCTGTCACACATTCGCGCCCGTCACAATCCGCGGGCGGCGCCGGCATCGTCAAAGGAGTTGCAGGCCTGAACAATCCCAATTTCGGGCGCATCTTTGTCGCGGCACAAAATCGTGGAGTCACAGCACGGTTGGAAAACAGTCGCGGACATGTTCGCCCCTCCCGAGACCCTATCGCGACAAAAGCGGCCGACCAGGCAGAGACTCGCGTGAGCTGAGCTGGCGCGCCCCACGGTGACGACGCACTAATCGCGGTCGCATTCAGCTAACCCATTGCGTGCCTAATGCGGCCATGCGTCCGCTACGGTCGGCGTCCCACGCGTGGGCGGCAGCGCCGCGCGATACCGGGTGGGGGTGCGGGCGTCATGTGCAGTGCACGGCCACATGCTGTTGAGGCCATGTCCTTTCTTATGGGAGCGGTGCGACAAGGACAAGCGAAATGCAGCGTGGCGGACCATGAACCTCCACCCATGAACCGTCCTCCTCGCAGCCGACCTCGTCCCATCCAGCGTCGCATACCCACTCGTCTGCCGCCCGCCGCACCGGCACCCACCGGTACATGAGTGCCAGTGAAGCTCCATGCGACCCGCCCTTCACCCATCAACAGTCAATCAATAAAAGCCTCTCCCTGCCCTGGATGCCAGCCTTCAACCTACTTCCGGCGAGCTGCACCACCCGGCACCCTTCAGCCGGCCAGTCCAGTGCGACTGGCGTGTCACCGTACCGCCATCCCTCAAGCCTCGCAAACCTGGTCTGCTAAGACCGCACACCTTACATCGCCACCGGACGTCCTAGTCAACCTGCTCCATGAGAGCGCCGGCCACGATGACCGCGTCACCTTCCCCGCCGGCCGGCACAACGCCACCACCGGCTGCGCCGCCCGACGCACTGCCACCACCGGCTGTTTCCCCCGACGCACCGCCACCACCGGGTGCGCCGCGCGACGAGCCGCCACCACCAGCTGCGCCGCCCGACGGTCCGCCACCACTGGCTGCGCCGCGCGACGGTCCGCCACCACTGGCTGCTGCGTCGCCGTTGCCAGCGTGAGGGCGCCGGGCAGACGCCCGGGCGGGGTTTGCCGCGTCGACGAGACGCAGCCCCCTCATTGTCAGCGGCGTCCGCCACATCGCCAGGTCGAGGGACGCCATCTCACGCACCCATGGATCCCGGTGACCCTCGTTGACGCCAGGGTGTCTGACGACGGCCGCAGCTGGCCCAGCACCGGCGCGCAGCTTGAGGTGCTCGCGCACCTTAGTGACCACCAGCGCGAATTGCGCGAACAGGCACACAACGGTGTTGGCCCGCGTCTCCGGGACCGTCTCCGAGAACAAGTGGCACGCTTTCAAAGATGCAAACATACTCCTCGCCCCGGCGAGCAGCGCAACGTGTCCGTACAGCTCGTTGAAAAAGCGGTCGTTCATGAGGAAGAACGCGGCTTCGTCCGCTGACAGCTCCAGAACCGTGCGCGTCCTGCTGCCGCGTACTGCCACCTCTGACCCCATACCGGTGCTCTCCTTGACACTTGAAATGAAGGCCTTGACCGCCGCCCTTCCCAGCCCCTCGTAAAAGTGCGAAACTGTCCGCTTGAGGTAGCGATAAGCGGCCATCGTGTCCGACCTGCCGTCGGCCTTCCGCTTCGGCACTTTCACTCGCCTCATCAGCTTCGAGTTTGCCTCGCCGGCAGTGATCTCGAGGCGGTTCGACACCAGGTCGACCAGCGTCGCGTTATGGACGTCCATGGGCTTGTAGACGTCCCACGCGCATTTCGCCTCGATGAAGTCCTTCTTCAGAGCCGTGGACAGGTCCTTCTACGAGGCAAATCAGGAGAACAGCAAGTGCACAAAAACTCTGTCCAAAGACCAGTAGCCGTCAGTTTCTGAAACAGAGCAAACAGGCGAACAGGTGGCGTGAAGCGGTCGCATGGGGCCAACTGCCAATGCAAGAGCTTGCACTCAACTCCCCGTGACGTCGCCCGTAGAAAGAAAGACAGAACGTACCTTGAAGATCGACACCCAAGCATTGGGGTCCTCCTCCTCATCGATATCAACCTCCCCATCGTTGTCGTCAGTGACAGCCAGCAACTCCTTCTTCTCGTTGATGCGCTGCATCACTGCGGCCATGGTGGCCTGGTCAGCGGCACGGGCGGTGGCGGCGCTCTCATGAGCGACGGTCAACTGGTCGATCTTGGTCATGCCGGCAGCCATCTGCCGAGCAAGCTCCACGGACTGGGCTCGCTGCTCGGTCAGGCAAGAACGCACGGACGCGAAGCTGCGCTTGATCCTTTCAACCACGTCGGCATTGGAGAGCACCGCCGGCTCGGCATCAGACCCCACCGTGCCTCCGTTGTCAGCAGCTGCGGCTGCGCCTCCGGCACGACGAGGGGAGGCAGAGCGCGCCCGCGGCGACGCAGTGGCACTACGGCGGCGCGCGGCGGCAGGCTCTTGACGGCCTTGACGAGCAGGTGACGGGGGTAGCGCGGCGTAACCTCCGGAAGGCGGCGCGCCAGTGGGCCCCGCAGACGGCCAAGAAGAAAGGCCTGAAGGAAGCACTCCGTGCGCGTATGACCCGCGTGCGGGGTCTGCCAGGGGGGCTCGGCGCGAGTCGTAGAAAACACGCACAGCCGAAGAGGCGCCACCATAGGCTGTGTGCATCGTCGTCGCCAGACGGCCGTCGTCCTGCGAGAAGGAGAAGTCGGCCGGCAGGTCAGCTGCCGGGGGTGCACGGGAAGACATAGGTGATCGTAACGCCTGGACAGTCAAGCACCTGGGGAGAAGGGCAAGAAAGGGGGGGGCTCTGGGTGGGCACGAGCAAAAGTGGAGCGGCGGAGCGGCGAGGAGGCAGTGGCATGTACCAGTGAGTGTCGGGTGCTGGCGATACGGGGTGCACGTTAGAGGCCCGTCTTATACGCGAACTCCTCCGGGTGACAGGCACTCCGCTGGACTCACACAGTCGGCCCCTCATGTCGCAGGATCGTTGTTCTCTCCGCCAGCGTGCACACACCTGACGCCCCACCCGCCGTCACTCCGCACGATGTGGCCTATTGGACACGTACGTCTGCAACCATCTTGTTCATCGTGCTCCGAGCTTCGCGACGCCGCGGGCTCGATGCAGGCAGGAGGTTGGCGCATATCTCACCAGCGATCCGGGCGTGCGGTTGGCGCAGCTCTCGACAGCGATCCGGGCGGGCGGTCGGCGTAGCTCTCGCCAGCGACCCGGGCGGACGGTTGCCACCGCTCTCGCCACCGATCCAGGAGGGCGGCTGGCGCAGCCATCGCCTGCGTCGTCTGCGCTCGAGTAGTCGTAGACACTGGCAGCCACGGCAGCTGCAACAGGGGCATGACCCGCCCGGGCCACCGGTGTCAAGGGACGGAGGCCAGCTCGGGCAAGGTCTGCGCGGCTGGCGTCGCGGCTAAGCGTTCGTGGGTGACAGCGGGGGTGGACAGCCGTCGGCCTGCAGAGGAATCTGGTAAATGGACGTGGCGACGGCGGCACAAAAGGACAGCCACGAGGAGCCTTATCGGCACGATCTCCACATTTGGTGTGAACAACAGTCAAATTTCGCCACACCAGCCCATCTGATTGGGTGATCTGCACCGAAAGTGGTCCAAACAGCCTGAAGCTTTCGTCAAAACTCCCCTGTGGAATTGCTGCCGACTAAACAGTTCTGGGATTCAGACGATCCGCTTGGATGTTTTTCTGACACGCAACCTTCCAGCCGTCCATCTGGCCCATGAGCTACATGATTGTTGCTCCTCGACACTGGGGGTCCTGCGGGGGGGCGCCTTGGCGTTTTCCTCCTGAAGGTGGTGCTTCTGCGGCGGCTGCACTACGGCCTGTGGCCCCGTTCCTCCGGGAAGCGCGACGGGTACCCTTTAGCGGGCCTGAGCAGCGAAGGGCGTCAGTTGCGGACGGGTCGGCGCCGACGCAGTATGGCGGGCCACTCGAGGTTGGCCGTCGGCCCGTGCGAGATTGGCCGACGATGCGCCGTGTTGCCTGGCGGCCAGTGTTTCCTTTCTCCCGCCGCGGCGGACGATGGGGGTTGGCGTAGGAGCGGCCAACAGGAGGAAGCCGAGCTCCCTCACGTAGGATGGCGCATGGCGGCGTTCACGGCGACGAGGAGGTTGCAGACGCGCATCGTCCGGCCTTCATTCCTGTGGCCTGCGCCTAGCCGCGTCCTCTTTTGCCTGCTTGCGTGCGGCGACTGCGGTGGGTGTGTCGGGGGGCGACGGCCGGTGAGATCTCTGCGAGCAGCGCGCCGGTGCTGTGTGCCGGCATCTTCGGCGACGACGACGAGGCAGTCGTCCACGACGGCTTGCCGGGCGGCCGGCGTGATGGGGGTGGCGCGACTGGTGAAGTCGTCGTGGGGGTGCCGTTGGGGGACGCCATCGTCTGTGTGTGTTTGTGGCGGCGGGCGCCCATCTGGCGTTCTGTTTTGCTTGCTTGAGTGTGGCGGCAGCGGTGGGTGCGTGCGGCGGCGACGGCGGGTGCCATCTTTGCCAGCGACGCACTGGTGCGGGGTGGCGGCATCTTCGTCGACGACAAAGAGGCGGTCGTCCACGACGGCTTGCCGGGCGGCCGCCGTAAGGGGTGTCGCGCAACTGGTGCTGTCGTCGTGCGGAAAGCGTGCCGTGATGCCATCTTCTGGGCTTCACCGCGGTTGCAGGCATCCACCCGACTTTGTGCTCTGAAGCGTGGTCAGCCGCAGCGGGGGTGGGTGAGGCGGCGGCGGCATTGAAGCGCATGTGAGGTGCTGTGGCGGCTGGATCTACCACCACGACGCGTTGACCGAGGACGGGCTATCGACGGGCCGCCACGAGTGGTGTGGCGCAAGAGTGACTGTTGTTTTGCGGGGGCGGTGCGGTGCAGCATCGTCCGGGTTGTATGGCCCAGGCGGTGGCCTCCAGGGGACATGGGCACCAGACGGCTTGCGTGCGGCAGCGGTGGTGGGTGCGGTAGCGGCGGCGGGTGCCACCGCCGGAAGCGGCGCGCCGGCGCGGTGCGGCGACTGCTGCTTTGCCGACGACGACATGGTAGTCTACGACGGCGTGGCCGGCTGCCACCCTGTGCAGTGCCGCGCAGCTGCTGCTGTTGACATACGGTTGCAGCACTGCTTCTCATCGTCTGGGGTTCACCGCGGTGGGTGGCCACTCGGAACTGTGTACGGTCGGCTTTCGTGTGGCGGCGGCCGGGGGTGGGGCAGCGGCAGCTGTGCATGTGGTGACAGCTGCGGTCGGCGGGGCGGCAAAGAAGGATTGCATGGCGGTCTGTCTGTGCTGCTGTTCGCGTCCGCAATTGGCGGCACCGTGGGTGGGCGCCTGACGCAGGTACGCGGGGAACAGCTTCACGGAGGAGGTATTAAGCACGCTGAGCGGCGCGGCATTGCGCTTCTCTCCTGGAATCGTACCCCCCTCCGCTGCAGTATCTCCCTTTTATCCCAATACACGTTGAGTGCCGCCCCACTCACCTCTCCTTCCTGCTTGTGGTCCACGAAGCGCGGTGGCGGTATGTCGGCTCCCGGCGGCTCCATCTCCAAGAATGCGCACAAGTGTTCGTTCTGCTGCCGGTGCTTCCCGTCGGCTGCCACGAGGCAGCGCCACATGAACGTCGCGCACGTGCGGGAGCAGCTTCTGATGCCGCCGCCGCCCGACTCAGACGAAAAGGAGGATGGCCCTGCTCGGCCGTTGGGAAACTCGTCTCCTTCCGGCGTGCTGGGCGGTGGCAGCGCGGACGACCTGGACGACATCCATCCTGTGCATCCTACGACGGAGGGCACGGCGGCTGAAGCTGCCGACAATGCTGCTGCGGCGTCCACCTTCGTCGACCAGAGCGTTGAAGAGTCACGCACCCGTGACAGCAACGAAGGAGTGGCCAGGGGCACTCTGGCTGGACCGCGGCCACCTGCGGCCGCGGTGCGTCACGTCCTTAGTTCGAGCGTCGCCGCACGCATCCGAGACTACTATGAGCAGATGCCGGAAGCGTCCCTGTCGACGTCTGTGGCTGGTCGACCGGAGGGGCTGCCTGCAAGCAAGTTCACCGGCGCAGGTATGCGTAAAGTTCTCCAGTTTGTCGTTTCGGCGGGTGGCTGCGGCCTTTCCCGGGTCGACCAGTACTCCCTGGCTGAGACACTTTACGCGGTGAAGGCCCAGTTTGACTACTCGGACGGGGAGGCCGCCGTGTTCAAGTCCCTGTTTCCCACGCCGTCGTCATTCGCCGCGGGCATCCGCACGGAGCAGAACAGGGTGCTTGCACGGCTGGGCTGGTTGCAGGTCCCCATCGTCGTCAACAACAAGACTCACATGATCTACTACCGTGACCTGCTAAGTACGGCCGTCGAGGCGGTGCAGTCAGCGGCAAAAGTCGACCTCGACGGCGGCGCGCTGCCTGACGCCGCGGACGGCTCTCGGCGCCGGTCGACCTTCCTCGACTCAGACCTGTTCATCAAGGACTCCCATTCGATCAAGAACCTGCACGGGCCGCAAGCACGACCCCTGTTCGCAAACCTGCACGCCGACGAAGCACTCGTCTCCGGGAGTGGCGCCCACTATGTCTTCCCCATCCGCGCTGAGTTTCCAAGCGTGAACGGTGGCGGCCGCTGGGTCACCGTCGGGTACGTCCCGCATATAGCGCGGCCGACGGAGCACGGCAGCAAGGTGCTGCTCGCGGCCAGCGACGGCCGCAACGACCTGCTACAGCGTTGTTTGGCGGTCTTGCTGCGCCGGTTCGTGCGCGCCAGTGAGCGAGGCTTCCCTGTCCACGTGGGTGGGGAGAGCATGCGGATGTTGGTGCCACGCATTGGAGGCGTAGTGGTGGACTTCTTTGAGGAACGCGCTCTGTACGCCCTTGGAGGTACGCGGAGCAACATGATCTGCTCGCACTGCCGGGTGAGCCGTGCCGTTTGCTGCGATGCAAAGGCTGGAGAAGCCCATCCACGCGACGTCGTTGAGACGTTGGAGGCCCAACTGCACGCAGCGAAGCGCCGACTAGTCGGTGAGCGCGCTTCCCTCCGTGGTCCCCTCGCCCTCGCCCACAGTGCGCTGGCCTTTGTACCGGCATTGGGTGCAGTGCACGGCCTTTCGACGGGGAACCTAAACTACTTCCGTGTCATCACCTTCGACCTTTTGCACGTTTGGAAGTTGGGCATCTTGCAGATGATGGCGCAGCTTCTGCCTGCCTTTCTGAAGTCGGTTTGTACGTCTGAGGCGGGCGCCAGGATGGGGACTGTGCAGCGCACGCTGGACGTGATCAACCTGCGCGGCTTCCGGCTTGGGCGTCGCTGTCGTGCTTCTCCCGCGCCTCCTGGGTGCTTTGTGTCGCCGAAGGAGAAACAGGCCACCATGAATGGCCGGAGCTGGCGGCACTTCGTCGTTCATTGGCCGTTCATGGTTGCCAGACTGGCGGGCCCGGCGGATCCTCAGCGCCTTTTGTCGTCGCTGCGTCGCAGTCAGCGGGTGAGGGCGCAGTCGCTTTTCCGTGCTGAAGTGGACGAGGAAGACTCGAGCCCTGGGCTGGAGGAGGAAGATCAACCAGCTCCTTGCGGCTTCGAGATGGGCGAGGGGTCGAACTACCACTCCCTTTTCGGGGAGATGCCGGTGGAGGACGCAGTACAGGACATGTACTGCCAAGCCGCGTCACTGAGCGGCCGCTTTGTTGGCGACAATGTCGCGGAAACGGTCTACCTTTCCGGCAACGAGCTGGGGTCCATTGCGGCGGCGGCTCTCAAGCTGGGACGCTGTATCCAGGTCATTCTGGGGCCGGTCCACACGTCGAAGCTGCACCGGTTAATGCTTCACCTCGCTGCTGAGTTGCAGAACCGCGGGAACCTGTCGGAGGGCGACACGAGCGTAAACGAGTCGCTTCACAAGCTTTGCAAGAAGATGTATACCCGCTCAAACAAGCGCGGTCCCACCCTCTCGATGCAGATGATGCGCGGCGAGCAGAGCCAGACGGAGATTTTGCGCGGTATGGTCAACGATGAGGGCAGCGATGACGAGGAGGTCGCGGACGAGAGCGACGACGAGGAGGCTACGGAACGGCGTCACGCGGCAAGGGACGGTCATGTCGTGGACGTCTCCGACGTCCCGCCGGTCGTGCTGCAGATGAGCACTCGTGGCATTTGGTTCGCGCTGGAGGACGTGCTTGGTCTGCCCGGCTTGTCAAACCTGCCCGAGTTGCTGGAGGTTGACCGAGCGACTACTGTAACGGTTGCCAAGACGCTCTTGTTTGAGCCAAGGTTCGAGTGGGACGCTGCTCGCGACGTGCAGTACCTGCGTGCTACGCCGTCGTTTAATGGCCGCCCGTGGTATAACCGCCTGCGCTACTTGGACGCGGATGGCGTGGTTTGCTGGGGTCAGGCTCGTTTGGTGCTGCGACGCGTTGAGCGTACCACCCGCCATTGCATTGTGGTTTGGCGCATGCGGCGGGCAGAGGCGCGCCCAGGTTGCGTTCTTTCGGCGTACGGCTGCCAGCGGCTGGCCTGGCATTTACCGTTTTCGGGCAGCTTGTGGCCGAGTGTGGAGATCGTTGACGTGGAGCAGATCCTGCGCCTCGAGCATGAGTTGCCGGACTGGAGGGACATGGCGGACCGCGGTGGCATCGACACCATGGGCTCAGAGAGGGTCGTCACCGTGGCAGAGCGACGTGACGCGCGGTTTTTTGTGAACGCCTTTTACCCTTGGACGTCACGCAAGCAATCGTGAGCAGGCTTCTTGCAGCTGGCGTCGGCCTTCGTTGGCGGGTGTGCACGTCGGCGGCGATACATCGCTTGCGGTGCCGTCGGCGCGGGCGGGGCCTAGATGGCGCTGGACATGGTCTTGGTGGTGCGTGAGGGGCGGGACAATGACCCTCGTTCGTGGCGTGTGGTGTTGGCAGGGGTAACGTGTGCCGGGTTGCTGTTCGTGGTAACGCTTTTTTTGTAAGCGTGGTCGTGCGCTGCGCGAGTCGTCTTTTAGTTTGTTTTTGTGTTGAGTGAGTGCGTGGGTTGCGGTCGACGGAACTGGCTTCCGTCGTCCTTGTCGGCATCGTCTACCTGCTTTGATAGAATAGTTGTAGGTCTCTTTGACGTTCCCTCTTTATAGAGGCACTTATCCCACACGCTCTGTAGCGTGGCAGCAACACCGTTCCTGTGTTAACCTATCAGCCATCTCCATGAGACACAGCGACGGATCTCCTCTTTCCGCCTGGCTGGACACGCCCACCGCAGCCACAGCAACAATTACCCACTGCGACGCCCCTCCCGCCTGCATCAGAAATGTGCAAAAACAACAACTGCTTGCACCGCATACAAGCAAAGCACGGCCGCCGCGACACCCGTCCCCACCGCTGCCGTAGGTGCCCATCCGCGCGCTGTCCTCGCTGGAGAGCAGACAAGGCTCCGAGTCACCATCAGCCGGCCTTGGCTGCTGCGTCTGCCGTCCGCAGCTCCACTGAAAACGCCCCGCCTGCTTCACCGCAGCTGCGCGACAGCACAGGTTGGCCACGTTCGCGAGCGGGCCGGCCACGGCCGTCACGCCGGGGCCCTTCCCTTCTCGACTGCTATGGCCCCACCGTGCGGCTTCAAGGTTGCCTTACGCTCGAAGTCCACCTCCAACACGCGCCATCCCGCCGTGGCCGCCGCCGTCACCGCCGCGACGCGCCTAACGGTCGGCCTGCTGCCGACTCGTCGATGAAGCCCCACACCACCAAGTCCCTGTTCGATGATGCCCCACACGACCAATTCGGTTACTAACCAGAGAGCCCGTGCCCTAATTCAAACGGCGGCTATCGTGCTGGACAGTCATTGGTCAGAGTGGCCACGGGACGGCTCGGAGCAAGGCAGGATCAAGAGACTCGCTCGCAACAGCCGAGGGCTCCTGCGATTGGGGCCCTCGAGAGCTACCCAAAAAGAGCTGACGCACCTACGTTTGTCCAGGCCTTTGTTCGCGGAACGAGGCGCGGCCGAAATTTCAAGCGTTCGGGAACACCCTGTCGTGCGCTCCTGTTCGCAATTTCGTCCTATTGTCGCTTCCTTTGACGATCCCCGCCCGAGGCGTGTCCCCGTGTGCATCGGGGCCGGCGGGAATGGCACCAGAGAGGGGGGCGGGGCAGGGGTGGCGACAAGCGGCTGTGCTGCGGCGAGGCAGCATCGGCCGCGGCCCCGCGCGAGAGGGCCGTTCAGGGGCGTGGCGAGCGGGGGCGGGCTGTGGGGGGGGGGTGGGGAACCTGCGGCCGTGGCGTGTCGGCCGCGGCCCGACCCAGGAGCATCATTCCCGGACGTGTGGGGGGGGGGGGACGCCCCTACGGGCGCGTGCGGCGGGGGTGGCAACCAGCGGCCGTGCCGTGTCGGCCGCAGCCCCGCCGGAGAGCATCGCTCTGAGAGGTGTGGGGAGGGGCGGGCGTCACGTGGGAGGCGTCCAAGGGGGGGTTGGCATGGAGCGGCCATGGCGCGGCCGAGCAGTGTCGGCCGCCCCCGCTCGAGCGCTGCTCAGGTGGTCTGGGAGGGGAGGGTGGGGGGCGGCACGGGGGAATTGTGGGGGTGCCTGCTCACGAGGGCCGCAGCGTGGCGGCCCCCATGGCCCCCCCCCCACCCTCGACCCTGTTTCGCCCGTGCCTGGTGTGGGGAGGGGGGGAATGGGTGCTACTGGGTGCATGGTGTGTACCGTGAGGCACGCGCTGCGCTGTTACCCGGTCGCCGTCGCCGTCGTCGTGACCATCCCCAACGCCGGCACTGCTTCCGCGTCCATCTCTCGCCCCGGCACCGCCGCAATCACCACCATCCCCACCACCACGACGGACACCACCGCCGCCACCGCAGCCGCCATCACCACCTGCACGTGAGTGGCTCTGTTTTGTCGCCAGCGGCGCCATCGTGAACGTGTCGGCCGCCCTGTTTTCGCCCGAGGGGCCACGCCATGGACCCGCCCCTCCCCGCCGTCGATCGGGAGGCGTGGGAGGTGTCTGAGGGGTCGGCCGACGAGACGCGCGCCGCTGTGCTCGCGTCACAGCTCTCTCTTCGGCGGCGGCGACACTACGTGGCGCTGCTGGGCGCCGTGGCGCGGCGCCGACGGCGCGGCGGGTCCGTCCCCGGCCGCCTGCCCAACCGCCCGCATGGTTTCGATGGGGGCTTCGATAGCATTCTTCGTGACTACTTTGGCGCGGACGGTTGCCCGCCTGTGTACGGCGAGGCAGATTTTGAGACGCGCTTTTGTGTGCCCCGGAATGTTTTTATGGAGATATACGACGACGTAAAGGATCTTCCCTACTGAAAGCGGACGGTCAACGCAACTGGGCAGCCACAGGCGCATGGACTGCAGAAGGTGGTGGCTGCCTTTCGCGTGCTGGCGTACGGCGAGGCCGCTGATCAGCCTGACGAGTACCTGCGCCTGGCGAAGTCAACAACGGCGGTAGCGACGCAGATGCTAGTCGACCATATTGTGGACAACTACGAGTGCTCTTACTTGCGGCCACCCACTAAGCAGAAGCTGGCCCACATCCTCGACCGTAACGCGGCACGGTTCATGCCAGGCTGTATGGGCAGCATTGACTGCTCTCACTGGGCCTGGCGCATGTGCCCCAAAGCGCTTGCAGGCCAATACCCAGACTACAAGAAGCGACGCTCTGTGGTTATGGAGACGGTTTGTGATGAGGACCTTTTTATCTGGCATTTCTTTGTTGGCCCGCCTGGGAGCCACAACGATCTCAACGTGTGGGGCCAGTCCCCGCTGTGTATGGACATTACCAGTGGACAGTGGCCCCCGGACATGTTTGAGTACACACTGAACGGCCGGACCCGTCGCTTACTGTACTATTTGGGCGACGGTGTTTATCCCCATTTTCCTTTCTTTGCCCGACCCTTCTTACGTGCCGCCAACAACTCCCTGAAACGTCGCACGTACAACCGCCTGCAGGAAGCACTTGGAAAGGACGTGGAGCGCCTGTACGGCGTGCTGACCGCGCGGTTCCACATTTTGCTCCGGCCTGCCAAATTCCACTCTGTCGACCGCATTGTCCGCACTGCCAAAGCTGTGGCCATCCTGCACAACATGGTCGTCATTAACCGTCGGGACGGGTATCTTTCTCGGCGCCGCATCGGCGATTCTTTTGGTGAGCCGGGCGCCGCGGCCTCGACGTTGGCCGCGGCGGCTGCAGCAGCGTTGACGGAGGCCGCGGGGAGTGCCGCCCTGGCGGTGGGCCCAGCCGGTGGGTCTGGCGAAGGTGGGGGGGGGGCGGCCGCGGGGAGTGGCACCCTGGCGGCCGGCCCAGCCGGTGCGTCTGGCGGAGGTGGGGGGGGGGCGGCCGCGGGGAACGGCACCCTGACGGCCGGCCCAGCTGGTGCGTCTGGCGGAAGTGGGGGGGCGGCGGCCGCGGGGAGTGGCGCCCTGGTGGCTGGCACGCCGTGTGGACCTGTCGGTGCTCGTGGCGCGGGACGGGTGGTCGCAGGCGGTGGATCTCCAGGTGGACGCGGAGGAGCTGAAGCAGTCGACGGTCGTGGTTGCCGTTCAGGCCACCCTGACGACATGCAGCGGTTGTCCGGCCTGCGGAGCCCGACGGAGCATGAGCGCTTGCGGGAGGACCTGGTGGAGCACATCTGGGCCCATAGGAAGGACGCGCTCGCGCCCTACATCCATCGACACGACGACCTCATGCGATAGAGCCTGAACGGCGTCGTAAAGGGTTTTTTTTTCCCTGACGGGTTTTTTTTTTCCTCGTATCCCGCGTTTGGAGAGTACCGCCGCTGCGGCCAAGCTGTAGTATCACCGCCTTGGGGCCGGCACCGGCCGCAAAGATGGCGGGGCCGGGCCGGGCCGCTACTCGCCCCGCCGCTCGCTTGGCGTGCGGGGCGGCCGCACAGCCGCGGCTGCCCGCCCACGCCCAACCCACGCCCCATCCTCCCCGCGGCCGGTGGCGGCCGCCATCGTGGGATGCTCAAGTGCGGCTTGCTGCGGCCGGCCGCGTCGCCACTCGCCGCGCCGCTCGCTGAGTGCGCGGCGCGGCCGCACTGGTGGCGCTGCTAGGCCGCGCCGCACCCCGCCGGCCCCGGTGCTGTTTTTCGCATGTGGGCGTGGATGGTCTAGTGCGGCCGCTGCGAGAGCGAGGCGTGCGTGGTTTTCTGTTCGGCGTTGTCCACGCCGAGTGCGTGCATCCTCGCCGACTTGGCCCTCACCGTTTCTTGCTGTCATCATCGTGGCTGCAAAGTGCTCAAGGAAAAAAAAACCCGGAGGGAATAAAAAAACCTTTTATGTATCGCTCGTCTGCCAAAGCGTCACAGGAGCAAGTCGTCGTCGTCCTCGTCCTCTTCCAGCTCTTTCACTTCGCCGATGAGGGGGCCAAACTCGTCGTCATCATTGACGTCGCCGATGGCTCCAGTGGCCGCGTCCGGGTCCTGCTCAGCGTCTTCATCACCTTCCCCGTCAGCTTCCTCCTCGTCGGCATAGCTCTCTCCAGATCCCGATGAAGGAACTGTAGGTGCGTGGCGAGGGGCCATCCACCTTGGCCCCTTCCCCTTCGAGCTTCGCTGCGTCGCACATTGAAGCTGCTTGTCGATTTGGGCGCGACGATCGTCGGACAGCAACGCGGCCGCAGCGCGTCCACCGCCCGCGGCCGTCAAGGACATACGTGGATGGGGCGCAATGGCCACCGTGCCTATCCCTGCTGCTTCTGCACGCACCGCCGTGGACGCACTAGGGGTTGAAGTCCCCGCCGGCCGTGTTGAAGTCGGCCGCGCGGCCGCCGCGGCAGGTACAGCACCTCTGGCTGCCCGCGGCGGCTCCACGGGCGGCCGTCCCCACACCACAGCAGGCAGCGACGAAGATGACGTCGCTGGAGTGGGTTCCAATGGACGCCAATTCAGTACCGGCGCAGCGGGTGCCGTGCGCGGGAGGGCAGGGCGAGCCACAGCCGCGATAGGAGGGGAAGAGCGGCCGCCAGACGGTCCCGTGACCGCGACCGCATCGGTTGCGCCGGTGAGCGTGGTGGCGGCGGCAGGACCGGCCGCGGGGGCCGCACAGGTAGTCGGCGCGGCCGTCGTCGCGGCCGCGTCGCCGCCTCGCCCCGGACCGCCACCACCCTCCGACATGCCCCCCAGCAGCGACATCCGCTCTGCCGCACCATCTTCTCCCGCCCCGTCCTCAGGTTCCTCCTCGCTGCCATCTGCGGCTGCCCATAACCTCCCCTCCGCACCACCACCAGCGGCGACGGCCGGTCCATCAGCCGTACCGTCCGCGGCGGCCGCCTCCGAGGCGGCCGGAGCTGCCTGCGCGGCCAAGTGCGCTGCAATAAGCTCATCCGCGCGCTGGGCGAGAAAGTTGCAAAAGCGCGGCTCGTCGCGGATGGCGGGGGCCGACAGCGTCGCTATCAGGTTTCTGTCGCACGCCGCCCGAGCAATGACCTTGAGCGCCTCGGTGTTGGCAATGCCCTCTTTCGCAAAAGCTTTGTCCCTTGCAGCCTGCGCCATCCGGGCCAGGGTCGCCCGCGTGCCCAGCGGCCGTTCGGCAAAGGTCACCGGCCGCTGACGCTTGCCCGGCGTCAGACCATCCGTCGCTTCCGAGCCGGCGCCGTCCGTAGCCGCGCTGGCGACGCTGGCTTCGCCTGCGCCAGCGGCCGCTCCCACCGGCGGGCCCTCCCCGCGGGCCCGCCGTCGGCGCGCCTCTTGGGCGGCCATGGCGGCCGCCCCGCTATACTTGTCTGAAACCTTGAGCACCCGCCAGCAGTTCATCCAGTACTCCGCTCTTGACTCGGGTGACTTAAGCCTCGGGTGGGGAACGTACTTCCCCATTCTGATGGCCTCGTACACATCCCGCTTCTCGTAGGAGGCCATCATGGCCAGCTCCATGTCGGCCTCCGATGGGTTGCCAGTCAGGTCGAGCCTCTCCACGTGCACACGCGCGCACACCAGGCGCATGACCTTCTCATTCAGCTTCTGGTAGTATCGCTGCACGGCGGCGGCCTCGCGGACAACCCTAGTACCGAGGCCGCCATCACCGGCCTGTGCGGCAATGCGGTCCATACGCGCCTGGAAAATGGCCGTCACAGCAGCAAAAAACTCCTTGCCCTTCTGGTCGGTACCCACCACAGCATCCTCAGACACCTCCAGCCACGCCGCACTCAGCTGTACGCGCTCGACGGCGGAGTAGGGGACCCCATTGGTGTGGATGCGATGTCCCACTCCAGCTCGAACGCCCTCGGCGCCGCGGCCGCCGCCGCGGCCGCGTCCTCGAGCGACTGCAGCCGTGGTGGCGGCCGCTGAACCTCCTCCGCGGCCGTGGACGCCTCGTCCGCCTCGGCCGCGACGCCCGGCGCTGGGTCGCGTGCGGGCCCCGGCGGCTGCTGCGGCGGCCTCTCCGTCGGGGTCGCCGTCACCATCGGTGAGGCCGTCGCCGTCTCCGTTGCGGGCCGTGCGTCCTCCCGCGGGCGGTGGCCGACCGCCTCGTCCGCTCGGCCCTCCGTCACGGGACGCCCCGCCACCTCGGCGGCGCCGTCGGCCACGCGCCGGGGCATTCTCGGGGGTGCTGTACCCGGCGGAACTCGCTGCCCCGCTGCCGTCGCTGTCGTACCTGGAGCAGGTCCCACTGCCGCTGCTGCCAACCTCGTCGCGGCTGCTCCGTCCCCCACTGGCGGTGAGAGGGGACGGGAACATGGCGGAACGGTTGGCGCTGCTGCTGCTGCTGCAGGTGGCGCTGCCGCAACCGGCGGTGGCGCTTGCGGGGGATGACCTACCCGGCCCGGGGAGCAAGCAGGGGGAGTCGGTTCCCCCCGCTCTCCAGATGTTGTCACCGCCGCGGGGCCGGAGGGCGTCGCGGCCGGCGCAGGCAAGTTGTTCAAGAATGGCTGCGGTCGTGGGCCGGTGTCGCTCGGATCACCCTGGCGCGGCTGCTCGGCGTTTGGCTGCTGCCCGCTGTACGAGCTCGGCGGTTGCGGGCCGCTTGGCGGAATGCCCCCGTCCGGTGCCGGGGACGGTAACGACCTCGGCTGTCCGCCCGCCGTCGCAGAAGACGACGGTCGGTTGGCCGCCTCGCCACCTGCCAGCGGCCGCGCCTGCCCGCGAGGGCTCGGCGGCCGCTGCTGCTGCTGGTTGCGTATTCCGCTTGGCCCCGCCTGGCCGTCGCCTAGCGGCGGCGGCGCCTGGCGCCGCGGGCTCGGCTGCCGCTCCCACTCCTCGCCGCCCCTCCCGCTGGGCCCCGCTTCGCCACCGCCCAGCGGCGGCGGAGTTTGCCGACGCGGGCTTGTCGGCCGCTGTTGCCGCCGGTGGCCCCACGCACTCGGCCCCGCTTGGCCGCCATCCGATGGAGGCCAAGCCTGCTCGCGTGGGCTCGGCGGCCGCTGCCGCTCCTGGTTGCCCCACGTGCTTGGCCCGGCCTGGCCGCCGCCCAGCGGCGGCGGCGTTCGACGGCGTGGGCTTGGCGTCCGCAGCTCCCGCTGGTTGCCCCACCCGCTCGGCCCCGCTTGGCCGCCGCCCAGCGGCGATGGCGATTGACGGCGTGGGCTGCGCGCCCGCTGCAGCTGCTGGTCTGCCCACCCGCTCGGCCCCGCCTGGCCGCCACCCGACGGCCGCCAAGCCGGCCCGCGAGGGCTCGGCGGCCGTTGGAGCTCCTGGTTGCCCCACCCGCTCGGCCCTGATCGGCCGCCGCCCAGCGCCGACGGCGATTGACGGCGTGGGCTGCGCGCCCGCTGCTGCTGCTGGTTTCCCCACTTCCTCAGCTGAGCCTGGTCGCCGCCCGACGGCCGCCAAGCCGGCCGGCGAGGGTTTGGCGTCCGCAGCTCCCGCTGGTGACCCCACCCACTCGACCCCGCTTGGCCGCCGCCCACTCGCGGCGGCGTCTGACGGCGCTGGCTGCGCGCCGGCTCCTCCTGCTGGTTGCCCCACCCGCTCGGCCCCCGTTGGCCGCCACCCGACGGCCACCACGCCTGCCAGCGAGGGCTGGGCGGCCGCTGCAGCTGCTGGTTGCCCCACCCGCTCGGCCCCGCTCGGCCGCCGCCCAGCGGCGCCGGCACTTGACGGCGAGGGCTCTGCGGCTTCTCCCGCTCCGCGTTGCCCGACCCGCTCGGCCCCGCTTGTCCGCCACCCGATGGCGGCCAAGCCTGCTCGCGTGGGCTCGGCGGCCGCTGCCGCTCCTGGTTGCCCCACGTGCTCGGCCCGGCCTGGCCGCCGCCCAGCGGCGGCGGCGTTCGACGGCGAGGGCTTAGCGTCCGCAGCTCCCGCTGGTGACCCCACTTACTCGGCCCCGTTTGGCCGCCGCCCACTCGCGGCGGCGTCTGACGGCGCTGGCAGCGCGCCGGCTCCTCCTGCTGGTTGCCCCACCCGCTCGGGCCCCCGTTGGCTGCCACCCGACGGCCACCACGCCTGCCAGCGAGGGCTGGGCGGCCGCTGCAGCTGCTGGTTGCCCCACCCGCTCGGCCCCGCTTGGCCGCCGCCCAGTGGCGGCGGCGATTGACGGCGCGGGCTTGGCCGCCGCTCCTGCTGCTGGTTGCCCCACTCGCTTGGTCCGCCCTGGTTGCTGCCCCACAGTTCTCGTCCACGGAGGCCGCCGTCCTGCGGCCTCGTGATGCCCGCCAGGTCCTGCCTCGGTGGGCGAGCCGCTCAGGGGCAATGACAGGTCCAGTGGCACAGTCCGTGGCGATGCCCCGCGCGCTCTGCCAGGCGACACTGCCAGCACAGGCGCCAAAAGCCTCGGCGCACCTGCGTAAGCGACAGCTCCGCAGACTGACCCCACCAGCGATTTGGCGCCTTGCCCGCGGGCGGTCGAGCGGCCCACGGGCACCCGCACCTCCACTGACAGAGCGGGTACTCCGGGCCCGTCACCTGCGCCCGGTGACAACGGGCGCAGAGGGCCCGGCAGCCACGGCGATGCTGGTCCTTGCTTATCTGCCGCGGCGGGGACCCACCTCCTGGTGGCAGGCCCCTGCCAGGTCCGTCCTTGGACGGCCCACTGCGTCCTTGGTCCCCACCGTCGCTCGCCGTCATTGTGACCAGCAGGAGACAAAGGCAGCACAGGATGCGTCTCGCGGTCCGACAGCGAGGGGGACAGGGGCTCGTGCCGGCCTGGCCGCCGATATCCGCCGGCGAGAGTTGGGTCTGACGGCTGAAGGCGGCCGGCGTCGCGGCCGCTGGTCATAGCCGCTCGACGTCCCGGGTGCGCGATGGATGCGCTCGCCCAAAAAGAACGAACCGGCACTGCTGTGGGGAGCGATCCCCCCCTACCTCTCGCCACAGCACGAGAGCCCGAGATGCGGCCGCCAGCGCATGTTGCGCGCGGCCACACAGCGGGAAAAAATCAGCCAAGTGTCGCCCGAAACAGCCACCAACCGCACGTACTCCACAGCGGCGCGCGCGACCATACAGAGCGCGACCCGTTCTGGGCGGCCGCACGTAGACTCGCGGTCTGGACGACAGCGGCACTAGCCGTGCGGCCGCCCAGAATCCAGGGGAGAGCCGCCTCCACCCGTGCGGCCGATGCCAGGGGGGATGGTCCCCAGCGGCGTCGACAGTAGGGCCGCCCCTAAAAAAGAGACACCAGGCGCGAAAACCGTGCGGCCACGGAGACGATGCGAGGGAAAACGGCCCCTCCCCGGCACGGCCGCGAACATTGCACACGCCCCTTCGGAAGAGGGGAGGCGGCGACGAACCGCGGCCGCCGTGCGGCCACGAGGGACGCACGGGAGTGGCCGCAACGCGGCCGGTGTGCCACCAAAGACCCACACGACGGCGGGGCGGTGCGGCCGTCACTTGCCCGTACGGCGAAGCGGCCGGATCGAGGGTGTCGGGGAGACCAAGGCAGTGCGGTGACCCCTGCCTCGCCGGCTGCCCCTCCCCGTAGTGGAGGGGGGGGGGCCTGGCCGTCGACGGCCACAGTGGCTCCGCCGGACCCTATTGGGTCACACGGGCGGGGCCCCCAAGTGGCAAACGCCCCCTCCTCGCGCGGGGGGACCGTGCGGCCGACTGCTGCCGCTGCACAATAGAGTTGGGGGGGGGGGGCACGAGCACGCGGACGACCAACGCGGCGCAGGTCGCGATGCAAGGAGGGGCACAGATGGCGACGCGCAACCCCTCCTCGAGCGGGGCGCCCGTGCGGCCGACTGGTGTGGCCGCACAATTGAGGGTGGAGGCGGGGGAGAACGAGCGTGCCGGCGACCAATGCGGCGCAGGTCGCGACGCGGGGAGGGGCACAGACGGCGACGCGCACCCGCTCCTCGTGCATGGCGTCCGCGTGCCCGCCTGGTGGGGCCACAAAAGGGGGTGGCACAGCCGAGTGTGTGGTGGATTGTGGTGTCGGATGTCAAATGCAAATCGCACGGGGCGCGCACGATGAGTGGCCCCCAAGCGCAAAGCACCGATTGGCTGGTGTGCGACGGTCGTGCGGCTCGCGACAGTGGACGACAGTATGGGGGGCACATAGAGGGACACCCCGACTGCATCTGGCGCACAGGCCGACGCCAAAATCAATCTGCCCCCCCTATTCTTCGAGGCTGTGCGCCTCGCACGCGATTGGCGCGCCGCATGACTGCGCCCGTCGCGACCCCACGCGTGGGCGGGAGAGGCGGGGCTGTGGGCTGGCGCGGGGGGGCGCTGTGGCCCCGCGTGGGACGCGGGTGGTGAACTCGGTATACGTAGCATGGCGAGGTCGCTCGCCGCGGGAGGGGGCGCCAGCCAAAGGAGGACGGGCGTGTCAGAAACCAACTGACACGCTCAAACCGGCCTCCCAATCGAAGAAGAGGGCGGAGGGGGCCGCGCCTCCTCCTGCGGGCGAGTCCAACGACCACCCCCGGCATGCGCCTGTGCGGACAGTCCGGCACAGAGTGCCCCCTACCGTGCCCTGTCGGCGGCGGCTTCGCCGACGCCCTCGCTTCGGCGCCACGCGCACTGCACACGTGGCCGGAGGAACATAATAACGCAAAGCGCGCCGTAGGGACCACGAAAACAGTACCATTCGTGAACTGCCGCTGACAGGCGACGTACGTCGTCCGCCACGTTCGCGAGCGCAGTATCCGGCGAAGGGGGGGGGGGGCAAGGAGGGGGCGCGGGATCCGAATGCGGGATGCGCGGAGCGACCAGGATCCGCGTGCGTTGGCGCAAGGGACGGCGGCGAGGCCCGGTGGAGAAAGCTGGGCGGGGGGCATCCGCGCTTGACAGCACGCTGAGGCAGGGGGGGGGGCGGCACCATAGGACATGCCCCCGCGTCTCGCGACGGCCACGACAGAAACACACCCAGAGGCACCGTACGCAACGCCAACGAGAGACGAGAAACCCGTTGACAGTCTCCCCACCTGTCGTCCATCCAGCACACGGAGCCACGTGATTGGCCACCTCGACGAAACAGCAATAAAAACACAGAAGTTGGCCATACTTGCACCAATGACTGCATGAATGTCGCATATGGCACAGGAATATAGGGCAAAAAAAGTCCCCACGTGCCACAAAATGGGCCCAATCCCGGCCAAAGCGGCCCCATTCCTCCAAAGCATTGGCCAGACGTCCCGATACTGACTGGGTTTGTCGTGCGTGTCACGTGATTTACGGACCAGAATCGAGTGCCGCCGGCATGTTTCGACTGCTGCCCGGCTCCGAGACGGGGGCTACCGCATATTGTCGCTTCCGTATCCATTTCGTGCAATCCTGGAGCGAAACTCGACGATCCGGAGCCATATCGACGTTCTTGTACCGGACTCTTTCCCGTAACCGAGAGGACAGGCTGGCGACTTGTAAAAATCATGTAGCCCCCGTCTTTGCACAACTACATTACGAATATCCAGAGCCGCCGCTCTCAGCCAGTCACAGACGCGCACGTGGCGTTTGAAAATTCATACGGCCCTGAGATGGTCATGAGATGGAAACGCATTGGTGGAAACACTCTCAGGCTGACCAGTCTGACGGTTACAGATTGAAACTACATGGAGAAAGACTTTCTTCTCGTCAGACAGCACACCCCTACTGCTGTTGCAGTCCCTGGCGGGCTGCGGCCTTTTGGCGTCAGGGTGACGCTCGCCGCCGATGTTGGCGGTGGGCCGCTGCGAGTGCTGGCTGGGAGGTGGACGGTGGCGTCTTTGTGGGCGGCGGGCGGCTGCTGGCGTTGGCGGGCGGTGGCCCTTGTCGTGGATGTCGGCTTCAGACCGCTGCTGTTTGAGGATGGGCCTCGCTTGCCGCTAGCATTGGCAGCGGGCGGCTGCTTGCGCTGGCGGTGGTGCTTGTGTTTGGCTGTTTACGGCAGTCATTGTTGGCTCGCGGTCACTGGTATGCGTGGGAGTGACGCTCGCGGCCGTCCATAGTGGCGGCCGGCTGCCGGGGTCGGCTGGGGGGCGGCTCTTGGCGTCACTGTTGGCGCGTAGCGGCTGCTGGTTCGCGGATGGGCGGCGCTCTCTGTGGCCGTTGGTGGCGGACGGTCGTTGTCGCTGACGGGGGGGTGGCGCTCGGCGTTGCTGTGGACGGCGGGCGGCTGCCGGCTCCGGCTGGGAGATCGCGCTCAGTGTCGCTGTTGGCGCCCGGCGGCTGCTAGCGTTGGCGGAGACGGAGCATGTTCCGCTGGCAATGGCGGCAGGCTGTTCCTTGCGCTGGCTGGAGGGTGGCGCTCGCGGCCGGCTTGGCTGTCGGACTGCTCTTGGCGTTAGCGGCGGGCGGCTGCTGGCGTTGACGGTAATGACGATGTGGCGATCGCCGCCAGACTTGTCGTCGGACGGGAACTGGCGTTGCCAGAGGACGGCCCCTGTTTGGCGGGTGCGTTGCGCTTGCCGCGGGCTTTAGTAGCACGTGGCTGCTGGCATTGGCATGAGGGCTGCTCTTCCCTCCTGCGTTGGTGGCGCGCGGCTGCTCGCCGTGGTGCTTACCGTCGCTGTTGGCCCCTGGTGGCTGCTTTTTGAAGGGTTGGCCGCGCTCGCCGCCGGCGTTGGCGGCGGGCGACCGCGGGCGCTTGCGCGGTGGTGGCTCGGTCCGCCGGCGTCGGCGGCGAGCGGCTGGTGGTGGTGGTGGAGGTGTGGCCGTTTCCGCCGGCGTCGGCGACGCGCGGCTGCTGCGGCTTGCATGGGGCTGGGGCTTGGCATCGGTGTCCGTCGCGGGTGGCCACGGTGTGGCGTCGGTTTGGCGCTGTTTGGCGTGGCGCTCGCTCTCGCCCCTGGCAATGGCGGAGGGTGACCACTGCTCAGCGGCAAGGTGGCGCTGTTTGGCGTGAACCTGGTGCTCGCCGCTGGCTGTGACGGTGGGCGGCCGCGGTTTGGTGTCGCAGTGGCGCCGTTCAGGCCCAGGCTGGCCGTCGCCGCTGCTTTGACGGTCGCCACGTGCTGTTGTTGGCGTCGGTGTGGTTCTCGCCGCCGGCTCTGGCAACGGGCGGCTGCAGTCGAATTTGCGGAGGGGTTGCACTTGCCGTCATTCGTGGCGGCAGGCAGCTGCTGGCGTTGACGGGGGGGTGGTGCTTGCGGTCGTTGTCGCCTGGCTGATGCTCTTTGCCGCGGTAGCGCTCGACGCGGGCTTTGCCGTCGGGAAGGTGCTGGCGTGGTCGGCGGATAGCCCCTGTTTGGCGTGGGAGTGATGCTCGTTGCCAACATTGGTGGCGGGCAGCTGCTCGCAATGGCGGGGGGGTGATGCCTGCCGCTTGCGTCGGCGGCGATCCGCAGCTACTGGGTTGGTGGGGGGGTGGCGCTTGCCGTCGGTGTGTGCACCCGGCGGCTCCCACTTGGCGGGTGTGCAGCGCTCGCCGCGGGCGGTGACGGCGGGCAGCAGCTGGCGCTGCAGGAGGGGCGGCGCTCGGTTTCGGCTCTGACGGCAGGCTGCTGCCGGTGTTGGCAGTGGGGTAGTGCACGTTGCCGGCTGTGCCGTCCAGCAGCTGCTGACGTTGTCAGCGGGCGGCCGGTGTTTCACGTGGGGGTGACGCTCGCCGCTGACATTGGCGTGGAGCGGCTGCTGCCTTTGCCGGGGCCTTGCGTCATGCGTTTACCCCTCTGTATCGGCCACGCCCGTTCCACCCTGTTGCACGCTTCGCAGGTGTCTGTGGTCCTCTTCAACGTCTTGCGGAACCAGTCTGTCGAAGAGCACTTGTGTCGCGAAAACTCTGAGAAGGAGTTTTGCGGGCTGGGGCCTTCCCATCCTGCCAATATCGGCAAAATGTTGTACAACTTGTCCGACCCCGAGCTCCGCATCAAGGGGAGCTCAACTCCGACCTTCACAGGGGGGATCTGCCTCGACAAGGAGTGCAACAGGCTCACTACTGTGACCCTACACAATGAGAGCTGCTCGTACACGGCTGACATTATAGAAGGCGACAAGACTGATGCGGAGCCATCGCCGCCCATACGGGCGACCTCGCCGTGCTGTGGACGCCCCGCGCTGCGCACGTGCGCTGCCGGCCAAGGGGGCGGACGGGGAGGGGGGTTCCCGCGACGGGCGCCCCACAGGTTGCGGCGTCCTGGAAAGCAAGCGCCACGAGCTCGCCTGGCGGTCTCCACCACCACCAGCGGCACCACCGGGCGTGCCTTGGCGCCGACGACGGGCGGCCACGCAGCCAGCCGCCGCCGCCCGCGCCTGTCACCCCTCAACGCCGCCGCAGTGACAGCGAAGACCGCAGCGCTCAAACAGCATGGCGGGACCGCTGCGGCAGCGGTGGCCGCCACCATTCCTGACCTGCAGCCGCGGATCGCGGAAGAAGGGACCGCCAACGCTGGCAAGCGGGATGGGGGGAGGGAAGGAGGCGGCGGCGGCGGACACGCTGGCCCAGTAAAGCCCACCTGCACCGGCAGCGGCGGCAGGGGCACACGGCCGGCGTGGCCGGTCACCCAATCCCGCCGCCATTGCCGTCGCCGCCGTCGCCGCCATCGCCGCCGTCGCCGCCGCCGCCGCCGCCGTCGCCGACACGCCGTCGGTCGCGCCGTTGGTCGAGCCATCGGCGGCGCCGTCGGCCCCTTTGGCAGCCGTCACAACGTGGTCCGCTAGCGCCGCGGTCACCGCCGGGAGCGTGACCCGCTCGTGTACCACCTCCCGGGACTGACGCCTCCCCCCCCCCGTCCCCCACGGCAACTAGGTCCGCTTTTTGGGGCGGGAGCAACGCCGCCAGCAGAGGCGACCGGGTGCTCGCCAGCGGCGACGGCAGCGGCTGCCGCCCAACTGCGTGCAGCCTCACCCGAGTAGAGGCGTGCAGCGACGACCGCCAGGCGGGACGGCGACTGCACATATGCCACGTCGGCCTGCGACGTGTCCCACGGTGATGGCGGCGGCGACGACCGCCGCCAGCACAGTCGTCACGGCTAGGATGTGTGGGGACGACGCTGGAGCCGCCGCCGCCGCCGCCACCGGCGTCGACGCCGCCGCCGGCTCGTCCGCGGCGGACGCATTGGCGGAGGCGGCGGCGGGCGAGGTGTCGCGTCGCCCCCCGGCGCGCCCTCGCCCATTCGCGGTGGCCAGGGCGGTCCGCAACGCGCTGAGCTGCGGCTTAAGCGCCGCGAGCTCCCGGATCAGCCCCGCCCGCCCCGGCGGCGACACCCTGTGGCTGCTGATGGTGGCGGACGCGCTGCGCTTGATAAGCGCCGACTCGGCGGGCTTGTTGGTCGCGTAGACGTTCGCGTTAGGCACGTCGCCCAGCAGCTTGTCGGGTCGGCAGGAGCGTCCCGCGCCGAGGGGAGCGCCGGGCTGCCACTTGTGCGTGCCTCGCATCCTGTGCGGGGGGTGGGGGGACACGAATGGCGGGACGGGAGGGGCGGAGGGGGGACAAAGAAAAAAACGGGCTTAGCAAGCAGCAGACAGGGAGTCAGGCTCAAGGGGCGAGAAACCGCACAGCGCGGAGAGGGGAAGGGGAGGAACAGGGTGTACAAAGCGCGCGTCGGGCAGGCCGGGGAGCACAGCCGAGGCAGCGGCGGCGTCACGACGTTCCATACGGCAGCAAAAAACGATCGACACTCGGGGCTGCACCGCCGGTCACGGCGGTGGCGGCCACGGCGAGGCCGGCCGCCGCAAGCGCCGCGGCTGGCGCCGCCGTCCGCGCCAGCCATGGCGGACCCCCCCCCCACCGGCACCGCGCCAAACCTGCTACGGCTCGCGCCTGAACGAGGTGGCCGCCCTGCCAGCACCCACGGCGTCCTCCCCCCACCCCCCCCGTGTGCGCTCGCGGACCTGGTCCAAGTGGACGATCGCGTCCGCGCCGACGTCTACCCCCAGCCACCGGTACATCGCACAGGATTGCGGGTGCGGCGCGGCGGCGCGCTCCAACCTCAGCCGCATGGGGTCGCCCGGCACGTCCAGCGGCGGATGCACACCCACCTGCCGGCTGCCAAAGTGGACGCCGCCGACCGAGAGCGCGCCGTTCAAGGCGCGCGCCAGCGTCCACGCCGCGGGGTCGTCGCTCCACGCGGCGTTGACGCGCACGGTGCGGGCGGGCCCAAGCCATTTGGCGGAGCGTGGCGGGCGTGACGAGTCGGCAGGCGCACGCCACCGCCGCCGCCGCCGCCGCCGCCGCCGACCACGACACGCCGCCGCCCGCGGGGGTGCCAACCGTGTCAGCGGCCGCGGCGGCCGCGACCAGGTCGTCGCCGCCGCGTGTCAGCGCGTCGCCGAAGTCATTGTCATCGGCAGCGAGCCGGCCGAGCACCGCCTCGAGCAACCGCGGCACGTCGAGCAGCGCGGCGGTGCCCCCCGCGCCGGCGCCAGCCGGGCAGCTGCACAGCACGACCGCAACGACGCGCTGGGCGGGCAGCTTGGCCGCCGCCGTCGGCTGCGCACGCAGGCGGCCGGTCACGCGGTCCAACACAGGGGGAATGCCGTCGCCGATGAGACCGCCAAGGACCCACCGGATCAACCGCGCCGTCCCGCTCGGGCAGCGCGTACAGCACCACCGCTTGCAAGACGCTGACGCCTGACCGCATCCACGTGGCCACGTCCTGGATCAACAACAGCTCGGCAATCACGTATCGCACATCCGGGCGGGAGAGGTCGGCCACTGCCACATCGAGGAAGTGGCCGGTGGCCATGGAGTCGGCGCGGACGCCCACCAGCGGGAATCCAACTGTGGACATCACCGTGTCGACAGCGACCGCGTCAGGGCGGCGGCGGCGACGGCGGGCGGCGCCGCTCCGGCGGTCGGCGACGCCGCCGTCGCCGCCGAGGAGCGACCAAAGGCGGCCGACGGGCGACGCCGCCTCGGCCGCCGCGTCGGCCGCCGCGTCGGCCGCGCCGCCGGACAGCGGCCGCAACGGCGGCCACGGCGATGGCGGCGGTGGCGGTGGCGGTGGCGGCAGCGGCAGCGGCGACAGTGGCGGCGGCGGCCGCGCAGAGGATGGCGGTGGCGGCCGCGGCGACGATGGCGGCGACAGGGGCGGTAGGGTGTACTCTCCGCCAAGCCGCCATCTTGCCAGCAGCAAGAGCGACTCTGCGGCCACCGCCGCGGCCGCGGTCGCCATTGTCGCTGTGGTCGCCGCCGCCGCAGCTGGAGTCGGCCGCTCAGCAAGAGGCGGCGACGGCAGCAACCAACGCAGCCAACGCTACTGTCGCGGTGCGGCGGGTTGCTGTCAAGCCCGGTAAACACCGCCGTGGGGGTGGTGGGGGCCACCCCGTCGGCAACGGGCGCAAGGGAAGGCGCCGCCGCCGCCATCGCCGCTGCTACCGCCGAGGGCGACGTTGTGCTGGTTGGCAAGACCGCCGTCACCAGTGCCACCGATTCCCCGCCGTTCGCCAACACCGCAACCACAGCAGGCGCTGACGAGACGGCCGCTATGACGCTGGCAGCCGGCCCGCGCGCGGCAGCAGATGATGGGGGCGCTGCCGTGGCGTCATCCGCCGCCGCCGGCGCGTCCGTGGCATCCCCGCCCACCGTCGTGTCGTCCACGGCGGTCGCAAACGGCAGCGGGGAGGCCCAATCGGACGCGCCCTCTGGCAGCGCCGCCTCCGCAGCCGCCACGCCCGTGGCGACTCGCCGAGCCCGCCCCCCGACGACCGCCGCGCCAACGGTAGCGCCCAGATCCTCGGCCGCCGCGCAAGCGACACGTGCCATGCCGGCCTCCGCGCCGACGGCGGCGCCCATCGCGACAGCGGTGGGCACTCCAGCGGCGCGCCCCACGACGGCGGCGAGGATGACGGCAGTGCCCGGCCCCTTGGCGGCCGGCAGCAATCTGCCCACATGCCGGTGATAATGCCGACGGCGGCGTCCGGCAATACGCAGGTGGGCACGACAGCGAAGTGCCAAAGGACGTCGGCGACGCCGACGGCAGCGACGTCGACGGAGGCGCCTACCGCCAAGACGACGGGCACTCCAGCGGCGCGCCCCGTGACGGCCGCGGCGCCGACGACGGCGCACAGCGCCATGAAGGCGGGCACACCGGCGGTGCGGCCCACGACGTCCGCTACGCGAACGGCGGTGACGACGACGGCTACGCCTAGCGACACGACGGCGCTCACGATGGCGGAGCGCACGGCGGCGGCGCGCCACACGACAACGGCGACGCCGACGGCGGCGCCCCGCCCTTCGGCGACCGGCAGGCCAGACATTCGCAATCCGGTGGCGGCGACGCCGACGGCGGCGCCCGGCAATTCCGCGGCGAGCCGGCAGCGAGCCCCGACGCCGGCGGCGAAGACGCCAACGGCGGCGTCGAGCGCCACGACAGCGGACACGCCAGCGGCGAGCCCCACGACGGCGGCGACGCCGACGGCGGCACCGAGCGCCACAGCGGCGCGCACGCCGGCGGCGTGGCCCACGACGACGGCGACGTCGACGATGGCGCTCGGCCTCTCGACGGCCGGAGGGCGGCGATCCGCCCCCCCAGCGGCGGCGACGCCGACGTCGGCGCACGGCCCCACGACGGGCGGCAACGCGGCGGCGCGCCAGACGGCGGCAGCAACGCCGACCGCCATGCGCAGCCTCGCCGCTACGGGTACGTCGGCGGTGCGCCCCACGACGACGGCGACGCCAACGGCGGCACCGAGCGCCACAACGGCGCGGACGCAGGCGGTGCGGCCCACGACGGCGGCGACGTCGACGGCAGCGCCCATCGCAGCGACCCCGAAATGGCAGCGATCCGCGCCGTTGGCCGCGGAGACGACGGCCGCGGCGCCTGGCGTGACGAAGGCGCGCACGCCGGCGACACGCCCCACGACGGCGGCGACACCGACAGAGGCGCTCAGCGCCATGCCGGCGGGCCAGCAGCAACTCGCCCGCATCGCGCCGGAGGCGCCGACGGCGGCGCTCAGCGCCATGACGGCGGGCACACCGGCCGCGCGGCCCACAAAGTCCGCTACACGGAAGGCGGTGACGACGACGGCCACGCTTTCGCGACACGACCGCGCGCACGCGGGCGGCGCGCCCCACGCCGCCGGCGACGCCGACGGCGGCGTCTCGCCCCTCGGCGATCGGCAGGCCAGACTTCCGCAGTCCGGTGGCGGCGACGCCGACGGCGGCGCCCGGCATTTTCGCGGCGAGCCGGCGGCGATCCCCCACCCCGGCGGCGACGACGCCAACGGCAGCGTCCAGCGCCACGACAACGGGCACGCCAGCGGCGAGACCCACAACGGCGGCGACATCGACGACGGCGCTAGGCTTCTCGGCGGCCGATGAGCGGCGCTGCCCAGCACCCCAGCAGCAGCTACGCCGATGGCGGCGCCCAGCACCGCGACAGCGGCCACGCCGGCACCGCGCCCTTCGGCAGGGGCGACGCTCACGGCGCCGCCGCGCCACAACGACGGGCAGGCCAGCGGCGCGCCTCACAACGGTGACGACGCCGACGGCGGCGTGCAGCGCCTTGGCGGCAGGCCCACCGGCGGCGCGACCGACACCGACGGCAATGCCGACGGTGGCTCCCGACGCGTCGGCAGAGGGCAGTCGGCGAGCCAAAGTCCGACGGCGGCCACGCCGACGGTAGTGTCAGCCGCGTCAGCAACTGACAGCCGGTGATCCGCCCCACGGTGGCGGCGACGCCGACGGCCGCGTCCGCCACGTCGGCGACTGCCACACCGCGAACCGCCGTACGGCGGAAGAAGCAGCGGCAGCAACTACCGGCGCGACAGCGGCACGGACGACCGCCGCGACAGCGGCACCGGCACCGTCCGCGCCAGAGGTAGCCGCGGCGAAAGCGACACGCGCGCCAGCCAAGGCGAAGACAGCGGCCACGGTGGCGCCACCGACGTCCGCAGCAACAGCGCCAGCGACAGCCGTAGCGACAGCGGCAGCATCGGTGGCCGCGGCGTCACAATCTACAGCGGCACCGACAGCGCCGACGGCAGCGGCCGCAACAGCTGCAGCGGCAGCAGCAGCGACGGTCGCCGCGGCGACGGCGGCGATAAAAGCTGCGACGGCGGCCGCGACACCCGCGGCGGCAGCGACAGCGACGAAGGCTTCCACGGTGTCAACGGCCGTGTTGACTGCAGTTGCCGGAACAGCAGGAGCAGCCGCGGTTACGGCATATGCCATGGCCGCGGTAGCAGCGGCGGCAGCACCGGTGGCCGCGACAGCGTCAGCGGCACCGGCCGTGCAGCGGCCGCGGCGGCGGTCGCTCTTGAGGCCGCCCACCGCGACGGCGGCAGCGACCAACACCGCGGCAGCAGCCGCGACAGATGCCGCAGCGACAACGGCCACGACAACAACGGCACTGGCCGCAGCGGCAGTACCGGCAGCGATAGCGACGGACATCGCTGCAGCGGCAGCGATAAAGGCCGCAGCAGCGAAAGCGACAGGCAGCGCCCACCGTGCGGGCTGCCGCTGCAACGGCAACGGCAATGGCCTTGATAGACGCTGCGGCGGCAGCAATGACAGCCGCCGCAACGGCTGCAGCCAAAGACACCCTGCAGGCGGCAAGGAGGGACGCCCTGGGGAAGGCAGCGACAGCAGCAGTGGCGGCGGCCGCGACAGTGGCCGTTACGGTGGTCGTGCTCGAGGCCGCCTACTGCGGCGGTTGCCGCGACAGTGGCCGCGCGGCGGCGGCGACAGACGCCACGGCGGCGGCTGTGACAGATGCAACGGTGGAAGCGGCTGCAAACGCCTTGGCCGTGGCTGGGGCAACTGCGGCGACAAAGGCGGCGACGGCGACAACGGCAGCGGCAGCGGCAGCGGCAGTGCCAGCAGCGGCGAGGAAGGCCGCGGCGGTGGCAGCCACGGCAACAATGACGCTAGCCGTGACAGTGGCAGCCGCAGCTGCAGCGACTGCCTTTTCAGCGGCGCCGGCCAAACGAGCGGCCCGTCAGCAGCGACGGACAGCGCCCATTGTGACGGCCGCTGCGACGGGGGCGGCTCGGCGGCGGCAAGAGACGCCGCCGCGGCGGCAACGCCAAAAGCCGCGGCGTCCGCAGCCACAGATACCCAGCAAGCGGCTCGGAGAGATGCCAGGTCGACGACAGTCACAGCGGCAGCATGAGCGCTCGCGACTGCTGCAGCGACCGCGGCGGCGCGGCAGCGGCTACCAGACGAGGCCCACCGCGTCGGCGGCAGCGACCGACGCCGCGGCCGCGGCAGCCGCAAACGCAGCGGCGGCGGCAGCGACAGCGAGCATGGCCACGTCGGTAGCCGCGACACTGGCCGCGGCGGTGGCAGCGGCCGAAGCCGCGGCGGCAATCGTGACGAAGGCAGCCCACTGCAATGGCCGCCGAGCCAGAGGCCGCGGCGGTGACAGCGGCCGAGCCTCGAGCGACGGCCGCGACAAAACCGCGGCGACGGCCACAGGAGCAGCGGCGGTGGCCGCGACAGCGGTAACGGCGGCGGCCACGTCAGACATTGTGGTGGCGGCCAGGACCGAGCACCGGCAGCGGTCGCGGTAGCGGCAGAGGCTGCGACACAGGCCGCGGTGGCGCCCGCGTGCGAGACCGCCCACCCAGACGGTGGGAGCGATGAATACCGCGGAGGCGGCAGTGACACAGCCGTTGGCAGTGGCTGGGTCAGCGGCAGCCGCAACGACCGCAACAGCGGGCGGCCACTGCAACGGCCACCGCGCCAGCCGGGGCGGCAGCGACAGTGTGCGACGCTGCGGCGGCCGCAGTGGCAGCCGCAGCAAGAGCGGTAGCAAGAAGAATAAAGGCTGCATCCGCGACAGCAGCAGCAACAGAAGCTGCGATAGCAGCAGTTGCTGCGAAAGCGGCCGTGGCAGCGGCGGCAGCCGCGACACGTGCAGCGACGGCGGCAAGGACAAAATTCCGCAGTGGCGGCAGCGATGGCACGAACGGTGCTGGCCGTGCCAACGGCAGCCAAAGTCGCCGCGGCGAAGGCAGTGGCTGCGAGGCGACAGCGACCGTAGCAGCGGTAGCGGCGGCACTCGCGACTGCAGCAACGGCAGCGGTAGCGACAGAGGCCGCGGCGGCGTCCGCGACAGTGGCAACGACGGCGGCCGCGACCGCGGCCGCGGCGTGTGCAGTATCAGCGGGGACGACAGCGGCTGCCACAGCGGCAACATGCAGTGGCGACGGCGGCGGCAGAGGCGGTCGTCCGTGCCGGTTCGCAATCCCGCTGTAGGCAGTCTGCATCCACCGCATGTCATACAAGCGCTCCTTGAACAGCACCAAAAACGGTAAGGTGCCAACAGGGGAGCCTCATCGTCTGGGGCGGAGGCGCCGCCGACGACCGAGAGACGCAGCCGATTCGTCGAAAGGTAAAAAGTGACGTCGCTGGAGGGTGATGGCGCCGACGACAGGGTCACAGAGTCGATCCCGGGGAGGGCAGCGCCAACGATGAGGGCGCCGGTGGCCAAGAGGCGGCGACTAAAGCGGAGGGGGCGCCGCCAACGGTGGAGAGGTTACGCCGAGAGCGGGGGGATGGCGCGACAATGGCGGGCCGTCTGAGGGTGGAGCAAAGCCGACGGCTGCGTGGCGGCGTCGAAGGCGATGCCGGGAGCAGAAAAACAGCGGCGGCCGCGGCAGCGGCAGCGACAGCCGTCACAGCAGCCACGATGGCCGCGGCAAAGCCAGAGGACGCGGCGGTGGCCACGGCGACGGCACTGGCCAGGGCGGCGGCAGCGCCAGCCGCGGCAGCGACGGACATGGTACACGTACCTGGCCGCGAAAGCGGCAGCGTCAGCAGCAACGCCGCGCGGCAACGGCAGCGGCGCTGACAGAGACGGAGACCGCCACGCTGCCACTGCGGCAGCCAGGCCCGATGGCCGCTGGGACAAAAAACGCCGCACCGCACCACCGCTGTCGCGAACTAGTGCGACCCGCCAAAGCGGCCGCCGGCGTCCGACGCCGCCGCCTCTGGTAGTACGCGCCACCGACTCGTCAAACAGCAGACGCTCATCGCCGCGGCGCTACGCGCATGGCGCGCGACGCCATCGGCTACAGCGTGCGCCATCCGCTCAGGTTGCCTTGGCAATTCACTCCGCCACCGCAAGCGGCAGTCGCCGTCACCGCACCAATCAGGCGCAGCCCAGCGGCAACACCAAAAGAGAACGAGGCGGCAAAGACGGAGTGGTCGTGGGGACGGCGGAGACGGAGCCGCAACACCGGGCGGGCGCCGGCAAGGTCAGCAACGACCGCAGGGTGATGCGAAAGAAGGTGACTACGGCAGGGATGGCCACCCCACGACACGGGCGAGGCAGGAACGTCGGCAAAGGCAGTTGGACGGCGGTGGGAGCGGCTACAACACGTCTTGCCGCCGCGAGAGGAGGGCAACACCCAAGGACGGGGGGGGAGGTGGCAACGGCAGGAGCGGCGGCATCACGACGATGGGTGCTCCGACGACAGTGGCGGCCGTGGCAACACCGCGAGAAACAGCACGGACGACGCCGGGGGGAGCAACAACGACGACGGTGCCAGTCGCAGTGACAGGGGAGGAAGGACCGCGTCGTAGGAATGGCGGCAGCGACAGAGAGGGGGCTCACGTCGGACGGCGTCACAAAAGAGGGGGGGGGAGAGGGGGGGAAACTGCACCGGGGCCAGCGGGAGCGGCGGCGCTCGATCGCCTCGACAGGATCGCGGCGGCGACAGAGACGGATGAACGTCACAACGTCAGCGCGCCGCCGACGCCAACCGTCACGCGGCCGCCGCCGTAGGGCGGCGGGACGGCGGCTCGCCCCGGCCGCGTCAGCCGCGGCGACCGGGCGGCACCGTCAAACAGCGGCGGCGCACGGCGGCGATGGTACAAGACCGGCGTTGTGACGCCAACGACGCGGGGACGCCTGCCACGACGGGGGCGGCGACGCGCCGAGACGGGCGGCGGCCGACGCGACGATGCGGGAACCGCCACAGCCGCGCGGGCACGATGGCCGCATGCACCGCGATGCGGGCACGTCCATCGCCGATGGGGGGGCTACAACATCCATTGACACGCGCGCAAGCGGCCGCCACGGAAATGGTGGCCGCACCGACGACGGATGCGCGATCGACGACGATAGGGTCACCGTGAGACGGGGAGCAGCCTTGGGAAAAATAACGCCGGCGGTGGCGGGGGAGGAAGAGGGCTTGGTGGCTGGTCAGGTGGTGGCAGCAACAACGGGGGCGCGGCGACAGCAACGGGGGGAGCGCACCGACGGCAGAGATGGCATGAAGACGGGTGAAGCTTGACTGCGGAGCGACGCCGTCACCGTCGGGGGGGGAAGCTGGTCGAGGCAGTGAGGAGCTGCAACGGTGAGCAAGGGAAGAAACGTACGGGCAGAGGGTGGCCACTGCGGGAGGTACGGCTTGACGGTGCGGCGAGAGGTGCGGCTTGAAGGTGCGGCGGGAAATGCGGCTTGACGGTGCCAAGGGAGGCTGCAGCAGCCCTAGAGGGTCAGCGGCCACTGGGGGCAACCGCATCGACGGGCAGTGGCGGCAAAGCGGTACCAACAAGAGGGGCTGCGGCTTGAAGACCGAGTGGCAGTGGCGAGCATGGGATTGATGTCACAGCCGCAAGCGGAGCGGCCGGAGCGACCGCACGGGCATGGCCGACGACGAGAGGCCGGCAACGACGGATGCCAGCGGCGCTGCGACAAGGGTGCGGCGGCAACGACGGAGGAAAGCCGCAGCATTGGCGACACGGAGGACGGCGCGACTATGGCGATGGGCGGAACGCCGGGACCACCAGTACGCGGCGGCAACGACACCAGACCGGTCCGGCAGGGCGCTAAAGCGGCATCCACAATGAGGGCCACAGCGCCAACGATGGTCGGGGGAGGCGAGCCGCCACCCCCAATCGCGACGATGATGAGCTCGACGCGGGCCTCGGCGCAAAGCGAACACGGCCATCACCAGCGGCGGCTGGCAAGCCCGCCAAAGCGACGCCTGGCGTGAAGTGATCCGGACGACGATCCGTCCACGACGGCGCCACGCGGCGGGCACCCGCAGAAGCTAACGGGGTGACGACGAGCAGAATAGAGCAGCGGCAATGACGACGACGGAGGGCCGAAGCCTGCTTCGTCGGCGGCGGGCAACGTAGACAGCCCGGGCAGGGGAAATGCGGTGAGGGGCGCCAGTGTGGGGAGCGGCGGCAGCGACAATGGGCGGGCCCCATCGGCGTCGGGCGCGACGCGCCAGCGGGGACACAGTCGAGCCGCCGGCAACGTCGGCGGCGCGGCCATGACGGCCGTCGCGACCACGACGCGATGCTCGTCGCATCGTCGCGGGCGAGGTGAGCGCGGCGAGGGGCGGAGGTCGGTGGGTTTGCGGAGCGCCCGTATGTATACACGCCGCCCGCCCCCCCCCCGCCTCCCCACCGCTAGTCCCGCCCGACCGGCCGCGCCGCCCGTGCTGCCGCCACAGCTGCCGCCAAAGATACCGCTTCCGCCCTCACACCCCGATGCGGCGGGCAACAGGGGGGGGGTGGGGAGGCGAGGGGGGGAAGCTCCCGCCAACTCGCCGCCGCCGCCACGGCCACGGCGGTGCGCACGGGGCGGCAACGGCCCGACGCGACTCGCCGCCCGTCTGTCGTAATGGGAGTGCGGGAGGGAGAACGGCGGCAAACACTCACTCGGGCGGGAAGGAGGGAGGGCCGGCGCGCGCCACGGCCGGCTGTGGCCGCCCCACCGCGCGTCGTGGCATGGTGAGGGCGCGAAAGGGGCGGAACGGCGGACCCGTCGGGGCGGGCTCACCAGCGGGCGGAGCGCAGACCGCGGCCGCCGGCGACGGCGGGGGGCGAGCGCAAGAGTGGGACGCCGCGCACGGGGGTTCGGTCGCACGGCGGGCGGGCGCGCCACGAGCGCCGCGCCGCGGTGCCGTGGCGCGCGGCGCGGCGTGCCGCCCGCGACACGGGGTGCGGGGCGGTGGCGACGGCAGCGGCGGCGGCGGCGGCGGCAGCCGCGCCGCACACGCGCGGCGCCGCGGTGGCGGGAGCAGCGGTTGGCGGCAGTGGGGACAGGGGGGGGGTGCTCCGACGCGGCCGCGCGAGGCGCTCCCCCTGACGCCCGCCGCCCGCCACCGTCGCGCCAGATTGGCGTTGGGGTGCGCCGTCTGCGGCGGCCGCCGCCGCCGGTGCCGCCGGTTTGAACAAGCGTTGGTCGCGGCCGCCGCCAGCCGCGGCGGCCGGTCCGCCTCGCGCTGGCGCGCGCATCCCTCCGGGTAGGTGGCGGCCACTCGGGCAAGGCCGGCTGTGGTGTGGAACGACCTCGCCCGGTCGTCCGGCCGCCGCCAAGCGGCCTCCTCACCCGCCCCCCCGCACCCACCCCACGCTTCCGCGACCCGTGCTGGCGCGCCAGTCCCCGGATGCCGCGACCGAGCGGCCGCGGGTGGCTCCCGCCACGCCCATAACCATCCCAAAGACGGCCGTCGCCCGCCGACGCACGCCGCCGCCGCCGTCCTACGCAGCGTAGGAGGGAGGAGTGAGGGGGGGGTGGATGAGTGGACATGGTCGGGGAGGGGGCGCCAGCGTCGGGCACGCCGTGGCCACCCCTGCCGGTGCGGGCGTGCCCGCGGCGCGCGGCCGCGGTGCGGGCGGCCGAGGCGTCGCGCGGGCGTGGCACCCCGCGGCGGTGTCCGCCGCGGCACGCGCCGCCCCGCCGTCGGCTGAGGTTTGCGGCGGAAGCGGCGGCCGGCGACGATCAGCGTGGGCGGTGTGGGGTTTGGGGGGGGGGGGGGGGGGTCGGCTGCCGCGTCGCGTCGCGGGTGGGCACGCCGCAGGTGGGCAGGCACCTCGCCGCGCCTGTCATCGCGCGTCGCGGATCTGTGGTGGGCCACTGCTGGGCGGCCGGCCGGCCGGCCGGCCGGCCGGCCGGCCGTCCTCCTCTGCTGCCCCTTCCCCACCTCTTTGACACGCCAGCCGTCTCGTGTGGGGGATCTGCTCGACCGTCGGCGGGCAACCTACCAGCACCGTGTCCCCACACGGTGCGCCTTGGGGTGTGCACGCGAGCGACGGGAGCGGCGGACCCGGCAGGCGGTTACTGGCACGTCATGACCGGGGCGCCCCACGGACGGCGCGAGGTGCGTTGGGCGGCGGGCGTGGCGGCCGTCCCGGTGGGACGCCGCCGGCTCGGCGTGCGTCCCGGCCCCCAGCCACAGGAATATCGTTCGAGTAGCGCGCACTGTCATTTGCAGAGGCCGAAGCACATGGGGAGGTGCTGGAGGAAACTGTTTTTTTTCTCGTTTTTTTCAACTTTTTTTGCACGCGACCGTCCCGCGCCGCTTCCCACGGAGCACCCGCGCGGCGCGAACACCCAGGAGAGACGCGGTACGCCGGCCGACGGCCGTCCCTCCCCCAACGCCCGACCGCTCCCGCCCTCCTGCCCCGCGCTCCCCAGAGCCTGGGAAACGGTTCCACCAACAGCGACAGCCGTCCTGTGGCGGGACCGCGGCGGCCACCAGCCACGGCGGCGGCCAGGCCATGGCAGCCCACCGCGGGCGATCCGCCGCCAACCGCCGTGGCCCGCCGCGGCCGCGGCGGGCGCGCGAAAACCACAAAAACAAGCACAGCAGCGCGGCGTCGCGCGCACGGGGGACCGTCCGCAGCGGCGGTGGCGCCAGTGGTGGGGCTCGCCGCGCCGCCGGCAATGCCGACCCTCCGCCCCACCCGGCCCGCCCGCGCCGGCCGTATCGGCAAGCCGCCGGCGCCGTCGTCATGGGCGGTCGGCGGGGCTTGTTGGCGGCCGCCGGCCGCGGCGGTGGACCGCCCCGTGTCGGTCCGCCCGGCACAAACGGCGCGCGCGGGTCCGCTGCGCCCGCGGGGGCGACCCCGCTGGGTGGCGGCCCCACCGCCGCGCGTCGGACGCGCCCCTCCTGCCTCCCGCTCCGCCCCAGGCGGGCGGGCGCGTTGCCGGGCGCGGCAGGCACCCGCGGCGGGCTCGTGGCGCGACGCCGGTTGGCGCCCGCGCGCGCGCACACACCGTCGGCGGCGGCCGCTTGCGCCGGCGTGGCTTCCCGCGCGCGCCCCCGCCCCGCCACGCTCCCCCCTCGCCGCGCGGCGTGTCGGCCGGCGCTCATCGCCTGCCGGTGGCCGTTGCGCGTACCCGCGTCCCGCCACGTCCAGCGCCGTCCTCCGGCGCACGCGGGCGCGAGCGTGCGCGCCCGCGCCCGCGTACGCCCGCGGCGTGCGCTTCCCCCCGCCTCCCCCCCTCGCCCATCATCCGGCGCGTCCACTGCGCCGCCCCGCGTTTGGGCCGCGTATTAATACGAGCCGCCCAGGATGTCACCGCGCGCGGGCGCCACCCGCCGATCATCATCCACCATTGGCCACCCGGCGATGACCACCGCGGCCGCCGGTCGCGGCATGCGTTCGCACCGGCGGCCCCTCTGCCCGTCTGGGCCACGGCCGCCGGCGTTGCCGCCGGCGGCCGACGTCTACACTGTATTTGCTGCTGCTGCGGTTGCCGATGGTGCCGCCGCCGCCGTTGTTGTCCGTGCCGGTGCCGTCGGGGACGGCCACGTGCGTCTCTTGCGCGCCGGCTGCGTGGGTGCGGGCGTTACCTCTTTGCTAGGTGATGTCGCACCCCACCATGGTAAGGGTCCTTCTCGAGATGGTCCTCAGCCTCTTGTTTGGTGTTCTTTGTCTCGCCGCCTTGTTGTTGCTTGCTGTTCACTTCCCCCTCCCCCTTGACTTGTGTGTTGGTGTCCCTTCCGCATGTCCTCCGCCGTCGCGCTGTGCTCTTCACCCCCTCTCGCTCGGCCACACGCGGCTCCGCTTTGGGATGCGTGGGTACTCTGCCGCCAGTGCCCCCCCCCGTGGCAGGGGAGGAGCGGTGCCGCCGAGTGCGGACGGCGGTGACGTTTCGCGGCGCCGCCGCTGTATCGCACCTGTGCGGGGGTGGCGGTGGGCGCCGCGCTGCCGCGCGCCGCCCCCCGACGCGCGCGGGCGGCGCCCCCGCCCACTGCTACGATGCAGTGGCTGAATTGGGGGGATGGCTTGGCGGCGAGTGGACGGTGACGGTGCCGCGCGCCTCGTATCATTGGCGGGTGGGGGGCGGGTGGGGGGGGAGGGGGCCCACAAGCTCGGCCTCCCTCCCACCTCACCGACTCGCTGCGTCGTCGCGCAGCGCACTCGTGATACGATTCGGGTGGAGGGTTCGTTCCTCTTTGGTTTTCGTCTGGGGTGGCGTTGCGACCGTGGACCGTAATTCTATGGCCCTTCTGACATTCAGGCCCTCTTTGCGGTTCGTGGCTGTTTCCGTGTGCTTAGTCGGTCTGTGAACTGTTGCCCGCTTCAGTTCGTCGTACGAGCTGCGTCGTCGAGTACCGCCTCCCCCCCGCCGCTGCTCGCCGCGTCACCCGCCACCGCCGATGGGCTGCTGTGGCGGTTTGCCGCCGGCACCTGCTGTAGGTGTTGACCGAGGTCGACGGTGGCAAGGCACGGGCGGGGAGTGGTTGCAGCGAGAGTCCGAGATGGCGGTTGCTTCTGCGGGGCGGCGGCCGGCCACGGCGCGGGTCCATGGCTCGTCCCGCATGGGCGGTGGCGGCGGCCGCTGCGTCCGGTCGTAGCGTCGGCGTTTTCCAGTGGCGGCGGCGGTGGCGGGTGGGGGCGGCACCGGTGCGGTACGGTGGCGCCGTCCGCCGGCGTTGGTGGTGGGCGCCGCTGCTTTTATTTGGCGGCGCTGCCGCGCGCCTGCCACCCCATGCTGGCGATTGTGTTGGTGGCGGGGCGGGAACGGACAACCGCCGCCCGCCGTTGACGTTGGTGGCGGGCGGAGCGGGCGAGCGGCGCCCTGTTTTTTGGGATGTCGGTGGCGACCACCGTGGGGTGGCGGCGGCCGCCTGACAGGTGGCGGGGTGGCGTGCGCTGCCAGGGGCGGCGGGCGGTGCCGCCACGCTGGCATGGTGGCGGGGGCGGCTCGAGCGAGGGGCGGCCAACGGCGGCGGCGGCAAGGGGTGGGCTTGGCGCCACGCGGTAGCGACGATGGCGGGCGGCCGCCGTGCGGGCGGCGTGGCGGCGCCAGCGTCGGCTTGTGGTGGCAGCGGGTGGCGCTGACCGCGGCGGGCGGGTGGCGCTGACTGCCGTCGTTGGCGGCGCGCCAACACCTTGGTGGCGCTGCGGCGTTTGCAGGCATGCCAACCGGAACCGGAACTGGTGGCAGAGCGGGCACCCACTGCCAAGACTCGTGCCGGCCGCCGCCACCGCCGTGGGTGGGTCGACGTTGGAGTGATGGTGGACTAGGCCCGCTGCTCGCAACGCGCTGGCGGTGGCGGTCCGCTGCGGGCGTTGGCGGCGAGCCATCGCTGTCTGGCGGGTGCGTCGCACTTGCCGTTGGCGCTGGTCGGGGCCGGCCGCTGTTTGGCCGCCACGGGCCGCTTGCCGCCGGCGCTGGCGGCGAGTGGCTGCTGATGATGTCGTGGGGGTGGCGCTTACCGCGGGCTGTCGCTACTGGCGTCGGCGGTGGCGACTGGTCTGGGCACTTTTTTTTTTAGCGCCCTGCGGGTGTTGTGTGCCGGGGAGGTGGTGCGTGCCTCCCGCGTTGGCGGCTGCGGGCTGCAGGTTCTGGCGGCGGGGTGGCGCATGTCGCTAGCTTTGACAGCGGGCGGTTGTCGGGGTGGGCTGGGTGGTGGCGCTTGCCTCCGGCTGTGCTGTTGGGTGGCTGCTTGGCTCTGCGGGGAGGCTGCGCTCGCCGCCGTTTTTGACGGCCAGCGGCTACTGGCGCTGGCGCACGCCGGCTGCTCATGGTGGCATGTGGGCGGCTGTCGTCGTCGGCTCTGGCGGCGGGTCGTTGCTGGCGTTGGCGTGGAGGAGGCGTTTTGGCGTCGCTGGGGACGGCGGTTGACCGCTGGCGTTGGCGGGGGGGTGGCGCTTGTCGCAGGCGGCCGCGGCCGGCGGTTGCTGATGTTGGCGGCGGAGTTGGCGCTCGCGTTGGGCTGTGCCGTCGGGCGGCCGGCTGGGTTGGCCAGGGCGTTGGCACTTGCGGCAGACGTTGACGGCGCGCGGCGGGAGGCGTTGGAAGCGGTTGGACGCTAGTTGGCTTGGGTGGGGAAGCTCGCCGCCAGCTTTGGCGGCGGGCGGCTGCTCGCGTGGGCGGGGGGGTTGGACTCGGCGTCGCTGGTGGCAGTGGGCGTCTGCTTTTCGACGAGGAGGTGGCGCTCTCCGCCGGCTTGGGCGGCGGCCAGCTGTTTGCGTTGGCGGGGGGGTTCCTTCGGGCGTCGTTGGTCGTGGCGAATGGCTGCGGGCGTTGATCGGGCGGTAGCCCCCGCAGCGGACTTTGGTGGCGGGCGGCCGCTGGCGTTGGCGTGAGAGTGACGCGGTGTGCAGGCATAGGCGGCGAGCGGCCGATTACGTTGCTGAGAGATGGTCATTGCCGCCGGCGTCGACGGCGGGCGCCTGCTGGTGTTGACGGGGGCGAGCCTCTTGCCGCCAGCGCTTGCGGCGGGCGGCTGCTGATTGTGGCGTGCGGGTGACGCTCGCCGCTGGCTCTTCCGCCTGACGGTCACTGGTGTTCGCGTCGGCACGATGATTGCCGCGAGCGATTGCGGACGGCGGCTGCTGGCGGTGGCGGAGGGGTGGCGCTCGCCGCGGGCGTTGGTGGCTAGCGACTGCTGGCGTTGGCGGGGCGGTTGGCGCTCACTGCTGACTGTGTCGTCGGGGGACTGCTGGCGCTGAAGGAGGAGGCTGCGTTTGGCATCGCGGTCGGCAGAGTGGGGCTGCTCGTGAGGGTGTGCCGTTTACCGCCGGCTTGGCCGTCGGACGACCGCTGGTGTTGCCAGCAGTCGGCTGCTGTTTGGAGGGGGGGCGGCGCTTGCGGGCGGATGTGGCGTTGGGCGGCTGCTGGCGGTGACTCGGGGGTTTTGCTTGGCGTCGCTGGTGTTGGCGCACGGCTGCAGGCGTTGGCGCGGGGGGGGGTGGTTGCCACCGGCGTTGACGGCGAGCGGCTGCTGGCGTTGGCGGTGAGGCTGCGCTCGGGGTTGCTGTTGGCGGCGGGGGGCTGCTGACGTTGGCGCGGGGGTGGCGCGTGTCGTCAGAATCGACGGCTGGCAGCTGCTGACTTTTCCAGCGGTCGGACGCTGCTTGGTGGGACGGTGACGCCCGTGGCCGTCTTTTGCGGCCAGCAATTGCTGCGTTGGCTTGGAGGCGGTGTTTGGTGCCGTCGTTGGCGGCGGGCGGTCTCTCGCGTTGGCGCGGGTGTGGCTGTTGGCGTCTCTGGCTGCGACTGGCGGCTGGTGGCGTTGTCCACGGGCGGGCGCTCTTTGGCGGGTGGGACTCGCTCGCCGCCGGCATTGCCGTCAATCATCCTCCGGCTTCACCGTTTGGGTGGCGCTTGCCGCCGGTGTTTGCGGCGAGCGGCTGCTGGTTTTCGCTGTGCGGTTTTGCTTGGGGCTGCTGTTGGCGGCGGGCGGCCGCTGACGTTGGCGCAGGGGGTGGCGCCGACCGTCCGTTTTGATGGCAGGCATTTGGAGGCATGACAGCGGTCGGCCGCTGTTTGGCGTGGGCGTCCAGCTCGCCATCGGCTTTGGCTTGCGCTTGGCGTCGGTGTTGGCGGCGGGCGGTCGCTGCGTGGCGATGGGATGGCGCTTTTCTGATTTTTGGCACGGCGTGACTCTCGCAGTGGGGCGGCTGTCTCCGCCAGCGTTGGCGGCGAGGGCCTCTTGGCGTTGCCACCGGGGTGGCCATTGTTTGGCGTGGGCCTCATGCTCGCCGTCGGCGTTCGTTGGAGGCGGCTGCTGTCGTTCGCAGCCGGTCGCTGCTGATCGCAGCCGACGTCGGCGACGCGGGGCGGCTGGCGTTGGCAGAAGGCGGCTGTTGTTTTGCTTTGGCGTGACGCTTGCCGCCGGCCTCGGTGACGGGCGGTTACTGGCGTTGACGGCGGAGTAGCGCTTGCCGCTGCCTTTGCCGTTGGCCGGCTGCTGGCGCTGCTCCCAGGGCGTCTCTGACTGGCGGGTGGGTGCCAATCGCCGCCGGCGTTGGCGGCAGACGACTGTCGGAGTCGGGGGAGGGGTGACGCTCGACGCCGGGCGGCTGCTGGCGGCGTTTGCGGGCTGCAGCTGTTTGGCGGGGCCATGGCATGAGGCGCCTGGTCTTACGGCACGCGGTTGCTGCCGTTCGCGTGGGGGTGATGCTGACCGCCTGCGTTGGTAGCGGGCAGCCGCTGGCGTTGGCGGGGTGGCGGCATTCACCGTCAGCTCTTGTCGGCGAGCAGCTAGTTGCCTTGACAGCAAGCGGCCGCTGTTTGACGTTGGGGTGACGTGCGTCGCGTGCGTCAGCGGTGCAGGGTCTGTGGCGTTGGCGGGCGGGTGGGCTTTGCCACTGGCGTTCGCGGCCGGCGGCTGCTAGCGTTGGCGGGCGCGTGACGCGTGCCGTTGGCTTTGTTGTCGGGCAGCTGCTGGCGTTAGCGCGAGGGTAGCCTTGGCTGCGCGCTTTTTTCGTTGGGCCGCTGCTGGTACTGGTGGGGGGGTGTCGCTTGCCGCCGTCATTGCGGTTGGGCAGCTGCTGGCGCTATCAGCGGGCGACCTTGTATTGCTGTGGTGGCTCTTTCTGCCGTCGTTGATGGCGGGCGGCTGCTGGCGATTGTGGGCGGCGAGCGCTCGCAGCAAGCTTTTACCTCGGGCTGCAGATGGCGGTTCCGGCTGCTGACGATTGTGGGCGGCGAACGTTCACTTAGTGGAAGTAGCGGCGCCTTCCGTCAGCTTTGGCGGCTGGCAGCTGCTGATGGAGGACAGGGGTGCCGCTTGGCGTCGCTGCTGGCGCCCGACGGCTGATGTTTGGCAGATGGCCGCCGCCGCTGCTGGCAGCTGGCCACCGCCGCCGGCCGCCACCCCCCGCCGCGGCCGCCTCTTCTTCGCCGCCGCCGTCAGGTGCTGGGGGTTGTTCCCCCCGTCCCCGGTGTGGCCGCCGTCGGCTACCGGCTGCTGCCGGCGTGTTGACTGCGTGCGGTCGCTGTCGCTGGCGCGGGTGCGGCACATACCGTCGGCCGTGACGGTAGCCAACTGCTGGCATTGCCAGCGGCCGGCCGCTGTTTGGCATGGGCGTGACGCTCGCCGCCGGCTTGGCGGCGGACGGCCGCTGGTGCTGGCTGAGGGGTGACGCTTGGCGCCTCTGATGACGGCAAGCGCCCGCTGACGTCGGAGGGGCGGCGGCGCTTGACCTCGATGCTTGCGCTCGCCGGCTACCGTTTTTGCCTGGTAGGCGGATCTCACCGCCAGCGTCGCTTGCAGGCGGCTTGCCATCGGGCGGCTTTCGGTGTTGTGAGCGCGCGGCCGCAGGTTGGCGTCTGGGTGACGATGGCTGTTGGCGTTGGCGGTGGGCAGCTGATGGCGATGACGGTGGGCTTGCGGTGCGCGTCGCTGTTGACGGCGACCGCCCGCTCTCGTTGTCTGGGGGGTGGCGCATGGCGTCGTTGTTGACGGCGAGCGCTTGCTGGCGTTGGCAGGGCGGTGGCGCTTGCCGCCAGTTTTGGCTGCGGGCCGGTGCTGTTGTTGACTTTGGGCTTGCGCTTGGCGTCGGTTTTGGCGGCGGGCGGTCGTTGCGTGGCGATGGAATGGCGCTTATGTGCTGTTTTGTGTGCTGGCGGTGCTCTCCGCCGGCGTTGGCGGCGGGCGGCTGCTGGCGTGGGCGGATGAGTGGTGTTTTCAACCAGCGTTGGCGGCGAGCCGCTGCTGGCATTGGCAGCGGGCGGCTGCTGGCGTTTTCTGTAGGGTCACTCTCGCCGCCGGCATTGGTGGCGGGAGGCTGCTTGCGTTGGCGGCGGGGTGTTGCTTGCCTCAGGGTTTGCCGTCGGGCGGCTCTCGGTGTTGTGACCGCGCGGCCGCTGGCTGGTGGCGGGCGGCCGGTGGCGCTGGAGATGGGCTTGCGGTCGGCGTCGCTGTCGTCGGCACCCGCCCGCTGTTGTTGCCTGGGGGCTAGCGCTCGGCGTCGATGTTGACGGCAAGCGCTTGCTGGCGTTGGCGAGGGGGCGACGCTTGCTGCGGCTCTTGGCTACGGGCGGCTGCTATTGTCAACTTGAGGCTTGCGCTTAGCGTCCGTGTGGGTGGTTGACGGGGGCTGCTTGGCGAGGGGGTGGCGCTCTTCGGCCGTGTGGCGTGGGAGTGACGGTCGCCACGGATGTCTGGCTGGCGGCTGCTGGCATTGGCTGGGGGCTGGCGTTTGCTGCTGGCGTTGCCGGCGAGCGGATATGTGGCTTGGCGAGCGCTGTTTTGGTGTGTGGGCGGTGCTCTGCGCCGGCGTTGGCGGCGTGCGGCTGCGTGATTGTACGCGGGAGTGGCGCTTGGCGTCGCTGTTGGCGGTCGGCAGCTGCTGGCTACGGCGGTGGGTTGGGTTTCTGTGTCGGCGTTGGCGGCGAGGATCTGTTGGCGTTGTCATTGCGGCGCCCGCTGTTTGGCGTGTGGCTGCCGCTCGCGACCGGCGTTGGCAGGAGGCCGCTACTGGCTTTTGCAGCACGCACCAGCTGGCGTTGCCATGCGCGTGACTACCGCAGCCGATGTTCGCCGCGCGGGGCTGCTGGCGTTGGCAGCAGGCATCTGTCGTTTTGCGTTTGCGTGACGCTGACGAGCGCCCTTCGTTCGGGCAGTTGCTGGCTTCAACCGCGGAGTAGCGCTTGCCGCCGCTTTTGCCTTTCGGCAGTTGCTAGCGTTGCTAGCAGGCGCGTCGGTGACTAGCGGGCGGGTGGCCATCGCCTCCGGCGTTGGCAGCAGGCGGTTGCTGGTGTTGGCGGGGGCTAGCGGTCGCCGCCGGGCTGCTTCTTGCGGCGTCTGCGGGCGGCGGTTGTTTGACGGGGCCACGGCATGCGCTGCCGGGTCTGGCGACAGGCGCTTGCTGGCATGGGTGTGGGAGTGATGCTCACGGCCGGCGTTGGTGGTGCGTGGTCAGTGGTACTGGCGGGCGGCTGACGCTCGCCGATAGCTGGCGGAGAGCGGCTGCTTGCGTTGGCGGCGGGGCGGCTGTTGTGACCACTTTTGCCGTTGGGTAACTGCTGGCGCTGGCAGGGGATGATGCTGACTGCTAGCGTTGGTGGGCGGCGGGCGTCTGCTGGCGGGCGCTGCGTGATTGCGCTTGGCGTCACTCTTGACGTTGCGGAGCTGCTGGCGCTTGCTGCGCGGTTGTGCTCGGCGTCTTGGCTGGCGGCGGGCGTCTGCACTCGCCGATTGGGCCATTGCGCCTGGTGTCGCTCATGGCGGCGGGTGGCTGCGGGAGATGGCTGGGGAGCTCAGCTTGGCGTCGGTGTCGACAGCAGGTGTCTGCCAGCTTGGGCGCGGCGGCGGTGCTCGCTGCCGGTTGTGGCGTCGGTGCGTGGCTGGCGTTGGCGTGGGGATGGCGCTCGCAACTGGCTTTGCTGTCGGACGGCGGCTGGTGTTGTCAGGCGGTGGCCGCCGTTTGTCGCAGGGGTGGCGCTTGGTGTCGGCGTCGGAGGTGGGTTGCTTGAGGCCATTGTGTGCGGGTGCCGCTCGCCGCCGGTGCTGGCGGCGGATGGTTTCTGGTGTTGGCGGGGGGTGCCGCTTGCCGCCTTCTTTGCCATCGGTCGGCTGCCAGCGCTGATGGCAGCCGCCGGATGCTTTGCGGGCGGGCTACGCTCGCCACAGGCGTCAGCAGCACGCTGCTGCTGGTGGCGACTGGGTAGCGGCGCCTTCCATCAACTTTGGCGGCTGGCAGCTGATGGCGTCGGCGCGGGGGTGGTGCTTGGCGTCGCTGACGGCGGCTGGCGGTTGCTTTCTGGCGTGTGGGAGGCGCTTGCAGCCGGCGCTGGCGACGGGCGGCTGCTGGCGTTGGCCGCGAGCTGGCGCTTGAGCTGCCCATTTGCGGTAGGCAGCTGTTGCAGTTGACGTCGGGCGGTTGCCCGTGTTGTCGTGTGGGTGTCGCCCGCCGCCAACATTGCCGTCGAGCGGCTCTTGGTGTTCGCAGGCGGGCTTCTTGGTTGGGGGGGCAGCGTTTGCCGTCGGCTTTGGCAGCGCGTAGCTGCTGATGTTGGCGGGTGGCTGGCGGTTGCCGTATGTTTTGACGGCAAGCCGCTGCCGGTGTTGTCTGCCGGCGGCCGCAGATTGGCGTGGGCGTAACGGTTGCCGCCGGCTTTGTCGGTGGGCGGCTGCTTGCGCTGGCTGCGAGGTGGTGCTGGCCGTCTCCGTCGGCGACGGGCGGCCGTTGGCACTGGTGGGAGGGTGTCGCATGTCGCCGGCTTTCGGTGCGGGCGGTTGCCAGGGTTGGAGTGGGATTTGCTCTCGCCGCCGGCTCCCGCTGCGGGCGGATGCTGGAGATGCCTCAGATGTGGCGCTTGGCGTTGCTGCTGGTGGCCGGCGTCTGCTGGAGTCGGCGGGGCGGTGCCGTTCGCCGCTTGCATCGCTATCGGCCTGCTGCTGGCGTTTTCAGGAGCTGGCCGCTGTTCGGCGCGGGGTTGCTGCGTTTGCTGTCGATGCGAGCAGCAGGCAGCTTTGGGCGCTGGCGGGGGGATGCTTGCAGTCGTCGTTGACCACAGGCAGCCTTTGGCGTTGGCAGGGGGGTGGCGCTCGGCGTTTATGGTGGCGCCCGCCGGCTGCTGATTGGAGTATGGGCGGCGCTTGCCGCCAGCGTTGGCAGCGGGCGGCTGCTGGCGCTGGCGGAGGTGCTTGCGTTTGGCTGTTGACGGCAGTCTTGGTCGGCGCTCGGCCGCTGGTGGGCGACCGGGTGACGCTGGCGGCCATCGATGGCGGCGGCCCGCTGGCGGGGTTGGCTGAGGGGCGGCTGTTGATGTCACTGTTGGCGCGTAGCGGCTGCGGGTTCGTCGATGGGCGGCGTTCGCCGCGGGCGTTGGCAGCAGAAGGTCGTCGTCGCTGGCGGGGAGGTGGCGCTTGGCGTTGCTGTGGATGGCGGGCGGCTGCCGCCGCCGGCTGGGGGATAGTGCTTTGCGTCGCTGTTGGCGCCCGGCGGCTGCTAGCGTTGGCGGAAAATGGGCACTTTTCCGCTGGCATTGGCGGCGTGCTGTATCTGGCGCTGGCTGGAGGGTGGCGTTCGCCGCAGGCTTGCCTGTCGGGCGGCTGTTGGTGTTGGCGGCGGGCGGCCGCTGGCGTTGGCGGCAAGGTGGCGATCGCCGCCGGATTTGCTGTTGGGTGGGTTCTGGCGTTGCCAGCGGCGTTCACTGTTTGGCGGGTGGGCTGCGCTTGCGGCCACGTTAGCAGCAGGCGGCTGTTGGGCTTGGCAGGGAGGCAGCCCTGCCCCCCGGCGTTGGAGGCGCGTGGCTGCTGACGGTGGCGCTTGCCATCGCTGTTGGCGTCCGCTGGCTGCTGTTTGGCGGGTTGGCCGCGCTCGCTGCCGGCGTTGGCGGCGGGGGGCTGCTGACAATTGCGCGGGGGTGGCCTCTTCCGCCTGTGTTGGCGACGAGCGGCTGCTGGCGCTGGTGGTGGCGTGACTGTTGCCACCGGCGTTGGCGGCACGCGGCTGCTTGAGTTGACGTGCTGTGCGGGCTTGGCGTTGGTGTTCTCGGCGGGTGCCCGCGGTGTGGCGTCAAAGCGGTGCTGTTTTGCGTCGGGCTAGTTGTTGCCGCTGGCATTGGCGGATTGTGGGCGCTTCTCTGCGGCAGGGTGGCGCTGCTTGCCATGAAGCTGGCGCTCGTCATCGGCTTTGGCGGCGGCTGGCCACTGCTTGGTGTCGGAGAGGCGCTGTTTGGGGTGGAGGTGGCGGTCGCCGCCAGCCTTGACGACTGGCAGATGCTGGTGTTGGCGTGGACGTGGCCTTCGCCGACGGCTCTGGTGACGGGCGGCTGCGGGCGTTGACGGGGGGCGGGTCCTTGCTGCTCGCGTCGGCGGCGGCGGCAGCTGGTGGCGTTGTGAGGGGGTGACTCTTGCCGTTGATGTTGTCGCTCGGCTGCTACCCGTTGGTGGGTATGCGGCGCTCTCCGCGGGCGGTGGCTGAGGGCGGCTGCTGGCGCTGGGGAAGGGAGTGGCGCTCGGCTCCGGCTTTGGAGGCCGGCTCCTGGTGGCGTTGGCAGTGGGCTAGTACTCGCTGCTGGCTCTGCCGTCTGGCAGCTGGTGGCGTTGTCATCAGGCAGCTGCTGCTTGTCGTGAAGTGACGCTCTCCGCTGGCATTGGCGGCGGATGGCTGCTGGCGTTGCGGGGGACGGTGGCGCTTGCCGTGACTTGAGGACTGCTGGTAGCTGCTGGCGATGGCGGGGAAGTCGCGCTGGGCGTTGCTGTCGACGGCGGGCAGCTGTGGGCGTTTTCTGCGGAGTGGCTCGCGCCGCCGGAATTGTCAGTGGGCAGCTGCCTGCGCTGGTGGGGGGGGCTGCGCTGGGCGTCGGCGCCCCGACCGCCGCCGGCGGCGGCGGCGGCGGCGGAGGCAGCAGGGGCAGCTGTGGCGAAGGGCGACGGCGGCGGCCGGCGCTGCAGTGGCGGGCGATGCGGCGGCGGCCGGCAACGACAGCGGATGCTCCAGCGGCAGCCGGAGCGGCAGCTAGCTGGCACGGGCGGCGGCGATGGTGACTGCGGTCGGGGCGGCAGCCCGCCAGCGCCTGACCGGGCAGCAGGCCGACGGCGGTAGCCCTCGAATGGCGGAAAACGACAGGCGGCGGCAGCCCGCGGGCGGCGGCCGCCCCCAGTCGGCGGCCGGCAGCGACGGCGGCGGCAGCTGCGGCAGCCGGGGCGGCAGCCCTCGACCAGGGCGGCTACCGGCGGCGGCGGCGGGCAACGGCGGCGGCGGCGGCCGTGGCCGCCCGCCGCGGCAGCCGGGACGGCCGCGGCGGCGGCTGGTGGAAGCCGTGGTGGCGGGGGGCGCAGCGCGTGGCTGGGGAGCAGGGGGGGCAGCTCAAGGCATGGGCGGCTGGGGTGGCTGCCTTTTGCTGGAGCGGTGGGGGGGGCCGCGCGGGGCCGCCAGGGGCGGCAGCGCGGTCGGCGCAGGTCGGCGTGCTGGTGACGGGACGGGGGGGGGGGGGGGGGGGGGGGGGGCGGTGGCGCAACAGGTGGGGGGGTGGGGGGGGTAAAGGAGGGGGCGAGACTGGGCAGCAGGAGGTGTCGTTGCCAACTAGCTGTGTGGGTGACGAGATGTGAGAGGGTCGTTGCCAAACGGCTGTGTGGTTGGCAAGAGGTGAAAGGAGTTGGATGGCTGATGCAAGATGAGAGAGATGCGGTGGGTTGATGACGGGGGAGATGCCAGCGCTGTCGGTTGCCGCTCAGCGTCCCGGGGAACACTCTGGGGGACACCATCGCGATGCTGCGGTTCACGCCTTGCACGCTGCGCCGCGCCGCGCCGCCGGCACGCCCACAGAGTGCGCGGGCGGCCACGGGCGGGGCGAATGGACCTCGTCGACCCCCTCGCGCGCGCCATCCCCCTTCTAGGGGCTTGGCGGGGAGGGGCCCCCTTCTTGGCCCTGAGGGACCCCACGTCGGTGCTGAACACCAGGAACGGCCACTGACCGAGCACCACGCGCGTGTGCACGTCTGCCCTCCCCAACCTCCCCGACCGGCATCACACACCTGCAAGACAGGCGGGCCTTGACCGCGACAGGCCTGTGCTGCCGGGTTGTGTGGCTGGCTGCACGAGCGGCTCACGTCGACGGGCGCCGCTCGTACAGCCAGTGGCGGGGTCGCGTCCCATCGTGCGGGGAACCACAACCCTCCCACTAGCGTCTGGGGGCTCACCCATGGAGCAGCCCTCCCCTGCTGCTCAGCCAAACAATTAGAAATAGAGTCAGCAGCGCCCGCCCACCCTCACGCCTAGGCGCAAGGGAGGCTGGCAGTTATACCTTGTGCACCCCCCCCCCAACTTGGCCTTCCACCATCGCGCAAACGACAGCACCACGACCGGCACCGCAAACGCCCCCGCCGCCACCCCCGTTCCCACCGCCACCCCGACCACCAGCCCCGGTCGGTAGCCGTTGCGGGCAAGCACCAGGAACGCCTCCTGCCGCACCACCACCGTGTGCACTATGCCCGTCCACAGGTCTGGCGGCGCGTCGGCGGTGGGCGGCCACAGGGTGGTCATGGCAACCCTCCTCGCTGTCCCCCGCCACCGCCCCCCCGACACCTCCTGCACCGCCAGGGAGCCAATGCCGAGGAGGCTGGCGCCAAGCAGCGCCACGAGGATGGTAAGGAAGGCCAGCCGCCGTGACTTCCACTCCGCTGCCGGCACGTGCACAAAGTAGTGGACGAGGGCGAGCACCTCGGGGACCACCACCACCACCGCCACGATGATGTCATTGGCGGTGGCGGGCTCGGGGGGCTCATCCACCCCAAACATCGAGCGGTCATAGGTGGACGCCAGCCGCCCCGTCTCGGCGTACAGTTCAGAGGTGATGCGCGGGCGCACGCGCGACAACTCGAACGGCGCCGACGCGATGAGGTTGTCCTGCCGCGCCACGTTCAGCAGCAGCACCCGCCTGCCGAGGCGGGCCGCCAGCTCCCGCTCGGCGGGCGCGTCGGGGCGAACCTCCCGCAGGCCCACCGCCACCAGCGCGGGGGGGGGCGGGGACAGACCGGCGGGGTCCGTCCCCAGCCCCTCGACGGTGGCGTTGAGCACCGCCCGCGCGTCCGCCACGGACCGGGCCAGCCGAACCCGCCCCTCCACGTTCCAGCTGACGGCCACCGCCGCGCCGTCGCCAATCAGGTCCTCAAGGGGGATGCCCTCTCCCGCGCCCACCGTGGGCTTGCGGAACGACGCCACGCCGTCACACATGCCGCGGGCAGAGGCGTAGATGGAGGCCCGCCCCGCGCACAGCACGTACGCGAGGCTGTCGGCCCAGGGGGTGGCGGTGGCGCCACCAGAGCCGGGGGGGAGGGCCCCCCACACGGGTTCGGGGCCACCATTCTCCGTGACGGCCATCCCCCGCACCGCCCCATCGAGGGACCAGTTGAAATACACCAACTCGCGGTCCCCCCGCAGGCCCCCATCTAGGCCCTTATTGGCGGGCGAATGCAGGCGAATGACCGCGTCCAGCCCATACTCGGCGGCGCGGGGGCCAAACCAGTCGCTCTGGGCAAGGGCGCCCCGCCCGAGCGCCAACAGGTCCCGCCGGTACATGGGCACCACCGCTTCCCCTGGGGCGATGCCGCCGCCGCCGCCGCCGCCGTCGCCGCCGCCGTCCTCCATTCCCGCCCCCCCGGCCGCGGCAAAGGTAACGACCGGCGTGCCCGCGGCGGAGACGTTAAACCCACAGCGGCCGTCGGTGGGGCTCCCCGGCACCCCCCCCCCCCCCCCCGCGGCGCGGCACAGGAGGATGGCCGACGAGGCGGTCAGATCCACCGCCGCCGCCGTGGCGCACCCCCAGTCCAGGCACACCCCCGCGATCGCCCCATGGGCGGCGAGCACCTCGTACTTTCCCGTCTGCCGCGTCAGGCCCGCCACCAGCGTGTTCCGCTGCAGGATCAGCGGCTCGAGCAGCTGCGCGTCATAGTTGGTGGTCGCCCCCCCTGTGGCCCCCGCGTGGCGTCCGCCATCTATGGGGCACGGGACGCCCGCCACACCCACGTTTGGGAAGGTGCGGACCTCGGTGGAGATGCGGCCGGCGGCGCCGGGGAGGGCCCGCCCCAGCATCCCCCGGAGGGTGGTGGCCAGGCCAACCCCGTCCTGGTGGTACCGCCCGGGCATCAGACTGGGGTCTGTATCCGAGGCACACACGCCGCCGCCGCCGTCGGCTGTGCCATTGGTGACAAAGCACTGGAGCGCACACAGGCGGGAGACACCGCCGTAGCCCTCCACGTAGGGGGGGGGGAACGGCACGGTGGTGGGGGGGGCGGCGGGCTGCGCCGCCGCCCCCACCGCCACCACCCCCACGGCCACCGCCGCCGCCGCCGCCACCACCACCGCACGCCGCCGGGCGCGCATCACCCGGCCAGTAACGGCGGGAGCAGCGGCGGCGGCTGCGGTGGCGGCGGAGGCGGGCTCAGTGTGCCGCCGCGGCCGCTGTGGTCGCCGCCCCGCCCTCCAGGAGGGGACCGCGGCGGCCATGGCGGCCGCACCCCCGCCGGCCGGCCGACAGCGGGGGCAGGATACGGGCGGCGCGGGCGCCGACGCCCGTCCGTCGCAGTGGGTCAGAGGGGGGGGGAGAGGGAGCGGAGGGGGGAGAGTGCCGGCGGGACGCGCTCGATGATGGGATTGGGGGAAACGAGAGCGAGGTCGGTGCGGAGGGGGCACACCTCAAGGTGTATCTCATACTATAAGGCGTGTGATAAAACGGCCGTGTACGTCGAACGGGTTCTTCGATAGCTCTCAAACTTCGCAAATGCCTTCAGCAGCACTCTCCCGTACTTCCTACCAAAAAAAAAACCGAGCGAGAACGCTGCGGCGCTCGCTGTGCGGAGACATACAGAAGACAGGGGAAGCGTACTGCCGGTTTCCCTCAAAACCGTGGGCGACAAAATCGATTCACACAATCATTTCTGGAAAACTACTGTATGACCTCTCACGCTTCCTTGCAACACATCGACGAAACAGCGGGCTACATTGTACAGGATCTGAAGCGTCGCTCGCTCCGTGTTCGGTGGTTGACCAGATGCGCCACCAGATGTGGTGGCCATTTGGCCACCTCGTCAATCTGGCACGCCCCTCGCCCCCTTCCGCCACCCATCGTGCCGCCCCACTACCCGCCTCGACCCAGGCCCCCCCCCCCCTCGCTTTTCCCACCGCGACCCGCACACCCCTAGCCAGTCTGGTTCTAATGTTGACCATTCTCGGGGGGTTTAGCGGTACCCGTTGTCGCCGAGAGACACAACAGACATGAAAAAAAGCACGCATCGAGTGTGTTTTTTCTGGGGAAAGACGTGTCTCTCGCTATGTATCTCTTCTGTAGACAATATAAAGAGTCATAGGTCGGTGACTATAATGTCGACCAATCGGATTTCCTGTTTTTTGCACCTGGAACCGGTCTTGACGTGCCACTGGGGCGTACCTATGTCGTCTCCCAATGTGTTTCCCAATGAGTGTCTTATCGGCCATGCCTCTTCTCTCTCCCCTTTCCCTGCTCCCACCCCTCAACCGCGACTCGACGCCACAGCCCGTACACCCTCAAGGGCAACAGGCCGCACGCGCCGTAGCTCCGGGCGACCCTCCAAAAAGCGTTAGAAGAAAGTTCGACCCGGAATCCCACCCACCCCAAAGCACCTCTCCGCATCTGCCTCCCTGCCCACGTCGGCAATATACTGCCGCATCAACACACCGGCAAGCCCGCACGTCAGGGAGTCATCCCCCTTAGTCCATGAGGCAAAGTAAACCGCCATGGTGTCCTCCTCCTCCCTGGAGAAGAACCGAGGGCGCTCGAGCGCCACGTCTTTGCCACGGTTCTGCAGCCAGGTCCGCACGTTGGACCGGGTCGATCCCGTCGCCCCCACGCTCGACGTCTTGTGCTCAACCCGGGCCGTCTCCAGCTTCTCCTGCATCTCAGATGTCAGCCATGTGCCCCAAACACGGGGGCTCGCATAGGACTCGTCAGCGGATCATTGGTCGGCAGGGGGTGAAGGCATGGTGCACGTCAAAAGAACGAAAATACGGCGACACTCGATGGGGTGGAGATGGGGATGGGTCAATCGCTGTGAGGGGGCGGTGCATCCGGCGACGGTGAAAATACAGTCATGACCCGGTTGTAAGCGTCCCAGTTGTATGGCACCCTGCCATATAACTGGGAGCATCGCGACCGTCGTCTTTCATGGACTCGATCGCCACTCTGTACGATCGTCCTGCATACAGTGCAAACGAATGGAATGAAATTACCTGGAGAGCAAGGGGGCACGAAATCGGGGACTATTGGTGCACCCGCCGTCGAGGACCCCAGCGTCGTCGACCCCAGCGCCATCCACCCCACCCCAGCCGTCCTCATCCTAGCGCTCCTCCTCGTGCCTACTTCGCGCGCACGGGCGGCGTTCGACGGTCGTGGATCTCTTGAGGCAGGATATATGCTTGGGGTTCATTGCGGTGGGATCTCTCGTGTGCCTCACCTGCATGGGTTGTTCGTTGTGGGCTAGGGTAGCCTACCATATGTGCGTATCCCATTCCCGTCTATTTTTTTGTTGGCTGGGTTCCTCTTCCCAATGAATGTTGGTCGGTTTGCGTTTATTTTTGAGCTTGTTCTCTTGTGTGCTTGTGCTAGCCTGTGCGCCTCTGTCGTAGTGGACCCCTTTCCCCCCGACCCCTCCCAGATCCTTCCAGAATGGCAACGTGTGGGCGACCTAGCCACCGCGGCCGCGGTGGCCGCGGCGGAGGAGGTCTGCCCCAGCCCGTCCCGTGAGACGGTGCAGGTCATCAGGATAGCCGCTCGTGCAGCAACAGCAGCCACGGCGACGGCACTCGGGGGGGACCCCATGCACCTCTCAAACGTACCCTGGGGGGCATCCCCCCGCAGGGAGCAGTGCATGGCGGGTGCGGCGGGCGCGGTCCCGCGCGGTCTAGCCAGTACCGGCGACGAGCAGGCCAGCGCACACGGTGGGCGGGACGGCGGGAGCGCCGCCGGGCGGGGCGGCAGCGGAGGGGACCGGCTTGGCGGCCAGGCACTGGGGCGAGGCGGGCAAGGGCTAGGACGACGTATTGAGCGTCCGCGGTCGGGTGCTATCCGAAAACGGCGGACGCCCATTTCTTTGAGCGACAAGCTCTTGCTCATCGCTCTCAAGGATGAAGGTCACTCATGGACCGAGACGCTAGCCATCTTTCCGCTCGACATCAGTCGGTCGGCCGCTAGAGGCATCTACGAAAAGCGGGTCGACTACAAGCGCCGGGCAGCGACGGCTGAGGACCCGTCGTCGTTTCGTCGGAGACGCTCAAATGTTGAGCAGATATCTCAGGGTCTATGGGAGTGGTGCTCGACCCTCCAGCGCCTGGACTCGCGGCACGTGCCGGTGTCGGGCGCTTTTCTAGAGGCCAGAGCGAAACGCATCGCGAGAGAGCAAGGGGTGGCAGATTTTAAGGGTTCCCGCCACTTCGTGCAAAACTGGGCGAAGCGCAACCACCTCCGCAACATTGCGCTGTGGGGGCTGGGCGGGTCAGCGGATACGGAAGGGGCGGCCGAGCGCATCACTGAGATTCGGGCAGAACTTGAGGCCTACCCGGCGGAGCGGATATACAACATGGAGGAGACCGGGCTTTTCTACAGGTGCATCCCCAACCGATCCTACGTGGAGGCAGGCGGGCGGCTGCAGGCACGTGGCACCAAGGCGATAAAGGCGAAGGACCGCGTTACTCTCGTTTTGGCCTGCAACGCAACGGGGAGCCACAAGATCCCGGTCGCCATGATCGGCAAAGCGAAACAGCCTCTGTGCTTTAAGCCCCCTCGTCGTCAATGCCCTCTTCCGTACTTCTCTCAGAAGAGTGCATGGATGGACGCCGCTATTTTCAAGTCTTGGTTCGAGACGGTCTTCCTCCCCGCTGTTCGGGCGCGCAATAATCTTCCGGTGGTGTTACTGTCCGACAATTGCGGGGCTCATGACGATATCGAGAGCGAGCAGGTCAAGTTCATTGCTCTCCCTCCAAACTGCACATCGGTCTACCAACCACTGGACCTGGGCATCATCGCCTGTCTGAAAAGACAATACAAGCGACAGTTGTTGGACCTGGTCGTCGCTGCGTTCGGCTCAACCGCCACCAACGAAGCGCCACCGGTGACGGGGTCGGATTCGGCGGCGCCGGCGGCTGACCACACACGTGACCGGCCACCCGCTGTGGGCGTCCAGGCGCAACGAGCGTGCGTGCTATCTGAGGCGGGGTCGTGCGCATTGATCGAAGGCGCGTCGGGGCGAACCGCCCGCCCAGTGGCGGGAGAACGCGTGGCCCATGCTCGCGCGGCAAGCCCAATCGGCCCCCCAGTGGCGGAGACAAATGTGGCCGACGCGGCTGGCGCAGCCGCGGCGGGTCGAAACGGCCCCCCAGTGGCAGCGGCGGGCCTGGGCATTGCTGGCGTGGCGCGGCCAAGCGGTCCACCTGTGGCGGGGACGGGTGTATCCGGCGGGGCTGTGGCGGGGTTTGATGGAGCCACAGTGGCGGGAACGTGCCCGTCAATGGAACCCCAAGCGGTCTCGCGACACAGTTCTTGGCTCACGGCCAACGGTTCGTGGCAGGCGATTGAAGAGACACCAAGCGACGAACTGGCGCGCCCGCCGATCACGGCGGCGGTTGTGAACGCGCTGCGCGCCACGGTCCGACGTGCTGCGCGGCTGTCTGCTCGGCGTGCGGCGCGCGGCGCGATACGAGGAGCCGCTGACGGAGACCGTGGCCGGGCGCTCGCCGCTTCCAATTCTACGCCGCTGGTACACGTGAGCGCCGGTGCCACCATTCCGGGAGCGTCTGCCAGGGACGGCCAGGACACGGTGGCCCGAGAGCCGCCGCATGCAGATCACATTTCCGGCGGGGCCACTGAGATTGAAGGCGCTTCACGATCTGGTGCCGTCGAGGCAGGCCCGGGAATTTGGGGCTTTCCGTCTGACTGGCCCCCCGCCACTGCCGTGAATTCCGACCTGCCGAGTGGCCGGCGCTCTCGCCCTCGGGCCCCACCCGCCGAGATTCGGGGTGTCAGAGACGGGGCTGTTGCGCATCTACAAGACGCGTCCAAGATTGTGCTTGAGCAGTGGAATGCCGTGGAGCCCTGTACAATCGCGCACTGCTGGCTGAAGTCGACGATTTTGCCAGCCGCAGTTGCGATGGATGTCGCCGCGTTGCACAGTGAGTACCGCTCCTCCTCGCGATCACTAGGCTCTGACGTCGAGTCGGTCGTGTCTCTGATGGCCGGGTGTCGCTTCGGGGAGCGAGCCTTTGGGGACACCCCCGCGCCTGTGAGAGAAATCGCTGTGGACGACTGGCTGACACGGGAAGACGATGAGGGCGTCAGGGCGGCTACGGTAGACGCTATCGTGTTTGAGGAGGGGGGGGCAGACGCCGTGGACGGCATTGACGAGGGTGCGTCGTCCACCAGCGACAGTGAATGACCGGCTTTTTTTTCTCTGTTTGCCATCGTGCTCCCTGTGCGCGCCAGTTCCAGCCGCGAAAAGTCCTTGCGGGTGGGGGAAGGAGTAGAGGCAGGGGCGACAGTGCCGGGGGGAAGGGAGGCGGGGGCTGAAGGGGAGGGTCGTCCCTAGACCTGCACCGCCAAGTCGAATGACTCGCAGCACGGATCTGCATCGAGCCTTGCAGTCGCAACTGTTGCGGGGCAGCTGACGTGACGTCATCCAGAAACACACGAAATACGGAATTGTGCGGCTGCACAGCGGTCGACTGAATGCACACTGTCCAGCTCTGCCTCAGATTCACGCGATCGACAGTGATTTTGGACCTTGATCAGCTGTCGAAGGGGACACGATCGCCGGCGAGCCGGCGACGTCTGGAAGCGCACGCCGCGCCACTGCATCGCTGGAACGGGGGCTACAAAGCGCGCAAGGGTGCCATATAACCGGGTCATGACTGTACTTGGAACCGAGCTCCCGTAGCTCTGGTGCCGACGAAACAGCCGCCGCCATGTCAATCGGGCTTTCTTGCAGTCACTTGTGCCTCCCTTGATTTACAGTAATGGTCGACATTTGGGGCAGTGGTCAACATCAGAACCAGACTAGCTACTGCCGCTTCCCCGCACCACCGCGCACGCCCCTCCAACGGCCCCCCGCCTGTGACAGGTATGGGGAAGTGAAGCGTCAGCGGTGAAGCGCAACGGCCTTGTTCCTCCCGGTCGCCTAATCGACCGTGCAAACCACTTCTAAAACGCAGTTTTGAGAGTTTCAGCAGGTACAGATCTCGTTAGCGCATCTCCACCAATGGAGCCAAAAGTCAACCCAAACGAGACACGTGGCGCGACGTGGGTGACTGTGAATGGCCACTCTGACCGAGAAGCCAACGCCGCGCACGTCACGTCTCAAGCAAAGCATCTAATGGGGCGCCTGGAGAGAGTAGCCGATTTCACGCGGTACTAGCGTCCTGTGGGACGGTCTGCAAGCCGCGGGTCACGCTTCCCATTGGCGCAGGTTGGCTCCGCGTTTGGCCAAAAGCCAAAACACCGCGCCAAAAAGGCTCGTTTGGCGTGGGGGTTGGCTCCGCTGCCGTTGAGAGCCAAAAACTCGAGTGCTCTCGAGGCACATGAAGGTGATCTCCAGAGCGATTAAAAATTGAGATACGGCCTTAGTTTTGGACCGGCACACGGCCCACCAGTCAGAGCTAAAGGCAAAACCGGTGAAACAGCTGCCACGTGGCTGGCTTCTCGCTTTTGGCTGTATTGGTGGAGATGCTCTGAAGATCTCGTTATACGCTTGACACGTTTGCCGCGTGATCTCCACTTAGCGAGATCTGGTAAGGAAAAAACCTGCCAATTGAGAGCTTCAGCAGGTACAGATCTCGTTAAGATCTCGTTATATGCTTGACACGTTTGCCACGTAGTCTCCCCTTACCGAGATCTGGTAAGGAAAAAACCTTTATGTGTCCCCGCATAACGAAGTGGATCTCGGTACGGGGAGCAGGACACGTGTTGTGCTGAGCAGCAATCGTCGGCTGCGAACGGCGCTGCGTCGCGCCCAGTCCAGCGACGCGCGGTAGATCGAATTGGCGAGGTCCGACGAGACACAATCGCCTCACGCTGCCTCCTCCGCCAGTGTGCCCGTCCAACGCCTCCGCACCACGCCTGTCTCCCGCTGCAGGACCTGTCCTTTTTGGCCACGCAATGCATCCCTGTGCGGGCGACCGATCTGGGGCGGCTCCCCTCGGGCAGAGACGTGCTGCTCGCTCCACGTTTCGTGTCAACTACATCCACGCAACGTGCAGTTTTCCATAACGAGATCTGGTACCTGGTGAAGGTCCCGCCGCCTCAGTCGTGGTAAGAATAGTCTGCTGCTACTCTACCGAGAAATCAGTCGGATCTCTTCCCAAAAAGCTTCCTGCTGAAGCTCTCTTTTACTGGAGAAAACAAAGGCACCGAGCGGGAGCAAGGCCGACTCACCTGGACGGCGCCGCGCTCCATTGAGACCCTCCTCTCACACACAGCACGCGAGCCGATCTCACGCGCGTGGCTGTGCGGCCACGCGCTGGCGCCCCCCATCCCGGTCTACTTCCCGGGAGGGGCCAAGGGGGAAATCCGCCACCGTGGGTGCCTTACTCGAGGACGCCGCGGCGCTCGGTCGCTCCGCCGCGTCCCGGTGCGGCCGACGGGCCGCCGCGCCCCCAGCGGCCGGCTACGCCCACCGATATATCGGTAGGCGCGAGCCAGATATGCAAACCGTCGCCCCCTCCCGTTACATTATACAGATGTGACGGGAGGCGTGGGAAGGTGATCTTGCGTGTCAGCCCGGCTCCCCGACACGAGGCATCGTTTGTTGGGGAAAGTTGCGCAAATGGCAATTTCCTTGCTTGTTGGCAACGCTCTTGCACAGAGGCTGCCGGCCACTCAGACCAGGACGCAATAGGTTGACTCACATATCAGTACCGGTGGCGATTCTGGGCCAGGAGGATGCCCGACCAAGAATTATAAATCCTCGTGTCGCAAGTCCCGTGTGGACTGATGGAGCAGCTTCCGGAAGCTGACCCGGGGCGCGCCGGAGGGGCCCCCAACGCAGGTGCACGGCGAACAGCACGCAGGGACCGTGCCACACCACACACCAGCGGCTGGCCGCCGCACCAGCACAAGCGCCGAGGTGCATAGAGGCGCGTGCGCGCGCGTGTGGTCTGCCCCGGCAGCGTTCCGTTCAGCGCCGTGCATCTGCATCCGCGTCCCCCCATTCCTGCCCAATCTGCCCCGCGTCTGCCTTCCCCCCCCTCCTCCCCCGCATGCACGAACGCTGTGGCTGGCACTCCTACCTCCCACATTTACTTCCCCCTTTTCACCCCGCACCCCCTCCCGCATGCATGGGCGCAGTGGTTAGCACACCTATCTCCCACAATATCGTTCCCCCCCTCACCCCGCCTCGCCACGTCTGTTGCTTGTTGGCTGTGATGGAGTCGAGCACGCCGGCCGACCGGAGCCCACCGACGGATACTGCTCCTTCCCAAGACGTGGCGGCAGGCCTGAGGGGATGGGGGGGGGGGGGCGAGTGGTGCTTCTGGCAGTACGCGGGAGGTGTCGGAGGGTGGTGGAGAAGCGCGTGGTAAAGGGACGGAGACCTGTATCAATGCCAAGAGCTCCTCGACGTGCTATCACCCTTTTGTTTGTGTTGGCATTGTGAAGTTGTGGCATGATACTGTGCATGCGCGCGCCCGACGGCACAAGAATCGAGGCGTGTCCAAGCGTCTGCAGGTGGCGTCCATCTCTGCCCACCTGGTGACGACAAATGCGTGGGTGCATCGCTGGCGCGTTGGCGGGAAGCCCATCGACAAGGCTGCGGTGACCCGCATCATCACTAAAGAAGTGACGCTGTACAACGCGACGAACATTATCCGGCAGCACAACATGGGCAGGTCGGCGGACTATGTGCAGGACAAGGTCAACGAGCGTGTGACCGCGCAGAGCAAGTCCTGGCAAATGGGCTTTGGTGATGCGTCCAAGATTTTGGACTTGGTCACTGACACGCAGCCCCTTGTCGGCGGGGTGCAACGTATCTTCCCCCCTTTTGGCGGTCCCCCCCCCGATGACGGCCATGTTGGCCCCTGGCTTGACCGCTTCCTTGTCACCCCGGTCCCGTTGTCGCCAACCACAAGAGAGGGGGGGGTTGAGTCCAGAAAACGGGATGCCCGCGAACGGGTGAAGAAAAAATCCCAAATCCAGACAGAGAAAAGAAAAGAAGAAGAGCAGTCCAGACTCGAACCGCTGCTCCTGAACCTCTCTTCTCAGAAGACACAACCAACAAAATCCCTTGCTGCTCCACCAAATATGTGGTATATAATCGATCTCAACCGGGACCAGAAATACCCTCCGGCGAAAGGTGGAGGTAAATGAGAAGAGGGAACTACGAGTTGGGCGTTACCTGTTGCCTCACGCGCCTGGCGGCAGGATCGCCAGAGATGCACGGTCGTGCACACGGGAAAGAGGGTCGCAAACGCGCAGTTGTTTTTCCCGGGGACGCGGGCCACGGGCGCCCTGCTGTCCCATCTAAAAGAAACAGAAGGGCGTACCGGCCTTTGGCCCGGTAGCCCCCCTATCGAACCCCTCGGGAATTATTGGGGGGGAGACCGAGTCTAACCACGTCGGTGTCCCCCAATATCTCCCCTACAGCTATTTCTCATAATTTCCCTCCAAGTATCCCTCACAAATACAAAGAAGCATTCCCTCATGATTCGATCACGGGACGGGCGCGAGACCGGATCCGGCCCTCCGCCTTGGACCCGGTTTATCCTGCGACCGGCAGCCCGCGCCCGCCACCCTCCCGTACGGGTGTGTCCTGCGCCCGCTCGCCCCTGGGCAGCTGGGACCGTCCGGGGGCTCGCCGGATGCTACACCTCTGAAGCAATAATGTGGAAACAGCCGCCAGGCACGTACGCGGACCGACGGGGAGATGCTGGAGCCTATGAAGGTCGCCGTTCTTGGGGATGATGGCCGAGACAAACCTGACCGCTCAGCAATGGTCGCGCGGCGGACGGCCCGCGACGATACCAAACAGCGCATTGCATTGCGCCGGTAGTGCAGTGCGCCATGACAGTCGTGTGCCCCATCAGTCGCTGAGCGCCAACCCGCAGAGATCGCAGACCGTGCCAGCGCACGCAGGACGGGTTGACGACTGAAACCATCACGGGGTCCACTTCATGTGATAATAAATTGAGCATTTTCAATGCAGACGAAACACGTCGGCTAATTAGGGATAACTGACATAATTCACACGAATTCGTTGATATTCTCGGGGCGAGGGGCTTCGCAACGACTTGCATTCTGTTCAGATAAGTGTTCCTTTTCTCGCACAATACGGAACCAGAATTTGTACACAACTGTTTTAATTGCTGCTGAATTTCTCTTGATAAATGGCGCAAGACGGGCGGTCAAGCAGCGCCCAGAAGAGGAGTATCGGGAGAGCCGCTCACGCGGCGGCACCTAAGCGGTCCGCCTTCGCCAATGCACATGGAACATGCACGGGCGTGCAGCCTCGGGCACAGACGCCCGCAGGCGCAGGCGGCACCAGACGACCGCATGTGCACGCCCACAAAAGAATGCAGGCACATACGTCGGATAAACAGCGGAACGGCTCGTGCCAACCGACGGCTGGCGGCGGCCTTGCCATTGGCACAACCAACACTGGGGGCCCGGACGCCGCAGTGGCGCTGGCGGCGCGGGCCGCGCGGCCAGGGCACGGAGCGCCGGCGGCGCGGGCCGCGCAGGAGCGGCCGGGGCGCGTGCCGTGCCGGCGGCGCCCGGGCCATCCGCGGCCGGTCTCAGCCGACGCTCGGCGTGCCCGAGGACGTCCGTGCATCGCAGAGCAACGCCAGGTGGCAGCACGCGCCGCGAGCGATCCCCCGCGGCGGGTGGCGCGCTGGCGGCAGCGCGCGCCCGCGCGAGCGGGGCGGCCGCACCGCCGTAATTGATGCGGTAATGGGCGGTTCTGATAGGCTAAATGCTTCCTGGAGGCAGCCAATAGGGTGGCTGGTAGCCATGGCCGATCGGCACGTATTCTGGCGATCTAGAAAAAGTTCTTTGAGACCGGCAATTTATCTGAAACAAGTATCAGGTGAACAAGTGCGTGTCGGCCGCGCCGCCGCAGCTCCGAACCAGGCCCCATCCGAGGCCGCAGCCATTTTGGCTCAACCAGGCTGCGCTGCTTGTATGCGAGTCGCGTGTCCTGACGGGATGCTGTATTGACCCCTTTTCCCACAGCCGAAATCAGCTGTAGCGTCGGAGGCCGGGCCCTGCTGCAGACCATGGAATTAAAGGTAAAGATAGCCCCTCTGTCTCGACAGGGTGCTTTCTAAGTCATACGACGGGATCTCTCAAAACCAGAGTTGTTCCCCATGCCAGGCTACGTGAAGTATTTTTCTGCGTTGGGCTCGACCGTCGGCCGGTCCCTCGAGACACCAGCAGTGGCGTGCCGTAGGCGGGCGTCCAAGGCTCTCCCTCCCTGCCGCACGAGCGGGGCGGCAAACGCCCCCCGTATCTGGCCACGCCACGATCTCACAATAATCATATCTTCCCGTCCGGCTGCGTAAGCAGCCAGGCACAACTGAACCTGCCACGTTGTACGGCGAGCTAAGTCGAATTGCCACGGGTCCAGAACTTCACAAGGGGCCAGCGTCGCGGGCGAAGATCAGAGGGGAAAGTCCGCCTGTGTTGGGCGCCGTGCTGTGAGAGCATCTCCACCAATGGAGCCAAAAGTCAACCCAAACGAGACACGTGGCGCCACGTGGGCGACTCTGGATGGCTACTCCAACCGAGAAGCCAACCAAGCCAACGTCACAACTCAAGTAAGCCACTAACACGGCCGCTGACCGCAGTAGACCGCTGAATACAGCATTTGTGTCTTCGGATGACGAGCCCGAGCGATTGACGGATATCCTCTTTCTGCCTCGCGTGCCAGTCTCACTTTCCTGCAGAGCACGCGTCTGTGTCCTCCTGTGACGGCCGCATTCAGTCAACACGACATAAACGTGTCGATCGTCATCCTTGAATGAGTCAATGCACCGAACTCGAGACCGATTGATTGCGAAATTCATGTGGAGGATCGATAGGCTTGCCCTGGTCGAGGAACCGGTCGACCAGGACCGTCTGCTTTCCAAGTACAACCATCCTTCCCCCCCCCTCAAGTCAACCTCTTTATGCGTGTTCTGCCATACTCTCCACGATGGACGAGAGCGACTCTGATTGCGTTGACGCTGCTGTTGTTGGTGTCCTGTCGGCGTTCTGCGACGCGCTTGACGATGACATCGCCGCTGCGTCGGTTGCACCCGAGCAGCAACTAAAAGACTTTGCATTGGCGGACTATGCCATTAACCGCGATTACTTCGGCGTTAATGGGCGCCCCCCGACGTATAACAAGACCGACTTTGAGCGTCGCTTTCGTCTCCCTCGCGTTGAGTTTGACCGTTTGTATCGTGGCCTATGTGACGTTCCCTACTTCCAGCAGCGCCCGAATGTCACTGGCAACTTGCAGTCCTCCACTCTGCAGAAGGTGGTCGCAGCTCTCAGAGTGCTTGCTTACGGAGAGACGTATGATCGTGTTGATGAATGTGCTTGCCTGTCTGAGACAACAGTGAATGAGACCCTTCTCCGCTTTGGTCGCTTTGTTATTGATACTTTTGGTCCTGTCTACATGTGCGCGCCCACTCCCTCTGACTTGGTGCGCATCACGGGCATGTATGAGGAGGCTGGTTTTCCTGGGTGCATGGGCTGTGTGGACTGCTCGCATTGGACATGGAAAAACTGCCCCGTGCGACTGCATGGGCAGTACCAGGGAAAGTCGATAAGACCGACGATTGTCATGGAAACTGTAGCTGACGTTGACCTTCACTTGTGGCATTTTTACATTGGTCTCCCTAGCGCTACGAAGGACCTTAATGTTATGTCTTTTTCTCTGCTCTTTCAGTCCATCAGCGCCGGTGACTTCCCTTCCCCTGTTCCCTACACCGTTAATGGTGTGGAACGTACTATGCCCTACTTCCTTTGTGACAGCATCTATCCGCATCACGCGGTGTTAATATGCACGTCGGACGTTGACGACGAAAAGTCGAAGTACTTTGCGAGTCGCCAGGAGGGGCGACGCAAGGACGCCGAGCGCGTGTATGCTGTGCTGTTCAATGAGTGGCAGATTCTCCAGCGCCCAGCGAGGCTGCATCACGTCGCTTCCATCAAGGACGTTGGCGCTTGTGTGGCCATTCTGTACAATTTGACTGTGTCTTACCGACGCGTGGAGAAGCACGGCGCTCAACCAAGTACGCGTCCGTTTCCTCTGTTTTCTTTCTTGCTTTGACCACGTCTCTTGGCTTTCTTCCAACTTTGACGTACTGACGCGACCCGTTTCTGTTTTGTCTATTGCGCTCCGATTGCTGTGCTGGCTGTTTTTTTTTTGGCCCATGCAGAAGAACGGACTACAGTGTGCCCGCCGGGCTCAACAGCCAACACTGGGGGGGCCTTTGGCGACTGGGGGCGCCTCGGCGAGGGTCACCAAGTTCAAGGTGAGGTCGGCCCTGGTAGTGGGGCCGGTGCGGCCTGTGTTGCTGGCGCGGTCGGAGTGGACGAGGGTGGTCTCCCTGAGGGCATGCGGACCGGTGCTGTTTTTGACGGTGTTGAGACACAACCAGGTCATGGACTCCGCGATTTGGGAACCGCTGGTGCCCGTTGTGGAGGGGCGGCCAGCGCGATGGGTGGAGGCTGCGGTGGTGGGGCTTTGGGGGCCACGGGGCAAGGCGCTGGCATGGGTGGCGCCGGCGCACGTCCTGGTGGTCTAGGCAGCGTCCGTGTACGCGGTGGCCGGGGCGGAGGGGTGGCTGGGGCGGTGGGAGGGGGTCGCGGTGGTGGGGCTTTGGGGGCCACGGGGCAAGGCGCTGGCATGGGTGGCGCCGGCGCACATCCTGGTGGTCTAGGCAGCGTCGGTGTACGCGGTGGCCGGGGCGGAGGGGTGGCTGGGGCGGTGAGAGGGGGTCGCGGTGGTGGGGCTTTGGGGGCCACGGGGCAAGGCGCTGGCATGGGTGGCGCCGGCGCACATCCTGGTGGTCTAGACAGCGTGGCTGTACGCGGTAGCCGGGGCGGAGGGGTGGCTGCGGCGGTGGGAGAGGGTCGCGACAGCCACACACCGCCGGGCGGTGGGGATCTGAAATGGTCGCTTTTCACTCAATTCAACTTTGGCAATCTCATTCCAATTAGGGGTGCACACCCCTCGCTGGTCAACTCCGCTCGTCCATTTGATTTTGCGATCTCGCGATTCGAGAATACCGTCGTCGCCACCGTCGTCGTCGCTCGATTCACACTTAATACTGAACTTCATAAGTGCCCCGTATCGTCGCGAAAACGTACAGTCATTATTCGACTATATGAAGGGGGGCTAGGGGTTAAGTAGGAATATCATTTACAGCGGATTCGCAACGAGGGCGTGGACTGACAAACACCGCCGGGCGTCGCAGCAGTGTCGACCGATCAAATTACACGCTCGCAAGAAATCCGCGTCATCGGGTGAGGCGAGCAGGGCGCACCAGTCAGGCGCACAAGTTGCTTCCTGCGCACGACCAGTCAAAACCATAATAGCACGACAGCATCTACTCTTCGCACTCGTCCTCCCCCTCCCCAGCGCCATGTCGACCGTCTCATCCAATGCCTCCACATCATCCTCCGCAGCAAACCACTGCTCAACAGCAACGGAGCGCTCACTGTCAGACACACCCTCAAAATCGTCCCACAAGCGGCTGTTAGCCATCAAAGCTACCACCTCAGAAACGTCAGTGTGGACGTTATCCGCCACAGGTACGACCCCGTGCAGCTGCCGGCGCACTTCAGCGGCTGCCTCGTCCGGCAAGACCTCTGCAGAGAGCCAGCAGTTAGCCAGCTGCACCGGAGTGAGCTTCTCCCACTCCTCAGCGATAATCTTGGCGGCGTCCCTCAAGTGCGCCTGCCCTCCTTGGTCGAGGCCCCCGCCGCGCGGCACTCGTGGGGCTGGAGCACCAGAAGTAATCACCGTGCCTAAATTGTTGACAGCACGTTGAAGCATCCGCGTCTTGTAACGACGCTTCACCTGGGCGATTGCCCCCTTGTCCAGCGGTTGGTACACAGCCGTCGTGTTTGGTGGTAGCTCAATCACAGTTACTTGGGGGTGTTGAATCTCGGCGTGACAGCTGAGGTTGTCTAGGAAAAAGAACACGTGGCTGGCCGTACGAAACCGCAAGGAAGGCACGAAGACCTCAAAGAACCACCGTTTGAAGATCTTCTCGTCCGTCCATGCTGACTTTCGGGAAAAGTACGGCAGTGGGCACCGGTTGCCCGCCCCATTGAAGCACAGCGGCTGCACAGCTTTGCCAATCATAGTTATTGGCAGCTTGTGAGAGCCGTTCGCGTTGCAGCATAAAGTGAGCGTCACGCGGTCCTTTGAGTGCATGACTTTGCTGCCTCTCGCCTGGCGCCGGTCAGCTGACGGCACGTAGGACCGGGCCGGTAGACAGCGGTAAAGAAGCCCGGTTTCATCGACGTTGTAAATCAAATCCGGGTCCACGCCCGCCAGTTGACGTCGGATGTCGGCCATCCGGGCGGCTGCCTCTTGGACGTTCGCGGACGCACCAGACCCGAGAAGCGCCACGTTGACTAGGTTGTGACGACGGGCCCAATTGTGGAGAAACCCGTTGGACGCACAAAAAGCGGAGATGCCCAAAGATGTCGCAATCTGCTCAGCCTTCGCCCGGAGCACCCCCAGCGATAGCGGCACGCGCTTGCGTCCGTGGGTGCAAACGGAGAGGAACCACTCGTACAGTCTCGAGTTCACATCAGGAAAAGAGCTACGCTTTGAGGACCGCACGGTACCGGGAGTGCCAGCGGCCAGCCGCGCTCGCACTGTGGCCCGGTTGCGGTAGGCGCTGCGTACGGTCGACCTGCCGTACGCGTCGTTCCGCTGGTGCCCCATCCATTCCCACGATCTCCCCTGCTCTTTCCACGTGATGACTTGAAGTTTGGTAGCTAGACTCATGCTGGTCCTCTGCCGGCGCTCCGTCGTCCCCTGCCGGGTCCGTGCCGGCGATGCAAGAACGACGTTGGCTGCGACGCCAGCGGCTCGGGCTGCCGCTCGGATATTTCCAGTTAGATCCGCCGCCGCCGCAGGATTTCGTTGGGCCAGAGTGGCCTCGGCCGCGGCCGTCGCGGCATCAACCGCAGTCGACAGACCCATGCTTCCGCCAGAGTCTTGTGACAGTGCATAGTTGCTGCCACGGAGCCACCGACAGGGGGGAGGAGATGGCATCGATAGCCACGGAGGAAAGGAGTGGAGGCGGCGTGTGCGGCTGGCCGTAGAGCAAGTATCTGTGGCCGCGGATGCGGCCACAGACCGGGCGATCGCGCCCGGGCGTCGGCAGTGGCGCGAGCAGCCAATAACGGAGGTCGAAAGTGTAGACCGGGAATACTGGCTGCGGGGTCGGCCAACGTGAAGCGCCGTCGTTCTAATCGCCAGGAAGCGCGTGGTCGCGAGACCGGATGGTGTTGGTCGGCGGCGGCGTCAGCGAGAGGGATGAGCCGAATCGGTGAGGCGCACCCACGGTCAGTTCTGCGCAACGCATAAAATTATGGAGCAACTCTCTGGAAAACAGGAATCGCCCTCCGGCGAGGAAGCTTGATTATGTGACCCTGTCATATAATCGAGCCGCATATAACCGAATAATGACTGTACCACTGTTACTGGGGTATACTGGGGGATACTCGTGGTTGGTACCACAGAGCACCCCAGATTGGGCTGAAATGGTCTAAAAAAGGCCCAGTACAAGTATTCGCGGACGCGTACCTCGAGAACGGCGTGTACTTGACCCTTTCACAGAGGCCATTCTTCCGATTGGGGATACATCGTCTGACCAGTATGCTCCTGAACCTCCCTCCACGACGCCTCTGCGAGGCGGTGTGCGGACATGTTACGGTCGCCAGTATACCTGAGAAGAAGTTGTGGAGAGCTACTTATCGCGACCTGAAGGCCCTCGCGTACCATTGTCATGTCACGCTGCGTGTCTGGCCCACCGATCACTACGTTGACCACGCGCACTGCGCTACGAACAGCGCTGAGAGCGCCTGTCAACAGACAACGCGGCGGTCTCTGTGGTGGCTACGTCACCCACGGAAAATACTGTACGTTGCAAGAAAGCATAGATTGTACGTCGAGGAATGAATCCCCGGGGGCCGTTCTCGTACCAGACCCCTCTCTGCCCCCCCTGTCCCTCCCCCTTCCCGCCGCACCCCTCTCACAGGGTGCTCCAGGAGCTCTCTGTCGGGCGTGCGCGCCGCGCACCCAAGCTGTTACGCTGCTCCAGTGCGCGCTCTGCATTCGGGTGGGGCTCCCTGGGGCGCCGTGCTGTGCGTTCGTGCATGGGGACCTTTCCAGCTACAGGGGAGATGATCTGGGAGTCCACCCGCAAGACGACAACGCACTCGATGCGTGACCGGCGAGCATTGGTTGAGACTTGGACCAACCGAGGTGTGAGAACCCGCACGTTGTGGCGGTTGACGGCGTTTTGGACTGGAACAGCATTGCGATAGATGGTGCGATGAGCGAGTTCAATTTTGTCTGTAGCGCGAATTTTGTCTGCAGCGCGAGTTGCCACGATTCGGAGCTTGCCGGTAAATGTTGTAGCGAACGCTGCAATCTACGTTTTGTTTCTGCGTGGTTTTGAACATGTTTTTGTCAATGGCGTGTTGCTGCCGCGGCAAATGCTTGGAAGTGGTGCCTACGATGCTTTCTCGGTGACACGGTGATCACATGTGAGTTTTATCTGACCTTCGACCGTTGAGGAGCTGTTGAAACATCCGAGCGCTCGTCCTTGTCGGCGTCGTGTTGCGCTCGAGAAAGAAAGACGCTAGACACGTGGGCTTCCCACTCACATGAGGCGCCTTCTCGCAAAAGAATTGCGCCAAGATTGCAAGCGAGAGTGCCAAGTCGGGAACAGTTTCCTCCATCGCGTCGACCCTTGTCCACCATAGACAAGCGAAATCATTTGGTCTGATTTTGCACTCGTGTCCAACTTATATGACAGCTCGTTTGGCGCCGTACTGGGAGGTCCCCAGACAGCCTGGTTGACAGTTTTCGTCATGGAAACTATCTCATTGTCAAATGGCTCCGAAAAAAAAGGCTTATTTCGGAAGCGTCTTCCTGGCGTCTTGTTGCCGGGTCTTCTGAGTGCACAAAATTTTGAAGAACGGGTGAATGGGCTGATATGGCGGGTGACAATAGCACTCTCAGGTTTTGCGGATTTAAAAAATTCTAGGCTGACACTGCAGCCACGAAACCTGCGCGGATAGCTCTCGATTGCACTGGTTTTCGGGTCTCTCCCGTAGACGCTCACCGAGTTAGGTCCCAAACAGGTCAACGTGCTTTATTTTCTTTCGTTAAAGCCGAGAAGAACAGATGTGCTCAAACTTTAGGCCTCGAGGCAGGGAATAACTCGGTTCCCCGGCGTTAAGACCCCAGGCCGTGCCGCTCACCTTGTCAGGCACCCGCCGGCGACTCCTACAGGCGTCCTGCCGCCCACGCCGGCCGGCACCCAGCTGCCTGCGTCGATGCGCGGGCTGGCCCATACCCAAAATATGTCAACTGCTGCAGTGGCCCCTACGTCGGCAGGCAATCTGGCTCCCACGATGAACAATACGGGGTCGCCCACGCCAACAGTTGCCCTCGTGAGCACGACCCCAAGCGCTCGGCTGCGTGAGGTCCGCGGTGAAGCACTGCTGCAGTGAGGTTTGCGCAACACGACTGTAGCAGTACGCCCGGGCCAAGGCACAACTCGTTGGTTCGAGGTACGTTCGCTGAGGGTCTCAACTTGGAACACCGGAATCAACACGTCATACAGCAACACGCGACTTGCGTGTGGCGAGTGGCCGACTCGTCAAGGCACGAACAAGATGTGTCGCAGCCAGACGGTGTTTACTTGGAAGCCAAGGTGGGCTCTTCCCGCCGTTCAGTCCCGCGCATGTAAACACTCGAGTGCGCGCACCCGCGCGCTCACCTCTCGCAAAACACTAAAAAATGAACACTCAGACCACCTAAAAAAGAGGTTCTTCAAACAAAGCAAGCAAAGCGTGGAATTCTGTCTGGTTCCAGCGCAAAAGTCGCCAAGATACGAGTCGTTGCAGTAGTCCATAAATGGGGTGTCAAAAGTCCAGGTCGGAATGACGAGCCTAAGTTGGTATCCTTCATTAATGAGTCAGGTAAAATCCAATCTCGATTCGAAGCCACTTGCTCCGAATATTCAAACCCAAGTTTGAGGTTCGCCACCTGGACGACACGCCAGAGTATGATTGGCGCCATACATGCCTGGGCCAGTGTTCATCTTTGCGGTACCGGAAGCTTGCCATCAGTAGAGGGGCTCGTTGGCGGGGGGGATCAAGCAGACCCAAGACTGTGCAGACGCTCTTGAGAAGCACCCTTCTGTTGCGCCACGGGCGCCTGTTGATTCGTGTGCCTTTCAAGCCCACATTCTTTGAGGGTCCATATCTCAGTTTGACATTGCTGCCTACTAAAGAGACTTCTATCGCTACCCGCTACTTAGCTTGCTGATCAAGCTTTCCTATGCGGGGAGCATACGTGGCACGCGTGCAAGAAATTTTAACGGGTTCTTGCCAGGATCTGACGTTCTGAAGCTCCCGATCTATCTACTGCGGTGAAACCGGAGATCACTGGGTTGAAGCAGTGCATTACAAAGGCAAGCAAAGTTCAGCATCTTCTCAAGTCCTGATCGTGACAACCTTCCGGAACGGTGTGGGACGTGGCTTGATCCTCGTCACCGCTCTCGTGCCGCCGCCGCCAGCTGTCAATCCGTTTGGTATGCACGATTCGCCACGGTGCGGTGTGCCGTGGGCGTCGTCGCCGGCCACGGCGGTAGGTAGTGGTGGCGGCGGATTGGTGGGTGGTGAGGCTAATCCAGCGCGCGCTACGGGCTCGCTCATGCGACAACAGCCTTCTGCATGTAACCTCGCTCGAGTCGTCTCGGTGTTGTTGCAGCGGGTACCATGCGTTCACGTGCGTTCATTTGCTCCAATAATCTATGCGCCGGGCCCCCCTCGCTTTTAGCACAATTTAAATTCACGCGGTGACTCGCGCAGCGGTGTCTCGCGCAGCGGTGACTCACGCAGCGGTGTCTCGCACGTCCCCCCGCCGTCACACGCCCTCCCTGCGGGCCTTGATCCCCTACACAGACACAGCCGGTCAGAGCCAGAACCACGACCAAATCACGATCGGTGGCAGTTTGATTGGCTCACCATGGCCCTCAGAGGTGAGCTGCGCGACTCAGCACACAGCTTACACCACCCGTGGAGGGCTGCGCTGTTTGCAATCGCAGTAATATTTTGGTGCTGTGCCTCTTTGTTCTCTTTTACCGTGGCTCTTTATTTTCTACTTATTTAGCTGGCTAAAAAAGGCCAGCTGCTGCCCTCGCGCACTCGTAGCATCGTTGCCGTCACCACCCCCCGTCGTCTCAGCTGCACAACCACCCGTCCCGGCCGCAGCGGCGGCTGCACTGGGGGCAGCGGCGGTGGTGGCGGCCACCACCGCTCCACTGCCCGCCGTCTTGCGCCGTGTTTGTATCCGCCGGTGACGCAAGCCGCGAGACAAAACTGCACATGCCCCCCATGCCGACTCACACAGAGCCAACCGGGGTACGCGGTCTTCCAGGTAGAGCACCGCCGCGCGTTGTCGGTCCTCCGGGTGGGTACAGAAAGACGCCGTGGACCGCAAAATCTGGTTGATAGCAAACGCCACCCCCGTGCGCAGGCGCCGACGGTCGCTGACGGTCAGCTTCAGATCCTTGTCCTTGGAGACGTTGACCTTCTGGATCGGAACCGCAGGGGGGGGGAGCGGGCGGACGCCGGAGAAAAACAGCCCCCCCCGGCCGCTGGTGCGGCGGAAAGCGCTCGGCCCAGCCCCCCCTCCACTGGCGAGCGGTTCACCACTGGCGGCGGCAGCAGCTGAGAACCTGCCGCGGGGTTGAGCAGGAGCGGGGGCGTGAGTCACGGGTGGGAGGGGGGCGGGGGCGGGGGGGGGGGGGGGGGGGGGGCAGGTGCAAGCCGGGCTGGCGGGGACGGGGAAGACCCGGAGGGCGGGTGCTGACTGCCCCCGCCCTGTACGGAGAGCGCTGCCGCGATCTGCGAGGCTGCCAACAAGCCGTCCACATCTGAGAAGTGAAAACAAACGCGAAAGCAAGCACAACAGGGCAGTCACGATGAAGTGTGAGATACAAACTCAGAAGCGATTGAGAGCCCCAGCGGGAAAACAGACATGAACAGACGTCCCACCTCGCTCACGGCAAAGATGGGCGTGGTACTTACTCGTACGAGCCCGGGGAGATCGGACAGAGCCCGACCACGTGCGTCGACGGGGCGGCATGGATGAAAGCAGCAAGGGGAAAAGGAGAGCAGGTTGCAGATCGAGTACCACCAACGTGCACGAAAGGGAGTGGGGATCGGCTGCGTGCAGCAGACGTGTACCAAGTGGAGGAGGGATCACAGGCGCACAGGAGGAGAAGAGGGGCGCCCGCACCAGCAGCGGGGAGTGACTCGACGGGGACGAAGCTGTTTGCGGGGGAAGGCACACCGACAGCGCCGTGTGCGACACGCGCCGAGTGGTGCACCCTGGAACGTGGTAAGAGGGTGAAAGACAGAATCCATTTATCGAGCAAATAACTTGCAGTGAAGTCCAATCCAGTGACAGAGCCTTTCATTGGCAATCAAATACTGAGTAGCTGCACGTCCCCCGCGTCCACAACCACATCTGGACCTACTGCGCCCTCCTCGTCGGCCGCGTGATGCGTTCCTCTGCCTCAAAACGAGGCGGCCCAGCGGAGCAGGCAGCTGGCTTGCAGGCAGAAAGGATCCGTTTATTCCGTGCTAAACACCTCCCGTGTATACAAAACAACGTGCCTCCCCCGCACGAAAAGCGTCCCCACAACAGCGTCAATAGACATAACGTCGACGTACCGGGAGGCCCCTCCCAGGCTCGAAAAGCACTCCGTCTCTCGCCGCTTCTCAGGCAAGCCAAACGTGCCGCTTCGGTCCACCGCTGACTTCACACACTGCAGAAACGCATACGCCGTGGGCTTCCCATCGATGAGGACGACAGCGTAGTGGTGCACGGCTCCATAAACGTTGACGGGAACACGGACTGCACCTCGCCCCCGCCCTGCAGCGCGCCTGACGTAAGAGCTTACCCGGACAAGATAGTCTCGCCGACTGTCGCCACCTTCAACAGCGGCCGGCACAGTGCCAGCAATTTGACCATTTGCCAATCGCAGGCGAAAGTACTTCTTGGCAACTATTTCGTCGGGAATTGATGCCGCCCCTTCCATCGCGAGAACCGCCTTCATCCTCGACAGCTCTGCGCCAACCAAATCAGCTGACTTGCGCTGGGGCGGGAGAAGATCCACTCTCGGAATATTCGAAAGTGAGAACGTGCCGACCGGGTCCCTGTCTTCTCGTGAAACAGGTTTTCCAGTCGCCTCGGCCCACTTGTCCGTCGCGTGGGTTTCCCCAAAATTCGTCACCAGCTCAGCATAGTACTTGGCCGATACCGCATTGGTAAGAGCTGCGTACGGGAATCGGCGAGAGCGGATGAGCCGCGTGAGGGTGCCTATGAGACGCTCGGCAGGAAACTGCCAGTAGGACCATGCGGGGCCGCAGGAACGCAGATTGGCGGTCACGTCCAACAGGGCGACGATGGTGGGCCGACACAGCCGCAGCCGCTCCACTTTCCCAGCAAACACATGCGTGTAGTAGCCGTGGCAAAACTTCTTGAGGTGCTTGTCGACCTTCTTGAGCTCGTCCTCTGTCAGGGATCCCGGCTTGAAAAGTAGTCGGCCGGCGTGGCAAAGTTCCATAAACATTTTGAAAACATTTTCAGGAATTCTGTCGGCCAAAACAACTTCACCTGTGCAAAGCAGGAAGTACATCCAATCGACGGCCTTGTACGAGCCCGAATGCTTGGCGATATCGCGCAGGGCCCGTGCTTGACTCAGAGGAACGGTTTGTCGACCCGCCCGAAGTTCTCTGCCAATGGCTTCGCAGCTGGCCTTCGGAATGAGGCAGGGTTGGTCGTCACCCAGCTTCTCGTTCTCGCCAGAGAACAGTTCTCATAGCCGACGCACAACGTTGCACAGAAACAGGTGCATGGGGTCGTAAGGGAGCAGATCTGGGCCAATTTTCCACAAGTACTTCAGCGCAGGGTAGCGTGCCTTGTCTGCTGGACTCGGGGCGAAGAACAGGGAGTATCCCTTGAACCCTTCTCTCTGCGCAAGAGCACGTACAGCCGACTGGCTCTGTCCCGCTCGGCGGGCATTCTCCACCCTCAAAACACTGCCGGCCACGCTAGCTGCGGTGCGCCTGGGCGTAGCGTCGCCTTGAACGTCAAATCGTCGGCGCTTAGAAGGAGGGGGGTTGCTGGGGTCGTACGGTGGCTGGTAGGGTGGGTACCAGAAGCGGTTATGCGCGCGGACCCCGGCAAAGTCCCTGAACCTGCCGGGACGCTCGCCATTAGTTCCGATAGCGTTGAGCAGCTTATCGCCAGCGGGCATGTCCGTCGTAAATTGGACGACGAACGCAAACATAACCTGCGGATCCGGGTAGCCGGCGACCTCCACACCACTCACGCCTACGGCGAGGGCGTTCAGCTCGTTGGCGATCGGATGAAGAAAGGACTCCATGTCCGCAGGTTGTGCCGGGCCAGGCGTAATTCCAAGGATTACTTGCGAAACGATTCGAACTCTGGAGCTAGGATCAATATTCAAAATCGTCGCGATAATTGGCCATCCTTCGAATCCGCGCTGTTTCCACGCTTGAAAACCGTCCGTTGAAATGCTCAGAGCGACGGAAGTGTTGGAGGAGAAATAGCCCTGTGCAACGAGCTTTCGAAACACTGCCCCGTCAAACCAGTCCCGTAGATCCGTGGGTGGGCCTGCTGCAGCGGCCTCGCGCGCCTCTTTCATGGCGTTGACCATGCTCGGCCCAATGTGCGCATCAGCCAACATCATTTTCAGCCATGGTAGAAGCGGCCAATAGGTAGCTTGCTTGGCTGGCTGCCCGCTTGCGCGGTACCGTGCAGTCTTGCACACGTCGCACGCAGTGAAGGCATCACGGTCGGCGGTGAACGCAACAGAACGGTTCCTGCAACAGTCGACCATCCTGGTGCGCAGGTCGACACTGGACTTCACCATAGAGTTGAGGGCGTGTGGCGTGCGACACGTCCCAGCGAAGCGACGCTGTAGTAGGTAGTCCTCAGTACCCTCACGGGACCGGCAGTGTAACGTTTGGGGCCTCTGGTGGCGGCCTGACGAGGCCTACGTTGCGGCGGTCCCGCGTTACCTGGCGGCCCGCGGTGGCATGGTGGCGGACTCGATCCGGGTGGCGGTTGTGGCGGCCCTTCCCCTGGTTGGACTTGGTGGCCTGCTACTTACGGTTTCTCTTGCATTTGTTCTGATCGATTTTCACTGCGTGATTTCGTGCTTTTCGCCCTTTTTTCCCATTGGGTTTTTGGGCGGATTGCATCTGTGTGAGGGTTTTTCGCTTGCATCTGAGTGGAGGGATTTTAGCGTGGAGCGGGGTGCCCCGGCGGGGCAGGTGCACGCTGGCACTTGGCCCGCTGGAGGCGCCCCTGAGAGGGGGCGCCCTGGTGGCCCCTCGGGGGGTGGTGTGGAGAGCTCTTAGGGGCTTGGCCCGCGGGCCACGCGAGATCCTTCTTGTAAAACAACGTTGCTTTGGGTTCTCCTTCCCCTTGGGCTTTAGCCTTTTCCCTTACCTCTGGCTGTTGAGGTGGGCAAGTGTGTGTGGGACTCCCTGGCCCGTTCCTTCTGGTAGCCCTCTGTTCTCTGGCGGTGGCGACGCGGGGCGGACAAGGGCCGCAGAACGGCCAATAACGCTACATAAATGGTGGAGCAGCAGGGGAGGGGCAACATCATCTCCTGAACCAGGACGCCCTTCTCCTTTTTCTTTTGTAGCGGGCCATCTTTGTTCTTCGGTTCCTGTTCTTCTCTTGAGCTACAAGTGGCCTACCAGTCGAGTGTCGACGGCCAACATGGCGGATCTCCCTCCCGGTGGTAGGGGCCGCGGTGCGCCGTCGGACGTGTCCCGAGTTCCTCCTGCGGGTGGCGGAGGCCCCACGGCCGGTCGTGGTCGTGGTGTGCCAACGGGGATTCCCCTCCGCCGCTCTCTTACTCCGCCCTACGGGGGGCCTCGCCGTGGCTCTCCATCTTTGGGGCCAATTGAACTACGGTCGGTCCTCGATGACTTTCGGACGGACATCTTGGCCGAGGTGTCCCGCGCGGTGACGGCCAGCCAAGCCGCCATCACGCCGTCGGTTGCTGAGGATCAAGTGGGCCAACCGGCGGAAGCCGGTGGGTCCCGCACAAGCAAGAAGAAGGGTGGCCCCAAGGCCCGACGCCGCTCGCGGCGTCGCCGACACTCCTCGTCGGGCTCTTCTGGGGAGTCGTCGTCCTCGTCGGCCAACGAGGATGACGTGGGCCGTCATGATCAAGGTGAATCGCCGTCCTCCGCAGGCCCTCAAGTTATCGCGGCGGCCGACGATCGCTTTTCGCGTGTGCTGGACTACAACACCTACCGCCTCCGGAACCGGATCGAGGCCTATGGGGCCAAGGAAGCCGGCAAGGTGGGGCGGATGGCCAAGAACATGAAACACTCTTTTGGGGGCTTTCCTCCCTTTTCGGGTAAGGAGCCTTTGAAGGTCTTCTCATGGCTTCGCAAGTTTACCAAGGCCTGCGACGACAACGGTGTTTCGGAGGGGATGGCCCTCTACGTGGTTCCCCACTTCCTTTCCGGGGACGCGGAGGCCCGATACACGCGGGCACTCCCGGACTCTACGGGTGCCACAAGCGGGGCGGCCATCACTTCCTACCCCGAGGCCATCAACTGGTTCTTGGAGACCTACGCGGAGCCCCACACGTTGGCCCTGGCGCAGGACAAGTTTAGTCGGGCGACCAAGGAGGCCGACGAGTCCGTCGAGGCCTTTTCCCTTCGGCTGCGTGGCCTCTCGGAGTCCTGCGGGAATATTCACTCGGAGGGCACCATGAAGCAGCAGCTTATTCAAGGCCTACCGGAGTTCCTTCGAACGGACGCGTTTGTCTACAACGAGCCCTCGTGCACCTACCAGAGGCTTGTCACCTATACGGCCGGCAAGTTCAAGGCGGCCAAGGATGTGATCGAGTTGGCCAAGGGGGGATCCAAGGAGTCGGATGGAGGCCGACGGTCTTCGTTTGGCCCCCGCCCGGCGACCCCCCGGCCACGACTTCCAATGATGGCCATGGATGCGATGGAAGGCCGTCAAGAGATTGATCAAGGCACGTCGGGCCGACGGGATGGACGGGCGACTTCGTCCGAGTGGGCGTATGAGCCCGCCACTCGTCGTCACCTGGCGGCTCGGACGCCGGAGGCCCGTGGGCCTCTACGTTGCTACGTGTGCTGGGAGGCCGGTCACATGGCCCACCAGTGCCCCAAGTTGTCGGCCGTCCAGCGCGACCAAGTGGTGAAGGCCCGCGATGCCTTCCTCAACTCTACGCGGGGCCACAAGAAGGTGGCCGACGAGGCCAGCTACCGCGCGCAGCGGAACGTCAATCGACGGACCCGCATCGCCGTGGTGCAGGCCCTAGTGGACGGGATTGATCAGTCCGACGAGGAGGAGAACGCCCGTCGGGAGGCCCACGTGACGCGGGCCAAGCCGGCCGGCCCTCCCCCGTCGTCGGGGGAAGCCTAGCGGGGAGTGGGTTTTCGCCTACTCCCCGCCCCTGGGATAGAACCTGCACGCCTACTACGTTTGCATCTACGACTTCCCGTTGCCCTCCTGTACTCCGCCGTCGGGCCCCTGCTTATGGGCCGGAGGAGTACCATCGTGGGGCCCCCTATGCGTTTAAGGGGACCCTCCTTGTTCTTCGTAAGAGAAACTTTGAGATTGAGACGGCCATCCAGTTGACTCATCGGCACAAGGCCCAACCAACCCGGGCAGTCTTGGACACCGGCGCGGGCCCAAGCGTTATCCGTGAGGACTTCCTTCCTGAGGGCTGGCGGCGCTACGCTTACCGGCCCCCGAAGTCAACCCGAGTGTGCGACGCCTCGGGACAACTACTACGGGCCTGCGCGGTGCTCGAGACGACCGTCCTCGTGGAGGGAAAGGCCATGGTGTTCTCTTTCTTGGTTGTCAAGGCCCTCTCCGTCCCTGTTATCCTCGGGATGGATTTCCAAAAGGAGTACGTGAAGGCCATTTACCCGGGGACGGATGCCGTGCTGTGGTACGACGGTTCCCTCACTTCGGCCGTCAGGGCGTGGACGGGCAAGGAACAAGCGGCCCCGCAGCAGAGGGCCCCTTCCCTACGACTTGACCCGGCCGCCCTAAGCCTTTCCCGGTCGGTCACCGTGGAGCCCTACTCTGTCCAGGCTGTCTTTGGCCATTGCGGGACGACGGGGCGGTGCCTACTACGGGAACGGCCAGCCAAGATGGCCGAGAAGGGGATTTTATTACACAACGCGTTGGCCGACGTCAAGGCCCGACGAGACTTCCGGTTCTACTTGACCAACATCACCGCGAGGCCTGTCAACCTCCCCAAGGGCTTTGTCGTGGGCCTTGTTGAGCCCTACCACGGGCCCGTCTACGAGGCCGACGATGGGACGTGCTCACCCCTCGGTGAAGGGGCCGACACGGTAGCACAGGTGACTCAAGGGCCGCAGGCCGACGGTGGTGGATCGCATGGGCCCATTCTTAACCCAGAACAGGCCCCCGACGCTCCTCCCCCGCCGGACGAATCCGCGGCCCAAGGTCAAGACGGCTCCAAGTTGCCACGAGTGGCCTACGAGTTGATCCCCCCCGAGTTGCATGAGGCCGTCCGAGATTTGGTCGGCCGCTACCAAGGATTATGGGACGGGACTCTGGGCCGCATGGACATCACGCCGCACCGGATCACGTTGGCCCCGGGGTCTCGACCCGTGCGTTCACAACCTTACCGGACGGGCCTCTACCACCGAGGGCTCATCGCGGACCAAGTGGCCAAGCAACTCAAGCTGGGCGTCATCGAGCCCTCGCAGGCCGAGTGGTCCTTCCCGGTGGTCATCGTTCCCAAGCCTGACGGGTCTCCGAGGTTCTGCGTGGACTACAGAAGGCTCAACGACATGACAGTCAAAGACACGTACCCTCTGCCCAGGATGGACGACTGTATTGACTTCTTGGGCGAGGCCACCGTGTTCTCCGTGTTGGACTGTAACATGGGCTATTGGCAGATCCCGGTGGCCGTCGAGGACCAGGACAAGACTACGTTTACGTGCCACGAGGGGACCTACAGATACGTTCGCCTTCCCTTCGGCCTCACCAATGCACCCGCGACCTTCCAGCGGGCCATCGACATGCTCCTCGCGGGCCTCAAGTGGAAGTCCGTGCTTGTCTACCTGGACGACGTGATCGTCTTCTCAAGATCGGCCCAAGAGCACGTGGGCCACCTGGAGGAGGTCTTCTCGTTGATTGCGAAGGCCGGCATATCCCTCAAGGCCAGCAAGTGTTTCCTCTTCCAGGAGGAGGTCGAGTATCTGGGCCACATCGTCGGCAAGGGCCACGTCAGGGTGAACGAGAAGAACCTCGTGGGGCTACGGAAAGCCGAGCCCCCAACGACCAAGAAGAGCCTGCGAAGTTTCCTTGGCATGTGTAATGTCTATCGGAGGTTTGTGAAGGACTACGCCGCCGTCGCCAGGCCGTTGACGGCCCTCACAAGTTCTAAGGTGGCCGACCCGCTGCCCAAGTTCAATGAGGAGCAGATCAAGGCCTTCGAAGATCTCAAGTGGCGGCTGACCCACACGCCCATTTTGGCCTTGCCGCGACGGACGGGCCAATACACCGTGGACACCGACGCCAGTGCGGCCCAAGTGGGCTGCGTCCTACTCCAAGAGCAGCCCGGAGGCGGCCACAAGCCCGTCGGGTACTGGAGTAGGCCCCTGTCGTCGGCCGAGAGGAACTACAGCACGACGGAGCGGGAGTGCCTCGCCGTCGTGTGGGCCCTCTTCCTTCTTCGGCCCTACCTGTTGGGAACTCGGTTTATTGTGCGGACAGACCACACGGCCCTCAAGTGGATGCTCCACATGGACGGGGCTCACGGCCGGCTAGCCCAATGGAGGTTACGGTTGGCCGAGTTTGACTACCTGGTGGAGACCCGGAGCGGGGCGGCCCATCATGCGGCGGACACGATGTCGAGGCTGACTACCTCGGGGGCCGACTTGAGCCCCATCCCGGAGGAGATCCCGTGCCTCACACTGGCCAACTTTGCTCGCGGGTGGGTGGCCCCCGACCCCAAGACCAACAAGGGCTACCCCCCGCTGACGCTCGAGCGGCTTGTGAAGGCCCAATCGACGGATATCCGCTGCCAGTCTGTGAGGGCCGAGATGGACAAGAACACCCACTCAAGGTTCGGGGAAACCCCCGATGGCCTACTCGTCCGGCTGAGCCCTTTGGACAAGTCGGTCCAAGTTTATGTGCCGGAGGGCCTACGCCAAGAAGTTCTCACTCTGGAGCACATGCCGGCCCACGCCGGCCACCCCGGGGTCAACAAGATGTACGCCTCCATGCGGCGGACCTACTACTGGGAGGCCATGGCGGCCGACGTGTACGACTACGTGGCCAACTGCGATGTGTGCGCGAAGAGCAAGGTTAGGGGCCGTCGACGGACAGCCCCGCTACGCCTCTTCCCCGCGTCGGAGGCCCTTGCGGACGTGTGCCTGGATTTGTTGGGCCCACTGCCCACAACGGCCAGCGGCAACCGTTTCCTGTTGGTCATCGTGGACCGCTTCTCCAAGCTTACGCGGGTGGCCCCCATCCCCCGGGAAAACGCGGAGACAGTGGCCTCGGCGTTTTGCGACACGTGGGTGGCCTCGTATGGGCCCCCCGACACGCTGTTGACGGATAATGGCCCCCAGTTGGCCTCCACCTTCTTCCGGGGCTTCTGCGGTATGTTGGGCATCCGTCACCTGACCTCCACGGCCTACCATCCGCAGACGCAAGGCCAAGTGGAACGCTACAATCGGACCATCGTGGCGCAGCTGAAGGCCTACGTGTCGGAGCACCAGGAGTCGTGGGACGAGTTGGTCTCTGTTCTCTCTTTGGCCTACAACTCCCGGCCGCAGCAAAGCACCGGCGTCGCCCCCTTGGAATTCGCGGCCCCCGAGAGGGTCCGCAACCTCTCCCTCGAGCGTTTGCCGGCCAGCCCGTACCCCAAGGAGGTCCCCCAGTCACCGCGGGCCGCTCGGGAGTATTATCGGGCCCGCCTGAGGAACCTGACCCACCAGGTGCGGAAGGCCTTGGCTGCAACGCAGCGGAGGTACAAGCGGGCCTACGACAAGAGGGTGAGGCCCGTCAACAAGACCCTACGTGTGGGTGACTGGGCCTACGTCGACGCCAACATCCAACACCCCAAGAAGTTGGACGAGACTGTCTTGGGCCTTTCCAGATTGTCGGCCGAGACGCCCACACGTTTACGGTTATGATGGGTGGCCATCCTGAGCGGGTCAGTGGGGACAACGTGGCGCGCGCCCCCACCCCGAAGGACCAAGTGGACTCCTCGACCATCCTGCGCGGACCACAAGGCCTAGCGGTGCCGTGGGACCACACCGAGACGGGCCAACAATTTGTTTGGGAGCGCTTCGTGGACTACACGCACGACGAGGAGGGCAAGCTTTGGCTACTCGTGCGCTGGTGGGGTTACGCGGCCGACGAGGATACCTGGGAGCCCCACGACAGGCTCGACGAGCGCAAGGTGGCCGAATACTGCCGGCGGATGGGCGTCGCGGTTCCCCCTACGGCCGGCGAGATAAGGGCCCTTTGGGGCCCCCTCTATGAGCTCTGCCATCCGGGCGAAGAGTTGGACGTGGCCGCAGACCCGAGCGACCCCATGAGCTTGGTGGAGGCCCTCACGATAGACCCGGGCTTTTCGTGGGCCTGAGGCGGCTGCGACGTGGCGACCTTCCTGCCGGACCGCCCGGCTGCACCGCTGAGTCAAGGGTACTATGGGGCCACTGGTGTTATGTCGGAGAGGCGACGTGCCATGGTCGAAGCCAAGACTGTTCGAAAAAGGGGGGCTACTTTTGCCACGTGGCCGTCGTCACGCCCATCTTGCTCCCCGGCTTCCATTTCCGCCAAGTCCCGTCTTCTTCCGATGCGGTCCGACCGGATTCGGGCCGTTGCAACACTGTCAAATCAAGGGGCAACTTTATTTGGGGCTGCAACGCACCTGGCGGGATCGATTGCTTACAGTCGTCTCTCTCCCCGGCGGCGTCCTCCCTCCCCCCGCCCACGACGCCCACTCTTCCTGCCGATGTTGGCCAACCTGACGGTGCCCTACGTGCTCATGACGTCGGCCACCGTCGGGCCGAACGCGACGACCCCAAGCTCCGGGGCACGAGGACGGCCGGCACAGTCCCACTTGGCCTGCGGCGACGCATGCGACGCCGGCGGCCCACCCCCTCCCGCTCTTCCTCTCCCCTCGGCCCTCCTGACCACCTTCTTGATCTTCTCGTGGGCCTTGACCGTGTCGACCTTGACGCCCGTCTTGGCCCCCGACATGAGGGTCGACACCTGGTCGAGGGCCATCGCGGGAAGTGGGCCGTACGGGTTGATGGGACAAGACGGCCGTAAGGACCAGACGCGGGGAGCCAACAACGGCCACGGAGGCGAGACAAGGGGGCCAAGGTCGACGGTCAGTGTGCCTGGTGGCCACGGTGGTGGCGGCCGTCGGTGCCCTCTCTCCCCTCTCGTCCCTCTTTCCCTCCCCACCGTCGGCGACACTTACCTTGGCTGCCGGTCGGCGCGGAGGAGGCCGTGAAGGTGGACGCCGTTGTGGGTGCTGAGAGCGGGCCCACCCCTTGCCGGTACGGCAGCGCCTCGAGGCCCCCCGGTGCCACGACTCGACCCGTCGGCCAGGGCGGACAGGCCGACGCGGGGTGGTGAGGAAGGGGTGGACGAGGGAAAGCGGACGGCCGGCCAACGAGGAAGAGGACGGCCTACACGACGGGACGAGCGGGATGGTGGCAGGGCGATGTGGCGGCCGGACGAGGCGAGCAGGCGGCCTGACGAGGCCAGCGCGCGAACGAGGCCGTTATATACCCCTCGGGGCCAACCCCCTCCGCCCTCCCCTCTCTCCCCCTCTCCGCTGGCCCACGCTGCACACGTACCGATCCGGCCCGTATGCATGCTCCCTCCCGGGAGACCTCTCACGCGTGCCACCCTTGAGTGCGGCCGGCGGGACGCTCGGCCCTCGGTGAAGGGGCCATGTAGCGTTTGGGGCCTCTGGTGGCGGCCTGACGAGGCCTACGTTGCGGCGGGTCCCCGCGTTACCTGGCGGCCCGCGGTGGCATGGTGGCGGACTCGATCCGGGTGGCGTTTGTGGCGGCCCTTCCCCTGGTTGGACTTGGTGGCCTGCTACTTACGGTTTCTCTTGCATTTGTTCTGATCGATTTTCACTGCGTGATTTCGTGCTTTTCGCCCTTTTTTCCCATTGGGTTTTTGGGCGGATTGCATCTGTGTGAGGGTTTTTCGCTTGCATCTGAGTGGAGGGATTTTAGCGTGGAGCGGGGTGCCCCGGCGGGGCAGGTGCAGCGCTGGCACTTGGCCCCGCTGGAGGCGCCCCTGAGAGGGGGCGCCCTGGTGGCCCTCGGGGGGTGGTGTGGAGAGCTCTTAGGGCTTGGCCCGCGGGCCACGCGAGATCCTTCTTGTAAAACAACGTTGCTTTGGGTTCTCCTTCCCCTTGGGCTTTAGCCTTTTCCCTTACCTCTGGCTGTTGAGGTGGGCAAGTGTGTGTGGGACTCCCTGGCCCGTTCCTTCTGGTAGCCCTCTGTTCTCTGGCGGTGGCGACGCGGGGGCGGACAAGGGCCGCAGAAACGGCCAATAACGCTACAGTGGTGACAGGGTACACAGCGGGGATGACGCCACCGTGTTAGACAGCGAGGCCGCGCGTGGCCGCACGAAATTGACGACAGCAGCGTCAGGAAGGGATTCACACTCCCACCTTTTCCTTATCCGAGCGCTGCGGCTCCGCCTTCTCCGGCGTCCGGATGATCCACTGCTCCACAGGGTGCCGGTCCACCGACGTCCGCAAGACGTCGTCAAGACTCATGCAGAAGCCCGGCTTCGTCAGCCCGTCCGCAAGGTTGTTCGCCGACTTTGACCAGGCCGACGTTGGAGATCTCCTTGCGGTTGTAGGCCTCCCGTTGCAGCAGCGAATGTCGATCATGAGCCGCTTCTCCGTCGTATGTGAAGCACGTGCTGATGACGTCAAACAACTGCTTGGAGTCCGTTAGCATCGTCAACGGTACCGGTTGCTTGTACAGACGCTCCAGGTCATACTTAATGATGAATGCTTCGTCGAACGCGTTGGCAAAGGCGTAGACCTCACCCGCCATGATGGAGGCGCACGACGCGACGGGACTTCTTGCGTTGAGTAGGCTTAGCACGTGACAGCGGTCCACAGCGTCACACAGCAGGATGACAAAGCCTAGCTGTGAAGAGTTGTCGTCGTTCGACGCAAAGGAAGCGTCGGCATACACGCGCAGATGCAGCGTGGTTCGGTCCAGCGGCCGGTATGACAGCACTAGGTCTGCCGTTGACCTAGCGTACTTGATAGCCTTGTTCAGCTCCTGCACGTGACGTCTGGAAAAGGTCTTAGATGATACTTGAGCCGCACGGTTGATGGCAGCGCACAGATCCGGGCGGCTATGCGCCAGCCATGCAAAGGAAGCTCGGACGGAGACGAACTCGTCATAGGTGATGTCCGTCGGCATGATGCGCACCAGCTTGATGTACTCCGGCTGACTCAGCGTGAAGTGCCGCCAGGGCGTAGTGAGTGTGCGCACCTGGACGCCCAGAAACTCCGTGTTGTCCCATTCACGCGGCTTGGAGTCAAAGTGGGTCAGCGTCTTCTCGGTCAGCCGCTGGAACTCCTCATTTCCACCAAGCAGCATGTCGTCCACGTACGAGCCAAGAAGTCCGTCGACATCGTCTTCTCCATCCTTGACGTACAGAGCCGGGTCTCTCGTAAGCGGCGACATGGAGAGGTCGTCCTCGACATGGGAAGTCATTGTCGCGCTCCAGTAGTCGCCCGCGTCACAGAGACCGTACAAGGGCTTGAGGATGCGCAGCACTTCACCCTCGGCATCGCCCAATATGGCTCGGTCCTCCTCGCGTGGGGCGAGGTACACCGGTCGACTCAGCTTGTCCTTGCTCTGAAGGTACGACTGGTTGACGTCGTGCGAGAAGATCCTGAAGCCGCGAACAGCACTGGTGGACACAATAATCTTGGTCGACCGCTGTCGTAGTGTAGACAGGTTGTGCACCACGAACGACTTGGCCTTGTCCCGGTGTCCCTGCACCACGTAGCGACTCTTGCCCTTCTCCTTCGGTGTGCCGACGTGCTTCAGGGCGTGGACAAAGCGTCCACTCAGGATGTTGGCTTCACGAGGAAGGTCATTGCGCTTGACAGCAACCCACACTTTCCGCTTCAGGAGTCCCTCTGCTTCCGCTTGGCGTGCGCCTTGGATGATCTGCGAAGATATACGCACGTCGCCAGGCTTGAGCACTTCCGTCACGAAGACTTCTGTTGCCCGCGGAATCGCCCTTGCCGGGTGCTCTGCAGCAGCTTCCGTTGCCGTCGGCGCCACTTGTCCGTCCTCAGCGACTTCAACGACGTCGCGAACACGAGGTGGGTCCGGTGTCGGTGTCGTAGCATCTTCCAGTGTGGCAGCCGTCGTGCCAGCCTCTTCCTGCCGGTACTCCTTTACCTTGTCCACGGAGAAGAGCTTCACGGAGTTGCCGACTTTGAGCCACACCTGCTTACCATCGGTAGACAGGACTTGGTACGGCCCCGTCCACTTGTCGACGGGTTTCTCGCGGTAGACAAGCACGGACATGCCCGCTCGGATGACAGCATCAGCAGCGCCTGGGACGCGGCTGCGCACGGCGCGCTCCAGACGCGACTTGGCTACGTGCTTTGCCATCTCTTGGCGGGCGGCGTGCATCGCCATGACGCGGTCTCGTTGAGCAGGAAGGTTGATCGGGGCTACGGGCATCCGAGGAAGAACTCCAAACACCAGCAAAGTCGGAACGAGCCCGCTTGGTCCAGCCGTCTGGTTCATCCCCCACACGGAGAGCGCCAAAGCATCCTCTGCAGGCAAGTCAGGGTGAGAAGCCCGTACGCGCCAGTAGATGCGCCGAAGGAAGGCATGGTAGCGCTCGCCGACACCAAGGGAGTTGTGCGACTCCACGCCTGATTCCAATCGCTTGATGCCCACTGATTGCTGTAGCGCCTTCCATTCTTCAGACGCCAGCTGCGGCCCTTGGTCGGTGTGCATGAAGTCTGAGTAGCCGATGTACGGGGTCACCCAGCAACGTACGTATGCCCGCCAGACGTCCTCCGTAGACTCGCCGCTCGAGAGGAACGCGGCTGCACTGAAGAGCGTGTCCTTGTCGACCACATGCAGGAGCGGCTTCCCATCGAGGTACATGATGTCTAGAAGCACCGTCCGGTTGAAGATAATATCCTCAGGAGGCAGAGCCACTCGGAACCTGCTTGGCTCCTTCGAGAGTCGCTGACATAAGTCGCACGTGCTGGAAACCTCCTGCAGCTGCTTCAGGGTGCTTGGCTTGGCGTGTTCACCTCCGGCCTTGTTGATGACGGCATACAGGCGGTCCGGCTGCGGATGGAAGAAGTGTCGGTGCATCTTGCGTAGTTCCGGCATGGTGTACAGCACGTTGTGCTCCCAGACGTAGTAGACATGTCCAAGCTTTCGCACGAGCGGCATCGTCACTGAGTAAGCTTCGCACACGAGTCGGTTGAGCACGGTGTTGGCGTACATGTGAAACTTGTCGAGGGTGTCAAGCCCGAACAGAAGCGGCACGTTCACGTCCACAACGTCCACCGTCAGCTCTAAGAAGTAGTCGTCCGCGAGCGGGATGCGTATAGTCAGCGTACCGATGCTTGCATGCCGGCTTCCACCAAACCGGTACACCTCCGGCGTCTTGTCTTGCTCCAGTCGGCGCTGTAACCCGGCCCACTTCAGGTACGCATAAGCCTGCTGCTTGCCGATGACCGTTCGCTGGGCTCCAGTGTCGACGCACGCACCTTGGAAGTCTTCCACCCCCTGCAACAGCGTCAAGAACCCGGGGTCCTCCTCGACACGCGGGGGTCGACCCCGTCGTCTGTGTGCGAGGGCAAGTCGACGATTCTTGCCCTCTACACAAAATCCGGGTCGTCACTCTGCGTCCCTTCGCCGTCCTTGTTGGCCTGCTCCGAATCCTCCACTAAGGCCTCAAAGATGTCGACGTCCTCCTTCGCCCCACCGCATGACTCGTCGCTCTCATCGGCCTTGACATCGTCGCCGCCATCGCCGGTTACTCCGGCGGCATCGAGCTGCGAGCAAAGCTGGTATAGAACGGCGCTGGCCACAGGTTGCGCCGCACGCTTCTTGGCGTAGTACTCCAACTTGCGCTTGGCAGCCTTGATGGCATTGACGGGATGAGGGCAGTCGCCAAGGGAGTGCGAGCGATCATCGCAGTTGAAGCACCCCATCAGAGACAACGGGTCAAACCGCTGCGCACCACTTCCTCCCTTGGCTGCGTGTCGCTTGCCAATGTCCTTGTTCCGGCGCATATAGCGACCCTGGCCAGCAAAGAGGATGCCTGGTACCTTGTCTTCGGGAGTTGCAGCTCCGTGTGTGATGTCATCGCGCATGACCGCCAAGCGAGCCTCGTTATGTAGATGAAGTGCAGCCTCCAGCTCGCCGTACAGCTGTTGGAAAGTCAGACTGTGCGTCGCGATGCGGCTCAGAGGCTCGGTAGCCCACGAGTTGCCGACGACCGCATTCCGCAGGAACTCGACCTTATACGACTCGCCGTGATGCGAACGGGGCACTTGCGGCGCCAGCTTGCTGATAGTCTTGTACGTCTTTTCCAGCGCCGCGGTAGTGTCGGTCCCGTTCTTGACGAAGGAGCTGAGCCGCAAGCTGCTCAGATAGTTCTTGACTCGGTCTTGACGGACAATGGAGTTGTACTCGGCGCTGACCATGTCCACGGCCTGGGCAAACGTAGCCGCGGTCCCGTGCACGCGGTCAAGGAAAAAGCGCTTGGCATCACCGCGAAGCAGGTTGTGCAGGTACTGCAGCTTCTGTGTCGCATTCAGCTCGTAGTCTCGCGCGACCTGCTGGTAATCGGCCACATACTCGCTCCAGCTCTCCCCCAGGTTGCCACTGAACTTTGCCGCTTGGTCTCGAAAGCGCATGGCAACGTTGTGGGCAGCGCGGTCCACCCCAGCGCTTGGTGTCGCAGCGCTGCTACCAGTTGTCAATGCGCTCTGTTGCTGAGATCCCGGTGTACGAGAGCGACGACCAGCGGCTTCCACCTCCGAGGCCAGCTCCGTGGCGATAGTCCGCTCCTCGGCTTCCGGGTACAGCGCCGTCGCCAGCGTCATCTTGATGCGGTGGGAGGAGTGCTGCTCCAGGTTCGCGCCGTGCGCGTTCAGCCAGTTGCGCAGATCCCGGTGAAGGTACGGCAACGCCACCATGCTCGGACCAAAGAGGACGGCAGGTGGGAGTAGCTCAGCAACAGCAGCCTTGACCTGCTCTCCTGACATGGGAGTGGTCGCCAGCTCGGCCTCCAGCATGCGGACGGACGGGATTACGCCCTTCTGCTCCTCGTTCAGCAAGCTGGTGTCCACGGCAG